>CM052886.1:26722698-26917186 GCA_028534135.1 Potos flavus
CATAATATCAATAAATCAATTTTGGTGTTTTAACATTAAAACCTTATCTTTTTTTGATTGGGTCTGAAAGTGATAACACTTCATTTGTAATGAGTCTGAACCAAGAATGCCCTCTTATAAAAGTCCTCAGTTTGCTTTTCCTTCATAGAACAATATTCGTATAAACTGCAGAGAATCCATTGTTAAAACATAGAAACTGTCTTTGATGATTTTAACTATACTATGTAATAAAGTAATTTTGATTCAAATGCAAGAGAAAACTATATACGCTTATTTTATTTCTGTCTTATTAAAGAAGGGTCTAAGTATTAGTCCAGGAAATTGTCAACTTTAAATGATGAAGGAGATGGTTGTTTAGGTACCAATAATTCACAAATCTATCTTGAATATGTCAGCATTTGATAAGAAAAAGAATAATGAAGCTCATAATAATTCTGCTTTGCTGTTACCAAAAATTGTTTTCAACTAGGGCAGTGTGTCTGGGTTTGATTTAAATCAGTCTAAGAGAGAGAGAGCATTGCAAATAATTAGAAAACACAACTGAATAATCTTGATTCTGTAATCTCTCTACACCACATCTAGGCCTGCCCTTTAAAACTGTTAAGGTACCTCTCTGGTCACTTTCCTTTTCCCAAGTTCCCCTAGAAAAGATGTGAAGACTCAAGCAAAACCTCAGATTTACCGTATGAACTCAATTCCAAGAAATTTCCTCACTTAAAAATTCAACCTAGCCTGATGTGATGAGGTTCTTATTATTATTTTTTTTTTTTTAGTCACAAAAATATGAATCACATTTTCTATCTGGAGATGCAACTGATAATTGATCATGGTAGATCAATTAGAATTAGTCCAAAACATTTTTAGATGAAAGGGGAAGAAGTTTTGAAAGTGTAGGAGGATAAGAACCATGTAAAATTACATAACGGGATTGTTGCAAAAATTAAATGCGAACTTTGAATCCTGCATTAACTGAGTAAGTGACCACAAGTAAGCCAACTACATTGTCTAGATGAAACATCAAGATGATGATTTTTATATCAGTGCTATATATGAGAGGCAGTCCAAAAGATGTTAGTATCCCTGGAACACATTAATAATTTACAGAGAATAGGAACAGTAATTTATACTAAAACTACCTAAAAAATCCACACCAAATGGTCATTGCACTTAAAAAGAAAGTTTTAGTCACCATTAGTAACTTTTTATTTTTATTTTATTTTTATTATTTTTTTTAAAGATTTTTATTTATTTGTTTGACAGAGAGAGAGCAAGCACAAGCAGAGGGAGCAGCAGGCAGAGGGAAGAGGGAGAGGCAGGATCCCCACTGAGCAGGGAGCCCGAAGCGGGACTCTATCCCAGGATCCTGGGATCATGACCTGAGCTGAAGGCAGCCGCTTAATCAGCTGAGCCACCCAGGCGTCCCAGTAACTTTTTAAAACATACAAAAAACACAAACATTAAAATAATGACATCTAAAACTAGGTATTTATTAATATTTTGCCATATTTGATGTATCTGTATCATTTCCATGCATATGCTGTACTTTCACTATGTATGTATTTAGTCACAAATAATACATATTATTCTTTGTTTTTAAAATGTTACACAAGTGACATCGTATATGTTTTCTTTCTGCAACGTTTTTTCAGCATTATGTTCTTAAGATTTTTCCATTTTGAAATCTACTGCTAATGGCTGTGAAGTTTCTATTGACTGTTGTTTTTACTTTAGTTTAGTTTGTTTGGTTTTTGTTTTAACCATCAGTGCTGCAATAAGCCTCCCAGGACATGTCTCTTTATGCATGTGTGCTGGAATAGCTGGTGATAGATTATACATTTTTCATCTTATTATGTGTAGAGAGGCAGTGCATGATACAGTAGGTATGTTGTTTGTGTGAGCTCAGGCCTTGACTCTGTCATTTACTCTGTGTGTAACTTTACCTCTTTGACTCTGTTTTCTAATCTCTAAAATAATGATAGGAATAGTAATGCCTATGGCAGATGGCTTGTTGTACTCCAATATCCTTTTTTCCTTTCTGTCCATCCGCGAGTTTCAGGTGCATTCATGGCTATCCAGATAAAGGTTACATTTCTCAACATACTGTCAGCAGGGTGTGGCCATGTGGCTACATTATGGTTAATGGCATATGAGTGGAAGTGATATACATCACTGCGTATGTTTGTCTGATTTTTGCCCCTTCCTGCTTCCTGGTGAGAGACAGAGCAGCCTATTCCTAGAGACAGAATCTCCATATTGAACCTAATGGAGCTGCAGTGTTAGCCATTTACTGCTGGACTGTTACAGGGAAAATAACTAGATCTATTTCTTATTTAACTATTGGATTTTTACTAGTCTCTCTTTTATAGAAGCCCATTTCACCCCCTAAGAAAATATAACTTGTAACATTGTCATATAAAATGACAACTCTTGGAAGAGTGCTTAGTAAGTATCGATTATTTTTTATCATTACAGCAATTGAGAAATTGCTTTCGAAGGTGGTTCAGTATAAACTTCCCAGCAATGCTCAAATGTTCACACTTCATTGCATTTTTTTAATTTTGGCTGTCTGATGGATGTAAATTTATTTTTATTAATTTATATTTTCTTATTAAGCTTTTTAAAAATGAAGAACAGCAAACATTTAGAAAAGTGCACAAATCATCAGTATATGGCTTAATGAGTATTCACTAAGTGATAATATTTACTAAGTGATAATACTAACTGTATTATCAGAAGCCAGAACACTAGAGCTCCTCATGCCTCTTCCCAGTCATTATTACCACTATCCTTCCTAAAGGTAAGCATTGTACTGAATTTCAACGATATATATGGTTGAGGGGCTGAACCGAAGTCTCAATCCACATTACCTCAGAATATGACTGTATTTGGATATAGGGTCTTTAAAGATGTGATTATGTTAAAGGTCATATGGGTAATTATGTTAAATGGTCATATGTAATTATGCAAGGTCATATGGGTGGGCCCTAATTCAACACAAGTGGTATTCTTATAAGAGGAGATTAGGACACAGACACGTACAGAGGGAAGATCACGTGAAGACACAGCACATCTAAAGCCAAGAAGAGAGGCCTCAGGAGGCACTAATCCTGCTGACACCTTGGTCTTAGATTCTTAGCCTTCAGAACTGTGAGAAAATTACTATCCATTGTTAAGCCACCCAATGTATGGTGTTACAGCAGGATTATAGGGGCTGTTACAGCAGCCCCGAAAAATGAATACAGTAGATAAGTTTTACCTAGAATTATTAGTATTAAAATCAATATCAGATTCAGAATCTTTTGTGTTAGATCTGTTCACTCAACATTACGTTTTGAGATTTACTGTATTGCTGAATATGGTGGTAGTTAGCCAATCTTGTTGCTCTACAACTTTCCATTATGTGTGTATATGACAATTTAGTTATCCACTTAAAGTGGATAAAACATTTGAGTCATTTCCAGTGTTTGGTTCTGAAGATTCTCGTATATCTTTTGGGGAACGTATATTTTCATTTCTTTTGGGTATTGACGTAGGAATGGAATTGCTGCATCATGGTATATACATATGTTCTATTATAGGAGGTACAGTCAAAAACTTTTCTAAAGTAGTCATACTAACTACACTTCTAACAGTAGTATATTCCAGTTGCTCTACATTCTTTTCAGCAAGAGATATTTTCTCTTATTTTTCATTTTGGCCATTCTGATGTGTAATAATGGAATTTCAAAGTGACTTTAAAAATTTATTTATTTATTTAAAGAGAAAGAGAGAGAGAATGCACCAGCAGGGGGAGGGACAGGAAGACTCCCACCTGCATGTGAGGCCCCTGGCAGAGTTCCATCCCAAGACCCTGAGAGCATGACCTGAGCTAAAGTCAAGAGTTGGACAATGACCTAACTGAACTACCCAGTGGCTTTTAATTTGTATTTTCCTAATTCGTCATTTTGATTTATATTTTCCTAATTACTGATGAGATTGAACACTTGCTTTATGAACTAGCATATGGCCATTTTTTGCAAATGTTTCACGTATACTTGAAAAGAATGTGTATTCTATTATAGTTTGTGTATTTCAAGTATATCTGAAAGGAATGTGTATTCTATTACAGTTTGTGTAGTGTTGTATATTATTTCGATTCAGCCAAACTGGTTAGGCTCCATAACCCTACAAATTTTCATAATATAATTCCCAATGATTATGCATCTGTCCATTTCTTCTTAAGATTCTGTCATTTATTAGTTTATACATTTTAATACTTTATAAATTATTATATATGCCTAGGAGGTTAGAACTTTTTTTTAGATTAGAAGTTTTTTTTTTATTATTCTATACTTAACTTTTTATTACTTTGTAATTCATTATTTTACTACTCTTTTATTGGTTATCCCAAAGATTAAAACATGAATCCCTGATTTATTATATTTTAATATAAACTCTTACTTTTACTACTTTCTGACAATACATATACTCCTTTCTTACCTATTGTTATTTTGTATTCTACTTCTTCAAATATTTTAATATTTTATTTTTTTAAAGATTTATTTATTCATTTGAGAGAGAGAGAGCACAAGCACGAGTTGGGGGACGGGCAGAGGGAGAGGAAGAGAATCCTCAAGCAGACACCCCACTGAGCATGGAGCCTGACATGGGGCTTGATCCCAGGATCCCAAGATCATGACCTGATCCAAAATTAAGAGTCAGACTCCCAACTAACTAAGCCACACAGGTCCCCTAACTTTTTCTAGTATTTTATTTTATTTTATTTTTAAGATTTTATTTATTTATTTGGCAGAGAGAGAGAGATCACAAGTAGGCAGAGAGTCAGGCAGAGAGAGAGGGGGAAGCAGGCTCCCTGCTGAGCAGAGAACCCGATGTGGGGCTTGATCCCAGGACCCTGAGATCATGACCTGAGCCGAAGGCAGAGGCTTTAACCCACTGGGCCACCCAGGTGCCCCTTTTTAGAGTATTTTAAAACACACAGTGTATTAGGCAATTTATTAGGCATTCATTCAGGTGTATTTAAATATTTATCCTTTATTGTATTCTTTATTTCTTCCTGAATTTCTATGCAGGCTAACTTTTTTTCTGCCTAAAGAATTTAATAATTTTTTAATTAGTGAATCTGCAGGTGACCAACTCTGTTTTTATGTATCCGAAAATGTTTATCTTTTTTTGAAAATGTTTATTTTATGTTAAATTTTGATAGATATTGTTGCTGTGTGTAAAATTCTAGACTGTTAGTTATTTTCTTTCAGCATTTAAAAAAAAATGCCATTCCATTTTCTTCTGGTTTCTTAATGTTTGTGTTAGCCATTAGTCTTTTCCTCGCTTTTTGAAGGTAACATATTTTCTTTCTGGATGCATTTGCTATTTTCTTTGTATCTGTATCTCTGAATCTTTGTTGTGTCAGTAGTTTTATTGTGATATATATTTTTGTGGCCTTTCTTCATATTTATCTCTCTAAATCTTGGGTGGTTCATAAAGGTTTTTAAGTCTGTAGTTTGATTTTGTATAAATTTATGAAATTTCATAGTCATATTTCTTCAAATATTGTTTCTGTCCCATTTTATCTCTTTTCTCCTTTTACACATATTATAATTATACACATTCATCTTCTTTATACATGTTAGACATTTTCATTATGTCCAATATACTTCTATTGTAAGAAGTATATTGAATGTGTATATATATATATATATATATACACACACAGAATGTTTTGTACATTCTGTACTCTCCTTCTTTATTTTCTTCCTGTACTTCATTCAAGCTCTTTCCTATCAACATATCTTCTAGTTCACTGAGTCTCTATTTAGCAATGTCCAATATCCTGCAAAATCAATTCATCGAGCTCTTAATTTTGGTTATCATGTATTTTAAAACTGGAATTTTTATTTAATTCTTTTCTATGGATTCTAATTCTCTACTGAAAGTCTCTGTCTTGTTATGTATTTTTCTGGAACATATTAATCACAATTGTTTTAAAATCTTTTTTGAGAGCTCTAATACTTGAATTTTCTATTGATCTGTTTCTATTTTCCCACTTTCTTTCTCTTTGTTTTAAATAATTTGATTCTGTTTCTGGTATAACCAGTCATTTTCACTGGATGTCAGGCACTGTACATGAAAGGTTTGAAGAAAATTTGAGGCTCATTATAATGTTAATTTCCTGCAGAAAGGACGAACTTTTAGTTCTAATAGGCAGAAATTAGAATAGATGTAGGTCATTTTAACCTATCTTGTGTTAAACTAATTCCAGATGTTTTTCAGTAATAGTGATAGGTAGTTTATTTGCAACTTCCTTAGTCTAAAGGTATAACCTTTTTGGGGTCTCAACTCCAGATGCCCCGAGCACTTTACCAGAATCTTCTCCTATGATGAGGCCTTTTTGTCTCTCCAGACCTTATGACTATTGAAAATTTTGAAAAGTTTCTTAATCTCATAGTTACTAGTTTTTGTTTGGCTTTTACTTCTTTTCGAAAATAGCAAATTGGCAAATATTTTATAAGGCAGGCAACAGTGAATGTTGAACTTACCTCTTTATTCTTTCTTTTTTGGAATTGGCTCCTCGAGTCCTAACTGTTTTGATTATTCTTTGAAGTCCTAAAACGAATTTTTAAATTTTTCCAGATTTGCTTTGTTTCATGTTAAAAGATTTAGTCTCATGCAAAGTTAGTCAGCTGTAGCCAGAAGCACACATCCTCTGATTCTTATTTTAATTTGCGTATCCATTTATTGTAATGAAGTTGAGGATATTTATATATTTACTGATAATTGTGTTTCCTTGTCTGTGAATCCTTTGCTCACTTTTTATTGGGTTGTCTTTTGGTTTATAATGCATGAAAAATTCCGGATACTATTTTTGGGGAAAGGAGACTTTAATATGTCTGCAAATATCTTCCTCTACTCTGTGACTTGTCTTAATTTTTTCATCTTTTTATCTTTTATCACACAGAAATTTTAAATTTTAATAAATAAATTTCAAACATTTTTTCCTTTATAGGTTGTGCGTTTTGTGTCTGGTTTAATAAATTCTTCTGTTTCCTGATGTCATAAAGATATCCTCCTAGATTTTCTTTCAAAAGTTTTGCAGTTTTAATTTTCATTTTGAGGTCTTTAATTTACCAGGAATTTACTTTTTCTGGGTTGTAGTATGTAGGGATAACCTAATGTTCTAGCACTGTGTATCAAAATGCCAAACATTTCCCAGCTGTTTGTTAATGCCATTGTCAATATTTTCTTTTTAAAATTAATTTTAGCATTTTTATGTGTTAATATTGTTAATAACATTTTTGTGTTCACATAACATTTTAGGGACTGTGATCACATCTTATTGTTCTTTGACTCCATCAAACCCCTTAATGTCCATAAAAATTAAGTCCAAGAAAATATTTTTAATAGGTATATTGACCTACATTGATTGATGCTATGTATTGACAAAAAACATAGCACTTTCTACCTATCACAAAATTCACACTCATGATTTCTATCACGTCTCTCAAAAATTTTTGGACATGTGCAACAAAATATTCACTTCTGGTTGACCTAAAATGAAACTCTAAAAAACAATATTATTAGTACTAGCTAAGATTTATTGATTACTTATTATTTGCTTGGGAATGTTCTAGAATCTTCGTGTATGTGTTAACTCATTTATAAAAAAGCTACTGTATGATGACTAACATAACACAATAAAAAAAGCAAAAAAATTAAGTCAAGTTATTACTAATATCAACATATTTCATATGAGAACTTCACATCGAAGTTTTACTTATGTTTATAAAGATAGGCAATGTAGAACCACTTTATTTAAATCCACCTCATTTTAATTTATAAAGTAAATGAAGTTACAATATAACTTTCAGGTGAACATTGAATTATAAATATATCTGTAAATAAATTTATAATTTTTGTGTTGTATGTCCACATTTATATTTCAGTTTATGAGTGCTATTATCATAATCATCAATAATAATTTATTGGAAGCTAACCAGGTTTGTGGTAACATAATGGTGTTAAAATTAAGTGTAATTTGCTTGAAGCTATGGAAAGTGTTTGGTACGTCTGTCTTTCCTTGATAATGACTGCATTTCAAGGAATAATGCACTTTACATGCTTCTCTGGTGGTTAAAAACACATTTCACATAAATGGAATAAAGGGCATTTAATGAACTGAGCGCTATGCATGTGAAAGCCAACAGCAATATTAGAAATGGTGTTTATTTTATGGCCCAGAAATTGCATTTTAAATGCTAGTATATGTTTATATGACAGTTCTATTAAATATAAAAGAGTCCCATTACAAGGGAAGTCCTTTACACAGGCCTTTTATATGGTCTAAATAGCATACCCAGCCCTGCAACTCCTCATTTGAGACATTTTTAGAACCTTATTTATGTTAAAGCCATAACAAACTAGCAACTAGAAAACTATAATGGGCACAAACGGCTAATAAAAGTGAGATTGTTGAAAATACTTCTTAATAGCAACCAAGGAAGAATCCTGATAAAACAAAGTCAAGCCTTGGTGTCTCTGGAAGTCTGCCACCGCAGTAATCACAGACCACAGGTACTCCCCCTTTTCTATCTTTGTTGCTTTCTTGGCTGGAAACTAAACAGCCAATGCACTTTAAGATTGGTATTTGCCCTATTTTTCATTCTAGTGCCTACTAAACCAGATGTGCTCTGGGAAAAATCCTAGGATTGTTCTTTTTCTCTGTACTGATGATTTACTGAGTAAATCAGGAGAGGTATGGCAAGGGTTCCAAAACTGGTCAAAGGGGGAAGAATGCCAGCATGGGTACATACACAAGTCTGCATATGTGTGTAAATGTGTTCATGTGTGTTATATATGTAAGACCCAGACATGTGAAATCTGGATCACTTCTCAGCCGAACTGCTATGTTTAGACAAGCTAGCTAAAATGAACAGGTCAAATCCTTTATTTATAGAGTAAAAACTATTTGATCTGGGGTAGATATCAGCCCTACAGTCAAACATGTGGGCCGAAGTCATTTTTATTGCTACATCTTGCAGAATTCTGAAATGGTTCATGTGGCCATCCATGTGAGCAGAGGAAAATTTCCCACAGAAGAGTAAGCCATTCAAGTATGAAATGTTGCTCGAATCACCAAAAAACCTGTATGTGTTTATATAAGTCAGAGTATAAAGCAATGGAGAAAGGAATGACTAAGTTCTGAACTAGAAGGAATCTCCTAATGAATTTTGCTCACCCAGGCCCTGGTAGCACTTTACTAGGCGGTAGCTGAGGCAGACACCAAAATAATCTCTTTCTATACTTGGGGAAAGTAGAACCCTGTGGAATATAGTTTGAAAATGATTCACTTAATGTAGTTATTTCTGCTATGACAAATGGTTTAAAAAAACCATACATATTTAGAGTTGAATGTCACCTTTGAAATCAGTGACATTTGCCTCTCACCTAATGTGGAAATTTGCTCCCCAACATCCATGATGAAGGTCCCCCAGTTTGCTTGTGAACTCAGTGTTGGGAAGCTCATGACCTTAAAGTTGCCCATATTTACATGTTAGAAAATTCTTTACAACACCGTTTCCAACACACAGATTGTTAATTTATGTAAAATTGTCATTTTAAATAAAAATGGCCACCCAAAAACAGTTGGCTTATCTTACACGCTTGCTACTGCCATTTTTGGGATTTCCCTTTATGACAGAGAAAAATTATTAGTGTATATATATATGTGTGTGTGTGTGTGTGTGTGTGTGTGTGTGTGTGTGTTTATAATGTATTTTCAGCCTGTGTCGTCCTATTGATCTCCTGAGCTTGTTGTACTGAGTGAAAAAGAGAACTGGAGAAGCGAGGTCTCCCAGGAGGCTACAGATTTGTTTACATTGGAAAGGCGAGAAACCCTTGATGGTGAACTAGAAAGATCTAGAAACCAGGATACAGTGGCAAGAATGAGTTATCATAAGGAGAATTTTAGGGAAGAGTTTTGTAAGAAATTTCCAGTACATAGCTCTGTTTTTACACAAATATATATAAACAAGTTTTTAAATGATATCATATTTACTCATTAATCTGTAATTTGTCTTTTCCCATTTTACAAATTATGGACAGCTCTCCATTTTTCCTTGAAGTCATTTTTTAATAGTGCAAATATTCCATTTTATTGATTTTCTATAATTTATTTAATTAGCAATTGAGGAACATTTGTATTATTACCAATACTTTTCCCCTATAAACAATGCTTCTGCATTCTTGTATAATAATCTTTTTTCTCCTGTGGGAAAAATCCCAAATGTGGGGTTATTGGATCAAAGGTTATATACAGTTTACATTTAATGATATTTACAGATTCTTTTCTTGAAATGCTTCCTAAAAAAATCCACGAAGGTACTAACTTCCTATCATTGCAATCAAACTGGATATTATCTGTCATTTTTAAAAAAGATTTATTTATTTATTTTAGAGAGATAGAATGAGCACTGGGGGTGGGGTGTGGGAGGGGCAAAGTGAGAGGGAGAGGCAGTCCCAGGCAGACTCTGATCTGAGTGCAGAGCCTGAGACTGGGCTCCATTCCATGACTCCACGATCGTGATCCCAAGATCACGACCCCAGCTGAAACCAAGAGTGGGATGCTCAACTGACTGCACCACCCAGGCACCCCATATTATCATCTTTTAAATTTTCTTTATTCTGACACTTTAAGTTACATTTTCTTCAACCGTAGTAAATTTTTTGCCCATTTTTCTATTGGATAATTTTATTTATTTTATTCATTTGTAGGTTCTTAAAAATATTTTTATATTTGTTGTAGTTTCCTCTCCCTTTCTTTCTTCCCTCCTCCCTTCCTCTCTGTCTCTCTTTCTCTTCCTTTTTCTTTTCTTTCTTTACTTTTTACCCCCAGTCTAGTTTTCATCTAATCTTGTTCATGGTGTCTTTTATCATATCTCAAAGTTTTTATGTGGCAAAACAAATACACCTGTCTATTCTCACATGTCTTCTGAGTCTCCATCTTGTTCAAAAAAAAGTCTTCACTTTATCACAATTTTGGGAATTCATTAGTCCAATGTTCAGAATTTTAGTTTTTTACCATACTCTACTGTGATTTAGCCACACTGGGAGGTATAGCAGAAGGTTTGTCCCCTTTGGCTTATTACTACTCCAACACAGCATGCAGAGAAAGTTCTTTCTAAAAAATATACAAAATATACAAAATATTTTTAAAATATAAAGAATTATTTAATGTTACAGCCTGGAGTATTTCTAGCAATTAGTTGACTAATTTTTTTTTAAATTTTAATTCTAGTATAGTTAACATGCAGTGTTATATTAGTTTTAGGTGTACAGTATAATGACTCAATAATTCTATACACTACTCGGTGCTCATTGTGATAAGTGTACTGTTAATCCCCATCACTTATTTCACCCATTCCCCCACCTACTTCCCCTCTGGTAACCATCATGTCTCTATAGTTAAGAGTCTGTTTTTAAAAAAAAAAGAGTCTGTTTTCTAGTTTGTCTCTTTTTTTCTTGTTCTTTTGTTTTGTTTCTCAAATCCCAAATATAAGTGAATTCATATGTTACTTGTCTCTCTGACTAACTTATTTCATTTAGCATTATTTTCTCTAGATATATCCATGTTATTGCAAATGGCAAGATTTCATTCATTTTTACGGCTGAGAAATATTCCATTATATATATAGACACACTACATATTCTTTATCCATTCATTAATCTATGGGCACTTGGGCTGCTTCCATATCTTGGCTATGGCAAATAATGCTGCTGTAAACATCAGGGTGCATGTGTCCTCAGTTGTTGGATCACAGGGTAGATCTATTTTTAACTTTTGAGGAAACTCTGTGCTGTCTTCCACATTTGGCTGCACCAGTTTGCATTCCCACCAACAGTGCATGAGGGTTCCTTTTTTTCCACATCCTCGCCAACACCTGTTGTTTATTGTGTTGTTTTTAGTTATTCTGACAAATGTGGGGTAATCTCTTTTTAGTTTTTTTTTAAGATTTTATTTATCTATTTGACAGAAAGAGATCACAAGTAGGCAGAGAGGCAGGCAGAGAGAGAAGGGGAATCAGGCTGCGTGCTGAGTAGAGAGCCCGATGTGGAGCTCAATCCCAGGACTCTGAGATCATGACCTGAGCCGAAGGCAGAAGCTTAACCCACTGAGCCACCCAGGAGCCTCTCTTCTTAGTTTTGATTTGCATTTCCCAGATGGTTAGTGATTGTTAAGCATCTTTTCATGTGAACTGACTGCTTTAACCTACGGCATCTTTTTCTACCTGCACAGTAATACAGTTTGGGCTAAGCTCTGATATTTTGTTTTCTTTCTAAACTCTCATGACTTTTAAAATTGTACTACCTGTGCCTTAAATTCAACATCTCCAAGTTATTCTAGGGCCCTGAATATAATATTTTGGACTTGGAATATGAATAAAAAATTAAAATGTTCTCTATTTTCTTATTCTCCACCTTAATCTTTCATTCCCTCCTAACCAAGTTGGTTCTTCCTGTTTACAGACTTTCTCCCTGGTTCTTACAACAATATAGCTTCTAATTATGGAATAGAAAGACCCTGAAATGTGGATAACATCAATTTGTAGTCTTCTAGTTCCTTTTAAATATGATTTCTGATTAAGGGTGCTAGCATCATGATTTGGAGAAGAAATGTTAGTTTTTGACTTTTGTAGGTTTTAAGATCCCCAAGTCTACTAGAAGAGTTAAAACAACTTTGAAAGCAAAAGATAAAGTTAGAGGACTAACATTATATGATTTTAAAACATATGATAAGCTACAGAAATCAAGACAGTGTGATACTGGCACTAAGACAGAGAAATGGAACATCAGAACAAAATAGTTTAGAAAGTGATTTATATGTAATGAACAACTGGTTTTCAACAAGGGTGTGAAGGTAATTCAAATGGTAAAATGGTCATCTTTTCAACAAAAGGTACTGGAACAACTGAACATCCATTTGCAAAAAAAAAAAAGAATAAATAAACAAAATTTTTATCCATACTTCACACTATATGCAAAAATTAACTCAAAATAGGTTATAAGCTTAAATGTAAGACCAAAAACTATGCAATGTCTAAAAGAAAACATAGGAGAAGACCTTTATGACCTTGGGTTAGGTAAAGATTTCTTAGATGCAAAATTGAGAGCACAATCCATAAAAGAAAAAAAGAAGCAATTGGACCTTATTAAAAATAAAAATTGTTCCTCTTTGAAAACCACTGTTAAAGAAAGAAAAGACAAACCAAAACTGGGAGAAAATCTTTGCCAAGTATACATTTGATAAAAAACTAGTATCTAGAACATATAAAAAACTCTCATAACTCAATAATATGAAAACAAAGAATCCACTTTTTAAAAATGAACAAAAGTTTTGAACACATAATTCACCTAAGAATTTAAGTGAATGACAAATAAGCACCAGGATAGATGTTCAGTATTATTAGATAAATGCATATTAAAGCTACAATGGTAGGGCAGAGATTAACCATGACATCTTATTTCAATAATACTTTCATAGAACCCAGCTCTTCCCACAATCCCAACTCTACCCCAGCTAGCCAACCCCTCAGAGCCACACTTCTTCACAGATCCTTTGGACAGTCTCCAGGCCCCTGCTGCCTGCTGTGATGACCAGCCCCCCTCGCAGGTGCATCTGAACTACCACCAGGACTCAGAGGTCACCATCAATCACCAAATTGACCCAGAGCTCTACACCTCCTATATCTACCTGTCCATGTGTTACTACTTTGACTGTGATGATGTGATTTTGAAGGACCAAAGAAAACTCTTCACTAATTTCATGAGAAGAGGGAACGTGCTGAAAATCGATGAAGCTGTAGAACTTGGATGACCACTGTAACCAACTTGTGTAAGATGGAGGCTGGTGGGTGCTGGCATTGCAGAGCCTGTCTTTGTTTGACAAGCACACCCTGGGAGAGAGTGACACTGATAGTTAAGTCTTAGGTCGGCTTCCCAGTAGCCATGAGGGTGACTTCTTCTGTCACCAAGGCTGTGTATGCATTTGGGTTAATCTTTACCTTCTCCATAAGTTGTACCAAAACATCAACTTAGGTTCTTTCATTTGTACCATTCTTTCAAATAAAGCAACATTGTTATGCTCCTCCAAAAAAAAAAAAAAAAAAGCCAAAAAACAACCTACAGTGAAATAATACTTCACTGTGTATCTATTAGAATAGCTAAAAATTTAAAAAGCTGATCATACCAAGTGTTAGCAAGGAAGTCAAGCTCTATACATTACTGGCAGGGATGTAAAATGGTGCAACCACTTTGGAAAAAAGTTGGTTTCTTAAAAAGTTAAACTTATAAATATCATATGACCTAGCACTTCCAGTAGATACTTTCCTAAAATAAATGAAAGTCTATGTCTATGTAAAGACCTATACACAAATGCTCATGGGAGCTTTATTTATAATAGCTTAAAAGTGGAAACAGTTTCCAATTTCCACCAAAAAATGAATGTATAAATTAAATATGGTACATCCATCCAATGGACTACTACTCAGTAACAAAAATGGATGAAATATTTGTAAATGCTACAACATGAATAAATCTCAGAATAATTATACCAAGTGGAAGAAGCAAGAAAAAAGAGAATATATCCTGTATGATTCCATTTTTATAAAGTTCTAAAAATGCTAGCTAATGTATTCTCACAGAAAGCAGATCAGAAGTTGCTTAGAGGAAGCGGGTGAGGAGGTATTATACATAAGGATTACGAAGTGGTGCAAAGAAACTTTTGAGGGTGATGAATATATTTATTATCTTGGGGGGTGACTCAAATTCTGCAGCCTAAATATGTGCAGTTTATATATGTCAACTGTGCCTCAATAAAGCTGTTTAAAAAAAACTCTGTGTGGCATAAGCTTCCCATAGGTTTATCTTTAAATCCATCTTTTAAATGATACTTTGAAGTGTTGGGTCTAGCACAGGGGTGAGAGCCCTGGGAGCAGCAGTGACCACTCCCCGCATTTGCTTGGGTTCTAGCCACTATCTCTCTGGCATCTTGCCGCGCTCTCTGGCTTTCAGTTCCAAGTTCATGCAGGGTCACTGCTGTTATTGGCTTTCTCTTTCCCTGCTTATCTTTTTCTCCCTGACATATTTTTCTCAGGGCTTAGATTCTCAATGAGGTCTTTTAAAAAAAGATATGTGTAAAAGTTATAACACACCTCTTCTTCCATTTCTTCCTGAAAAAACCATACCGGTTCTTAATGTAAATGACCCCGTTTGGGGGTTTTGCTTTTGGTTTATTTTTTGGTTAATTACAAATATTAACTTTAGCCTTCTTTTTGACATTTTAAAGTGAGAGAATTAGAGTAAGTTATCCTTTCTTTTTCTTGTTTCCCTTTGTATTTAATTAATTAATTAGTTAATTAATTATCTTATGGCAGTATGGTTGGTATACAACGTTATATTAGTTTCAGGTGTACAACATAGTGATTCAACAATTCTGTACCTTACGCATTGCTCACCACAGTAAGTGTAGTATTATTGACTATATTCCCTATGCTGTACTTTTCATCTCTGTGACTTATTTTATAACTAAAACTTTGTATCTCTTAATCCCCATCACCCATTTCATCCATCCCTCCACCAACCTCCCCTCTGGCAACCACCAGTCTGTTCTCTGTATTTATGAGTCTGTTCCTCTTTTTTGTTTGATTTGTTTTTATATTCCTCACTTAGCATAATACCCTCTAGATCCATCCATGTTGTCATGAATGGCAAGATTTCATTCTTATTTTACAGCTGAATAATAGTCCATTGTACATGTATACCATATTTTCTTTATGCATTCATCTGTCAACAGACACTCAATTTGCGTCCATATCCTGGCTATGGTAAATAATGCTGCAGTAAACATAAGGTGGCATATATCTTTTCAAATTAGTGTTTTGGGTTTTTTTTGGGTAAATATGAGCAGTGTAATTACTGGATTGTATGGTATTTCTATTTTTAATTTTTTAGAGGAACCTCCATTGGTTGGCATACTTTCTAGTGAAAATTGGTATAAGTAGATAGACTTCATTAATTTGGCTAAGAAAATTAAAAAGAGTGAGGGCTGTCTCATAGGTCCCATCTGGTTCCTGACTTAATTTCAGCCTACAGTCAAGCAGCCTATAGTAACAAGCTGTTTTCTCCTTCTGTGGAAAGCATTCACTATCTTCATAGGTTTCAAGGAACAAAAACTCACAGACCACAGGATGAAGGTACTGCTCTGTGAAAATCCATCCCGCTTGTTTCTGTGTTAAAAGCTGTGTCTCTCCCTTCCTAGGGCCCCTTCCTTTATCTCCTTCTATGTGACTGTGTGTGGTCTCCTTGCATGTCTAGTTCTCCTCCCTCTTCTTCAGCTCTCTTAACTGTATCTTAAAGTTAGAATTTTTTTTATTGTTTTATTTATTGAATGGGCTGTTTGAATTGCCCTCCTTAAGAATAGATGGGTGGCATATTTTATTCCTTTCAAAAAACCACTCCAATTAGAATGAAGCAAATTAAATCTAGTTGCTGTATGCTTTTTACATGTATGGCCTTCAATTTGCTTTTCTCTGGGCTAATGATGCCGCTCTCCTCACCTCTTTCCCTGCCAGCTCTAATTAACATGTAACAGTGTAGTGAATCATTATGATTCATACACTTATTTATAGATGGTGTCAGAAAGTGCATTACCATGGAGTTGACAGTGTATGTATTTGTTATTTTTCTCTTCAAGACTTTTTTTTGCCTATTTTAATTGCTAATAAAAATATGATGATTCAAATAAAACTACTTAAGTATATGTATTTCTAAAAACTTGCTTATTTTACAAAGTTATAATCTTCCAAAAAAGGACTTGGTAAATTCATTTTGATTATGAAATCAGGAGCAGTCAATGAGAAATGTCAATTGTTTTACGTTGGCGTTGGCCACTTTTCCTGTCTTTGGATGAGAGGGCAGTTGTGACTATATCATTTACTCTGACAGAATATCAGGCACTGGTTTTAGATACTCAGTTTCCCACCGTAAAAGACCCTTGAACTTCTCAGAAAGTTTACTTCATAAACTATTGCTAATCATCTGTGAGTCTGGTGTTCTACCAAATAAAACATAAAGCCATGAAAATGGACTATCAACAATTAAAGTGCAATATGCAATAATAATAGAGCGAGACCAATGAGAGAGATTATAAAAGAGTTTTGGAAACTTTAAGCAAAAAATATTGTAAATTGATTTAGTCAATTCTGCAAGGAGCTTTGGAAAAAAACCCTGCTTAAAATCCTGTGCCTCTGATTCTGTGTTACATTTTATTATTTTAATCACAGAGAATAAACAGCACAAGACAGGCGAAGTTTTTTTTTGAAATACAAGCTGAAAAGAACTTCTTTTGCAGCTTCTTTATTGTATCATCATCTCTTTCCAACTCTGCTCTTACTCCGTGACTTCCTGATAAAGAACAGTTATAAAATTTCCAGAATTACACCCACCTGCAGCAGCAAGATTTTAAGATGGGAGTATTTCCAGAAGGAGAGTTCAGCCATGTACCCACTGACCTCTGGGGATATAAAGCAGCCTTGGAGTGACCAGGAGAAGCGAGGCTCTTTGACAATAGACATCTATTTAGAAGTAGCTCTCACCTGCATCCCCATACTGGCCCATGGGCTTTCCTGTCCATTTGAGAAAACAATGATGTCTGAGCAATTAATGCTCCTTTATGGACAGACCAAGAGGCTGATAGAACGTTACATCGAATCTGCAACAAGAAGCGACCACCAATGAGACAAGGAGAAATCACAAGAGCAGCTCAAATTAGAACAGATGTCAGCCTTGGATGTTTCCATACTGCAAAGAACACATACTCTTCTCGGAAAGGAACAGCCAGCAGGCCTGGCAAGCTTTACTCGTAGGGCTGAGGGTCTCAGGGTGAGACTAATTCCTCATGCCTGCCTGGGAAGGGGACCTGGAGGCTACGGCTTACCCTTGGATTCTTTTTTTTTTTTTTTAAGGTTTTATTTATTTATTTGACAGTGAGAGAGCGAAAGAGGGAACACAAGCAGGGGGAGGGGGAGAGGGAGAAGCAGGCTTCCCACTGAGCAGCAAGACTGACGTGGGGCTTGATCCCAGGACCCTGGCATCATGACCTGAGCCGAAGCCAAACACTTAACGACTGAGCCACCCAGGTGCCCCTTTCCCTGGGATTCTTAAAATCCAGCCAACTTCTGGCAACAGGGGCTGATGTTCATCTCCTCTTTGGACGCCTAGAGTCAGCACTAGACTGAGGAGACCAGGGATAGAGGCATCCAGGCCTTGGATTCTTGGGTTGAGATCAGTCCCAGAATTCCTTACTGTGTAGCCTCATTTGCCTTTGTAAAGTCACAAGAGCAGCCACCGCATGCTACAGGCATCCGTGCTGCCCTAAACCTCCATATGGGCTCTGGTCAGCTGCAAGCAGGGAATATTCTTGCCAACCCCATGCCCTGGGAATGGTCTGAGCTCAAGGATATTTGCCATGTCAAATGGGCACCAATCTAGGAAGAGGCAGAGTTCAGATTACCTGGGAAGAAGAGCTGGTATTAGGAGTAAGTATTGATTTATATCAGGTGGATCAAGCTGAGGATAAAGATGATGAGGTTCAAGGCAATGGTGACATCACTGGGTGATCAAGAATTCATCAGCACCTGCTGATGACTCAAGTCTAGGGACCTCTGATATTATATTAGTAATAGTTATTAGTTGAAGACTTTTTACATTCCATACTAGCTATATAGTTGGTGGATATGTGTTTACCCTCAATAACTATTGAGAATCATATTAGGTGGATATCAACAAATGTTTATAGAGAACTTATTTTGTGCTGGATTAAGTGCTTAATTATGGGGATATAGCTGAGAGCAAATCATTAATAACCCTTGCCTTCTTGGACCCTACATTCCATCTAAACATTCTCTTCATGTTATATGTGGTGAAACCAGGGCTCAGAAATTGTAACTTAACCAAGGACATACAGCTTGTAAATAGCAGAACTGGGGAGATTCAAACTCAGATCTTCTGGCTCAAATATTTTCCTTATAAGCTCTAGACTAGCAATTTTAAACTGTTTTCCTATGATACACATCATATTTGATATCTGCTATATAATATGCTCTCAAAGTCTGGGCTGTATTATTGATAAAACAGACTTTAGTCTTTCTCATTCAATGTTAGGAAAATGCACATAGAAGAAAGTGAGTGTTATAGGAATACTCAAGAATCTGCTCTAATTTATTTTATTTTAAATAAATGTTTCAAAAACATCATTGATTTAATTATCATGAGTACAAGTCTTGAGTTTAACTGTTAGACATCAATCATTCCTCAGTTGATGAGCTGTTTGCTGAGCCATAGGTCTGCTAGATCCTATCTTCCACCTGGTGGGTCAGGCATGGGAGATGGAGGAGAAGGCATGACTGTTGGTCCCAGACAAGGGCTCTTCATCTCAAAATTGCAGAGCTAATTGGCAGTCTAGCAGTCTCCTTTCTTCTACCTCTGGAAGATTAAGGGGTCAGGTTTTCTAGAACTCATTTGACTTGTTTTTCATTGCAGAGCCCTGGAGAACTTCCATTCTCTGACTGAGGAGGACTCTTCACTGTGGCAAGTTCAATTGTAGCCCTTCTGTGTCAGTTTCCATCTGAGTCATAAAGACCTCTTTTGCTGGACACAGCAGTCTTGAGCACAAAATTACAGGTACAGGATTCACAAGATTCTTACCTCACATGATAAAATTGGATATTTGGGATGTGTTTACATTTGCATAGAAAGACACTTAAAAGTTAATCTTTATTCTAGAGCCATAGTTCTCCCTCACCCAAGCAGAACTTAAAAAAAAAAAAGTATATATATATATATATACACATACATATATATACATATATACATATACATACATATACATATATATACATACATATATATGTAAGTATGTGTGTGTGTGTGTGTATATATATACATATATATATATATATATATATGTATATATATAGGAATCTTTCCCCAAAAGTGATTTGGTATAGGGAAAGTCCCTTCTTACATAACAAAGAAGGGGAGGAAACTGTTACATAGGTACTTATTCGTTCATATTCTAACAGAAGTAGTCACAGTGTAAACAAAACCAGGTTGAAATGTTTTTAGGTAGGAAAACACCACATCAGTCAGGTTTTGGTAAAGGATTAAGAAACCAATGTAGGCAGTTCAAGTTCGTGGTGTTTGAAACAGGGAACTAGATGTTTTTAAAAATCAATGGAAAAGCTAGAGGAGCAGAAGTGGAGGCGGCAAACTGGACATTTACATTCAAGATGACACCACTGCAACTGGGATCTACAGGCCAGGAGACCGCTGTCATCCCACCCACCCCACACCCAGAATCTGGAGACAGACAGGGGAACACGGAGTCTGGCTCCTGTACACCCACAGTCTATCCAGCATGACCACAGAAAGATGGCCTGTCCCACCCTTTCACCTTCTAAATCTCTTGGGAATGTTTCTCTCTG
This sequence comes from Potos flavus, assembly GCA_028534135.1. Lineage (NCBI taxonomy): Eukaryota > Metazoa > Chordata > Mammalia > Carnivora > Procyonidae > Potos > Potos flavus. Next base: position 26,743,233 of record CM052886.1, read on the forward strand.
GTGAAAACTAAATCATGTCCGAGGTGCAGAATCAGTCCCTGGTTGCAAAAAGTTTCAGAAATACAGTGTTTGTCTTTCCACACCTGAAGGAGGTAAGGAAGGTCGTGGAGGGCAGAAACTACCTAGTGCACATTTGTTGTCATGTTTTACTAAAAACACAGGAAATATTTCTGTTATCTTCCATGAGCATAGGATCTCTAGCCAAGTTAATGTGTTACCAATGGATTGGAGACTTCAACAGCCCAAAACTACAGGCAATACTTACCAAGATAATTAGGTTATATAAAAATATTTTTTTGGGGTAAATTCAAAAATGCTTTTCAAAAGAAGTGATATGATTATACCATTTTAAGTTCTCATTTCTATGATGTTTATGGATTAAGTATTCGTGACATCTTTGCATATAAATAGCTTGAAAATTTTGAGTGAAATGAACCACTAATTGAACAAAATAATTTAGATTTTCATTAACAAAAATTCTTATACGTAGAGTTGTAATCAGTCTAATAAAGATCATATTGATAATTATGTTTGTGTTGATTAATATTTACTTTTTTATGACTAAAATTAACAATGCCAATAAAGCTGATTTTAGTGTATTAAATTATCCTGTGGTTCAATTTTCTTTTCCTTCTTCTGTGACTAGATTTGGAATCTAACATATATCAGAATGCTATTTTCTGGTATGAAACGCACACAAAAAAAGGCTAAAGTGTTAAATAATATTAATTGAATAATGTTGAAGAAATTTTTCTGGTGTTTAGCTGGCCCAGGAAACAGACTGTGAGGCAGGAATTTGCCTGCAGGTGGTTAATTGGTGAGTGCCCTTGAGAGAAACATCCATGAGAGCTGAGGGACACAAGATTAGGCAGAGGGAGTAGCTGAGCTATATCAGAGGCCTCAGAGGATCCTTTTGAGTTGTGATGACCCTTTAGAGTTGTCCTGAGTCAAGTCAAGGAGGTTGACCCTTTTATACCTGTCTTGACCACCCTGGATATGGGCAGTGTCCAGGGAATAGGTGTCACCTTGGGTGAGACAGCATCCTTCTACAAAAGGAAAGGTGCAGAGAAGAACTCATCTATTAATAGTCAACAGTCTGGCATCTGGAAGTGCCTTAGCTCTTAAGGACGATCTGGCTGGCAAACCACAACATTGACCACACCTCTGATAGACACTACGTTAAAGATACCCTAAGAAAGACTTCGTTTTCAATTCTGTCTTATTTAAGGAAAGCATTATTTGCTTGGACATGGTGATGCATTCTAAATAAAAAATACAGTATATGTCTTGTTAAGTTTTAAATTTTGGAAAACACTGAGCTTAGCTTGTACCTATATACACAGAATATAGTATCATTCTATGTCAGAAGATAGTTTTAGTTTATTTTACAGCTACTTTGAGAAATTCAATTTCGATTCTGTGTTGTATGAATTACAACTTCTGTGAATGTTCTCTTATGAATCTAGCCTAATGGATATGGGCATATGGGTAGCCTATTTTCCAGACAACTTTAGATATCTCGCATGAGAAAAGATTTTGTTTTTAACCTGATGTGTCATGTTATTAAAAAAAATGAGTCTTGAATCTTCAAGAAGCAATCCAGTTTTATTTGCATTATTAAACTAACACTTCAGATCCTTCAATGAACAAGTTTTAATTTTATGAATTGTAGAGTACAATACTGTCTGGCTAGTTAAGATTAAAGGAAAGGATACATAATTTCTAGTTATATTCGTTTTACAATATCTTGTATCGGAAGTCAAGTAATCTATAAAGCAGTACAAACAAGAAGGCATATAACAGAGACATGAAGTTGATTTTGTGGAACATCCAACAGAGATCATGAAGTACAGGCATTAGAGGAGGTTACCTCAGAACGATAATATATGTGGAGTGCCTGGGTGGCTCTGTTGGTTGAGCAACTAACTTTTGATTTTGGCTCAGGTCATGATCTCATGGTTGTAAGATTGAGTCTTACATCGGGCTCCAGACTCAGCATGGCATTTGATCAGGATTCTCTCTCTCCCTCTCCCTGTGTCCCTTCTCCGTGCTTGTGCTCACTCTAAATTAATTAATTAATTAATTAATTAAAGTATTTAAAAATGATAATATATGTGACATATACAATTAGAAATATATGCATGCAGAAGTTATCACTGCATTTGGCACAGGAGCCAGGTGACCAATCTGTGTTACAGAAAAGAAAAATTTTACTATTAATCAGCAGCAATTAGCAAAGAAAGAAAATCAGAGGAAGTTTTAAATAGATAGAGACAAGTAAGGAGAAACTGTCAAGTGAAGAAATTAGACGCAAACCTTGGGAAATACAATCGATATAAAAAATCAGTCATGGTTGAAGATAAATCATATTATGATTGCTGTATTAACCACCATAGGAATGACAACTATTTTTCTAGAGAATATTAATATGCTGGTATTTTCTGGTGTTCCCTAGACCTTGCTTTCTGCCAAATTTATTTTCTTAAAATTTATCTTTTCTTCAGAGAGATTGCTATTACTGATCTTTCAAAAGCTCATGGGAATAGTTTTTTCCTTTCTTCATGTTGCATTTAAATCATCCTGAGACTTTTCTAATCAGACACACATTTGGCTGCTGAACAAAGAACTGGCTCACCAGTCACATAATTACCTGAGGCCGTAACAATGATTCATTTACATTAAGATGATTAAGGAATGCTTATGTTCTAGCTGAAAGCCAAGAATTCAGTGACGAACATCAATGACTTTTTATGAATCTGGGAGATATTTTACCCCAAATTTCTCTTATCAGCAAGTAAAAAACAAACACACAAACAAAACAAAAAAACAAAACAAAAAACAAAACAAAACAAAAAAACAAGAACACAGGAATTGCCTTGCAAAATTAGCTTTGGGAGTTGGAATATCCATTATATTGATCAATTTTATGTATTATGGGCTCTTTATTGGCTATCGGTTGTTTTTCAGTGATCAAGTGAGACTCACCACATAAAAGCAAGGTATCATAACAGGTGACAAGAGAGAAACAGCATTATCACTAAAGACACCTATGTTCCAAAACGCCATGATTTTTCCAGGCTGAGCGTTGAATCTATTTGAACTGATATGCTCAGTGTTTCCCAGCACACCATGGACCTCTGGTTTCCCACATCAGCATTCCTATGGTCAACCTGATTTTAGGCACACTACACAGTTCCAGGCAACCTTGGGCTCACCTTAGCTGACAGCGTCCTACCTCCAAGCCCATATTCTCTACGATGGCCTTCCTACACTTCAGAGTAGCCCACACGTGGGAGGCAGTTTTAACATCCTGATGCAATCCTCACTGAAAAGGGATAGAAACTGGTAGGTAAATACCCCATCTTCCTCCCCTCCTTCAGAGGACAGTTCTAGGAGGCATTCTGCACATTTCCCAGGCAGTCCCAGAGGAACTGAGCCCATTGTGCAAAGCAGCAACCTCAGTGATGCACCTAGAGGCTGGATTTTCCTCCTTTCCTGCTTTGCTTCCCTCCCCATCACTTCTCCCAGGGACCACCTCCCAAATAAGAAACCTTAATCTGAAACCAAGTTCTTGTCTTGGCTTGCCTTTTGGGGGAACCCTGATTAACACAGTTCTGATTATTGTTATTATCATCATCATCATTAACAATTATCATCTCATCTCGAAAATGAATCATCTCACATCCTCCCTGATTAAATTTGGTAAATGTTATGTGTATATATGTACTTGGATCTCTATTTTTGGACTGTTTTGTTCCACTGATAAATTTATATATTGCTTGGAATTGTGTCTAAATTATAATACATTAGTATACGTTAACTTATGCTTGTCTTTAATTTTTTCTCCTTTTCAAGATATTTGTAGCTTTTCTCAGTGATTTATTTTCATAAGAATTTTAAATTAATTTTATCCATTTCTTTGATGAATCATATTCATAATTACAGTAAATGATTTCTGAAATTGCAATAAACTTATATATGAATTTGGAAAAATTGCATTTTAAATATTATGTTGTTTCATTTGGAGGGAAGATATATTTTCCCAAGCATCTTAGTCCTTTTTAGCTGCTTATAAAAAAAATACCACAGACTGGGTGGCTTATAAACAACAGATTTTTTTTCTTCACAGTTTTGGAGTCTGGGAAGTCAAAGATCAAGGAGGCAACAGGTTTCATGTCTGGTGAGGGCCCACTTCTTGGTTCAGAGGTGGTCATCTTCCTCTTGTAACCTTACCTGGTGGAAGGGGCAAGGGGGCTCTCTAGGGCCTCTTTCATAAGGGCACTAATTCCCTTCATGAAGGCTCCACCCTCATGACCTAATCACCTCCCAAAGGCCCCACCTCCTAATACCATCACATTAGGGGGTAGGTTTCAATACACAATTCTAGGGAGAAATAAACATTCAATCTACAGCACTGAGTGTTCAGATACTACTATTATATTTTCTTTAACTCTTGTGCTTTTCTTACAAAAATATCCCTAAGTATTTTTTTGTTTGGTTTGCTATTATTGACTGATATTTGTTTTTCAGTTTGGATCTTTAACTGGTGGCTAATATAAAGAAAGTTTATTTTTGTTATTTTTTTCTTTTATTTGGTACTTCACTAAGTTTATGGTCTGTTACGTATTCATTTCATAAGTATGTATGAGTAACTTTGCCTCCTCTTCTTTAATATTAATTAATTGTATTTATTTTCTCATTGAATTTGTTAAAGCCTCCTAAGTGTTGCTGAATTATAGTAGTGTTCGCAGGTATCTTTCACATTGTTCTGATTTTTAGTGGAAATTATCTCAGTATCTAACTATTTCATACACTAGAATTTTGGTTACTAGTGTTTATCAACCTAAGTAGTTTTCTTCTGTTTCCATTTTATGTAGAGATTTTATTATGAAGTTTAACATAATTTCAGGAATTGAGGGAGTGGAATGGATCTAGAGGAGAATGTCTCATGATTATATACAGAGAGAAAGAAGCCAGTAAGTACAAGAGTTTGATGAAAATAAAAGAGAGAAATTATTTAGCAGAGTTGTGAATGGGGAGAGTTACATATGAAGTTTATAGGTGGAGAGAGATGGGCTTGAGGAAGAGGTAGAACCCCTTCTCTGGCAAAGCGGGACAAAGGGAAGACAAGGTGCTTGGAGCCCCAGAGAAACTCTGACTTGAAGAAGGGGAATGTTTCTTTTTTTGTGAATGACCTCATCTCCTTTCATGAAAGAGACCGGTTGTAAAATGGACAGAAAAACAGGGCTTATCTGAGGTTTGAGATTGACAGGTGTGAGTGACAGATTGTGTCACAAGGCTGTAGGACTCAAAATGGTCAACATGGACTGGGGCACAGGGAAACTAAAGGAATTTAAAAAGGTGCTGATTAGTGATAGTGAATTAAAGGGGCTGATGGATGTAAGGAGGCTACGGTCAGAGGGGGTGATGTCAAGATTCCAGATGAAACAGTGTCCCACGTGCTGAAGGTGGATGTAATGGTTTAGCAGAGTAATAATGAGTGCACTTAAAATCAGAGAACTCCAAGGCAAGAGTTTTGAAAGTGCCATGAGCATGGAGGCTGAAGGAAATTTAAATTGATAGTAGAGATTTTGGAAAGAAAGAACAAAAATAAACCAGGGCTGAGCCACTGAAAAAGCTCAGATCTGATGATGGCAGTAATGAGGCGTGGGCAGGGGAGTAAGCCTGTATGATGTGCTTTGGTGAATGCCAATGGTGGCCTTGGCTGAGGCAGTGGGGAGGAAGAAACACTTTGGGGATTCTGGGGGTTAGAAGGAGAATCCAATGAGCCGATGGATGTACAGCTAGACGGTAAGGTATTGCTGGGCAAGAGAGGGACATATGTTCAGGAGTCTGCAGATGGGCGAGGCAAGTGAGCATAAAAAGAAATATGAAGCAGGAAATCACAAGTTAGTTTGGAATCAACGTGTTATTTGCATCTGACTTTGGTAATTGTGCTGTGTCTTATCAATGGAAGGCTGTGTAGAACATTCAGACCCAAAGATTCAACTAGAACTTGGTGGTGGGTGGCTTTGCAAAACCTTGTTTTACAAGAGCTCAGAGAAGTTAAGAGATGTGTCCAAGAATATGTAGCTAATGAATGGTGGAAGAAGAATCCAAATGAAGCCTCAGCTCCAAAGCCCTTGTTTGCCCCATTTCGCAATGGTTCTATCTGGAGGTTGGTTAGCTTTACAAGTTTACCCAGCTAGGAAACGAGAGATGGAGGATTCAAACTTAGGTAGGTTTGACTCCTGAGTCCATAAAAATTAGCATTTAATGGGACTAATTAGACCATTTTAAAAAAACTTTGACATCCATAGCAGGTCCATAAAAGCACCACAGCTCTTTCATTCATAAATTTCAATAATTCATGTATATGTGTGTTTGATTTAGGGAATGCATGTAGCAAGTTGCCTTAAGATGTTAAGAAGTCTTGAAGTGTGGCCTACCACTAGTTTGCTCCCTTCCCCAAGCCTTAGTGCTAAAATTGGGTAAACCTGGATGTTTGACAATAACTACTTTATTCACACAGCAATGGAGATTATGCTGATGTCATCCCTCCAATGACAGACATCATGCAACTAGAGCTCAGACAGAATCCTGATGCATTTCTTAAGCAGCAGAAAGCATCAGAGTTCAGATATACAGAGAGAGTATTGGATACTTGTCTTAGAAGATAGATCATGGGCTAGGTGGGAGTCGTTTATGGGTGTGAAAGATTAGAAGGGACTTAACTCCTAGTTTTAGCTTTGGGGCTAATACTCTGTGGGACTTTGGGAAGACTGCTTAATCTCTCTGAGCCTTCAGTTTTTCTGTCTGGATGGGGCTGGCCGTACCTTATTATCTAGCTGTGCATCCATCACCTCATTGGATTCTCGTTCTAAACCCCCAGAATCCCCAAAGTATTCCACCGCCTTTGTGTTTATTTACCTCTTGCATTTTTTAATATTGTGACTTATTTTTCTGTATTTTGATTTCCTCTGTTAAAAAGCAAATTCCCATGTAAGGGACCTACAGCTATGATAGGATTCCTCTAGAAATCACAGTTAGAGTAGACATGGAAAAATGGTATAGCAGGTAAGACTGACTTTTAAAAAAAATTAATTAACATATAGTGTATTATTAGTTTCCGAGGTAGAGTTTAGTGATTCGTCAGTTGCATATAAGATCCAGTGCTCATATAAGATCACGTGCACTCCTTAATGCCTATCACCCAGTTACCCCATTCTCCCCCTCCCCTCCAGCACCCTTGGTTTGTTCCCTATAGTTAAGAGTCTCTTATGGTTTGTTTCCTTCTCTGATATCATCTTATTTTATTTTTTCCCTCCCTTCCTCTATGATCCTCTGTTTTGTTTCTTAAATTCCACATACTGCACCCCAGTGTTTATAGCAGTAATGTCCATAGCCAAAATATGAAATGAGCCCAGATGTCCATCAACATATGAATGGATAAAGAAGATGTGGTATATATATACAATGGAATATTACTCAGCTATCGAAAAATGAAATCTTACCATTTACAATGACATGGATGGAACTAGAGGGTATTATGCTAAGTGAAATAAGTCAATCAGAGAAAGACAATTATCATATGATTTCATTCATATGTAGAACTTAAGACTGACCTTTAAGGGTCTTCCTTCACCCATCTATTTCCTGTTGACCTCAGCACACAATTATAAACAGCATTGTATCCTGCCTGCTTTTAGCATTTTCCCTTGATCTACTCCTTTGCGGGCAGCTTTCTGTCCACAGACTTTCCTAATGGGCTCTTCCCTGGTTCTTATATATCCTTCAAACCCGTCTCTTCTGGACCTCATCCTGGGTCTCACACAGAGGCAGTGCACACTCTGGTTCTAGCCCTGGGTTAAGACCATCTGGGTTTTAATCTTGGCTTCATCATCTCTCAGCCGTGTGACACAGGGAAAATTCGCAGTTCCGTGCTCCCATTTTCTCATCTGTGAAATTGAGGAGATGATGGTCTTCACCTTATTAGCACATTGTGCACATTAATTGCATTAATGTAGAAAAGTTTAGCACAGTGTATAATATATAGTAAATGAACAATATGTATTATTATAAAAGATAGGGTTAGATTTTTCTGGGTGACTAATGTAACCAATTAATTAGTACATATGTACTCATGGATGGCTATGACTATGACTATACATTTTTTTCTATCCCTGAACATAAATGTGCATTTTCCCATTTTTGTATACTAATGAAATGAATGGAATTCCCAGCAAAGGCTTACTATGGAGGCAGACATTTTGGGTAAGAACCCTTCCAGCAGTCCTCAGATCACACCATATAAGCTCCCTTTGAATCATGGAGCCGGCTCTGTGAATGCACAGTTGACAGCATTGGGCAGAAGGCTGCCCATGCTTGCCAACACCCCTGACAAGAGTGAACAAAACTTACTATAAGAATCACCAGAGCTGCATTTCTTATTGCTCCCTTTAAGTGGTGTTGGTGTGGCAACTAGATGTGTTTACAGTTCCCACTAGGCTCCTGTCTAAAAGAACTATGAAAGCATCATAGGGCATCTATAAATGCAATTGTTTCCCTCTGGGCCAATCTTCAATATTTTACTACCTATGGGATCCTATGCTGCAGTTCATGCTTCTATTGACTTCAAATGGGAGAGAAAAAACTATGGATTGGTATAATTTCTTGTTTTGAAATAATATTCTATATTTTAGAAGTTGGTAACTATTCAATATATGAGCAGAAAGCCTGCATTTCTTTTTCAACTGTTATACATTTCCTATTTCCTTTTTAGTGAAATTTTAGGACAAGTTTTTTGGTTTTTTTTTTTTTGGTTAGGATCAGAAAATCATAGAGAATGTAAATAAACAGAAAAACAGATCAGAAGGAATCAGTCTTTTACCAATGTAATGCTTTGCTCCATTGAGTTTGACATTTAGAAATTTATGAAAGGTTTGCCATTATGGGTATGAGGATTGTTCCACATGGCATAGGCATTTTCTACTGAGTCCATTTGACAATTTTAAGTGTCACTATCCAATGAGTGTCAAGTGCCAATGTGATTCAACTCAGTCATGTAAATGGTTTGATTGAATAACCAATGGGGCTTTTTGTTATAAAACCCAACCTGGTCAGGGACTGGTTTTAAAAGAAACCATGTACTTTGTTAATTAGGGTTTTCTTTTTAATAAAAAAGTTACAGTAAATATTTTGAAAAGCAAAATATGAAAAGGACACATGAAACCTTTCTGTCTGAACCAGAATAATATTCAGAATCTAGAGCAGAGCTTCGAAAGCCAAATATCCAACTGAAATTACCAAGAACAGCTGCAATGTGTAGTGGTTTGGGAATAATGATGGGAGCTATCTGGGACTGTTTTTCTTTATAAGATTGGTATTTTTGTCTTCCGTTCTTTACCATAGTCCAAAGGGTCCTGGCTAATAAAGATTATTCTGTGAATGAAATGAATGACTAGAATAACCTCTATAAATCTCCAGGGGGCTACTAACGTGTCCATGGACGTGTGTCTTCTACTAGAGGAAAAATCTCACATTACTTAGACATACTCATGAAGTATTTCTCCATTCTGTTTTTAAACATATTTTGTTTTGCATACTTTACTTACAATAACTATCTCTTTCTTTGAAGGAACATTTAAACAACTTCAGGGGAAGAAAGCACAAGGTAAGATATCTATATTTGAAAAGAGACATTAAAATATGAAAAAGCATGGGGGAGAAAACATTCATGTTTCCCATTTCTTTTCCAAAACAAAGGAAGTAGGAAATTCTTCCATGGTTTTTATTTGTTTTTCAAATCACATCGTCCTCAACTTTTAAAATAATAATCTTCCTTGACAGTCATTTAATAATCGTGAGTGATCTATGACTTTATTATAAAGTATTCATCTAATGATCTATTTCCTTTACCCCAGGGGCCAAGTACAAAGCTAGGGAATTATCTTGGTGATACTTTTAATAACTTCCTGTGGGATTGCGAACCTCAACCGAAGCTGACTCTGCAAAGGAGTTAATCATGTAATTTCACAGATTAGACACCACAGGGTTACTAATGAGAAACTTCAGTTTGGTGATAAACTTTTTTTTTCCAGGAATATTTTGAGAGGCCTGTAACCTTTGGCTGACACCCAGCAAGGCTATTAGTTGAACCATGGGATGCACTACCAAATGCATAAGAGTCAGCGGAACTTCTTTTCTGGAAAGTTGATTGTAAGAACAGTTTGGTTAAAGAGACCTCAGAAACAGATGGAATGGGTGAAAGGGGAAAAAAAGACAAGCATCAAGAAACTTAACTTCCGTTGGTTGGCATAACTGCAGCTTCTAGTGTCTTTTCAACCATATGTTCAAGATGGAAACTGCAGCTCACATTTAAATGTCACGCTGCCCTCGGTTCCATAAACATGTATCATCCATCACTAAATATTTAGATCTGAATTGTTGGAGCTGAGTTCTGTGCCAGGGGTAGGGGGATTAATTCCTCTCAAGGTCCTCACATGATGGATTTTCCACTGAAGTAAACATCCGAGAAGAGCTCACACTAAAGCCATAAAATATATAAATAAAGTTTAAAGTTTAATTAAGTCAACATTATTTAAAGTGGTTGTCATATTTTATGGTGAACTTTCCATGTTTATTTTGTATGACTCCTAATAAATAGCCCCTCCTGATCAGACAAAAAGCACAGCTAGGTTAAAGTCAAGGGCTCCAAACTTAGGGCCGGAAGAAGAATATTCCTGAGTTGGGGATAAGGCAACTTTTCTTCCATTCTGCTTTTGTTTCAGAAACTAGCCTGTTAGCCAGACACTGAGTCAATATCTTGTATAGACAAAATGTTTGAAAATCCTTCAAGGCTTTATCAGTTGGGCTATGGGGAAACATACCCACACAGATCAGAACACAAAATAGCATATAAAGGAGAATAACCCAAGTGACAGAATGAATTTCATTTTATTTTTTTATTTCTTATAAAAATAGAAAGCATCAGAAGAAAAATAACTGGTTCAAGTTAAATTCATACTGGATTATTGACTTCTTGAAATATTTTTTCTTAAAAGCTGAATCATTTTAATGCACATAATTCCCTCCCCCTTCCCCCGCAAAACAAAACGGTAATCTAGGGCACTTGATTTTCTCCCTTAATCGATAATCACATACTTCTCATGTTTGATGGATAGAGTATTGAAGGAGAGAGAAAGCAAAGGACATAGATCCCCTAAAGTGAATGTCTTACTGCATAGTGTTGAATCATAGCTGCCGCCCAGTACGGACTTTCTCTTTTTAAAGCAAAAACTCCTTCAGTGTGATAGTGAGAGCCTTAGTTCTTCCTACAGAAGAAATTTCTGTCCAGAGAAGTATTTAAACCTATAAGGAAACTTTTGGAGTTGGAATAACCCTCTAGCTGTTTTGTCCAACCCTGATGTTTTGTGAGAAAACCAAAGCTAGGAGACGTTAATTGTCGCAGTTCACATAACTAACTGGTGGCAAAGTCGTCCAATGCCCATCTTACTGCTTTCCTCCGCAGAGTACTGATATCACAATGTGAATATCTGCTGAGGAAATGCATGGTAGGTATAATTGATGGTCTTGGAGAAGATGAAGAGTATAATAACACCTTCGATGGTTCTTAGGTTACATGTTTTTAGAAACCAGGTGATTTGATGCAAAGGGCTAATTACTGATTCTGTTGCCTTGTGGGTAAAACGCAGCCACTGTGAGATACTGATTAGAGATAGTATTTGTCAGGTGAATCCTGCGTACATTCAGTAAACACCGCGTCAATGGTATCAGTTACCGTTGGTTTTGTGTCCCCGTTTTAGAAGCTACATATGAAGGGTAGCGTGTCTTTCCAAATTACCAAGTTACAAGTATGGCTGAGGATGATTTCACTTCTTTCCCTAGATTGAGGCTTACATTTAATTTTGACAAGCTCCCATCTTTTATATATAGAAAAAAAAAAAAAGAATCTAGATGAATTTGTGAATTTGTTTTCTAGAGTGAAAGTATCTATTAAATGAAAAGACACATGCTATCAGAATGGTTTATTATCACTTGGACTAGAATTTGAGATTTTTTTTTTTTTTTTTTTTTTTTTTAGAATTTGAGATTTTAATGAACTGAAAAAATTTTAAAACATGATGGAAATTTGACAAGGAAAACACAAAATTCATTTCATTCTTTTCTGCCGAGAAAATGTCTCTTTTCATCGTCACACTTAGCATTTTGAAATGTGACAATTAATCATACAGCAAATAATTAGGAAATAAGCAACATTCAGTTATATATGTATATTTTAGTCCAACCCTCAAAGAAGACTACAGGGGAAAAAAATGCTACCAATAACAATAGAAAAACTATGATCATTCCAAGGACTTACATCACTACCTACAAACTCTCCATCCTCTTTTGATTTTATTAGTTTTTCTCAACTCCTTACATCATTTTTATGTGAATTTTTAGTTCCAGATCATTTTCTCTTCCTACTTCTACATAATTCTCTTTGTCACAGTGAAACAATTATATTTTCTATATGAATATATCACAGTCTGCTAAACCTCTCTGTATTGATGTAAATTATGGACTTATGATTTATATGTAGCTTCTAAAATGTGGATATGAAACCAATGGTAACTGATACCATTGATGTGTTCACTGAGTGTAAGCAGGACACACCTGACAAATAGTCACCCTCTGCAGATTACATATTTCATGAAATAAACATGTGCTTAAAGGGAAAAGAAATGGAAATGAAATTATACTTTTACACTAAAAGAGAACTGATTAAGACTGTTATTACAGAACACAAAAACATTATGCCAAATACAGTCAATTTTGTGAAAACTTGCAAGGAAGTAATAACTCTAATTAAATAGCTCATGGTTTCAATATCTAACAGATCTATTAAAAGATCTATTTAAAGTTTACTAACGCAAAAACAGGGAAGCATAACCTCTACTTGCCTGATGGATGCTGTGATGCTTATCTGATATAAAATTATATCACTGGATAATTCTAATGGTTAAAAGTTCTTTATTAATTTGCACATTCCAAAATCATGTTTTAATTTTTCTTTTTTTTTAAAGATTTTATTTATTTATTTGACAGAAAGAGAGAGATCACAAGTAGGCAGAGAGGCAGGCAGAGAGAGAGGGGAAGCAGTCTCCCTGCTGAGCAGAGAGCCCAATGAGGGGCTCCATCCCAGGACCCTAAGATCATGACCTGAGCCAAAGGCAGAGGCTTTAACCCACTGAGCCAATCAGGTGGCCCATGTTTTAATTTTTCTAAAATATGCATGTCCAGATTTATACCTACATATATCCAAGTGAGGAAACTTTTATTATCTATTTCCTATAGGTGTGTTAAAGAAATCAGCTCAGATAAGAGAAATTTGCATTTATTTATTTAGTATTTTCTATACGTGGATGTCAAAACTGATAGATCTTTTAATGAATATTTATAAAATGCCATCCACAAAATTCTGCTTTCCTTCCTAGTATGCTGCTTGCTGAGAAAACCTCTTCTCTTGATTCACACCTAACCTCATCCAACTAGCCTTTCAGGAATGCAGTTTCTGATGCTCATAAACCAGCGACCCGGAAGGGTCCCTGGAGCACAAGTTAATTTCATTAATGCACTCTCAGGGTAAGCACACGGGCAGCTAGGATTTCCAAATCATTTATTTTGTCTAAACATTTTCCCTCCCTGAGTTATTTATATATTATGCAGTAGAAGTGGAGTGGGTGCTAAAGGTGGGCCAGATGACAATCTTTCTAGATTTAGCTCACTGGTAGTAAATCTGGGACTTTTTTCCAAAGGAACTTCAGGAAATAGAAATGTCCATACAGAAGCAAAGGCTTTTAGACAGAACAAGTTAGGTAATGAAGACATACACCCTTTTTTTTTAAATTTTATTTATTTATTTTTGTTATGTTCAGTTAGCCGAATATAGTACATCATTAGTTTTTGGTGTAGTGTTCAATGATTCATTAGTTGTGTATAATACACTTAAGCTTTAGTTTTTTATTCTCCCAAACATTTATTATGAACAATTTGTTCCACCAATATTTGCTGAGTGTTTTTTTCTACGTTGTTGACTACCTCCTGCACAGTTAATGAGATTTAATGAAAAGCGAGCTTTCTCCACCGTCAACTTGGGATGAAAAATTCCTTTAGGATTCTGCACACACACACACACACACACACACTCGAAAATACATGCATGTGTAAATATATATGTACATATTTGGTCTTAATATAACATTTATGTTAATTATATATTTATAAATTACATATATACTTGCAATCTACGTAAACACAAATCATTCCATGCTTTTTGGCATTATTCTATCTGGTGACAAAAAAGGGGGGAATGAAATTAAATTCATTAAACCTAATCAGTCCAGAAATGTCATTGACTTTCCAAGTTTACAAGTTCTAAGTAAATACAGGGTTTTCCTTTTAAATCAGGCTGAATAAACGGGGGTACTAAGAGGCTACCTTTCTTTAACTGGAATGTCTCACAAAGAAAATCTAAGGAAGAGTCTGAAAATTAATATACATAAGGATGCTATTTGATCTACATCACAAAGTTTGTGATTGCATAGCCTACTTACAAGTACTATAGACATTATTCATTCCATATATGTTCTTTCCAAATTACAAACCATGAAATCTCATCTCATTAAAATGTGAATGTCAGGAGTGCCTGGGTGGTGCAGTCGGTTAAGCAGTTAAGTGCCCAACTCTTGGTATTAGCTCAGGTCACGATCTCAGAGTCTTGAGGTCAAGCCCAACATTAGTCTTCACGTTCCTTGAAATTCTCTCTCCCTCGCCCTGTGCCCCTCCTGCTCATGCTCCCTCTCTCTCTCTAAAATAAATAAATATATCTTTTTTAAAAATTATAAGTATCAGTAGAAAACCAGTATACTTTCCTGATAAAATACTTTTTAGCATAGTTGTCATTATTCCACATTTATTATATTATTTCACATTTATTATATAACCTCTATTTGCTTTATTAGTAAACTCATACCCCAAGTAATAACAAAGTCCAAGGCCTTTATCTATGTGGTGTCTTGAAAACATGGTGATATCCTAAGGTTACATATTATTTAAGTAATAAGCAATTGTGGTGTTGTTTTTTTTAAGATTTTATTTATTTATTTGACAGAGAGGAGAGAGATCATAAGTAGGCAGAGAGGCAGGCAGAGAGAGGTGGGAAGCAGGCTCCCCGCCGAGCAGAGAGCCTGATGTGGGGCTCGATCCCAGGACCCCGAGATCATGACCTGAGCCGAAGGCAGAGGCTTTAACCCACTGAGCCACCCAGGCACCCCAGCGATTGTGTTTTGACAAGATATAAGGTAGTGATATGAAGGTGGAAATTTTGTCTTTTAGGAAACTTGAAAGAGGAAGGCCTTTATTTAAAATATGAAACCATAAGATGAAAACTTAAGAAAATAACTTGAGGTAATAAGTCATTAATATTATGAAAGTGGAATAGATTAAATTAAAAAACAAGAAAAAAACTTTAAGTTTTTATTTACATTCTAGTTAGTTAATGTATAGTGCAATATTAATTTAAGATGTACAATATAGTGATTCGACAATTCCATACAACATCCCTTGCTCATCACAAGTATACTCCTTAATCCCCATCACCTATTTCACCCATCCGCCCACCCAACTCCCCTCCGGTAACCATCTGTTAAAAACAAAAGCACGTGCAGTCAACTTGAAAAAGACAGGTGTGATCAGTTTATACTTGAATCACTAACTTCATCCACTTCATCCCACTTCAGAGCTGGCTACACATGACCAATGGAAGTAACGTAACCAGGTTATACAATCATTACATACATAAAATTCAAGAAAGCACATGAAAAACAGAGACAAAGTTAAACAGTGAAAAGTTTATTTGTGCACAGAACTGACTTCACAGTTATTTGTTGAATTGATTCTATTTCAACTAGCAATTTACCAGACGTAACCAGTGTTATTCCAATGGTAAGAACTATTAGATACCTACTCATGCTTGGTAAACTCTGTACTTCTTGCTCATTCTCCAATAGCTGTGTGTGGGAGGCTCATTATCTCTATTGCAAAGAGGAGGTAAGCAATGCTCAGAATGAACAAGTAACTTTCTCATGATCACACAGTAAGTGACAAAGCTGTGATAGAAACTCACACTGGTCTGATATATAATCAGTCTTGTTCATTACACTATGCTGCAAACACTAAAAATATAATATAAAATGTGATTTTTAAAGGAAATACTGGGCTTGTTTCAAACGTCTCTTCATTCCTTCTCCTCTCCTGAAACAGAACTAAACTTTAGCTTAAACTGTAAAAGCAATTATGTGAGCACAAAAAATTCAAGAAGGAGGTGACATGGCAGAAGGGTTGGTATGAGGATTTTGAAGGAAGAGGGGTGGGAGATTGCAAAAGATGACCAGAGATTATTCCCATCCCTGTATGCATACCTGCTGCAAAGTGACTTTGCAGTTATTCCCATCAAAAAGTAAAGTCTGTTTCTCTATCTTTTGAAGCTTGTCTTGAATACACGTCTTGCTTTGGCCCACGGACTTGGTAAGCATGACAGAAGCAGAATTTGTTTCTATCAGGACATGAGTCCAGTCTGGCCAGCAGGAGAGGCCACATTGGGCAGGACCCAGGTGCCCTGACCAGCAGCCTACCGACTGCCAGCCTGTGAGTGAAGCCTCCTGTCCCAGGCAAAGTGCCAGATGACTGCAAGGAACCCAGATGAGAACTGCCCAGTCGTAGGCCAATTCCTGACCCACAGAATTACGAGCTAGTCAATGTTGGTTTTTTCAAACCACAGAATTTCATTGTGGTTTGTCAACATTGTAAATGCTGCAATAAGTTAATTTTTTAAAGTACATGTGGGCGCCTGGGTGACTCAGTCAGTTGAGCATTTGCCTTCAGCTCAGGTCATGATCCCAGGGTCCTGGGATCGAGTCCCACAATTAGACTCCCTGCTCAGCCGGGAGCCTGCTTCTCCCTCTGCCTGCCTTCCACTCCCCCTGCTTGTGCTCTCTCTCTCTCTCTCTCTCTCTCTGTCACATAAATAAATAAAATCTTTAAAAGAAATAATAAAATAAAGTACAAGGAATTCCTAGTCATTCTCCCAGTAGTGACAGATTTGCATTGAACCACGTAATTTTTGTTATATCCAATCTCACTTTGTGATCAAGTAATGCATCTGGTAGATGGCTTGGTTGCTATGGAATATTTTTTCTCTGAAGCAAGTAAATTCCTTAGGAATTCTCTGAAGAAACTGAATTCTTTAGGAATGAAACCCAAGATCTTGGCTTCATGAGCATCCTGCTTCTGGAACTGAGAGGCTTGGCTTACTTACTGTCTTCAGATGAGTCTCTACAGCCAACTGAATGGAGCACAGACATGCTGGCCGCCATATGACTTTTAGGAGCCTTCACCTCCTTTGCCTTGTGGTTGCTTCCCTCATAAAAAAATATTAATGACTCTAATTTGTAACTGCACTGGTATAAAAATGAATATATTAATATTACATATTAAAATATTTCCTACAATTCAAAGGTTCATTTTTTTTTTTTTTTTTGCTTCTAATTTTAAAGGAAACTAAAACAGTTTTGTTGCCTCCTAAAAGTATTGTAAGCCTGGGCCCTGACCCTATCTTGTCTAATGAATAAGTTAGCCTAGCTAGACATTATAAATAATAAACTAACTGGCTTTCTTCTTCATTCTGGCTCTTCAGAACTGCATTTATTACTTTTTTTAAAGATTTTATTTATTTATTTTGAGAGAGAGAGCATGAGCGAGGGAGGGGGCAGAGGGAAAGGGAGAAGCAGACTCCCTGCTGAGCAGGGAGCCCAGTGGGGGTCTCGATCCCAGGACCCCAGGATCATGACCCAAACTGAAGGCAGACATTCAACTGACTGAGCCACACAGGCACCCCTAGAACTGCTTTTATAACCAGGATCAAGAAGTCACATATGTGTGTGTGTGCACCTGTGCACACATATGTATGTGTGAACATTTAACCTCCTTTTATAACTAATGTAGGAAACTACCCCTCTACCCTCTCCCATGTCCCAAGCCAGGGGCAGCCTGCAAAGAGGCAACTACATAGGGATTACAGAGGCTATAACCATTCATATCCCACAATGACCAAAAAAAAAAAAAAAAGGAAGAAAGAAAGAAAACCAACACTAGGGAATCTTCAATATAAACATTAATAGTTTCCCACATCTTTGTTTAGAGAATAGCCTGAGGATTTCTAAACTTGTAGATCTTATTCATTCCAGAAGAACCGTTTCACTTATGGCCACATAAATCTTGGCCCTTCAGAAAGTTCCAAGATTAAGACTTTGGAAACTAGAGTCCCAGAGAACTCACAGGTGACCTGTGTAGAGCAAATCTGATTCTGGCCAGTCAGGAGACATAACATTTGCCGAGATATTTGAGTCTGGTTGTGGCATCAGTTACAGAGACTAGAGACTTGGTAAGAGAACGCAGACAGGAAAGTTTGGTAGCAATTACAGTATTGTTTTTTGAACAGGTTGTACTGTTTTTATCTGCGTACAAAAGACAGACAAATTCAATAGAGAAAAATCTAAAGAATTTTTTTTTAAATAAAATATAAACACCATGAAAAGCTGTAGTAAGTATTGCCAGGTCAGATGTAACTGAGAATTTAGGGGTTTATATATAGTTTTTTTCTCTACCTACAAGCATGTTTCACTGATACTTCATTTTTTTTAATTTATGTCATTTTGATTCTAGTCATGTGAAAGGCTCTGCTCACCACCAAGTTCCAAAGTGGAGAAGTAAATGTTCTGAAGAGAGTTAAAATGAGAGTTCCAGGAGCCCATGACCTACATTCCCTCTGTAAGGTTTAGATCATATCCTCTCCTGTTCCCACAGTGTTTCCCATCACCTCACCTTCCCCCCAACACTGGTTGCTGGGGGGAGGGGTGCGTAAATGTGGCTCTGACATGCAAGCTACGCGGCTGGAACAAGAGTAGAGGCAAGGACCACTTTTGACCCTCTGTCTTCCTTTTCTCCTTCTCTGGAGTACTTGGGAAAATCCCATATACACACAAAAGCAGGGAAGGCCTAATTTCATATACTGTGTCCTACTGCCCCTATAGCTTCAAAAATATCCTAGAAATTAAATACATATTTGTATTCAAACTCTATCTTCGAGGCTTCCCTTTCTGCTCTGGAGTGGCTCAAGCTCCCAACTTTTGTTTTGTTTTTGTTTTTTTTTTTAAAGATCTTATTTATTTATTTGACAGAGAGAGAGAGAGAGAGAGAGATCACAAGTAGGCAGAGAGAGAGAGAGAAGCAGGCTCCCCACTGAGCAGGCAGCCCGATGCGGGGCTCGATCCCAGGACTCTGAGATCATGACCCCAGCCGAAGGGAGAGGCTTTGACCCACTGAGCCACCCAGGCGCTCCAAGCTCCCAACTTTTGGTTCGGAAGTGTCACTGAACTCTGCCACACAGACAGGCATGCATATGGTCTTCAGGAACAGAGGAATTCTCCCTGGCTGCATTGGAAATGCTTTCCAGCTGCCACAGCATGGCAGAACCAAACGGATGATAGGGAGAAGAGCGTCGTTCTAATGCTCACAGCGCATGCTCAGGAATTTCACTTACGTCATTCCATTGTCCTCACATCTTCCGAGGTCTCCTATGTAGGTCACCTCAAAAGCTGTAAAAGCCATCCTCATTTTTTCCCGGCAGGTGCAGCTGGCTTGGCAGTTAGACAAGGTGAAGCAACAAGGAAGGCATGGCTTGTGGCTGTGGTTCTCAGTTTTGGCTGATGCTGTGAACTTGGTTCTGAGTCCAGGGTAGTGTTCTTCCCCTGAGGAGCACACCTCGTTTCGGTCGGTCCCTAACTCTGTCCCCGCAGCACTTTACATTCTGTTGGAACTGACTTACCAGGCTTACTTGTTAGCAGTTTTATTTCTCATTTCCGGATTCGAACAGAATTCTGGTAGCCATGTTAATTTTTCACTCTTCACAGCATAATTCATTAAAACTCTATTTCCTTAATCATCCTTGATTGCCTACCTTCCTTTTTACTCATAGTGACATTTCTCATTAATTATCTCCCTTTACATGTGAGCAGTCATAATGTTCCACCTCTGAATTCTTAAAATCCAATATCCCATCTTCTGATCAGAACTTTCTATGTTCCTGCTGGGCTGGGAGCAGGGGGCTGCTGAGGTCAATCAGAATACAGATTTCTAGCTGGAAATTGATCCTTCTCAGTCCCAGTTGGGACATCTTTGTTACTCAGCAACCTTTTAAATTGTCCTTTTCCATCGGTGGTTGTTTCAAATGTTGCCCACTATTATGAATTCCATGGTCATCTCAGCATCAGATCTCAGGTCCTAATTCACAGGCTAGCCTTAAATGTCTGCCCTCCATTTAAAACACTAGCAACTGCATCTTCATCCTTATCCTCTCCTTTCCTCTCCTCTTTTGAGAAAAATGTTATCCCTTCTCTTCAAAAGCCTTCCTTCTGGGCTCTAGGTCCTGATAATCTAACGTTAAATCTTATAAATGCTTTTCATTATGTATTCCGTGGGGTCAATCTGTGGCACTTGACAAGATGAATGATTTCTTCTTATTGGAAACTCTTTTCCCTTGGTTTGGGTGGTTGATTCTTTCCTCTACTTCTGACTACTCTTCAGGCTCTTTCTCCTTTGTGTACCTTCCACTATCTGTGTTTTCTAGAGTTCCTTCGTTCACTAATCTTCTCTCATTAAGCACATTCCTTCAACAAGCCTTCTATTCTAAAGGATGTAAGTGACACGATGTACTCAGATTGGTCAGATCTGTATACTCTGACATATGGCTCCCTAGGCATCTTAACCTGGAAGTGTCACAGAGATTTCAAACGCAACAAGACACAACTTACTATCTTTATATCATCTCCTCTCCTCTAATTCCTCTAAGTTGCCCCTTTCCCTGGGTCTCCTTTCTGGGTTCACTGGTGGCACCATCATGTTGCCCAGGTCAGGAAAGGGGAAGTCAACTCATGATGTCCCTTTTCCTTAATTGCAACTGGTTGGTAAAGAGCTCTTGACAATTCTTCCTCCAAACCTAATCTCAGTTCATCCCATCCTCTCTAATACAACTGTCAGTGCTCTTATTCTGGCCTTCATCGATTTACACATGCTCTGTTACAACAGGCTCTGAATGTTCTCCTCTTGGGCCTTCCTTTCTCCAAACTCACCCTTCTCACAGATGCTAGAGTTGGTTCTCTGAGCCAGCCAGATATCAATTCCTGGAGAACCAATGACCCCCTCACCAGCAACCCAAGTAGAGATGGCTGACTTGTCATATGTGTACCTACAGCCTTGCACAGCATGAAATCCTGCTATGGTTCTTGTACTCTAGGGCACTCATTCATTTTCTGTTTTCCTCTCTTTTTCTCTCTTCTGCCAAATTGTAAGTTCTTTGATTACAGGAGCTGTGTCTTCTTCAACAACTCAATAAATATTATCTTTCCAGCTCAATAAATATTTATTGGATAAAATGTTTATTGAATAAATTCTTCTAATTCTTTACCCTTTTCTACTTCATTTTGCTGTTATTGGTTTTTATTTAGAGGTAGGAAAGCACAGTGTTTAAAAGTGCAGGTTCTGAACTGAGACTGCCTGAGATCAAATCCCAGATTTACCACTAAGAAACTGTACTAATTTTGCAAGCTACTTCACTTTTCTGCCCCCAGATTCCTAATCTAAAAAATGGAGAATGTAATAGTACCTATTTCTAGGATAATATGAAGACTAAATGAGTTAATCTGCAAATATCTAGATTCTAGACTATTACCTGACACACATTAAGTACTTAATGGATGTCAGCCTTGTTCTGTCATTTTTGCTTTTCTTTCCTTTTCTTTTTTATTCTTTGTGTTTGTTTGTTTGGGATCCAATTTTCTCCTTTCCTTCTCTATTAGTTTTATATTTACTAACAACTCATAATGTTTCAGCCACAGAGAAGGCCTTGCTCTGAGGAGTCACACAAACAAATACCTCCTCTCTAAGGTCATGTTGATGTGACATTTCAAGAAGGAGTAAACAGTTGCATTGTGGCTCTGGAATTTGGCTGCAACACAGCCCTCTATAGCATGGAATGCAGAATAATGATCTCAAGAATCCCATCCAAAGGGGTTAGAACATTTCTAGGCTATCGTTTGTGTTATGACTCTGAGCATGACACTGCTGCAGGCTTCAGGATAGTTTTTTCAGGGTCAGTATCATCTGACAGAGAGAACTTTTTCAGAACCTTGTTCAGAACTTGGACTAGTCTTTTCTGCTGGAGCAAAGACTACTCCAGGCTATATTTGGGTACTCCAGGCTAGACTTGGGTACTATGGAAACAAAAATTCAAAGTTAGGTTTCTCTGGAAATTTGCTACCCTTTCTTCCAATATTTTGAGAAGGATAAAAGTGTGAAGACTAAACCATTAGCTGCCATGCAAATGTTTGATTGCTTATGGCATCACTCTGATCTACCATCCAGAGTAGAGGCTAAAGGAGGTCAGATGATCAATGGAGTTTTAGCTGGCGGTGGTCTCATGCTGGATCTCTGAACCTATCTTGTGGTTATTTCCTTGGTTCCAGAATGGATAATTGGACTGGACATACTCAGCAACTGGCAGAGATGCCACATTTGTTCTGTGACTGTGGAGAGATCAGGAAAGGTAGTAGGAAATGCATGGTAGAAGCCACTAGAACTGCTTCTATGTACAAAAATAGTAAACCAAAAGCAATACTGCATTCTTGGAGGGATTGTAGAGATCAGTGGCACCATAAAGGATTTGGAAGTTGCAGGGATGGTGATTTCCACCACATTCCCATTCAACTCATCTATTTGGCCCGTGCAGAAAACAGATGAATTTGGAGAATAAAAATGACTTATCATAAACCTAATCAGAATCACTCTTCATACTAAATGTGTATCAATCAGAGTTCAGCTGGAGAAACATCATAGTATATCATCATTATAACACATCATCGTCACATGACACCGTCACTTCCTGACATATGTGGCTCCGTTATGACACCACATTATCATCACACCAAATCATCATCATGCTACACCTTCATCACACTAAACTGTCACCAACCCAAACTGTGTTCATACCACAGCCTCATCTTCCCACATCATCATCGCAGTACACCAACTTCACCAGGAGCAGCAGCATCCTCATCACCACTGTTTTTGCTACCAAATTAGATTAATTAGATTCATATGAAAGCATAATCAATCAATGGCTGTGCTTGCCTGAAACAGTAAAATTCTGGATGAAAAGTAAAAATTCAAATGAATATATGACCACAATTCCCACATGGCTCTTATCATTCCCATTTGTACTACCACCATCTATTGAAGTACTACAGGCTCCCAATTTTTCATATATATCATCTAATGTGATCCTTGCAACAATCTTCCAAGGTATATATTATCACCTCCATGTAGAAGATGAGGAAACTGTGCCTTACTTAGCTGGTAAAATGCAGATCCAAGATTTGAATGATGCCTGCCTATTTCTAAATCCTGTGCTTCTTACCTTCTACCATGCTGTCAACTCTGGAAATACACATTACTTACAACAGCTTTGGATGGAACATATCTTTTATGTTCATATCTTTCTTATATCTGTAACCTATTGACACAAATAGGAAAAATAATACATCAAATAAATTCATCTCTATAGCTAAATTATGTGAGACAAAACTAAAAGTACTAATTCTAGTGTACAAAAAGTTTAAGATGTTCTCCAAAATATTAGAATAGTTGGATAACACAGTCCCTTGTTTGATTTTCTTTGGCATAGGACACAATGGCACATAATAAATGCATCTTGATAAGGTAAGTTTGTTTCTCTCAACATGCATGTATCAACACAGTCCATGCAAACAAGTGGCATAGAGCTCATTGGAAATTCTGAGAATAGTATTGTCCAGAACATGATAATGATCTAGAAGGCAAATGACAAATGACATCATATTTTAATTGAACTTTCAGTAGGAAAGTAATGGAAACAAAAATTAAACCAGTCAGTTCACCAGAGAAAAAGAATTTTAAATGAGGGTAAGTAAAGTGCAATGAAATAATCTGAAAAATAACTATAAAACTTTTAAAACAACTAATAATAAATAAATGTTATCTGAATCGAACTGACAGTTTTTAATGGGCCATATGTAATTCATTTGTGTCCCGATGAGGCTGTAATTTTCTCCAAAGATCATCTCCAATTTTTTCTTCTTTATAATGAAGATAAAGTAACAGACATACCAAAAATCATTTGAAAGATGCTATAATTTAATTCAAAAAGATAGTGAAGGCCCATGCCAGTATTGGGGGAGCTTGTATTTTATTGCATAACATGGTTTACAGCAAAAAGTTGGCTGTGGAATTGCAGTTTATTCCATAAGCAGCCAATGTATTCTTTTTGTCTTAATCATATTGCAATCTTTTGGGACTATTTCAATAATAATAATTTCAACAATAAATAATATCTAAATGAAAAAAAACTTATGACAGAGCTGCACAGTTATGTTTTATAGAAATTTTATGAGCTATGTGTTCTACATTTTGATCTTTTTCATGCAAAATGGTTTACTCTCTTGATATGCTGCCTAAACAATTTGTGGGTGGTATTTGAAGACTTTGGTCAAAAGGGGATAATATTTAAGTTTCAAATACAAATCTTGCCTAATGCAGAGGAAAGGAAAATCATAAAAAATGAGGGAACAGTTTAATTTCTACAATATACACTTCAACAGAATGAACCCATTTGTGACTACACAAGCTGTAATAGATGAGCTAAACTCCCATTACAATGTGTTACTTCTCCAGATGATTTGTGGCATCTTATTTTTATAAATAGACTTTGGTCTTTTATTCTTATGATTCTATACACTGAGGAATCTAATATATGAATCCTGGAATCTTTAGGCAAATGGTATTTCTCTTGCCTTTTTGTTGGATGAATATTAGTGTGCTAATAAAATTAATGTCATTATTTCATTAAACAAGTATTCATGCAAGAGGCTTTTTCGGACACTTAAACATCAAAGATCAATCAGACACAGACCCTGGAATCAAAGAACTTGCTATATTGTAGAAAAGATAGATGTTTAAATAAATAAACATAGCATAGTGTTATCAGTGCTAAAATTGAGGTTCATGCAGTGTACTTTACTGAACAAGAGAATGATAAACTCCGGAGGGAGAATGGAAAATGAAGAGTTCTCTATGGAGAACTTTCTTAAACTGGGACTAAAAGGATGTGTGTGGTCCCCAGATAAATTAGAGAGAACAAGTATTTCCAGGCAGAGGAAAGAGCTAGGAGCTAAGAAGGGAAACGTTATGGTGTCCTTTCATCCTTCTTACAAATGGTTTGGTCTATAATGGGAGAGAGAGTGTGTGAACATGGGGGGAGGAGCAGAGGGAGAGAGAGAGAGAGAGAGAGACAGAAAGAATTTTAAGTAGGTTCCACACTCAGTTCAGAGCCTGACATGGGGCTGGATCTCACAACCCGGAGATCATGACCTGAGCCCAAATCAATAGTCAGGCACTTAACCAACCGAGCCAACCAGGTACCCCAGGAAGACTTGTTTCTATATTCTCCAATACTGTCCATAGCTAATACTTTGTATATCATTCCACAACACTTTATTAATGTCTATTTATGATACCAGATAAATAAATGATAATACTAGGTTAGAAGTTCAACAATGAAAATATCTTCAAAATAAAGACAAAGCCCAGAGGAGTGAGAATGATTACTTTTGGCTTAAGGGGTCCAAAGAAAGATTTCCTGGGAGAGATGATATCAAAACTGGGTTTCACCAGATAAGACTAGACACAGCTACCTAGAGGAGAGGGAAATAGTGGATAAGGTGGAACAGCAGAGGATATACAAAGGCATGAAGGTCATGAAAAACTATAGCACGCTAGATGAAATATAAACACTAAGCATTGTTGGAGCATAAATTTTTGTGAGAAGGACAAAGGTGGAAGATGAGTATGTCGGTTAGGTTACATTCTACAACAATAATAAAGAACTCAAATTAACCTAACAAATAGGGGTTCATTTTTCTCATATAAATCTGGAAGTTTTGTTTTACTAGCTCAACTATGTCAGGACCAGTATCTCTGCAATTTTAATGCTCTTTCCTCATGGTCACAGGATGGCTGCTATAGCTCCAGGCATCTTGTCTTTTTGAAGGTCAGGAAAATGAAGGGAAAAGTGGAAGGCACTAGGATATCTGTTCCCTTTTACTAAGAAGAACAAGACCTTCTGAGAAGTTTCTTCACTGATTTTGCTTGCAACCCTCTCTTTGGCAGCCTGTGACACATGATAACCCAAAGGGAGGTTGGGAAAGTGACAGTTTAGCTTTTCGAGTTCTACCAAAGTGTGTTAAGAGAGAACAGTGGAGAATGAATATTAGATTAGCTAACAAATGCATCTGCTACAATGAGTTTGAGAGAGAAACTAACTATATCACAAAGATTTTTTTTAATGAAGGGTTAAGGAGCTTTAAGTTTATCTTGTAGGAGAAAGAGTTTTGGTGAACAATTTTTGAAGGGTGCAATCAAACTCGTATATTAGAATAAATAGTTGCTTAATGGCTTGATAGCAGAGGCATATTAGCTCTTCTTTTTAAATGTGAATATGGATTGAAAGAAAGCTCATATTAACAAACCATTGTTCAAAATTTGGTTTTTCTGACTCTTGACACACATAGTGTCAATAATACCACATTTGAGTATGAAGGATGTAATTACAGGCACGTGTGATCACAGACAGACGCGGACACGTCACATACATGTGCTTCCTGTGCCTGTTACATAGATAGATCTTCAAATTACTTTTGTTCAACATGAACAACATGTTCAACCATGCTCCTCTATTTTTTCTAAATAGTTAATTTGATCAATTTCCAAATGGGCAAACAGCATACTTTCCAGTGGATGACTCCATTTTTACTCAGTTCCTTTGGAAGAAGCCTTGGATTATTATACTGACTTAGAAATTAACTCTTAAAAAATAACACTCAAAACCTCCTCAGTTCCCTGGTTCGAGATAGTACAAGCTAATCATTGTCTTGTTCCATTATCATGTTTATAATAGGATAAGAATATCCATAACAATCACATACAGGCAGCCTGAAATGAGTAGTTTTTCCTTCATCCCATGACCAGTGAGGAAACTGGTAAGAACAAAAAGTATTCTGGCATAAAGTCTGAGAAAAAGGAATTTTTCCTAGAACACTCCCATTTTTTAAAAAATAGCCATTTCTCAGACTTAATCTCCGAAGTGAAAATACTCATTCCACTTTCTAAAATATGGAGGAGCAGTGATAAATTTACATAGCAGAACTGAACATGGCTACACTTTTTAATTAAGTGTAGAGGAAGAATAACAGAAAGAAAAAAAGATAAACATGATTGCTTCGATCTCAAATAGAGGTGAAGAGTCTTTTGGAGAGTCAGGAGAATGCCAAAAAGGGAGAACTGAAGACTGGGAGCTGGGCAAAGAAACTGTCCACTTCCCCTTCCCTGTGGGTGTTTCCAGAAGAAGCCTTGTGGTGGGAGGAGCCTGGCGTCTCCACAGGCAGACTCTCTCCACAAAGGGTATAAGCAGAATGTGAAGCAAACTGCCAAACTAACTGAACAATGGGTCAAGAGGGAGCTGGACTGAGCTTTGGAAACAGAGAAAATGCACAGCTGCTCTCAAGATTTTTAAGCTGAGGATGAGGAGTTACTGTGCAAATGAACTGGTATTTCCTGGGCATGTCTGTACTGAGTTTCTGTCTTCTTCAAGTTCCAAGTGCTTTACTATTTTTCCTTGAACTCTCAAGTCTACATAAACCTCATGTCTTCATCTCTCGTATCTAGCAGCTGGTGAGAGCAAATCTCAATATTATTCAAATTTCCACTTCATATCTTAGCTTTGCTTTCTGTCCTCCTGGCCCTGGTTAACCCTTGTAGGATTCTGAATTATAGTCTAGAAATGGAAAGAGGAAAGGAAATTTACTTTATTGATAGCATAGACCTATGCCTATATCTGAATCTATATTTTACTCTCAAAACAAGAAGACTGTGTGGTAGACACCACTATCATCATCATCATTCGCATCTAAAAATGATGAAATGGGGTGCAGAGAGGTTAAGTAACCTAACCAAAACCAGTGGCAAGTCTGCATAAGAATAGATATTCCTGCTTAGGAGCCAAGCTCTGTGCTAAGAGGGCATGACTGAGAACTGCCACTCTTTATCATTCTGTAATCAGGAAAATCCTGTGTATGGATCTCTAATAACTTGGAAAGGATACATAGGACTTCATTAAACCAATGTTTGCTGAGTTCTCACTGTGTGTGCTGGACATATTATCAAAAGTTGGGAGAAGAGTCAAAAGTAAAAAGGTCATCAAGCCCTTTCCACCTAATAGCTTAAAATACATATAATGTATAAATATATTTAAATAACAAAAGACAAAAGATGGAGTATTATTTGCTGCAATACTAAAGGACAGCCTGTGCCCCTGGGTGCTGAGGAAGAGTCACCTACTGGTGCTCTGTTGTCAAATGCATCAGATTATGTCTTTTTGTAGAACTGACCCTTTGTCATTATGTAATGCCCCTCTTTATCTTTGGTATCTTTCCTTGGTCAGAAGTCTGCTGTGTCTGAAATTAATATCACTTCTGCTTTCTTTTGACTAGTGTTCAGAGAGCATATTTTCCTCCATACTTCACCACCTGAAGATATCTTTGATCAGAAATAGGCTTAGGATCACATTGAATTCATAAGGTATCTGTTTTTTATTTAGAGATGTTTTTCTAGGTTATTTCTAAAATCATCTTGGCAGCTTTGGCATCCAGATTTGGACATTTGTTTATTAATCCATTCTTCAAATATTTATGATACACCTCTTTTCCCATACATGCTTAGTGCTAGGCCCAGTGATATGAGAGTACATAAGATAGACATTTGTCCCAGGCTCATTTTTCAAAAAGACTAAAACATAAATAATTTTCTTTCCATTGTCAATCATTACAAGATACTTAACTTTTAATAACTTAGCCAATCTGAGACTCGGTATATATAAAAAAAATGCTGTGGATTGGGTTGATTCTGTTATTGTTAATTTACCCCATATTTTCAGCACTTCAAGAGAAATATAAAAACAAAAACAAAGGAAATCACAATGTTTGCTGCCTAACTTGTGAATGTCCATAAAAAATAAAATCTATCTTTAGCAAAGTGTATTTGAGAAGCCTAAAAGGATCTTGATTCAGTCCTAAGCAGAAATCAGACAGAAAAACAGAGTTCAATCCATATTTTAAAATGAGCAGCAATAAGCCTTTCTAAAGCTAATGAAGAAGGAATGGACCTACAAGGCAATCCGCTAACCATGTGTGTCGAAAAGTAACAGGTATAGAACTTCTAAGATCCTTCCCGAAGCTGTGACACACATGGGATTACCTTCAAGGAATGTACTATTGCTTTTACAAGGAGAACAGAGACAAGAACATAAAAGTACTTTGAAGAAACATTTTCAGAATTAGAAATGAGGGTGAAAAGATAAAGCACATGCTTTTTTTCACTTCACTCCAGTGGGGAGCCTTTTGCATACAACAGAAAGCTACAGACCTCTTCCTTTCTGGATAAAACTGTTTTATTCTGTAATGTTTTGTCTTACACCCACCAGTGCCTGCCCTCCAGCCGTATGGTTCATAAGCCATAATTACCACTTATTCCAGACAAGTTCCCTGTGAATTGGTAGGGTAAAGCTTAATCTTTGGGTGTTTCAAATGTTCATTGTGTTTTTCTTATCTTTCATTTCAGAAATGTAAAAGGATCGTGATAAATCAATTCCTATGTATTTTTTGCAAATTTTTATTTAAATTCTAGTTAGTTAACATACAGTGCAATATTGGTTTCAGGAGTAGAATTCAGTGATCCATCACTTACACACAGCACCCAGTGCTCGTCATAACAAGTACCCTCCTTAATACCCATCACCCATCCAGCCCATCCCCCACCCACGTCCCTCCATCAACCCTCAGTGTGTTCTCTATCATTAAGAGTCTCTTATGGTTTCTTTCCCTCTCCCTTTTTCCTTTCTCCCCCGACCCATATGTTCATCTGTTTTCTTCTCCTTGTGGTTTTGATTTGTATTTCCCTGATGATGAGTGATGTTGAGCATCTTTTCATGGGTCTGTTAGGCATCTGGATGTCTTCTTTGGAAAAGTGTCCATTCATGTCTTCTGCCCAGTTCTTAACTGGAATATTTCTTTTTTGGGTGTTGAGTTTGATAAGTTCTTTATAGATTTTGGATACTTCCCCTTTATCAAGTATGTCATTTGCTAATATCTTTTCCCATTCTGTAGTTTGCCTTTTAGTTTTGTTGACTGTTTCCTCTGCTGCACAGAACTTTTATCTTGATGAAGTCCCAATAGTTCATTTTTGTTTGTTTCCCTTGCCTCTGGAGACATGGCTGATAAGAAGCTACTGTGGCCGAGGCTGCTGCCTGTGCTCTCCTCCAAGATTTCGATGGTTTCCTGCCTCACATTTAGGTCTTTCATCCATTTTGAGTCTATGTTTGTGTATGGTGTAAGAAAGTAGTCCAGTTTCATTTTTCTACATGTTGCTGTCCAGTTTCCCAATACCATTTGCTGAAGCGTCTTACATGTGTTCTTAAGCTTATGCTGGGAGATACTTCTTATCTTTTCAAAGTGTAAGGACTCAGGCTAAGTACAAATGGATAAAATTCCCATAATGTCATATGGGATTTATGGGAACCAAACCCCATCTATCTCAAGTGGGAAAAAAAATTAAACCTCGGTCATGTATCCACCTTGAATGTCTTAAATGACAATTTTATATTATTAGATATGACACAGATATATTTTCCAGCAAAAGCTATCTCCCATTCCTGGGGCTAGGTAATATATTTTTATTTGTTTCTACCTTTCCCCTTTCCTTTCCATTCACTTTGCAGAATATCAGCTAGGGGGTGGCCCTGTGACATGGTGCAAGGAAGAACCACTTTCTGGCTTGTGTTTCAAGAGCCTAAGAGCATTGAAACACTTGCAGGGCTTGCAAAGGAGGGAGAGGGTTGCACTAGAGAGAACAATGGTTAGGACCATGTGAGGAGGTAGGGCTCCAGCATGGGGCCATCAGCCTCAGCACAGAACCCTTGGCTCAGGAAAGTGCATCAGCAGAATCCAGCCGTCTCCATGAGAACATGACACAGAATACACCTGTAGCTTGGATGTCCTGCTCATCTATAGTCAGAGAAAAGTGAAAACAATCTAAGGCTCCCTAAAGGAATACTTAATTGTTGCTGTTGTTGTTGTTATTTTAAAGATTTATTTATTTGAGAGACAGTGAGCACGAGTGGAGTGAGGGGCAAAGAAGGAGGGTGAGGCTGAGAGAGAGTCTTCAAGCAGACTTCTGGGCTCCATCTCAGAACCCTGAGATCATAACCTGAGCCAAAGTCAAGAGTCAGATACTCAACTGAATGAGCCACCCAGGAGTCCCTTTATTGTTTTTCGTCCAAAGGAGATGAGAAGCTGGTATGCACAAAGGTATAGAGGCAAGAGAAAAAATCTTGTTGGAGATGTCAAAATACATCCAAACTCACTGGACAGGAGAGAGAATGAGGTTGCTGAGCAAAAAGATTAACATGAAGAGGAGGAGCTAGTCATTAATTAGGTTGGAAAGTCTGGAAATTATGGGAGGGGTTGGGTAAAAACTGACATAATGGAAACTCTTCCAAGCCAAGGACTACATCTGCTGCATTTGGATGAAATCAAAGGAGAAGGCTCTAGATGGTTGTGGGGAGGAAATAACCACAGTGACTCAGGTGTGGGCAGAGGGGGGCTGGGCCATGGAGAGCAGAGTGGGATTTTATAGATGGGATGGCAGCCTGCCCTGACGATGGACTGGGGATGTGGACAAAAGAGTAAAAAAATGTTTTAAAATGCCTCAACAACCAGGAGTCTGGTGCCTGGGGTAATCTCAGTGCTATGGAAAGTAACAGAACATTTGTAAGAGATGGGAGGGACAGAGGGTGATAAGATATTGGAGGAGGGAACAAACTGGGGTGAAAAATGAAGATGAAGACATAGTTCTGCCAATTATCCTATAAACAAAATAATTAGGTACAATATTTTTATAATCAGAACATCCCGTGCCTTAATAATCATTTAAACCTTATCTTGCTGATGAAAAAATGAGACCCAGGGAGAATATGGCTCCTTGGCCCAAGACTTTCCAGCTGGCCTTTGGACAATGGGCAGGAGACTTGGGTGTCCTGACTCTGTCCATTAGGACCCTTGCATTCAACAGCACTGTAGCTCCTGGCTCCACCCTACTCTCCATGCTGCCTTTCCTTCTTGTCTTTATTCAAAATATTCTTTTCCCCACAGAGCCAAACTTTGTGTTATGGTTCTCTAGTGCATCCAAGAAAGGCCAGCTCTAAGATCCTACAGTATTTAGGCTTCCTTCCTTCCTTCCTTTCTCCCTTCCCTCCTTCCTTCCTTCCTTCTTTAAATTATTTACTTGAGAGAGAGAGTTCATGAGGGGTGGGGGTGGGTGTTGCAGAGGAAGAGGCAGAAACAGACTCCGCACTGGGCAGGGAGCCCCACCCGGGGCTCAATCTGAGGGCCCTGGGATGATGGCCTGAGCCGAAGGCAGACACTTGACCAACTGAGCTACCCAGGCGCCCCAATTTAGGCCTTTTTCTAAACTCTGTCTACGTTCACTATTTCACCATTTCCGATATATTCTTTGAGCATCTACTTTGCGCCGGGCATTGCTTTAGGAGAGCAGTGAACATGATAGTCCCAAATCAGATGAAGCTCACATTCTAGTGGGAAGAGGCAGACAGGAAACAGTAAACCAAATATGTCGGGTGACAATGAGTGCTATGGCAAATAGAAGTGGATAAATGAATAAAGAATGACTAGAGGGGTGATCAGGGAAAGCCATTCTAATAAGGTGATGTGAGGAAGAAGCTTAAATGAAGAAGAGAGAGCCTTGTGAAGACGGCTGGGAGAACGTAGGAGCAGATAATACCGCAAATGCAAAGGTCCCGAAGGGCAGACGTGCACAGTGCATTTGAGGAGCAGAAGGCGGCTGGCAGGACTGTAGCAGGTTGAGCAAGCAGGGAGTGGAAACGAGGTCTGAGCGTTGGCATGGGTGCAGACCACATAAGGCTTGGAGGCCATGGCCTCTGGCTTCCATGATGAGTGAAAAGAGAAGCCCTTAAAAGGTTTAAAGTAGAAGAGTAACATAATCTGGTTTGCACTTTGGTTCACTCCGCTCGCCATGTGGGGAAGAGGCTTTACGTAAGGCTGTGTGGGTGAAAGCAGGGAGACCAACAAGAAAGGCCTTTGCAGTAGTCTAAGAGAGAACTTGTTGGAGCTTGGTCTAGGATAACAGGCATGACAAATGGTCAGGATTGGGACATAGTTTGAAGGCAGCCTCAGCAGAATTTGCTGATGAATTCCATGGCAAGCAGAGGAATCATCTTTAGCAAGATAATTTAAGTCATCGCTTACTATCGAAGAAGACTTAGGAGGCCCAGGTTTAGTGGGAAGCAGGGAGGAGGATAAATCCTGAGTTGTGTTTTATATATTTCAAGTCTGAGATGCCCATAAGAAAAGAGAAAAAGCAGCCCGTGGCATTCGGGGAGCTGGCCTGGAGCTACCTGGCTAGGCCTTAGGGTGTGTTGCTAGTGGTCTTTGGCCGGAGGGCTTTGACCCTGTAGACGTCCAAGTGGAAGAGTCGAGAAGGCAAGGGTAGACCAGAGAGGAGGCCGGGGCTAGAGATGTAAATTCAGCGTTCATCCCTATAGTGTACTCAGAGCAGTGGCACTGTGTAAAATCTGCTGGTGGAAGGTGAAGAAAGGAGAGATTGAGGGACTAATTCTGTGTTTGGAGGCTGGAGGAAGACGAGAAAGGTCCAGCAAAGGTAACAAACAATGGTGACTGAAGTAGGAGAAAAACAGATAGAAAGCAGAATCTAAGAGAAACCAAGTGAAGAAGAGCACTTTGAGATGGAGAGAGCGAGGAGCTGTATCAAAGGTGAGAGTTTAAGTAATCTAACGATGGGGACGTGACCATTTCACTTGGAACGTGGAGGTCACTGGTGACTGTAGAAGCACAGTGTTGGTTGAATAGTTGGCGTGAAAGCCCGATTAGGGTGACTTCAAAGGAAAATCGGAGAGAACAGGGGACAGTGAGCATACGAACTGTGTGGTAAAAGGAAGTGGGGAGAAACGGGGCAATCTCTAGAGAAATGATGAGGATTTGAGGTAAAAGAAGACCTTTTTTTTTTTTTGGATGGTGAATCTAACACATTTGTGTGCTAATGGAAGTGACTCAATAGAGTGATTAATCAGTGACGCAGGAGAAAGGACACTCCTGAGTGTCTCATTCAGGTGTCACATTCATCCACCACAGAGGGAAAAACGGAGTGTGAAGTACGGCCAAGAAGACTGACGGGTGTGCTGGTGTGAGCGTGTGGGTGTTCACTTCTAGCCCTGTGGCAGCTTTTCGGACTCTTCCTGAAGGAAATAAGGAAGGGCATCTGCTAAATGAGAACAAGAAGGACAGTACTGGAGGTTTCAGAAGGGAGAAGAGGTTGCAAAATATTTTCTAGGAAAGTGGAAGACTACTCAGTAATCTTCCTGTTCTTCATGCTCTCCATCTTAACAAGAACCTCAGAATAGACATAGATGACAGTCTTATAAGCTGTCTTTAAAATAAAATTCCATGTGCATATATACATATGTATAATTTTGCATCATTTCAATCGTATGTTGTATGCATATATACCAAAATATAAAATTTGGTTTATTCAACATAGTACTCATTAATTGGAAAAAACTGTTGAACATAGGAATAAAATCCCCTCCCCCCAAATTTTTGGAATCTCATTATCTCTTTTGGTGCTACATGGTATCTTTACACATTGGTTTTCATATTAAAAATCACTGATCGCTTTTTTTTTTTTACTTTTACCAAGAGAACTCTGAAAGGTTCATTATCTAGAACGGTGGCTCTTAAACTTGAACATGCATCGGAATCAGACAGCTTGTCAAAGCACAGATTGCTGGGCTGCACTCAGAAATCCTGACTTAGTCTGATTGAGGTTGGACTTGAGAACTTGCACTTCTAAGACGTTCCCAGGTGACACTGATGCCACTGGACCAGGGACCACCCTTTGTGAAGTGCTGTTTTAGACCCATGGGGTCTTGGTCTTCTTGTGTGCAAGGACCAAAAGGGATCTGGGGAGAGAGATTAAGTAGGTGAGTTGGTCCAACCGGGAAACAGGAGAGAAAAGAATATTATCTGGCTGGGGACCCGGATTTTGAATCGCCTTCAATCTTGCTTTGTTCTTGTCACTTCACTTTCAGTCTTTCCTGGAAGAAATCCCTAATTAGAGTAGACCCTGAAGCCAACATAGGATTTCATTCTTCTAGAAAGTTCTAAACTCCCATCATAACTATGAGAGCCTTTTCTTTTGCTATGTCCAAGATAGTTTCTAGCATTTGTGAATGTACAGACTAAAATAGAACATGCCGTACTGAGAGAGGAATGAGCCATCGTCTTAGAAGCTCACACCAGCTGCCACCGTGTAGATGACCCCGATTCCAGCGTTCTTACAGGGACACAGGCTGTGACCTTAAATTCCCTCACTACCTACTCTTCTCTCCTTGCTCCTGCTTGCCAACTGAGGCCTAAGAGAGCACTCAGGGCAGTCCAAATCCATTTGTCAGGATTCCACGCGGTAAATCTGCCACCAATCCCAGCCATTAGGGGAGCTCCTGCCAAAAGGGAGGATTTCTCATTCTCATTTCATTTCGGCTCCCTCTGCAGCTTTGTGCTTTGTTTAGAGTTAAGTATACAATTCTCACATAATAAATGTTGACAAATAACTTGACCAATGTCTACAGTTACACAAAGAGGAATGTTTCGTAGTTTCAACAGAGAAGCTATTTCGTAAACATCAGGTATCTATAATGTAGGTCGAATCATACGGTAGCTTATTTGATACCATGACAAAAATTCTTAAAGATAACAGATGTTCATTATTCTTATCAGAGCAAAAAGACAAAAGTTAAAGCTCCTGTAATACCATCACCCATAAATAACCTCAGCTATGGTTTTGGTGACTAACTTTTCCAATACAAGCCCACATGTGTATGCTTGCATGTCCTTGCACACCCGTGCACACAGATACACACATGTGTGATAAAACTAGACCTGTTTTTTGTGACCTTTTATTTTTCCCTAATTTTCCTTAATTTATTTTGGTTTTGTTTTTTACTCAATTTATTGTGAACCACTTTCCACATTTTTTAAGAAAACAGCTTCATTTTTAATTGCTGTTTAGGTATTCTTTCCCCTGGACACACCATAGTGTGTCTATTACTTAACCAGTCCCTCTGTTGCCGGACATTGCCCCCGATCCCTCACTTTTATAATCATGTCACACTTAACCTTATTGGGCAAACTGTTAAGTCCATCTTTAGTAATTGCTTTAAGATAAATTCCTAGAATAGTCATCTTAAAGATATTAATGCATATTACCAAGTGGCCTCCCAGGAATCCTATACACATTTTGTTTCCTGCAGCAATGAGATCACCCATTTCTCTAATGCTTCTGTAAACTATAGGTATCATCCATTTTCCAACACTTTGGTTTTAATTTTGATTTCCCTTTTAGCTAAGTGACACCAAGGTTTTTTTTCTTCACCAAATATTTGTCAGTCATTCATATATTTTCTTGTGTAATTTCTTACTATCATTCTTTGTTTATTTTTTTACTTATTTTTCTTATGTGGAAAGTGTACTTTTAATATATTAATATCTGTTTGCTGTACATGTTGCCATGTTTTTCTGGTTTGCCTTTTGCATTTCAATTCTGCTTATGGATTGTTTTAAACCTTTAGTGTTTAAAATATTTAGATCTGTACCTGGTCAGATCTATCAGTATTTTCCTTTATTATTTTTATTTGTGGGGCATAATGCCAAAGGAATATTTCATAATGGAGGACTTTCCCAAAGTAAAAATTTAAAAATACTTTTGGTTATTCTAAATAGACTTTTGTTATGTTTGCCCTTTACTGATTAGATGATGCTCACTTCACAATAGAGTTCCTCCTCAGCTATGGATTGTTCTTTGAGATGACCCCAGTCCTTCCAGTGGAGATGTGGAAGGTGGCAGACCTTTGGGTGAAGATACATGTGTTAGCACCAGTCATGTGGGAACCTTAAAAAAATAGGTCTTCTTTATCAGAGATTGTGTAAAATAGAGATTAACAGTTCAAATTTTGAAGTCACGCAGACTAGCTTCAAAAGCTGATTCCTACTACTTACCAGCTGACATTGGGTGAATTAACAATATTGCTTATCTCACAGAATTGTGGTTAATATTAAAATAAAGATTCAAATAAAACACTTTACATGTTTGATTGTAGTAAATGGGAAGTAAACTATTCCAGAAGTTATTTCCAAATCTCAAGCGTCTTAAATATAGATGGATCAATCAACTTTTGACATGGTATTACACAGAATATTGAACAAAATGGTGGTCATTTCCAGCGCTTGAGTCCAAATTCTGAAAACAAAGACTTGGCATGTCATTAATATCTGTATTGCCAGCACCTCTTACAGGGACTAACACATATAACTTAAGTTAGAAGTTCAACTATCCAAGACGTTCATTTATGTTTTTCTTCATGAATCATAAATGAAATATTCTGGCTAAAACATATATCATCTTATCATTAAGAAGGCTATAACTATTTGAATGGAATAACTGGGTCTATTGTTTGGTAATGCATTGTGAGATCATAGAGCCTTGCATAAAGAAAAATTGAGCTGAGATCACCCCACTCAGCTACCACTGGGGATTACAAGCAGACTGAATTAGAGCACATTTTGGGGAACTCTGTCTGGTGGATAGTACATATTAGAGATAAATTGATTGCAGCATAGATTAATAGCTTTTTTGGTGACAAAATGTGCAACATTAAGAATACCATGATTTTATTCTTATAAGCTTCAGTCTCCTTAAGGATTTCATCTATGTTGAGGCTACACCAATTCTCTATCATCTAATATTCTAAAATCTCTCTCGATTTGCAATCGCTTTGTATCAGTGCCTTTATGTTATATAGAGACACAGGTTAATAGATTTTCTCCTCCCGCTGAGTGTCCAAAGTGATCGATATACAATTGATATGACTCAACAGAATAGACAGATCAAAGTAAATGAACTTAGATGAGAACAGTTAGTAAGTATGGAGCAAATATGAAGTGACACAAAAGCCCAAAAAGGTCTGCTATGCTGAACAACAAAAAATTACTTCACTACTCAACATTCATCAAAACAAGACTGAGGTCAAGGCATTCAACTGAGCTCTGTTGTAAAGTAAATGTAAAGATTACCAAGAATAGGCTCCTACACCCAAAGGACTTACAAGCCAGTAGAAAATAAAAGCTTTTTATTAGATTGTGAAGCATTTTATCATAACGTTTGTCTATCTATCCTTACAATACCCTTGTAACTTGAGTAGGGTAGGTACTGTTAGGTACACAATGGAGAAAGGCAAAAAAATGAACTGAGGTTCAGAGAGGATTTTCTTAAATCATGTAGCTTAGTTTCAAGTTTCAAAACTAGGACGTTTGAATTAAATGCTTGTTCAACTATGCTTTGCTAATCTCTTATGGTTGTAGGTATTTGTACGTTGGAGGTATTTTGGCTAAAAACAAACTAGTGTGCATGACAGTTGAATTAAATAATTCCTCTGCCACAGGTTTTTTAAGTAAAATAATGGTGACATGGAGGCATGGTGGGGCAGCTTTTTCCGTATCTTTTAACACCTTTGTTTTTGTTTTGGGATGAAAACTGCATTCACTTCTGGAAATCACTGTTATTGGAGGCGTCTCCCTATTGTTTTTTTCAATAACTCCTGTACTTGTAGTGGAATCCTTCAGAAGTAAGAGAGTAAAGCTCTGTGAGACAATCAGCTTCAGCAGAAGAGAGTGCGTGGTTTGTCTTCTATCTGCTACCCTCTAAACACAGCAAGGATCCAAGACAATGGAACCTGAGAGTACCAATACTTAAGAAGCCATGAGACACAGGGCATGCTTTCTGGATGCAGAGTTCCGGCAGGGTGGAGCTAGGATCTTGAAAAAAAAAATGAAGTAGAAAACTAGAGAGCTAATTCAATAGGGAGAAGAGTTCTGGTACCCAAAGAAAAAAGTTTCCTATGGATCAAAAAGGACCACAGAAGAAGAGTAATGGGATGTTTGCAAAACGCTCCTGTGATGTTTGCAAAACCATCTTGTCTCAAGGGATATTTGTAATGGGCTGCAAGTAAGACCGTGTTTTCTGTGGGATGGATTAATGGAGCCTGCTCAGCTTTTCTTCTGTAGCAAGCATATTGTCAGGGTTAGTTTACCAAAATTTACTTAAATGTATTTATCTAAACATTAAACATTTAGGTAATTTTAAAGATTTTTTTAATTAAAACTTTGATAAAATGAATTAAAAATTATGGAAAATATTTTTTTAGCTCTCTGCCTAGCTTATGTTGACCCTTTTTCTAAGAAAGCCCCCCTCTAGTCAAGGGTAGCTTCCCTATAACCATGTTTTTGGGTATGTCTCTGTTCCCCTGGCTAGAATTAATAGACATGGGTATATACCTGTTTCTCAATGTGGGCCAGAGAATCTTCACCATCTGCCTTTTGGTGAAATTTGGGATTGTGATTCAGTGATGGTTGCTTTTTCTCAGGATATTAATAAACTGAGGGTTTTGAAATGGGAGTTTATTGAGCAATCATCTTCTACCTACCCGAGTGTGGATAAAGAGAGATGTTCAGAGAGGAACAGAAAATAACAGGGGGGACAGCCTATTACCATTCTGATGTTCAGACTCATAATACCACCTCAACATAAGTATAGGAACGGGTAGAAATAATACAGTAATAATACATGTTAAATGTGATTAAATAGAACATGAGATGTAAAAGCCAAAGAAATCTGAAAAGAGAATAAGAGATGATTGGCTAAATAAGAACCACGGTTAAATCATAAAAGCATCTTTGGGACATAGAACCTGTTTCCAGCTACTCCAGGTCTACTGCTCCTTCCTCCCAGATCCCTCGACTTCCCTAGTCTCTTTCCTTCCAAGTGACTCTTACTTCTGATATAATCTAGAAATTAGCTATGTATATAAAAACATTTTTATTTGCTCACTAAATACTTTTAAATACCTACTATGTGCTGAAGAATATGAAGTTAGGGGGAAAAAAAAAACATTTCTCAAATAATTTACATCCTAGGGACAGGAGAAAGAAAATAAAGTGCAGAAAATAACCAAGAAAATCATGAGATAGTGGTAAACACTGCAGAGAATTAAAATAAGAAGTCGTGATATTGATGAGATATTGATGCTTTATGGTGGCTGGCCCGGGGAAGGTTGCTCCAAGAAGTTCACCTTTTAGCTGAGGCCTGGCTCGGCTGGTGGAAGACAGGTGGTGGAAGAGACTATTCCTGTTTAGTAGGGACCTTAAGTCTAGTACAGTGGTTTTCAAAGTATGGTTTTTAAGACTTCCAAGACATTTTATGAGGTCCACAAAGTCAAAACTATTGTCTTATAGACCATAAATAATAAGATATTATTTAACTTTGTCACTATGTTGACAATGACACTGATGTTGCAAAAGCAAAAGTGGGCAAAACTGTGAAGGCCTAGCAGGGATCAACTCAGTGGTAACGAATTGCACTAATAGTCACAGTATTTTTTTTAACATTAAGCACACACAATTTTTGAAACACTAGTTTCATTTAACAATTTCTTCGTTGAAACAGGACAACGATTAATTTTATTTTATCATACCCCTACAGTACACATCTTTTAATATTCTGTGTGATGAAATGGGAAAAACGCACGAATCATTCCTGCTGCATACCAAAGCGCAGTAGTTGTCTAGAGGCAAAGCCCCTAACTGACCTTATAATTTAAAAAGATATATTCTTATGAAAAAAACTACAGCTACCAAATAAATCAGTAATGATAAAATTAGAAAAACGCTATTTTACCATTACTGATAAATTAATGGATTTAAGCATTGATCGTTATTGACTACTAACCGCCCCCCACACACAAAAATCAAACAGATATTTTATGTATCCTGAGGGAAGAACACAGCTCAACCTTCAAGGCATTTTGCCAAAAAAATAAAATAAAATAAACCTTAATCTGATCAGTCTCTAGTTCAAACAACCGAAATACAGGAACTACAGGTAACAGGCGGACATGTTAAATGATACCATGGAGACGCAATTAGCAAAACCCAGGCTGAGGGTTACTCTGTAAGACAACTAATTTCTTTGATGAAAAAATTGCAAAAAAAATAGAAAGAAAGAAAGGTGATGGATGAACCTATAAATTAAAAGAGGCGAGAAATATTAACTGAGGGGTGCCTGGGTGACTCAGTCGGTTAAACATCTGCCTTTGACTCAGGTCATGATTTCAGGCTCCTAGGATCGAGCCCTGCATGGGGCCCCCTGCTTGTGGGGAGACTGTTTCTCCAATGCTTCCCCTGCTCGTGCTCTCTCTCCCTGTCAAATAAATAAATAAAATCTTAAAAAACAATCAGGCAGATAACAGTAAAAAAGGAAATATTAACTGATTATAGTATGTGGATCTTTTTGGATACTGATTTAAAAATTGTTCATGATATTTATAAGACAACTGGAATCAGTTTACTGGATAGTTAATATTATTAAGAAATTATTATTTTATTATTAAATGTGATTAATATTATGGGTGGTCAGATCTTTGAAAATATCCTTTTTATAGGTACATACTAAAATTTCCATGAATAAAAACATAATAAATAAATAAATAAATAAATAAATAAATAAATAAAACTAAAACTTGCATCAGGCTTAACGGTGAAAATCTCTACTTAATCAGGAAAAAAAACAAATATGCCCACTATTGCCATCATCACTTAATATTATTTTGGAAGTGCTAGACACTCACTTAGGCAAGCGAACTAAAGATGAAGTATAATAGTCACAGCAGAGGAAGCAGCATTATCATATACTACCAAAAATATTTACAGAGCTGGAACTAGAAACTTATCAGAAATATTTTAAAAAATCAGTAAAAGTACTGGTTATAATATGAATGCAAAAAGCATTAATTTTCCCTAATGCCAACATTACAAAGTTATGATATATAACACTGGGCAAGATCTCACTCAAAATGGCAAGAGAAATGCAAAATACTTAAGCATCTATGTAACAAGAAGTATGAAAGACTGTATGAAGAAATTTCTGAAAATTGTATGAAACACATGAAAAGTACATAGAAGAAATTGACATTAAAAGGATATCCAATGGTGAATGGGGGAGTGGGGTAACTTGGTGATGGGCATTAAGGAGGGCACATGATGTGATAAGCAAAGGGTGTTACACGCAACTGCTGAATTGTTGAACACTACATCTAAAACTAATGATGTACTATGTGTTGGCTAATTGGATTTAAAAAAATAAAAGGATATCCACTGTCTGCATATTCTGTGCATTCCCAAAATAAGAGTCAATGTGATTTGGGGTGGAGAACATGTTTGAAAAAATATGCTAAATTTCTTTTTACAAATCAACAGGTAAGTATCAGTAGGAAAATGTTGATTTTTGAGTCCTCTTTTGTCACTCTTTCACTTTTTGAGAAGTAAGGAAAGCAAAAGACATCTCTGGATGACCATCTGCAGTGGGCTCTCTAGTAGGGGCTTTGGATCTGGCGGCCCCAAGGGACCCATCTGAGCAGGAGAGGACGACATCAGCAGCTGTGAGCCCTCACACAACATCTCACTTAAAATGTCATGTGTGCTACTTGGTTTAAATTGTCACCCCTCCAGCAACCACAAACAATGCAGCCACAGCAGATGTATTTTCTATTTAGAATTAAACAGTTTATCTCAACCACTGTCATTGTTATAGGGAAAAAATAAATAAATATCCATCTTAATGTAAACTTCAAAAGGTACTTTCTGGCAACAGGAGATATTTTCAAATCCAAATCCTCTGAGAAAACTAGGATTTGACTACAGATTTTTTTTTCAAATTGGGATGCTGGCAGCTCTGAGAGTAGTAAAACGCAGCCTGGTCAAAAGATTTTTGGCCAGAT
Source organism: Potos flavus (assembly GCA_028534135.1). Taxonomy (NCBI): domain Eukaryota; kingdom Metazoa; phylum Chordata; class Mammalia; order Carnivora; family Procyonidae; genus Potos; species Potos flavus. The sequence continues at coordinate 26,786,494 of CM052886.1, forward strand.
ACTACATACAATAACTCATGTCATTGATGCTTAATGGTCCAAAACATTAAGTAAACATCATAAATGTCTTTTGTTATTAAATGTTCCATTCAAACATTTTGTTTAACACTTGTGTAATGGATAGAAAATAAGAAAGCTGTAGTAGAAATTGGCCCTCAAGACCGTGGTTGACTCACCTTTCAGAGATTTTTTTTTAAATGTATGCCATCCTTGAAGTTACAGAAAGGAAATAGCATTTCTGTCCCGTTGTGTATGGATTCTAACTCTGGAAGTTAGGTTACTTGTGAGTGTGACTTTGTTAGGTCAAGTTCAAATTACCACCCATGTATTCAGAAGATTGTAACTTTATTCTCTCTAAAGTCAGGAAGTCAGCCTTCCTCTGTGATAACTAAAGAAGAAATATGGGTGTTTTCTTAATGTGAAGTTACCAAGACAAGGAAAATGCTACTTTTCAAAGATTATTTTGCAAAAATAACAATTGCTGTAGTAAAAAAAAAACAAAAAAAATTGCTTTGTAAAATTGGCCTAGCAAGATAGTGATCACCTCGTGTGGTCTCCCCCAACCCAACATATCTTGACATAAATGCATGTGTGTTGCCATAATTTGAAGGTTCCATTTAGTCATCAAACATGACTTATTTTATCCTGGATCTAATCTCAGCTTTTCTTTTGCAGTGTTTGTTGTTGTTGTTGTTTGTTGTTTGTTTTGTTTCAGGTTTTTATTTAAATTCCAGATAGTTAGCATATAGTGTAATATTAGTTTCAGAAGTAGAATTTAGTGATTCATTATTTACATATCACACCCAGCGCTCATCACAAGTGTCCTCTTTACTACCCATCACCCATTTAACCTGTCCCCCTGCCAGCTTCCCTTTTGAATCCATCACTAAAACATCAGTGAAAAGCCCTGCAGTTACGTTATATTTGTATTTTTCCATGGAGCTTCTTTTAGTCTAATTTAAGTAAAACTCAGCTACCCTATTGACTCAAAATGCCAAAAGAAGTATTAGGATGCTTTATAGTTCTATTAGGGAGGAGAATACACAAACAACACAAACCAAATGGCCATTCATCTATATTTTATAATTCTTCTGTAACGAAAAACCTAAAATCACATTTGTTACGGTGTATCTCACCTCGGTTGTTTCTGTCTGTGTTGCATCACATGTGAGAAACCTTAAGCTTTTTGGAAAGAAGGGAACTTGCACTGTTCTTAGCAATAGGATTCTCTAACTGAAACTCCTAAAACTTTGTGTTTTCACAGTATATCTATGATTCATTTGTTTATTCATTAATTCACTCAGTGTTTTATCTGACAATTATTTATTAAGCATCTACTATGCTATAAATGAACGAATCCTGTCCTTTCTCCTTCATGAAACTTATCATGATACATATTTCTTTCTGAGGGGAATGGAAAGAAAACGATATGTAAATAACAAAAATGGACTTCCTGACTCTTTTTATGTGCTTTTATCACAACAAAAGCTTCACAGGTGTTTTTGAAAAAGAAAAGATTTTAGTAAATCAAGATCATCAATCAATATCTAAAAAAATTACTTTTCCATTAAAAAATTAGAAAGGTGGATGGGGAAAAAAACTGTGAACTCCGTCTAAAGAGATCAGTAAAATTTGAAGCCTAAGGTCAGATATATCATCATTTTATTCTTCCTTTTTCACTGCATTAAATGACATCACAGATTGAGTGAAATTTATGCATCAGCTTTATTAAAACACCAAAGAACATTTCTGTATTTTCCTTGGTTAAGGAAAATTTAAAAGTAATATTATCCTGAAAAATCCCCTTAATGCTGATGGCTGTAAAGCCGTTAAAGCATAAAGGACTCCCTTAGTGACCTTTTCTAGGCAGTTATAAAGCCTTGGACCTCTTAATGTTGTATGAAATGCTCCAATCTACATCTATTAAAAAAGCGCAAGGTCTTTCTCTGATTGACTTATTTCGCTTAACATTATCCTCTCTAGCTCCATCCATGTCACTGCAAATGGCAAGATTTCATTTTTTATGACTGAATAATATTCCATTCCAATACATACACACACACACACACACACACCCCCCACACACACATCTTCTATTTTTTTTTTTTTCTTCCAGATTTAGGGTCAGGGTCGGGGCCAATAAGTTAGTCAGAGAAAGACAAATACTATACGATTTAAATTATAGGTATAGTTCAAGAAACAAAAAAATGAGCAAAGGGAAAAGAAAAAGAGGCAAACCAAGAAATAAACTCTTAACTATGGAGAACAAACTGATGGTTACCAGAGAAGAGGTGGGTGAAATAAGTGATGGGGATTAAGGAGGGAACTTGTGATGGGCACCGGGTGATGTATGGAAGTGTGGAATCACTACATTGCACACCTGAAGCTAATTTTGCACTGTGTATTAACTAACTGAAACTTAAATAGGAACTTTAAAAAAATAGAAAAGTTAAAAAATAAAAAAGCAAAAAATTACTCCTTTTTAGGCTTGTTAATAATAGTTGCTTCATTCACTTAGCTGGAGATATGCTTTGAAATAAACTTTGAGAAGTTTTTGTGTTTATGTAAAAATGTTCTTCAAAAGGAGGAAAGCAATACAGAAGGGAATAAGAACTATGAGTTAGAAACAAGGCTGCATGTGTTCAAGCCTTCAGCTGGAGCCAGCACGGTTATCAAGGTCCAGGGATGACTTGTTCTACTTTTGTTTCCTTCTTTGAAGACTTAAGAGCTTCCTTCACTTAAGAAGGATGGTTGGCACTTAGAAAATGTGAAATATGTGAAAACTTTTTCACTACATTCTAAAAAGGAAAAGTATAATTAAAGAAGTCCTAGGTGATGAGACTAATTATTATTTCTTCTTAGTAGTACAAAAGAATTGAACATAATGGGATTCAAGAGCAATGCAATATCAACACTTGTTTTAAACTACTGGTAAACATATCATTAAACTAATTATGAAATATATCATTTAAGACTCAGTAGAACACAAGGAGCCCAAGCAGTATATTCATTTCAAATGGAAAGAGTAGTGGCTATCTTAAGAGTAGTTGGTTCATAAATTGACTACAAGGTATTTCTTTTAGCTTTTAGTGAACAATTTTTTAAGGTATTCAGAGATAAGAAATTCTCCCTGGCTCAAAGTGGTCCTGTGATTACAGGAGAATTTTATTGTTTACATATTCTGAAGGATGGGAAGAGTATGAGGTGGTGGAGAATGCTAAACCTTCATCCTTGTGACCATTTTCTTTTTTTTGCAAGAAATCTCTCAATAGTTTTAATGGCTAAATCTCTATAGATAGTGGATTGGCTAGAACTGTTTTGATTTGCAAGTGACATAAATTTGAATGAATTTGACCTTATGTACCCAAACCAGGAAGGGTAGCTCAGGAATGAGCACTCTGACAACTCATCCTAGGTTCTGAATTTTGTCAGTTAATACCTCTGTCTCTGTCTCCTCTGTGTGTATATGTGTCTATCTCTGTGTGTGTGTCTCCCTCTCCATCTCTCCCTGTGCTCTCATCTCTATCTTTATATCTCTATCTTCATCTCTATCTCTCTGATGTTCTAATCACTATCTTAGACATTGTGGATAGAGCAGTGAACAAACACAGAAAGCAGAATTTTCCACCTTTATGAGCTTGTATCACTTCATAATCCTTTATGCATGAGTTGGATATAATCACACAGAGATGGGGGAAAGGCATCCCTGGAAGACAAGAAAGCATGAGCAAATGTATAGAGGGGGGAAGTTCATGTGATGGAACATGCCAGTAACAGCCAAGGATGGTTGAAGCCACAGATTACACACAGGTGTGAACAGGGAGATGCAAGCTAAGATAGAGCCAAATGCCATAAAGATGAGTCAACATTTTGGAAACAGATAATAGATGAAAAAAAGAAAGAATTGTCAAAGGGGAGTGTAAAATTTCTAATTCTAGAAATATGAAAGACCATTCTCATCCCCTCCACTCACTTTCATATACAGCCATATCAAGTTACAATCTGTCAGTGTATTAGTCAGGGTTCTCCAGAGAAACCAAACCAACAAGATGTATATTTAGACAGAAAGAGATGTATTATAAGAAATTACCTCATGGGATCATGGTGGCCAAGAAGTCCCAAGATATTTAGTCGGCACACTGGAGGTCTAGGAGAACTGACGGTGGAGTTCCACTCTGAGTTCAAAGGCCATAGAACCAGGAGACGGGATGCCATAAATTGCGGTCCATAAGCCTGAAGGCTCATGAAGAGCTTATGTTTCAGTCTGAGTCCAAAGGCAGGAAAAGACTGACGTCCCAGCTCAGCTGCCATGCAGGAGTTTCCTCTTACTTGCAGGAAGGTGAGGCTTTTTCTTCTATATAGACCTTCAGCAGATTGAATGATGCCCAGCCTATTTAGGAGATGAATCTGCTTTACTCAGTCTACAGATTCAGATGTTTTTTGTTTTTTTTTATTTTTTTTTAAAGATTTTATTTATTAATTTGACAGAGAGAGAGAGAGATCGCAAGTAGGCAAAGAGGCACGCAGAGAGAGAGGGGGAAGCAGGCTCCTCACTGAGCAGAGAGCCCGATGCAGGGCCTCAATCCCAGGACCCTGAGATCATGACCTGAGCCGAAGGCAGAGGCTTAACCCACTGAGCCATCCAGGCAGATTTAGATGTTAATCACATCAAAAATTTCCATCACGGATACTCCCAAAGATAGTGTTTGAAGAAATACCTGGGCACCTTGTAATGGATTCAATTTGACACAAAATTAACCATCACGTTTGGGATCAGGCACGTTTTCAAGCCTTTGTTCACAGAAATTCCTGTTTGCAATGCTTTCCCCACCCTTCTGACCCTCTTCACCCCCACTCCCATTAGCCACCACCATTAACCTTGAGAATATCTCATCATCCTTTAAGAATTTTCCCAAATGTCATTTTTGAAGTCTTCCTTGAAGCCCTGCATCCCACTCTAAGGAATATCAGGAATACTGTAGTTCACATAGCACCTCGCACATGCTACCAATATAGCATATATCCTATTATTTTAATTATCAGTTCAAATCCCTGTCATTTCATATTAATATCTGGTCCCCCAAAGACACACACAATGTTTTTTTATGATTATTTTATTGTGTTAAAACTGTAAGTAAACGTACTCTTGCACCAGTATTCACAGAAGCTTTATTCATAATAGCCTAAAGATGAAAACAATGCAAGGGCCTATCAAAAGATGAATGAATAAAAAAATGTGGCCTATGGATATAATGGAATATTATTCAGCCATAGAAAAGATTGAAATTCTGATATGTCCTACAACAGTGAGGACCCTTGAAAATATGTGAACTGAAACAAGTGGACCATGTTCTACTCACTCTTGGACATCCACCACTTCACGTGGCTCCTGGCACATGCCTAACAAGTGATTTCTGGGTTAGGTTTGGGACCAAAGTTCCTGAGCTGAAATCTTGGAAGCTTCATTTTCTAGTTGTTTGATGTGGACAAGTTATTTCACCTCTTATGCCTCATTTTCCTCATTTGAAAAGTGGGGGTAGTAATTGTCCATCTTTTGTAGGGTCCCGCTGAGAATTAAGTGAGTTAATTTGCATGGAGCTTAAACAACATCTGAAACACAGTAAGCACTAGCAAGTGTTCATTACTATCCTCATTATTATTTATGTTATCAAGTGAATTTATGGATGAGGTGCAAGTTGGGGAAAGAGTTCTTAATATTTGAGGGATACAGTCTTTAGGAAAAAACTGTTAAAGCTAAGAAGACTGATATTGCTTTAAAGGTATTTTGTGTGCCATTATCACAGAGAGCAGAAAGGGATGGGCATTGAAGTTGAGCGTCCAAAGATGAATCATGGCTTTACCATGCACTATCTGTGTGGCCTTAGGCAAATTGCTAACTGTTGAGCATCAATTTTTGTTTTCTAAAATGGGGTTAGTAAGGGTTGTTATGAAAACGAAATGAAATGATGCATGTAAAGTGCTTAGCATTGTCCTGGGCACAAATTAAGTACTTAATAAGTGCAAGCTACTATTAACAGTGTTAAATGAGATAGTGTTCATTGGTTTCTTGGAACTCTTCGATCAAAAACATTAGTCTGTGATTTTAAATATTCTATCCAGTTGACCTCACCCACAACCTCAAGTCAAAGACAGCCTACTTTACATTGGAAGTGGGTTTTAACGAGTTTACCAGAATGCCTACATATGCAATAATAAACACGACATTCCTCTGAAATTGACCTCAATCATTCACTACTGCCTAGACAGTGAGGAGCAAAATTCTTCGGCTTTGTGTAATGTCAAGTTCAGTGCATGTCCTAGTTTTTAAAATAAGACAATTATGCAGATGCAGAGAACAGATGGATTAGATCGGTGAGTGTTTATCATTTTTTAATATTTTGAAACCAGATGTGCTACATACACATTGCTGGTTGCCTTCTAAGGAAGCTTCATTGGTGGGTTACTAATCTTTAATAAGAAGTACAACCTTTTCATCCAGCTTAAATCAACTATTTTTAATATACAATTGGACAACCACTGCAGCAATCCTTTAGAAAATAGAAAACAGATGCTTAATACAAGGAATACTATCAGCCAAGAAATTCCTGATGATCTTTTTATAGAATGTAAACTTACATATTTTATGGGTCTTTTAATGAACTGCTATAGAACAACTTCAGCAGTCAAAACATTTCGTGAAAATAGACGTGAACAATTTGTCACTTGTTACCATATTCACAGAAGATCCTTCAGTTGCACTCCTGGGGAAATGGACACGTTAGTGGCTCTTATTATGTTATTAATGACATCTATTATTTACCGTAGATCTGATTGGATACCTTGGAGAAAGAAGGAGTTAGAATAAACAAACAGAAATGCCTCTATTTTTCTATGTGTTTCTGGGAGACCTGATTTAAGATTCCTTGCTAGGTATGAATACTTCTATGTTAATTGTGATCACTGGGGAATGGCACAATAGAGTAAGGCCAGGATAGTGTTCTGTTTCAAGGATGTCTTTTAGAGTAAAGTCAAGTAGAAACTTGGACTCTTTTGAGCAGGATTATGGATTAGGAGAACCTAACAAAGGCCTACCATTTGCCCATTGGGACAACAACTTAACCAAACTCAGTCCAACTGTGACATTGGAAAGGAGGTAGCAAGCGATGGTCACCTAGTTCCATTTCTGAATTCACTTCTGTTGGGTGTTCCCTGAACTTCCATAAGTTGGGACACAGAAGTAAGGGTTAAGAGAGTGGGACTTTACCCCTCCTATATCTCTACCCCATCATCTATGCTTATCACATACATCCCTCTTCATCCTTTGTGATGTTTAATGCTGGTTTAGAGTATGAGGGAGTGGGGTGAAGAAAGGGAAAAAGTAGGAGAAGAGATGTAGAAAATTTAAGAAGCATTTATTTATTTTTATATTTTTTAAAGATTTTATTTATTTATTTGACAGAGAGAGAGAGAGCGCAAGCAGGGGGAGTGGAAGAAGGAGAAGCAGGCTCCCCGCTGAGCAGAGAGCTTGACATAGGGCTTGATCCTAGGACCCTGGGATCATGACCTGAACTGGAAGGCAGACGCTTAACCAACTGAGCCACCCAGGTGCCCCCTAAGAAGCATTTAAACGGTGTACTTAGCACCTTCCCAAAAAAGACAATAGGTTTTTAACAAAACAAAATAAAATGATGTAGCATCTTATCCACACCATCTCACCACTACCCATGGGAAAAGATGAAGGCTGGGTGTGTGATGATGCTGAAGTCATCCAATTTAGAACAGATAAGTATGGAGACACAGTCTTCTCCCCTGCACTTATACAAAGTTATTTCCTTTGTTTAAAAAGAAGGAACTCAGGATTTTTGAGGATGTTTGCTCTTAGGATCTTTGGGAGGTTAAAAAAAATGGAAGTACTGTCGCACCAAAATTTTGCAGCCTTTGGAAAAGTTTAGACAACTAAACTATTTGACCCTTGTAAGAAATGAGTGGAAACCTCTTCACCATAAAATACAGCATAAAATACAACATTTAGAACATAATGACAGTGTTACTATGAAAAGACACTTAGGGTGCCCTGCAGGTAGCAGGAAATGGATAAGCTTTACCTACTACCCACATGGTCCTCATGTGCAGTTCAAGTGAATTAATATTGATTAGTTCATTCATTTAACAAATATTTTTGAGTGTCCTATATGCGCAAATCTCAGGACTGTATACTATTCATGATGCCCAAGTATAATTAACATGCTCTTAAGGAACTTAAAGTCTTCAAGAGGTGATAAAAATGAATATAAAGAGCGACAAAGACTGCTATTTACTATTCACTATCTCTTTACTCTTCAACTAAATGGTTACACACCCCTTATAAGGAAGTGTTACATATAATTAGATTCTGGTTGATAAAATGTAAACAGAATGCTGTTTGGGGTTTCTGGGAAGTCTTCCTACAGGGATCTGAGAGACGGACCTTTTGCCCCTTCCCTTGTGAACCTTCCACCATCCTGTTTCTTGGAATACATATGGCTTGAGCTTTAGAGTTATCTTGAACAATCAGATGACCTTCAGAATGGAAATAGCAGACTGGACAAATCAAAGGTTCAAACAAGACTGAGTCTTTTTGAACAAAGAGTCTTCCTACCAGATCTAAACTGGGTATACCCCATTGCTTTTATATTAGAAAACAGTTAACTTCTGTCTTAAACCTAACATTAACTGATACATTAAATTACTACAATTAATGCTAGGAAGTGATCTATTATATAGATACAAATAAAATGCCATGAAACTAGAGGAGGGGAAATGGTGATGATCAGAGGACATTTGATCATAGAAAGAAGTGTGTGTTAGTGCCTTGAACAGCCATGACAAAATAGCACACATTGAGTGGCTTAAATAACAGAAATTTATTTTATCACAGTTCGGGAAGCTAAAACTCCATGATCAAGATGTTATCAGAACTGATATCTGGTGAAGACTCTCTTCCTGGCTATATCCTCACATGGCTTTTCCTCTGGGTGTGCTGAGAAAAAGAGAGATCGTGTCTCTTCCTCTTATAAGGCCACCACTCCTATAGGATTAGTGTCTCACCCTTATGACCTCATTTAACCTTAATGACTTCCCTAAAGGCCCTTTCTCCAAATGAAGTCACTCTCTGGGCTCAGCCTTTAAAGAGGGGACACAGTTCAATCTATAACAGGTACTGTGTAAACTAGACCTGTAAAGTTAGCTAGAACTTAAATATACAAAGACTTCCAGTGTTGGAAACAAGGAGAGTAAATAGATAGAGGTAGGAATATCCAAGGTACACATACAAAGCAGTAATAGTTTCAGTTGACCAGACTCTAAGGGCCGTAAAGGAACTAGAAGGACCATAAAATGGAAGGCAGAATGGGAAAGCTGCTTTGGAGATTAAATGCCCCACTCAAGTTTCGACTTTTGTTCAAAGAATGAGGAGTCTTTGAAGGTTTATGAGCTGAGGAATGACACAATCAGAATTGAGCTTCAGAAAGATAATTTGAGGGTTGAGTGTATGAGAGATTGCAGTGAGTGAAAACTGGAAACAGAAAGAACAGTAAAAACACTATTGCGATAGTTCAGGAAAAGATTGAAAATTACTTGAAAATTACATCCAATTAAAAACAACCATTGTTTTGCTTTCAAAGCGGAATTCTTAATATGTTTCTTATCTCTATTTTTCCATTTGGTTTTTGGCATTCTCATCTTGCAGCTTTTCTCTTGGAATTTTGTGTTCTGAAGATTTAATCCCACTATTGAGAAAGTCTTACAGGGAAGTACATAGAATTGATACCCAACGATTAAGGAATTCTGGGGAAATTTCAAGAGCAGAATAAATCACCTATCAGAGATCCATAATACCCACTATACAATTGAATTCACCTACCGATAGGAAACCTTATGGTTTTGGTTGTCAAAATTATTAAATACTTCACAACTAAAAACATAACTGTCTATAGAAAATGCTAAATGGTACATTTAAATTTTATTGACACATTTTATATTTAACTACACAGATTGACTACTAAATGAGCACTCACCATGTTATCCATACCATTCAAAATAAACATCAGCATTTATTATGTGAATGGGAATTGAAAAGAAATTCTCAGCAAAACCTCTTGTGTAGCAAAAACAGCATATTTTGCTTGCATTCTAGCTACCAAGTTGTTTAGCTTTTCATGTTGTTTTTTCAAAACAACCTCATTTCTTCTCATGGAATTCAGCCCATAGTTCTATTCATGATAACCAGAATCCCAGTCCGTTTGGCATTGACCCAGCTTATCATTAGTCAAAATAATTCAGTTATTGTTTCCAAATAGTCCCTCTAATTTAGCTGTTATTTTCTTTCCCAGACTGGAGGCTCAGTGTTTTACAGCACATTCTTGTAGCTGCTCCCCAATGCCAAAATCAGAGTCCACTCTCTTAGTTGGTAGAGCAAGAAAGTATATCATTCATCAATAAATAGCTACTGACTTACCATCGTGAGCAAGGCAGCCGGCTAGGCACTGTTGGGAATACAAATGGAATCCCTGTTCACTGACTCATGAGCTTTAGTTCCAAATTTATAAAAAGATTTTTTCCAGACTCTCTCCAACTAGAGAATTGCAGGAGCTTTGGTCTGTTTGAAATTTCTCTGGGGTAGCCTGGGCTGCCCTAGCCAAGAGGCTCAAGCAAGGAAGCATGAAAAGAATCAGAGACACAGACACTGAGGTGTCTGTATTTAAGTATTAAAATGAATATTATAATAATCTTACATTTCTAGAATAAACTTCACTTGGTTATTATGCATTATCCTTTCAGATATTATTGGATTTAACTTGTTAATTTTTATTTCTTATAATGTTCTTATTGGGTTTTGATATTAGACTGATGCTGACATCATATGTTGAGTTATGAAGGATTTATTCCTACTCTAGCTTTCGAAAAAGTTTTGTGTAACATCAGTATTTCTCAAATGTTTCAATGAACGAACCAAAAAATCCAGCTGAGTGTAGAATTTTCTTTGTGGAAAAGTTTTTGGTTATAACTTAAGTTTTTAGAAATAGAGGCCTATTTAGATTTTCTGTATCTGCTTATGTCAGGTATGGCAAATTTTGTCTTTCTAGGAATTTGTTCATTATATCTAATTAAACTTATTGGTGTAAAATTGCTCATAATATTATTTTATTGAATTTAAAATTAATATTTTATTAGATTCAGTGCCTTGTTTTTTCAAGTAATGTGTTTATTTTCAGATAATTAACCTTACATGTTATTATAAGAAATTGTACAGAGAACCCCAGAGTACTCCATCTTATTTCCCCCAATGGTAGGATCTTGGAAATGTATTATATAATATCACAACCAGGATATTGATATTGATAGAGTCAAGACACAGAGCATTTCCATCACCTCAAGGATCACTCATGTTGTTCTTTTGTAGACACACCTACCTACCTACCTCTCCCCAAGCACTCTCCTTCTGTCAAGCACTAAACTGTTCTCCATATCAATAGTTTTGTCATTTCAAGGATGTTAGATAAATTGAATCATACCTATGTAATCTTTTGGGATTAATTTTTCCACTGTATTTTTTATTTTTAAAATTTCCATAGGGTTCTTCTTTTTATCTTCTATTTCTCTGCTTACACCTTTGATTTCTTTGCTGATACTTTCTGTTTTTTTCACTTGTTTTGCGCATGTTTGTAATTGCTCACTGGAGCATTTTTATGATGACTGCTTTAGTCTTTGCCAGATAACTCTTATTGGTATACACAGATTGTATTTTTCATTCAACTTGAGATTTCCCTAGTTCTTGGTATGACAAGGAGTTTTTACTGAAATCTAGACATTTTAGTTATTATGTTATGAGACTCTGAACCTTATTTAAATTTCCTCTGATACTTCTCAGACAGGGGATAGGGCAGTGGATACCCCCAAATTACTGCCAGGTGGAATAGACGTTCAGGTTCTCTACTCGGCCTCCCTTGACACTCAACATGTGTGTATGTGTGTGTGGGGGGGTTCTTGTTACTGCTAAGTGGGGCGGGGGTTCCTGCTCCCCTCTAAGCTTCTATGACCCCTTCCATCTTGAGTGCCTTGTCACTGCTCCTCACGAGGCTGACACACCAGGAGGTGGTGGGTTTTGCCTGGCTACAACCACTTCTCCACCAGGTCTCCTCTGTCACCACCACAGTGGGACATAGGATAGGCGCTTTATGATTGTCTTTGAGACATGGAAGTTCCTGTTCCTTATGCGGTCTCCAGTGACATGGCAGTGAGGGAGGCTTTACTACTGCCCAACAAGGATGAAAGTCATTGAAAGTCCCTACTCAGCCTCTTATGCCACCTCCGTCGGGAGTTGGGATGCCTTGTTGCAGCTGGCAAGGGTGGGAAGTACGGATTCACCCCTCAGCCATGGCTGTCACATGTGTGTGTTTAGATAAAATAGGACAGTTACTTTCTAAAACACTTGTGTCTTGCTAGGCAGTCCTTTACCTGGACCTTGGACTAAGGAGAGCAGGCTACGTTAGAGCTTTATTTGAATTTGCATCCATTGGCATCTCTAGCTTCTCCAGCACCCAGTGTGGGGACTAACAGGCAAAAAGAAAGTCAGCAAATGCACCCACATGTCATTCTTCAGGTCCTGAGATCTGTAACTGATCTATACCTTCTTCTTTCAGAATCTTCTAATGTTTATTTTATATATAATTTTCAGGGTTTTCAGTTCTACTTAGTGGGAGAAATTGGGAAATGTACAATTACTCCATCTTCCTGGAAGGGGAAGTCTTACCCTCTCAATTTTTATTGGGTCCATAGAGATGTCTGTTCTTTCATTCCTAATAAAGGCCATTTTCTTGCTAGGACTTAATTAATTTTACTGGTTTTTCAAAAACATACTTTTGGTTTTGTTAATTTTCTCTACTGCTTGTTTTCTATTTTATTGATTTCTGCTCTTTCTTATTCCCTTCCTCTACTAATTCTGGGTTTCATTTGTTCTTCTTTTTTCTAGGTTGTTAAGGTAAAAGCTTAGATAATTGATTTTAAATTTTCCCCTCTAATATAAGCATGTAACATAAACATTGCAATATGTATATATTACAAATTTTTATATGTTATACTTTTGTTATTTAATATAAAATATTTCCTAATTTTTTTGTAATATTTCCCTTAAGTTATTTTAGAAGAGTGTTGCTTTGCTGGCAAATAGTTAGCTCTTTCTTCCTTTTCACTCACAGAGAACATTTTCATCCATAACCTGTGCTCTTGAAAGTGTGACTCAAGGCATAATTTTCAGAGTTCTCAGAAATTCCCTTTTAGGAATGGAGTGGTGATGAAGTCTGGCTTTGACAAAACTCTCATGCCCATTCTCCATCATTCCCACTACTTTCCCACTCACACTGCGTTGTCTGGTTACTGACCTAGTTTTCTGATGGACTTGCTCTGTGGTTCTATTCATAACCAAAGCAGAGGTATTCTAAATGCTCTAAGCTTATTGTTTTAAAAGGACCTTACAATCTATACTCATGACTTAGACCTATATATTTCATCTGAGTTATCAAATTTACTTCACATTTATTCACTATATCCTTCAACTAGATTTTCTTGCTTCCTCAATAAACCACAGCTTTCTAGACTCTTAGGAATAAATTTCTTTACTACTATTCATTCTTCTTTAAATCTACAAAAGAACAAGGTCTAAAAACATAGATCATAGTATTAATTCTGGCACACAACAGTAAAAATCCCTTTATGAGAGTACACTAACCAGGGCATACATAACCATAATAAAATATAGAAGAAAATAAATTTGATTTTATTAAACACAAGCTCAGAACAATTTGCTCTGAACACAGAGTTATTCATTAAACTTAATTTAATAATCTAGATCTGGCAGCTTGCTTTCTCTGCATTGTGATATTTCTTGAGAACTCACCCCTGCATCTGATTGATGGATATTATCTGATTAAGATTAGGGAATAATATTGTAAAATAATAATAATAGTTTGCATATGCCTTTTTTTTGGTTTTGATATTTGCAATAACTTTCTGGGTACTGATTTAAGAGATATTAGTCTTCTAATTTATAGATAAAGAAATGCGTTCAAAGAGAAATGACTTTCAGGAAAGGACTTCCAGTAATGGCTAAGTGAAGACTAAAACTAAAGTTTTATAGTTTTTGCTTTATATTTAGATCTATGATTCATTGGGGCACCTGGGTGGCTCAGCCGGTTAAGCTCAGATTGATCTCAGCTCAGCTCTTGATCTCAGGGTTGTGAATTCAGGTCCTGCATTGGGCTCCATGCTGGGTGTGCAGCCTACTTAAAAAAAAAAAAATAGATGTATGATTCATTATGCATTAATTTGTGTATAAATGTGAAGCTAAGTTGTATATCCTGGAAGAGATTGTGAAAAATTGATGTATTTTTTTTTTCATAAATGAAAGAATCCAGCAGTCAAACAATCCAGGTCAGAAGATGTCTTTTTCAGAAAGTTTTTGACTCTTAATTAAATTTAATAGTAGTAGGATTATTCAATTGATTTTTATCTGGGTTGAGTTTTGGTAGTTTCTAAGAAATTGTTGTCCTTTCTCTAAGTTGTTGAATTTATGTATTGTTAAAAGAAGACTCAGAGAGCTTTGTTTTTGATATGATTAATTTACTGAGCAAGAAATAAACCATTTAGGGACACCTGGGTGGCTCAGAGAGTTAAAGCCTCTGCCTTCAGCTCAGGTCATGATCCCAGGGTCCTGGGATCAAGTCCCGCATTGGGCTCCCTGCTCAGTGGGGAACCTGCTGCACTCCCTGCTTGTGGTCTCTCTCTCCCTGTCAAATAAATAAACAAAATCTTTAAAAAAAGAAAGAAAGAAAGAAATCATTTGTGAACAGAGATACTTCAAACCCAAAACTGACATAAAGCTTAGAGACATGATTACACAAGGTGGCTTATAAAGTGAAAAATGAGGAAGGTGTTTAACCTTTACAATGATTGGTTTTTATGATGGGGGTTTCCAGATGGCAGAGGATTGCTTAATAGTGATTTATTTTATATCATTTTAGTATGACGACTTGTTTCTTTTATGATTATCAGAGACAGTACAAGAAATAATCTAAGGTAAATTGCTCTTATGTTCATGAAATAAGCTAGATTCAGTTTTGCTTACATGGATTAAATGGTTTTGTCTGCTTGGGAGATTTTCAAGCCTGGTTTCCATTTTATTTTATTTTAACAGTATATAGGGTTGTTGGTAACATACTTTTTTATCCCTTTATTAACCACAGTGTCTGTAAGGACACTTCCTCTTTCACCATGGGTGTGGAAATTTATGTTTTCTCTTTTTTCCCTTGTCAGTTTAGTGAGACGTTTATCAACCTTATTGATCTTTTGAAGGGAACAATTTTTACTTCATTGATTTTCTTTATTGATTTCCTGTCATATCTATTGAATAGAGAGTATATATAAAGATAACATCTATTCATTTTTCATGCAAAATAATATATTTGGATTTATATTTATCATTTAATTATTTGGATTTATATCTAGCATTTTATTATTTGAAAATCACATATCAACAAATGACTTTAACCAGTATATTAAAAAACTCTCAATATTTAAAAAAAAAGAAATTAAACCAATTGAACAGTCAGCAAAGACATGAATGATACTTTATAAAAGAGTTAATTAAAATGGCAGTGGGCACATGAAAATACGTTATATACATCATTAACCATTAGGGAAATACAAATTAAAACACAATGAAATAACACTACACATCTATTGGAATGACTAAAATAAGAAATTTGGACACTATCAAGCTCTGCTGAGCTAGCCTTGCATATGAGTGGGCAAAGGATGACTATTCCGGAAAATGTACTGACATAAATGTTGCAGAAGGAAAAGAAACTAAAATGATCTCTCTCTTTCTCTCTCTCTCTCATACACACAATTGCAGGTGTATTAAAGATCTAATGTAAAAAGAAAAAAAAGAAACTTTCAAAGCAAATACATGAGAGATACATGAGAATGTGCTTACAATTATAGGATGTAAATGCTTTTTTTTTTAAGATTTTATTTATTTGACACAGAGAGAGAAAGATCACAAGTAGGCAGAGAGGTAGGCAGAGAGAGAGGGGGAAGCAGGCTCCCTGCTGAGCAGAGAGCCTGATGCAGGGCTCGATCCCAGGACCCTGGGATCATGACCTGAGCTGAAGGCAGGGGCTTTAACCCACTGAGCCACCCAGGTGCCCTATAAATGTTTTTCTAAACAAAACACAATAGGCACAAATTATAACAAAAGGTAAAATTAATTGTATCAAAATTTAAATTTTCGGTATTATACCAGACTCTATAAATAGAGGAAAAATACATACCACAAAAAGTAAAAAGATATTTTTAATGCATGTATACAACAAAGATTTGTAAACAAAACACATAAAGTAACTCTTAAAAATTAACCAACAAATGACAATCTGATAGACAAGTGAAATATGTCTATTTATGATAGACAAAATAAATATGACCAGTACATTGAAGGAAGAGGGCAGTAAATGGCTAATAAACTAATGAAAAGATATTCACTGGGATACATAGAAAAAAAAATCAACAAGATATGCAATTGCATAGTCATTGAATTGGGAAAAACACCTTGATACTTATTGTCATGGAATATCTAGAACAACAGATAAAACTATTTGGTAGAGATTTGGCAAAATACATGTACCTTAGAACTCAGAAACCCCACGTGTACCTATATTCTCAGAAAAACTCTGACTCGTGTACATAAAGAAAAGTACAAATTTCAAGACAGTGATGTTTGTATTGAAAGAAAATGGGATATCAACCTTTTGTCTGTAGTGTCATTTGGGAATATCTTCTCCCATTCCGTGGGTTGCCTCTTTGTTTTGTTGACTGTTTCTTTTGCTGTACAGAAGCTTTTAATCTTGATGAAGTCCCAAAAGTTCATTTTCGCTTTTGTTTCCTTTGCCTTTGGAGACGTGTCTTGAAAGAAGTCGCTGTGGCCGATGTCAAAGAGGTTACTGCCGATGTTCTCTTCTAGGATTTTGATAGATTCCTGCCTCACATTGAGGTCTTTCATCCATTTCGAGTTTATCTTTGTGTATGGTGTGAGAAAATGGTCGAGTTTCATTCTTCTACACATAGCTGTCCAGTTTTCCCAGCACCATTTATTGAAGAAACTGTCTTTTTTCCACTGGATATTTTTTCCTGCTTTGTTGAAGATTATATGACCATAGAGTTGAGGGTCCATATCTGGGCTCTCTACTCTGTTCCGTTGGTCTAAGTGTCTGTTTTTGTGCCAATACCATGCTGTCTTGGTGATCACAGCTTTGTAGTAAAGCTTGAAATCAGGCAACATGATGCCCCCAGCTTCGTTTTTCTATTTGAATATTTCTTTAGTAATTTGGGGTCTTTTCTGGTTCCATACAAATTTTTGGATTGTTTGTTCCAGCACTTTGAAGAATGCTGGTAGAATTTTGATTGGAATGGCATTGAAAGTATAGATTGCTCTGGGCAGTATAGACAAAAGAACTCCTCAAACTCAACACCCAAAAAACAGATGATCATGTCAAAAAATGGGCAGAAGACATGAACAGACACTTCTCCAAAGAAGACATACAAATGGCTAACATACACATGAAAAAATGTTCATCATCACTAGCCATCAGGGAAATTCAAATCAAAACCACATTGAGATACCACCTTACACCAGTTAGAATGGCCAAAATCAACAGAACAGCAAACAACAAGTGTTGGAGAGGATGTGGAGAAAGGGGAACCCTCTTACACTGTTGGTGGGAATGCAAGTTGGTGCAGCCACTTTGGAAAACAGTGTGGAGGTTCCTCAAAAAATTAAAAATAGAGCTACCCTATGACCCTGCCATTGCACTACTGGGTATTTACCCCAAAGACACAGATGTACTGAAAAGAAGGGCCCTATGTACCCCAATGTTCATAGCAGCGATGGCCACAATCACCAAACTGTGGAAAGAGCCAAGATGCTCTTCAACAGGCGAATGGATAAAGAAGATGTGGTCCATAAATATGATGGAATATTATGCCTCCATCAGAAAGGATGAATACCCAACCTTTGCATCAACATGAACAGGACTGGAGGAGATTATGCTGAGTGAAATAAGTCAAGCAGAGAAAATCAATTATCATATGGTTTCACTTACTTGTGGAGCATAAGGAATAACTTGGAGGACATTAGGAGAAGGAAAGGAAAAGTGAACTGGAGGAAATCGGAGGGGGAGATGAAACATGTGAGACTGTCGACTCTGAGAAACAAACTGAGGGTTTTGGAAGAGAGGGGGATGAGGGGATGGGTGAGCCTCGTGATGGGTATTAAGAAGGACACGTATTGCATGGAACACTGGGTGTGGTGCATAAACAGTGAATCTTGGAACACTGAAAAAAATAAAATAAAATTAAGATGATATTAAAAATATATAAGAAAATGGGAAACATCTTATGAACATCTTATGAACAACATAAGAATGAATAAAAATTATGGGATATGCATTTAATGATTTACTATATAGCAGTGCAAATGAATGAATGAATGAATGAACTTCAAAAATATAATGTTGAGTGAAAATCATGAGTTGCAGAGGACTACATCTAGCATGGCACTACTTCTATAAAGCATAAAAACACACAAAATCTGTATCATGTAGGTGTATATATTCTAGTTAGTAAAAGTGTTAGGAAATGGTTGGAAATGATAAACCTCAAAATGAGGGTAGCAATTATCACTGAGAAACAGGAAAATTCAGTCAAGTAGAGGTATATGAGGGCTTCCATTCTAATGTCAAATCTGTATTCTTATGCTAGGTGGTAGCCACACATTTTTATATTTGTTTATATGCCTTAAATATTACAGACATTTTTTAAAATTGAAAATAATTTACATATTAACAGATTAAAAAGACAAAGTATCATACAATGATCTCAGAAGCAAGAAAAACTCTTGATATAACCCAAACTTCATCCATTATCAAATATCTCAGTAAAAAGGAGTGGAAGGCAACTTCCATACTGTAAAAGAATACAGAAAGCTTAGCAAACAGCACACAACTTGGTAAAATATTTAAATTGTCCACTTTAAATTCACATCAACACAAAACTGCCTACTTCTCTTCAGCGTTATATGGTGGGTCCAACCAGTCAAGGACAAGACATAAAAAGTATGATCAGAAAAGGGGAATCCAATTGCCTCCTTCATTCTTGGTTCTCCTTTTCCCTCTTCCAGGTGTATGTCTCAGCCTGCCTATCTCTCCTTTTTAGTGGTGTGCTGGGGGTTCCTCTCCCCGTCAGCCCAGCTGCCTGTCTATGGGACACAGCTCTCTACTTCCTTGGTAATTTACAGCCTAAATTGGTTACTGCCATTTTCATAGAGAAAAAGAAGTAGCGAAACAAACAGAATAATAAAAAAAAAAAAAAACTTTTATCATCTCTTGAACTAAAATGGCCATCTCCCTTTCTCAAATGCTGACAATTGGAGTGTGCAGCTCCAACATGCCTCCCTCTTGCACCCACCCTTCTAATTTCAGATGTTCTGTCTTTGCAGGAGCACTGTCTGCAAATGGCTTTCTTGCATGTTTTGGTTCAGGCATGTCGTACTGTGTGTGATGTGTGTGGATCATCCTGGGACACAACACTGTCTCCCACTGCTTACCCTTCTCATGCTGTAAGGGCTTGCTTTATCAGTTATTCCTTCAATATGTTTTAAAAACAATAAACCAACTGTGTCTTCACATTCCTTTGGGGATGTCAATCTTTTTTTTAATTTTCTTTTTTTATTAATATATAATGTACTATTTGTTTCAGGGGTACAGGTCTGTGATTCATCAGTCTTGCACAATTCACAGCACTCACCATAGCACATACCCTCCCCAGTGTCCATCACCCAGCCACCCCATCCCTCCCAACCCCCCCCCATTCCAGCAACCCTTAGTTTGCTTCCTGAGATTAGAGTCTCTTATGGTTGAAGTCAATCTCTCTTACTCATAAAGAGAAGGAACAGAAGAAAGATTTTTCCAAGTTAAAAATCTATTCAACCAATCTGCTCAGTGTAAACAAGGGGGAAAAAAAAGATAATTCAAGGAACTGTGCATTACAGTAATAAAATCTTGTATTTACAAAGTATATTACAGGTGTCAAAGTATTTTTACATCTATTAACTTGGCATTTTCAAACTCGTTTTACCCCAGAGTATTAAGTAGAGGTATAATAGAAAAATATGAGATATAAAGTATGCTTAGATTAACGTAAGTAGTAAAAAAATGATCTCATAGATTAAATCATCTCCAAAAATAATTAAAATATAAATTTTTAAAAACTATACAGAACTCTTAGGAAATCTAGTTTGGGAAACACAAGATTTTTAGAAGAGTCATGTGAGACAGGTATAGCAAATTCCATGATGTCAAGATATTATTTATCTCAGTTATTAATGCTTTCAAATTACTATATAAAAGCATTGTAATAAAAATAATGGGAAATAGGATGTAAAATACTGAATTCATCTAATTCTCTCATTCTAATGTTCCCTTCTAAACTTTATCCATACATATTTGTTTTTATATGCATGGCATATTGTCAATTCCTATTTTTTTATTCACAATGTTATCCCAAGTGTTTTTCTAATTGCTTTATTACATTTTAGTGGTTATATAGTTTTACAAGATATTGGTAAGCTAAAATTTATTATTCACTTTTCATTTGTTGGGCATTTAGATAATGTTTGGAGAATATGCATGTGCATACAGTGTTTTCTTTCAATTTAAAATAATACCAGACAGCAAGCAACATGAAGACAAGTCTAGTGTGTAATTGTAGGCTGGCAAGCCCAGTGTTGACTTCCAGCCAGCCCCTGGGTCAGGATATTAGAGGTACTTAGTACTTATTTTTTCATTTTTTGAATGAATAAATTGCCTTTTGAACTATATTGCCAAATGGCTTTTTTCAAAATTACCGCCTTAACATCTACTAAACTAGCAATATGTGAATATACTGGTTTCATCACGTTCTTACTAAATTGGGTATTACATCAATTTAAAATTACTCCAATATTTTGAATATTTTCTACATAATATATAGCCTTTTACATTTCTCTGATAATGCAGTTGAATATATTTTCATGTTTGTTATTTAATAATATTTGCTTTTTCTAATTTTTTTTAAAGATCTTATTTATTTATTTGACAGAGAGAGATCACAAGTAGGCAGAGAGGCAGGCAGAGAGAGAGGGGGAAGCAGGCTCCCTGCTGAGCAGAGAGCCCGATGAGATCACGACCTGAGCCGAAGGCAGGGGCTCAACCCACTGAGCCACCCAGGCATCCCAAGCTTTTTCTAATTGTTGATTCAGATTTGGAAAACGAGGTTCAGGGAAACGGGACGATAAGCAAGAAATATGCCCTGGAATAGAAATTAGGCAAGTATCAAATCTTTCTTTTCAAAACTTTCTGATCAAAACTTTCTGATACATTAAAGCATAGTCTCTACCATAACACCCCAAATGTAGTTAATTTCTGAAGCTGCAATTTTTATTTATTTAGCTTACAGAGTATTATATAGGCATACCTCATTTTATTATGCTTTACTTTATTGAGGTCTTCTTATTCCTTTCATTTTTTTACAAGTTGAAGGTTTGTGGCAACTCTGTTATCAAGTAAGGTCTATTGAAGCCATTTTTCCAAGGGCTTTTTCTCACTCTGCGTCTGTGTCACATTTTGGTGAGTCTCACAATTTTTCGAAGTCATTTATGGTTATTATATTTTTTACGGTAATCTGTGCTCAATGATCTTTGATGTTACTATTGTTGTGGGGTACCAAAAACTGTGCCCACATAGAGCAGCCAACTTGATCAATATCTGTGTCTGACTGTTTCACCAACTGACTATTCCCCAGTCTCTCTCCGCAGGCCTCCCTATTCCCTGAGACACAACAAGATCGAAATCAAGTCAATTAATAGCCCTACGATAGCCTCTAAGTGTTCAAGTGAAAGGAAGAGTCACACATCTCACTTTAAATCAAAAGCCAGAAGCCATTAAGTTGTGGGAAGGTGTATCAAAAGCCGAGATAGGCTGAGAGCTACTTCTTGCATCAAACAACCAACTTGTGAATGCAAAGGGAAAGTTCTTTTTTTTTCTAAGATTTTATTTATTTATTTGACACAGAGAGAGAGAGCACAAGCAGGGGAACTGCAGGCAGAGGGAAAGGGAGAAGCAGGCTTCCCGCTGGGCAAGGAGCCGGAAGCAGAGCCCAATGCCAGGACTCTGGGATCAGGACCTGAACGCAAGGCAGGTGCTTAACCGACTGAGCCACCTAGGCTCCCCGCGAAGGGAAAGTTCTTGAAGGGAATTAAGAGTGTTAGTCCAGTGAACGCACTAGTGATGAGAAAGTGAAAGAGCCTTATTGCTGATATGGAGAAAGTCTGAGTGGTCTGGATAGAAGATCAAAGCAGCCACAACATTCCCTTCGGCCAAAGCCTAACCCAGAGCAAAGCCCTAAGTCTCTTCAATTCTACAAAGGCTGAAAGAGATGAGGAAGCTGTGGAAGAAAAGTCTTAAGCTTGCGGAGGTTAGTGCATGAGGTTTAAGGGAAGACGCCGTCTCCCTAACAGAAAAGTGCAGGGTGAAGGAAGCAGCGGGTGCTGGTGGAGAAGCTGCAGCGAGCTCCCCGAAGATCCGGCTGAGATCGCTCATGAAGCTGACCGCACTGGACAACAGAATTCCAGTGCAGGCAAAACAGTCTTCTACTGGAAGAAGATGCCATCTAGAATTTTCATAGCTTGAGAGAAATCCATGCTTGGCTTCAAAGCTTCAAAGGACAGGCTGCCTCTCCAGTTAGGGGCCAGGGCAGCTGGTGACCTACAGTTGAAGCCGGTGTTCATTTACCATTTGGAGAGTCCTAGGGCCCTTAAGAATGACGCTAAATCTACTCTGTCCATGCTTTATACATGGAACTACAAAGTCTGGATGACAACACAGCTGTTCACAACCTGATTCATGGAGCATGTTAGGCCCACCATTGACACCTACTGCTCAGGAAAAGAAAATCAGAAAAAAGATTCCTTTCAAAGTATTACTGCTCACTGACGATGCACCCGGTCACCCGAGAGCTCTGATGGAGACGTAGGATGAGACTAACGTTGTTTTCATGCCTGCTAACACAATAGCCATTCTGCAGCCCACGGATCAAGGAGTCATTTCAAATTCCATGTCTTATTATTTAAGAAATACGTTTCGTAAGGCTAGAGCTGCCATAGATAGTGATTCCTCTAATGGATCGGAGAAAAATACATCAAAAATCTTCCAGAAAGAATTCACCATTCGCGATGCCATTAAGAACATTTGCGATTGGTAAGAAAAGGTCAAAATATCCACATGAACAGGAGTTTGGAAGACGTTGATTCCAACCCTCATGGATGACGGTGAGGGTTCAGGATTTCAGTGGAGGAAGTAACCACAGACGTGGTGGGAACAGCAGGGGAACTAGAATTAGCCGCGGAGCCTGAAGGTGGAACTGAATTGCTATGATCTCCTGATCAAACCTGAATGGATGCGGTGCCGCTTCTTATGGATGAGCAAAGAAAGTGATTTTTTGAGATGGAAACTACTTGTGGTGAAGATGTGAAGATTGTTGAAATGACAACAGAAGATTTAGAATATGACATGCACTTAGTTGATAAAGCAGCAGTAGGATTTGAGAAGATTGACTCCAATTTTGAAAGAAGTTCTACTGTGGGTACAATGCTATCAAACAGCATCACACGCCACAGAGAATTTGTCTATGAAAGCATGAGTCAAGCAGTGTAACCAGCTTTATTGTTGTCTTATTTTAAAAAAATTGTCACAGCCACCCCACCCTCCAGCAACCACGGGCATTGGGGCAAAACCCTCCACCAGCAAAAAGATTATAACTCACTGAAAGCTCGTATTATGCCAACCTTTCTTCAGCAATAAAGTATTTTTTACTTAAGGATGCACATTTTTAGACATATTTTTTATCGCACACTTAATAGACTATGGTATAGCATAACATGACTTTTGTATGCAATGGGAAACCAAAAAATTTATTATTGCATTACTTGATTGAGGTGGTCTGGAACCAAGCTCACAGTGTATCTGATGTATATCTGAATATTGATGTGATTATCTCTGGGTATAATACCTGTGCCGTGGCATCTGTAGAAATTATGAATACAGTATTCCCAGCCCGATTCTTATAGATTTAATTTAGTTGAACTTCCAGTGATTTTGCTAATATTAGTAATAACTTGGGATCACTGGCTATTTGAATTTAATGTTATTTTCTGAATTTTTAAAATGTTTTAAAATTACTTAAAATGTTTTGGGGATTAACAGGACTTTATTTACAAGTTAAAGTCCCTTCAGCTATTTGTATATATGGAGTCAATTGTATTTTGCACATCCCTTGACGTTATTATATGACAAGTCACAGAATAATTTCTGAATATTAAATGTGACCTCACAGAAACTAGAACTTTGGCTTCTGGTGAGGAAGATAATAGTCGTAGCTTATCTTTCAGAGAGGTTTTGAGGAATTCGGGACTTTACCTTCTGTGAGGAGATGAAAAGAAGTCTAGGTTTGAAAATAAATAAATAAATAATACTCTGCTAATCCAATCAGTTGTTCTTTTTTTAAATCACTGTTGAGATATTAGGGGGAAATATGTACTTTCATTAACTGAGTGTTTGCTTTCAAGACTCGATTTCTGGTACTTTCTGACAAAATTTCATTTATATGAGGCATCCGTAAATCAGGTGTGCTGGAGTTAGGTGGAGGTTTTAGCTAAAAGGAAAGCTGAGATTGCCACTTGAAAGGAGCGGGTCTGAGGCACCTTCGCCGGGACAGCCAGCGGCCCACGATCCACGTGACACACCCTGCAGGTGCAGCGAGAAGGGGCTAATCTTTCAGTCACCAGAACTCTCATCCCCGCTTCCCAGCACAACTGCTATAAATCAGTAGTCAAAGAATGATGAAATAGTACCTATAACATTAATATCTGAGAGCATGATCATAGTTTTTGAGGGGCTCATAATGTGTACAAATAGACATACGTGTACACATACCCATATGTATGCGGGTGGATATATGTATATGTACACTTGTTTTTTATGTGGCAACATACATACTTCCTGTAATTTCTTTCCCCCGAGACTAATCGCTTCTCCTGGATCTCTGTAACAATACCACACTTGTTGAGTCGGAAGTCGCAGAGAAGAAGCCGATTCCCAGTAGGGAGCTCCCACAGTGTGAAGCAAACCACTGTTTTCTAAAGCTTTAAACGCTCTTCAGGATGTTGTGTTTGTACTGGCCCCTTTTAGACTTGGAATAATCCTCGTATTTGTGCAGTCTGCACAAATTCATTGTAAAAAGATATAATGACTTGAAGGGTGTAATTCATTACCCTTCAAGGTATGCTCCTAACTTCATTTCGTTGGACTTTGTCTTAGATGAATCCATCCGTGAGATTTGGTACTCTTGAGAGATGGGATTTTAAAGGGATTCCGAACAGTTAAAATGGAACGCCCTCTGGTGTTCATTCGAAGTATTGCCAGCTGGAAGATTTTTTTTTTTTTAACTTTAATATTACTGAAGAGGAGGAAAAGTAAATTTATGCAGTTTTTTCCTTTGACTGAATCAATTTCCATAATAATTGGGATACGCCTGGGGAAGTACCTGGTGAGTTAGTCTTGAACCCACTGAAGGAACCTCTTTATTTTTATCTCACTCCTTAGCCTTGCAGATAAACATAGGATCAGTTTCCTCTTGCTCTTTGGGAATTCCAGTCACTCTCAAATTCTTCTCCCAAATTTCTGGGAATCTTTGAAGTTGTTGCAAATGTACTTGAGAATTATTCTCTTAGAGATAAGCTAAGCTTTCTCAGAAGAAATTGACTTTTTGGAGGATGAGTCATTCATTTGTATGGGGATAAAAATTTGTGGGCACCTGGCTAGCTCAGTCTGGGGAGCATGCTACCCTCCATCTCAGGATCGTGGGTTCAAGCCCCATGTTGGGTGTAGAGATTATTTCAATAAATAAAGCTTTTAAAAATAGAGAAGAAAGTTGAAAAACTCTGGAACACTGGGCACTGTTTAGAAAATGTTGGTTGGGAAAAATGATTAAGTGGGTGAGGCAGGGAGCGAGGAAGCATCCTGAGGTCAGTGGAAATGAGCACATGCAAAATGTAGACAGAGAAATGCACTGGAAAAGGTGTATTATTGCCAAATAATAACTGACTATAATTCAGTCTGATGGCGTAGAGAGAGGGGACGGTGACACTGCCATACCTTAGTGTGTCCCCTGTTCTTCCACAAATGATAAAAGACCAGTGGAGTCTGGCTAGCAGCTTCCCCGGCCTGCTCTTGGCATACAGTTGGAATAGAAATCCTAGAGGTAATTATCAGACGCAGTATCCTGGGGTTTAGCTAACACTGAAAGAGATAGTCCAGGACTGGACTGGGTTATAAAATCCAAACACAGAAAAACAAAGTAGGTTGAGATCTAAACCAAAGTGGATCAGAGACTGAAAGAGAAGCTGAGAAACACAGATATGGAAGAAATTTGTGGGGCCAGAGTTCCACAACTCCCATGTTTTATGTTCGTTTCTGTTTTGTCTTCTTAGAATCCTATGCCAGAGTCTTTGGGAACTGATGTGTTGCAAACCAAAATCATATCACTAATTCAAGTTCAAAGCCTGAAGATCCCCAGAATTTTGGGTTGGATGATGGAGTAAAGTCCTTTGAAAGTTAGTTTGCCTTTTTCCACTTACATATCCTCTCCCTCTTTGTATCCTCTTTGTTGATAAGCAGTACCCGTACAATTTCAGTCCTGAAATTGTTATTTTAATTAATTTGAGAGGAAGTGAGGTCACAAAGCATTCTCATCATGTTCTCTGAAACCACATCTTTTTATATCTCTGCTATAGCACTTGGCTGTAGGAGTTGTGTTCGTTGTTTTCATGCCTACATATCCCATTTGTAGTATAGCACTTTAAAAGCAAACATTATAACTTATTCCCCTTTGTATTCTTAGCATCTAGTGCAAGATGGGTTTGTCAAAAAAAAAAAAAAAAAAGTGATTTTTTTCCTGAAGAAATGAATGAATGAATGAATGAATTGTAGAGGTACGTTCAAATAAATGGAGTATAGATAAACTGAGACCAGGTCAGCCATTTATATTTGGGTAACCATCTATCAGGCTTTTAAGTTTCTGTTTTGTATTGGACTGTCAGAAGCTTGAACAAATGAAAATGAGAAATAAAAAACAAATAAGCATAGTAGAATGTTCCATATTGTTTATTACATAAAATGGAATTCAAAAGAGGCCCCCTGGTATCTTACAAAATTTCAATCACACTATGAATTTATTTTCTCCATAAACCTCAGATGTGGCCCATTTTGTGAGGGGGGTCATGTTTGGTGGTCAGCACTGTGGACGATGGCTGATTTCTGGTGGTTGGTTACCTAGGTTAACAATGGGGTGAATGAAATGGAAAATCAACTTTATGTCTTTCTGAGACACCCATCTTTCTCATCTTTATTAAAACAATACTAATTGTCCTGAAATTTGTAGACCTCAGGACATCTTTCCGAGTGAGCACAAGTAGTAATTGTAATCTAGTCAAGTTCAATTTTAAAAAGCTGTTGTTTTCTTTTTTCTTTCTCTTTTTGACCTCCAGCAAAGTCACTTAAACATTTTTAATTGCTTGACCTAGAGATGGCCTCCCATCTTGGTAAATCTGTGGATCCCGCTGACTCTGTGGCTATAATAATTTAAGAGTCAACGTCAGTTTCTCAAATGGGCAATATCTAACTTCCAGAGATTATAAACCATTTGCTTATTGGCAACTTGTTATCATTTTAAGTTGATTTCCTTTAAAAAATTGTAATCCTGGGTTTCTGAGATCAATATTTTACCTGAGGAATAAAAGAGATTCCCATTCAGCTCTTCCACAGTGATGGTTTTTATCATCCATGATCTTCTTTAGGGAGAAGGTCAGGAATCACCTTTCATTGCTGTTTGCAATGCTTGACTCTGTGCCTGGACATCGACTGTAGGCAAGTGTAGGAGTGAAATACACATTCTTGGTAAGTTGACTACTTGGCCGTGGACCTGGTATTACTGCAGAAGTCACAACAGGTGAAAAAGGCATCCTGAGACCTGAGATAAGGCTTTTGAAAAACATAAAATTAAATGTTTTCCTCATTAAGTGTTTTTCTTAAAAAAATTATTTGCTCTATTGTTATCTAACTCAATAGTTACCAGGATTTGAGTAGGACTCAATTTTTTTTTAAATGTCAATGAAAAATTGCAAACATTCGCTAAAGTAGAGTGAATAGTACAAGGAAACCTCTATATAACCTCACTCAGATTTGACAGTTATCAATATTTTGCTACTTTTGCTTGACTATTCCTTTTTCTTTCTTTTTTTGCTTCGCTGAAATATTTTAAACTAAATCCTACATTTCACCAATAGATGTGTATATCTCAAAAAGAACCTTTTTTAAAAAAGCTAATGAATTTAAGTTAAAAAAATATTTTAACCAAAATGCCATTATCACATCTAACAAAATTAAAAATGTTTCTTGGTATCAAATGATATTCAATTCATAATTAATTTCCCAGATTGTATCAAAGTATGCTTTTATTGTTCATTGCAGATGCAACATTCAATGTTTAAAATGTACTTGAATCCCCACATAAGACCTATTATTAAGAACATAATGACAAATCACCTACAGGCACTTGGAAACACTTTTGAACGGGGTTGTATGTTATTAGTCTCCATATTGTCTATATATACTTGGAAAATGACGGTGCATATATGTGAAATATTTTTCAGGGTACAGACAATGCTTGTTGACCACACATATTTGTAGCATTTGTAATAATTTGTAACTCCTCCTCAGGCTGGGAGTCCTTGATCTAGACTACATTTGTTAAGTGGTGCAAGATGATTTTAACTTGGACCAAGATTTTTATTTTATTTTTGTATTTATTATGTTTTTTATTTTATTTTGTTTTGGGGTTTTTTGTTGTTGTTATTGTTGTTATTGAAAAATTATGACCTGACCTCCACTGTAGGGATTTTTCTTATAACCCTGGATTATTATTCTAATGGTTTTCTAGGCTTTTATGCCAGAGAGTACTTAATAAATGATATGATTTTAGATCCTTTTGATATGCTAAAATCTGAGCTCCTTATTTGATTCTTACTTGATTCTGTTGTACTCCATTTTTATAATATTTATCATTTATTCATATATTTCCCAAATACGAGTTCTGTACTATTTAAAGTTATTTTTAATTAAATGACACCTTATGAATTAAATTCTAAAAATGATAATGTCAGAGAAGTGAAACATATTCATTGTAAAAAATTACAGAACTAAAAAAAAATTGCAGAACTATATAGAACTATATAGAATATAGAACTATATAAACTATATAGAACTATATATAGAACTATATAAAAATGAAAGGAAAAAAATAATCTCTTATAATCTGTGACCTAGAGAGAACCTCTGGCAATATTCTGATGTCCAGTTTTCCAATTTTTTCTTCTCTTTTTTTTTTTCAGTTTTCCAATTTTTTCTATTAAAAGTTGGCTCTTTCTGCATGTATAATTTAGCATCCTACTTTTCCACGTTGTGTTGTAAACATGTTCCTTTTTCATTATGCTTATAGATGTGGTTTTTACAAGTTTCCGTAATAGATCACTATATGGATGTACCATAACTCACTTAAACATTGTGTGTTTGCTGAGCCTAGAAAGATAGATGGATATACATATACATACACCTAAAACATTGTTCTATATTTCTTCTGATTATTTCTTTTTAAAGTAATTTAAAACTATTTAATAATTATTAATTAGTGATAGAGCCTTTAAACTAATTGTTCCATAGGGCGCCTGGGTGGCTCAGTAGGTTGGGGCCTCTGCCTTCAGCTCAGGTCATGATCTCAGGGTCCTGGGATTGAGCCCCGCATTGGGCTCTCTGCTCTGCAGGGAGCCTACTTTCCCCTCTCTCTGCCTGCCTCTCTGTCTACTTGTGATCTCTCTGTCAAATAAATAAATAAAATCTTTAAAAAGTAAAAATAAAAAAATAATAAACTAATTGTTCCATGAAACACTGGAGACAATGTCCTTGTTTGCTTTGATCCCCAAATCACTAGGATCTGTTTTGTGTTTCTCAAGTTCCCCAACACTTGGCATCTGCTCACTCCTTTTCAGTACCACCACTTCCATCGTGTTGCATTACTTCCTGCCATATTACCCAAAGAAGCTCTAAATTTCTCTCACTCGGTCACAAAAAGATTTCCAAATCTTAGTCTTTAACAGAAATGCAGGCCCACCATTGGTGTATCTCAAACACAGCAAAGCTCTGAGCAGAACACAATGGGCCTTCAATGACCACAATCTATCCTTAAAGAGTAGTTAGGGTTATGGATGGAGGCAAAGTTTCTTCCATCAAGGAACTAATCTTTTACTTTGAAAATTTTCCAGGAATAGCTGGGGCAGTAGCTATGAGTGAAGTCCAGGAAGTACGTGTCAAGTACTTAGCACAATGCTTGGCACCTGGGAAATGTTTAATAAAGTTAATTGTGGATGATAATGACAATGGATACATCCTCTTTATGAATACATTTGTTTACACCTTGTGAAACTGACATTTTCATTGGCCAATGGTACACAGAATAGTATTCTATATAAGGTGTTAATATATGGTTAACACATTTCGAAAAAGCTTCTGGGTTAAAGAAACAAAAGTTGAAAAAATATGTTCCACTGAGCAAGCACTGTGGATCATATCAATAATTCTACTACTAATACTACCACTACTAACTCTTGGTAGTATTATATTTATATTCCTTTTCTTCAACTGCAAATCTGGAGTCTAGGATACATAAATCTCTCTCATTGTAGATAATTTGGGGAAAAAAACAGGAACTGAATGATTAACATTTTTTAAAGAGGGGGAATAAAATAAAAAACAAAGCAGGAACAGGAAAAAAAAAAAAAAAAGGAAGGCATGACAAGATAAGCCAGTTCTTTCTCAGAATGACAATTGGGCAGCTTTCAAAGCAACTAAAGATTTTGACATAAAGTTTATGTGCTGAATCAAGGCTATAAAATTTCATATATTGGGGGAAGGATTTGAGAAATGCCTAACAGCTATGCAGAATAATTTCAAGAGAGGTTAACAATGTTTATTCTTTCTCAACCATTCACATTTTTTGCATCTCTTTGAATACAATAGGATCTGAAGGCATGAATCTATGGAGTCAACGTAACAAAAACCCTAAAACATTGTCCATTTATACGAATGCTCTTTAATGCTCCTTAGTGTTTAATGATCTACATAAAAGCAAAATTAGTTAAAACATGTGTCATTAAAACCTCAGAGGAGGGATAACCTAAGAATGTTCTAGCAAGTAAAAGATGATACTTGTGCCCTGAGATACTCCACATTATAGTAGTGCAATATATGTAAAATGTAGTTTGATGGGAGAGATTTTGGCTTTGTTTTAAAGACTACAAACAAACTTATAAGAGTTTGCTCAAGTTCACCTAAGATACCAGATATTGCTTTTTCTCTCAAGTCTAAAGATGCTGAAACCATTCAATGGAGAGAAGATAGTCTCTTTAACAAATGGTATTGAGGAAATTAAGTATCCATATGCAAAAAATGAAGTTGGACCCTTATCTCACTTTCTACAAGAACTAAATTGAAATGGATTAAGGACATAAAAGAAAGACCCCAAATGATGAAACTCTTAGAAGAAAAAATAGGGGAAATAATTCATGACATTGGATCTGGCAATGATTTGAATATGACACAAACTATGGAAGCAAAAATATGCAAATGACACTACATCAAACTTAAAAACTTTTTGCATCAAAGCATACAATCAACTAAGTGAAAATGCAACCTATAGTCGGGAAGAAAATATTTGCAAATTATATATCTGATAAGGGTTAACATCCAGAATATATGAAGAACTACATGTCAAAAACAAAAAAAATCAACTAACTCAATTTTAAAAAGGCCAAAGAACTTGAATAAACATTTCTCCAAAGATGATACACAAATGGCCAACAAGCATAGAAGATGCTCATCATCACTGATCATAAGAGGAAAGCAAATCAAAGCCTCAATGAATATCACCTCACACGCATTAGCATGACTGCTACAAAGTAATCAGAAAATAAAACAAAACAAAAGTTATTGGCAACAAAGAGTATCAGTGATGGTCTAGAGAAATTACAATCCTTCTACACTGTTAGTGGAAATGTAAAAGGGTGTAACCATATGAAAAACAAGATGGAGTCTCTTCTAAAAATTGTTTTAAATTACCTTATGGTTAACCAATCCCATTTCTGGGTATATACCCCAAAGAATTTAAAGCAAAGTCTTAAAGAGATATTTGTACATCCATATTCATTGTGGAATTATTCACAATAGCTAAAAAGTGGAAACAACAAATTTATCGTCAGATGAACAAATAAAGAAAATATGGATATACCTATAATGAATATTATGCAGCCTTAACAAAGAAGGAAATTTTGTCCAATGCTAGACATGTGATGGGTACATGGGTGAACCTCAAGGAAATTATGCTAAGTGAAATAAGCCAGCCACAGAAAGACATATGATGTACTCATATGAAATATCTAAAGTAGTCAAAATCATAGAAAAAGAAAGAAGAAACGTGATTGCCCAAGTTGAAGGGATGAGGGAGTTGGAATTAGTGTTCGATGGGTCACAGTTTCAGTTTTACGAGATGAAAAAGTTCTCGAGATCTGGTGTACAACTGTGTGAATATGCTTAGCACTGCTGGGCCATACACTTAAAAACAGTTAAGATGGTAAATTTAATGCAACGTGTTTATTTTTTTTACCACAATAAAAAAAAATAAATAGTGGTTAAAACACATTCCTCCTCTTCTCATCAGTTTTCGAAGTTCAAAAGCAGAGATTTGCTCAGTGAGTTCTTTAATCAATGAAATCTC
The DNA here is from genome assembly GCA_028534135.1 of Potos flavus. Taxonomy (NCBI): domain Eukaryota; kingdom Metazoa; phylum Chordata; class Mammalia; order Carnivora; family Procyonidae; genus Potos; species Potos flavus. Next base: position 26,819,557 of record CM052886.1, read on the forward strand.
CAGTTTTACTGAAAACATTGGTGATGACAAAAATGAGAGCACTTAATACCACCAAAATTTCACACTCCTGGCCATCTGCTCTTCAGAGTAAGTGAATCTTGAAGACAAATTAACATGTGGCATATGAAAGAAAGACAGAGAAGTTGGGACTCTGCCCAGACCTTCAAAGACCAGCACTATCCATTTGGTTTGAAAGAAGTTTCTTACACATGGGCGGGTCCTTCACGTTCCCCGCCAAGCTATTTCTTTATGTAAACAATCTCCTGCAGTCCAGTTCATCCCATGATCTTCTGTTATAATCATTCAGCTTCAAGCACAGCAATCCACACGCCTGGTTAATTGCACCTCTGATCACACCCCTTCAGATCCAGCTTTCACACCCAACTTATCCTTCCTATGTGGGGTATAGGATAGGGTCGAATAAGCAGTAAAATGCAAATCTTCACAGAGCCCTAGAAGTGGACTTCTTTTGTCAGGAAACCTTTAGGCAGGCAACCAAGGGCATCCTTGACGTTTTTAAATAGACCCGTAGCTGGACTGGCAGGGCAGCAGCGGCACCTGGGAACTCGTCAGAAATGCAGATTCTCCAGCCCCACCCAGACCTACCAAATCAAAACCCCCGGGGATGGGTTTCAAAACCCTCCAGGCGGTTCTGATGCCAGCTGAAAGTTGGGAGCCACTGCTCCAGATCGTCTACCTCAATGTGACCAAGGCCAAATCCACTCCATTTCACAGCGAATGTGGGAAAAGTGACAGCAGGGGGCAGTGTCTGACTATTTCTGTCTTTTTCATTAACTTGTACTCACCATAAACCAAACCAAGTTGCCCAGTCTGAACATTTTAGCACAGGTTACTGCTCACTTAGTAAAAAATAAATTCCATGGTTATTTTTCTCTCCAAATAGAAGACAAAACTATTTCCTTGGAAATACAGAACCAAAATCTAAAAATAAAATAGGCGTTTGTTTTGTTTTGTTTTGTTTTTCCTTTTGGGAATTTTGGGGGATTTAACTTGGAGGAACCTTTGCAATTGTATTACATCAACATACAAAAGGGGCTGTGCTGGAAACTCTTAAGTATATTCCCATAAAGTCAATAGAATGTTCATTCCTGCCCCCCAGCAACCCTGTACTGTTTTATTTTTTTATTTTTTCCTATTCTATGCAGCCATGACTTTGGCCTGTCCAATCTACATATGTGTCCCTGGCGTGAATAGTGAGCTTAAAGCTAGTTTATATTTTGAAAAGGGCTCACTGCAATACAAGCCAGAGTTTTAATCATAGCAAACGGGATGAAATTGGAAAACAGTTATCGCTGCCTTAAAAGATGATGTGACATATATGTGATTTCATGGCGAGAGAGTCAGGCTTTCCAAGGGAAATTATTCGTTTTCCCATTATGGGATCCAACGCCGGCCGCTTTCTGATCATCAGTGGCCACAGGGATTCAGCCCTGATTTGCCTGGAGCCTTTTAGAAGCCTGCCCTCCCAGTGACCCTTCCTGGGTCACAGCAATCCTGGCCCACGGCACAGGGCTTGCTCACAAGAAGGAGCACGGAGAAGGTACTGAGATCTAGCTGTGGCCTAGTCCCATTCACCACACGCTGGAAGCACAAAGGGTTTTTTCTTTTAGCATTATTGTACCCTGAGGGGCTTTGCTTGATAAATGGCCCTTTGAATGACTCGTGCAAGAGCACTCGGCGCCTTCTCAAAGACAAAGGGCTACTGCCAATGATGGTAAGTATGGTCAGAGCTACTGCTTGCTGCCTGTTACTGAAGCTTTGTTTTCTGATGTTTTTTTATCTAGAACATACATTTGTTTCTGTCAGCAATCATAAGCTATGGAGGCAGGATTCCATACACGGAAGACGAGGCTTGATCTTCTCTATCAGTGACACGTTAGCTAGATCTTCCTGATGCCATATTACATTGACCGTTGTGCTGCGGGAGTGGGGATAGGGGGAGAAATACATCAGTGCCTCTCCAGGTCAGGATCCTATCTTGTCTTGAGATCACATTTCATTGTTCCCCAAGCCAAGAATGCATGGGGTCTGATCCCCCGCCAGATAATGTGATTCTGGGACATAGATCGGGATTACTGAAGATAAAGTGGCCTGGCCATGAGGCATACTGTAAGAACACATGTGCTTATTAGATTGCATCCCGTGTCTGTGGCGTTGGCCCTCCTGCCAAGTCGAGCGCCACTAAGCTCATCCCTCCCCTCCGCTCCCACGCTAGGCACAGGTTTGCTTTCACTCCAAAAGCAAAACATAACAGTGACAGAGGCCCAGTCCGGCTCAAGATCTACAAGCTGTCAGTTCGTGTGGGGACAGAGGCTGCCTTCCAGCTGAGGCAGCACCCCAATAATGCCAAGAGGCTCTTTTGGCACCCTCCCGGGCACAAGCTGTTTCTTCCTGAATGAATCACTGATTCCCTAGGTTCTTTGTGCTGCTCACTGTTGCTTACATCGTAAACACACTGCAAAGCCTCACTTTGATTCAAGCATCTAAAAGCAGCTCCCTCCTTAGATGGTAACAGCTGAGCTCTGGACCATGGACAGAACTGGACCCTGTCTTTGAAAGGAACATGGAAGTCAAAGGCACTATCAATAGTCGAAGACCTAGAGTGGGTTTTTTATGTTCCTGATAAAAACATATTTAAGTCGGGATGCTTGGGTGGCTTAGTCAGTTAAGCGTCTGCCTTTGGCTCAAGTCATGATCCCAGGGTCCTGGGATCAAGTCCCACGTCCAGCTCCCTGCTCAGGAGGGAGTCTGCTTCTCTCTCCCTCTGTCTCCTCCCCCTCGCTCATGCTCTGTTTCTGTCTGTCTCTCTGTCCCTCAAATAAATAAAATCTTTTAAAAATTAAACTAAATTTAAAAAAATATTTCAGTCAGCCACTTTTTGAATGGAGTTCCATGTCTGGGACCCCAAGGAGGAAGCCATGAGTGTAGAAGCATTTCAACATTGGTGATGGAAATCCACTGGGTTGTAAGTGAAAAATCAAGGAGGTAGAAGTGGTTCTTTTGTAATTATATTCTTCCATTTACAAACTCCCTTATATAAAGGGTGGGGGAGAATCTCCTACTTTCTTAATGTGTAGGGGGGCAGACCCTCTCTATCAAAGACGTCTGGAGTGCTTGCTAAATGTGTATTCCCAGCCCTCACCAAAGATCAGAATCACTGAGTTTGGGGCCTCAGGAATCTGTATTTTAACGAGATTCCTGGATTCTCTCTTTGGACCCTGAATTTTGAGAACCATTTATCCAGGATCTTAAGAGACTTTCAGATTTCTAATAAAGATAGAATCCTCTAGAGTTAGCATGGGGTGCAGTGGGCTCCAACGATGCCTTTGACTAACCCCCTATCCAGAACTGCCCAAAGATAGGTGCTTGTTCTTACTATGTACATATCCTCCCCACCATGCAGATCCCTCAAGGGCAATAATCAGGCCTTGCACTCCCTCTCCATTTTCAGCAATGACCATGCTGCTGTAAGTAAACAAGACAGTCTTGTAAGAGTAGACATAAGATGCAAAATAAAATAAGGCAGAGCAAGTATTTGCATTTATTGTATTACAGTTAAAGGAACATCCCGCTGGGATTCAGTCAAGATAAGCCTTCCCTGACTGCCTAATTTCATGAAGCCCACAAGGACACGGCAAGGTTGGGGAGAAGGCTTCTCTGGTCATTGGCAAAATTCTGTTAAGAGGATGGTGCTTGAAACCGGGGGTGACCCCAAAGAGGTCCTAGTGCTAGATAAGGTCCTGGCCTACACTGGGTGGGTGGTCAATAAATGTTAGTGGCATGGAAACGAACATTGTGATTCCAGTGCTTCTCCCTTTGCTCTGATTCACAGCCTCCTCTACTTCCTGTCCCGTGATTTTATTCTCCCTTCCCTACGTATTTGCCCTGTCGAGCAGAGCCTGCTAAATAATAATAATACTTAATTTGAAAACAACCAGAGGTCTCAATGAAGAGAAGTGGTCTTGGTGAATTCCATCAGACATTATTTGCTACCGTTTGGACAACTTCAAGCATTAGATCCAAGCAGAAACTCTAAGGTGATTAAGTTTTGGCGGCAATCAAAATGCCCTAGCCTCTAGGAAGTGCGTCCTGAGTGTCTTCGACATTTCGTCTTTCTACTCGTGGACACAGCCTTAAACGTGTTACTTGGAAAAGACTATTTCACACGTATTATTGCACGCAGGTCTAATGCCTCCCTCTAGAATGAAAGCTCAGTGAAGACAGGAACTAAAAATATACTTAACACTCCTTACAGGCACAAAGAGGTTACGGAGTTTCAGCAGCTTGCTGGCAGTTGGTAAATACCTTCCTAGCAGAATGAATGGCCGCCAGGATCCTGGCAAAAAAAAGGATGACTCACGCCAAGAAGGGGCTGCTGAATGGTAAGGGGGACGCCTGAGGGAGAAACCAGTGGTCAGTTCTTGCTCAAAAAAGAGATTTCGAGCCAAATGCTTACTTACTCCCAAGGACTAGCCTGACTCTGGACATGCTGTTGTTGGTTGGGGAGCCAGGAGGGAAGAGAAGAGAGAAAGAAAGAAAAGAAGAGAAAAGAAAAGAAAAGAAAAGAAAAGAAAAGAAAAGAAAAGAAAAGAAAAGAAAAGAAAAGAAAAGAAAAGAAAAGAAAAATCAAAATTCGAAATGGAAGCAAACAGACTTGAGGTACAAATATTTGCACACGTTCATCTAGCCTATCAGCCTCTCCCCTGTGCCTGCTGCCAGTGAATGACCCCCTCCCATCCTTCCCATTGGGAAACAGGTGTCTCCTGCCAATTAGGATTTAAAAATCAACAGGGGCTTCTTGAGAGAATGATGACAAGTCTAATTGCAAGGAGCAGCTGTAGAGCCCTGGGCCACACTGGGGCGGAGTCTATTAATCCCCGTTTTGCTGGGTGCCTGGCACAGAGCTGGGGTCAGCTCGCCTGTCACAGGGTTGAGGCTGTAAAATGTAGGGCGAGTATTTAATGGTCTGAGCTCAGCAGAAGGGATTAGAGCACTCCGCACTGATCCCGTGAGTCCGGCATGTAAAAGTCAAGTGGGCATAAAGGCACTGTCAGCGAGCGACATCAGTTCAAAGGGCTGCCACCGCTGGAGAACGTGCCCGGCATGTTTACACAAGGCAGTGGGACTCATTCAGTCTCACCGTGTTTACTGGCCTGTTGTCAGGACCCCACTCCTTGTCCAGGCTAAGAACCTGGAGGTTCTTAGAAGCGTGGCCTCGGCGTGGTTCCTGACGTCTGCCTCTGCAACGTACTTAGATTACATAAGCGCTCGTTGGAAGAAACCAAGGGAAGTATGCCAGCGTAGTACCCTGTAGGTATGGGATTGGCAAAGCCAAGCCACCAATAAGCAAACAAAAAAGCGGTGCGCGTCCGAAGGGCCCGTGTAAACACATTTTTTAAATAAATTAAAATTATTAACTTGAAAGAGCTAAGATTTCCTAGCGGGGGAGCGTCGTTAGCTTCTCCAGGGCCCTTCTCTGGATGTGTTTTCCAGACAGGACGTATGTGGACACAGGCTCAAATGCACATGCTTATAGGCTCAGACGTCACCTCTTAGGGAAGTCCTTCTCGGTCCTTCTCCGTGCTTCCTGAACACATTCTTCAGGCCCGCACACCAGCTCTTCTTTGAAAGTGACTTTACTCTTTGTGAGTACGCATTCATTAGTAGAGCACAAACTTCTTTTTAGGGTGGAGGTTGTGTTTTCTTTGTCTCTGTATCCTTATCATCTAGCCTCATTCCTGCCATGTAGTAATAGCTCAATAAATGTTTCTTTAAACTCCCACCTCACAAATGAGGAGGTGTGGAATCTAGCTGCCAAAGCATTGCTAGCAATTGCCAAGGCAAACATTCTGCAATCATGCCGTTCTGCTGCCATCTAAGAAGTCATTCCTTTAAAATGCCAGCGAAGACAGGAAAGTCCAAGAAACATTCCTCCAGAAACACATGCAAACATTCATTCTGGAATGCCTTGGCATTCTCTCGTAAGAATAGCTCAGTGAGAGTCCAGCGGAGAGAAAAATGAAACCGGAGAATAACATTTGCTCACAGAAACTTACAGACCTTAACATAGGCAGTGCTGAGAGGTCAAGGTCAAGTGGATTAACAGGATGCAGAGTTTTCAGTAGGGAAATTCTGCAAGTCCCATAAACACATTAAAGTCTGCAGTAGAAACTAGCCCATATACCAATGAAATAGTTTTTAACTAACATTTCCTGGAATCTTACTTGATACTACCTTTTGTTCTGACCAATAGAACCCAAAGAGCAATAAAATTTTGCCTTTGTCTTAAGCTGCTTCTGGAAGGGGAGTAAAGTATAGTACCATGAGCGTGAACGCATTGACTCTAGGCTCTACTAGCAGAATGGATTGTAACACACAGAGAAATGATTTCGGTCTGAGCGGGATTTTGCCAACCTGAGATAGGGATATAATTATGTTCAGAAAACCAAAAGAGGTTTTAAGAAGAGGAATTAATTAGTATGAGCAATGAGAGTACAAGGTGTGTAAGAAGAACGAATGAGATCCACGTGAAACCCAGAATGAGAACAGGCTGAGAGGAGAGGGAATGGAGTGGTGTTGATGCCCCAGCATCAGGCTACAGAGTCTCCCCTTGATCTCTCAAGAGATCCTGGAGTCTTGAAAACAGGCTTTCAAAGAGCTGAGAGATAAGCTGAGTTCTCCTCTTTATTACCCCCAGGGAGCTGGCTCACAGGGGATGTATTAGAATGGTGGGAAGCAGTCAGGTGACAGTTTAACACTGTTAATCGTCTTGGCAAAAAGGAGTCGAAATCTTCAGTTAGGGATAGGGCCAAGGGGATGAGGTGAGGACAGAGATTTAAAGAACATTTCAGAAATGGTATGGATAAGCCCAGAGAGGGAAGGCAGAGCGGGGGGTTAATACAAAGTCCAAGGTTTGTAGTTTGGGGAACAAGGTAGACGGTTGTGGCATAAACAAAGATAGAGAATCCAAGCTGAATTATGGGAAGATTAAATGCAGAATTTGTAAGTAAAGACAAACTTGTAAAGAAGCAGAGGGAATTTATATAGGGCTCTGAATCAATATTTAATAAAGAATGTTTCATAAAGAAGATGTTCTAACATAATGAGTCAGTATGTAGAAAAACAAGTCTGCATGAAGTGACACATAAATTTAAAGATTCATCTTACAATCTTAAATAATGTGTATATAGTGTAGAAAAAGAAAGAGGCCAATACATTAAATCCCTGAAACACAAAGTTGAATTAATTGTTTGCTTAAGTAAGGGAGAATTTATCTAGTCTTATTGAGCAAAGAAAGATGTTACAGAAGGTTTGGGGAAGAACATGGTTTGGGCAGTGTTGGTCACCAAGGCAAAAGGACATGGCCACAGTCTTGGAAGCAGGGTTTTGTGTTGGTGACAGAGGCAGGAGTGGGTAGATTTCAACCTCACAAGCTTTGTTTACTGGTGTGTGTACCACCCAATGATTGGCTTTGAAAATGTAAAGCGGCCGCTGATTGGTTGGTTTTCAGACATGTGTTCCTGGAAAAATCAGCTTTAACTAATTAGGCAAGTTGAAAATCAGCTCTGGTGTTTGCTTGAGTTTGCCTTTTAACTGAAATTTACTGATTAAACAGGTTTAAAACTAGTTTCTAGGCTTTACTGGTTAGCAAAGCTCTAGAACTCTCAAGCTCTTCTTTCGTTTTTCTTTAATTATTCTCAATAGGTAGGAAACAGATGCAGTAATGGCCAAATCGTTCATTTCACTGCATTGCTATTCTGAAAATCTAAAAATAAAAAGCATCTCCATTTTCAAACTTCTCATAACAATAGCAGAATACAACAAAGATTTCCGATATTGCTGAGTATTTTGAATTTATGTGATCTTAGCAATTAATCTTCCACAATTTGGCTAACACCTGACAGATCTTTTCATCTTGCTTATTTTCATGGTGTGATGCATTGTCACTCACTCTGTGAAGAAGATTTTAAATCCAGTACCGAAGTGAGACAGTTGAAACCCAGAATGGTTCTTTACTGAGTTTAGGGACTATGTATATGTGCTGCGGCTTTTCTTTTGTAAATTATTGGTTGCGCCTGTCAAACTGTTTAGATACTTTGAATTCTAAGGTAATTTTTGGTAAGGCACCATTTGGTTCCCTTACAGCTGATGTCTGGAGCTATATGTATTTCAGCTGTGGTGCTGGTCCTGACAGGCTGACAGAATGCTTGCTAAGTGGATGTCTAAACAGATGTCTTAGTACATATGCCTTCTCTGCACCGAATCAACAGAAGGCCTGCATTTTTTGGAATCCACTACATTGTTTATATTGTGATGTAAGATTTGGAAGCTGTTTTAATTTTGTGTTTAATGCGGCTGAAAAAGGGTTCTGCTTCAAAAATTATTAAACTGAAAATAGCATTCAACTCCAAATACCATGCCATAGAGCTCCCATTATAGCACTTATCCCAGGCAATGTAGTTGTCTGTGCCGCTAACCACATCCTTCCTCAGTCTCCCAACACCCCTGGGGATCAAGTCTCCCTCCTTCGCTATTTTGGCCCAGTGCCTAGTTGAGGGCTTGACACATAATAGGTACTCAGTAAGTTTTCACTGAATAAATAAATCAGTAAGATTTTAATGCCAGATGCCAAAATATTTCTTAAACACAAACAGAGGTAACATATTCATTTTATTATGCTCATTTCCAAGTTCCATTCAACTATAAATACTCAGAGTCCCCAAATAGGAAGAAATGTTGGAACCAATAATTTCCAATCCCCTTATTTTACTTTATAAGGGTTTCTGAAAAACAGAGTAGAGAATAAAATAATTTTGGTGAAACCTGAGGGCATTTTGGTAAGTGAAATAAGTTGGACAGAGAAAGACAAACACTGTATAATCACATTTATATGTGAAATCTAATGTAAAACTAACAAAAACCCAAACTCCCAGTTACAGAGAAGAATTGGTGGTTGCCAGGGGTGAGGAGTGAGGGGTGGGCAAAATGGGTGAAAGTGGTCACAAGGTACAAATTTCCAGGTATAAAATAAATAAGTCCTGGGGATGTAATATACAGCATAATGACTATAGTTAACAATACTGTCTTGAATATTTTAAAGTTGCTAAGAGAGTAGGTCTTAAAAGTTCTCATCACAAGAAAAAAAATTGTAACTGTGTGGTGATGAACGTTAACTAGAATTATTGAGGTGATTATTTCATAATACATACAAATAACAAATCATTATCCTGTCCACCTGAAACTAACATAATACTATAGGTCAATAATATCTCAATAAAAAAGAACTAGGGGTGCCTGGGTGGCTCAGTTGGTTAAGTGCCTGACTCTTGATTTCGGATCAGGTCATGATCTCAGGGTCATGACACTGAGTCCTGTATTGGGCTCTGCACTGGGCATGGAGCCTGCTTAAGATTCTCTCCCTTCGCTCCTTCCCATATCTCCCTCTCTCTCTCAAAAAAAAACCCAAAAAAACAAAAAAACAAAAATAAAACCCCAAAAAACCTAAAAACCAAGATCAGGAAATAGGTCTCTTGATTCTTAATCCAGTGCTTTTCCTATCATCCAATACTGGTCTTTCTAAACATATATATTTTTTTATTTTTCCTGTCAGTCCAAAACATTTTCTAAACATTATTTTTGTATCAACTTCATTAGACTATTTTAGTTTCCTATTTTCGCTAAATTCAGATTGAGAGAGCAGAGTTCTTGTTATCAGTTCTTTGCCAATACTAAGCCACTAAGACATTTTCACAATGATTGTCACTTCCTATTTCAAGCTACTACCCTCAGCTTCTTACTAGGTAGGTATCACAGAAAAAAGTCTCCAAAGAAAGAAATTCTAATGACAAAGGGAAGAAGAAGACAAAAGATAAATCTAGTTTAAATCAGATTTCAGGCTTGATTAAACATCAAAACATCTGGTCAACCCATGGTCTGATATGCAACCATCTGGTTTTCCTTGACTACTTACAATCTTGTATGTGCAAATCATTCATTCTTTTCTTATTCAGGCAGGCACAAATATTACAACTCTTGACCTTAGGGAACCCACTTCCTGAGGGGCAAAGAAAGGGAGCATACCTTGAATGAGAAGGACATAAGCTAGATTACACTGACATACATGGCTTTTGTGAAGTCGTTTGTGAACTGAACTGCACTTTACAGAAACTGAAGTTTCTGCTGTAAGGAATCTTGGGAAAAGTCTTTTGTAAGTGGAAAAAAAACACCTCAAGTACAAATATAAAAATGCCCATAATGTCTCTCTGTCAAAGGCAGACACTTGGCTGCTGATATAAAACCAAATAACAGACTTATGACCTCTATTTTCTCTTGAAATGGAATACCCACCTAACTTGGAAAGATCTGTAGGACATCCATATTCCATTAACCTAAAAAATCCAAATAATTGAAAGTAGATGGTAGTACTTAAGTGTAGACCCTAGAAAAAATTAAGATGCCTGTAGTGAAAATCAGGGAGTTCTCCTGAAGGATATTTAATGAACTGCGCAAACACAAACATTTCAACATGTTTTCTCCAGAGATCAATCTCTAGGCAGAAAGTTAGCGTGCTTCCTATAGTCAGATGCCTGAGATTTCTGGGTCAACTGGCAATACCCAAAGGAGGGTAAAGAAGGTGTTCATACATGTGGGTGTTTAAATGGGGCCCAAGTATATCCTTTGACATTGTTCCCTTTCTACTTTTCAACCACAGAATGAAATCATATATCTAGAAAAACGATTGATTACAATAGTCTTTTAATATTCCTGGGAAGAAACAGCCCATTTTTCACCCTAGAAGCATGTAGAAGTGACAGACGTTGGTTCTATGAAGGGTGGTGTGGCGAACTACTTGGAGTTGATAATGTGCTTTTGCGCAGGTGGACTTGTTAAAGAAAATCAGGCATTCCTTGGAAAAATAAAAGATAGGATTATTTAATAATTGTTGATCCTGACTATACAGAAATATCTGGAGAAGTAAAAAAAAAAAAAAATTGTCTAGGTCCCACATCAAATCATTTAAATTAGAATCAATGGGAGAGGGAATTTAGTCTTTTTTTTTAAACCTGTGTAGTTCAAATGTACAGCTAAGGGTTTCAAAAATTTCTTACACTCTTTGAAATGTGTGTCCTAATAACTAGATGCTCCACTACCAATTCCTGCCCTCAGAAATGACTAAATTGACTCTTGCTCTACTAAAGTTGCTTTCAACTCAGTCTCTGGTCCCTATCATGCCATTCTGTTTTCCGCACAGCCACCAGCGTGGTCTTATCTACAAATAAATCTGATCATGTCATTCCCTAGCTGAAAACTCATTAGCTCTCCACCACATGTCCAATATTGGTGAAGTTCAAACTCCTCAACTTGGATTCCAAAATCCTTCCTATTCATCCTGCTGCCTTCTTCCCTATGCTCAACCTCCACTGCTCCACACAAATTCATTGTTCTCTTCAGAAGATGGTTGCTAGATAAAAAAATATAGAACACCTAGCTAAACCAGAATTTTAGAGAAACAACAAATAATGAAATATTTAGAATACATTTATACTAAAATATTTTTTTTTCTCTGAAATTCAAAGTTAGCTGAGTGTCCTCCTGCATTTGTATTTACTAACTCTGGCAACTCACTCCAGGAGGAATCCTGGGGAACTGTGTCACCCCCTTCTCTGTCCCAGCTGTGTATGCTGCTCTAGTCTTCTCCAGCTGGCACTCTTTTGCTTGACTGCCAAGAGCTGGTTGAGGATCTGCCTATTCTTTCCCAGGCAGTCAGGTCCTCTTCTTCTGAACACACTACTTTCTTCAAACTTCCACCTAAGGTTAGAATCATCTTGTTGCCTGTCTCCTTGCCCTGCTCTCCATCTTGAGTCAACACTAGGACCAATTTGATGTCAAGAACTGAATCTTACTTGTTTTTGTAACCCTAGCCCCAAGCTGTGCCTGGAGCATGGGTGCTTAATAAGAGCTTGGAAAGTGACCAAACAGCACTCCCGGGAAACCCTGTCAATATAGTGATTAGAAGCATTACCTTAGTTTTGAGTATTACAAGACTTACTCTTTCTGGAACATTATCAACACTCTCAAATCACCTGTCCATGCAGTCTATGCCTGAGGACACTGTACCTTCCAGATACTGTGGCATGCCTTCTTTGAGTTTCTTTCTCTACCTTATGAAAAGCAATTTTTGTTTTTGTTGTTAATTTTCCTTTAGAGGAAGCTCCACAGGAAAGCTCTTTAAATATCTATAATATTTAACTGTGACAACAACTGTATGATATGGGTTGTTTAAGGATTAGAGATGGGAAGTTGAAGGCTCAGGGAGGTACATAATTACCATAAAGTAGCAAGAAGCACTCTAGTATCTGTAACCAGGTATGTCTTACTCTAAACTGTGCTCTTTTGAATTGACTACACTGATTTATTTCACTTTGTAGCCTGTTCTTAAATATCAATGACATCTTCATCCAAGAGTGAGGTAGCCAGGATTCAAGATGGCCACCCAGTGATCCCCACTTCCTGGTATTGACACCTTGTGTAGTGTCCTCTCACATTATCTCATGGTTGATCTGTGTGTCTAATAGCACATGGTATGCCACTTCTGAGATTAGTATAAAATACTGCAGCTTCTATTTGGGGCATGGTCTTGCTAGCTCAATCAATCTCTTCCTCTTGGATCCCTCACTATGAAGCAAGCGAGCTGCCATATTGTGACTAGTCTCACGGGGAGGTCCACGTGGCAAGGAACTGAAGCCTGAAGCCAATAGCCAGGAAAGAACTGATTCTGGCTAGTGATCATTTAAGTGAGCTTGAAAGAAGATTCTCCAGCCAGTCGAACTTTGAGATGACTAGTCCTGGCTGACAACTTCACTGTAATCTTGTGAGAGACCCTGAGCCAGAACCACTCAGCTCTGCTGCTCCTAGATTACTGATGCTCCAACACTATGTGAGGTAATAAATCCTTAATGTTTTAAGCTGCTGAGTTTTGGAGTAATTTGTTACACAGCAACAGCTAACTAATACACAGGGTAGATGAGTCTTTCTTTCTTTATCAGCTTTTCTGTTAGAGTTGAGTAAAGGAAGGTTTAGTGTCCAAAATCACACCATTTAATCTACTGCCTGCCTTGGGTCGTACAACGATAGATAAAGACCTTCTCTTAGGCTAGAGTGCAAGTGTCCGAGCTTTGCCTCTAGGCTATCAAATATAAAGAGAAAATAGAACAACAAGTCTCTTTTTCATAATTTAGCAACTGTAGAGCGAACAATCTCCCTTAAGCTCTTGACTCTTCCCAAGGCTCTGGTGGGTGGTTATTTATAGCTGATTCTGAGTTACTGCTGCATAACTTCCCCAATTGGAGTTTGCACAGTATTTATTGAGCAGCCTTTAATGATGAATAGAGTGAGAAACACCAGGCAAAGAATATGGTAATAACAGCACATAAATTTTATTTTCATTTAGCATGAAAACACCTGATTTCCTTCAACATTGTAAACATGTCACATTATTAGGCAGTGAAAGGCTGATGAATTTAGACATTTATTTAGACATCGTTTTGAATGGAAAATGTACTTTAATTCCACTTGCCTCCACTATTACAGATCATTTTATATTTATTTCTTTTATTTCACTTTGGTTAGTTTTAATTGAAATAAAAATCGCAAAGAGAGAAAGCAACTGGAAAGTTTTCTCAGGATGGGATTTTTTTTTTTTTAAAGACATTTCTCTTCTTATTCTCCTGTGAACAGAGAGGCAGCCTCAGGATAGAACACCTTATGGTCAGAGTTGGCAAAGAGTTCACGTTTTATAGTTAATAAACATAATCAGAATTAAGTGTTTAGAAAGAAACTCTGCTAGACTGTTTTTTTAACAAAATGCAAAAAGTGCACTCATCAATTACATACAATTCTGTCATTAGCCAAAGAAGGAGATTTCAGGCTAGGAAGGCATCTTATCCCTTGCCTTCATGTTAGGGGAGTAAGTACCTACAAACTTAAATTACTGCCCAGTAAAACAACAGCCTCACTACTGTCAAGGCAATGATTTGCTGTTTCATTAGCATGATGTGTTTTTGGCACTGAGGTTCTGTCAGTTGTTGTAATAGAAACTCCTAACTCTAGGGTTTATTTTTCAACTGTTTAAAAAAAAAAAAAAAAGGTTCTGGTTGGTCAAAAAATGAAGTAAGGGTGCTTTGGAGTTACATGAGAAATAAGAGAAAAGAAGAAACCTATACACTCCTAACTACCATGCTAATTTTGGTCATACAGAGTGTTGGAGCTTGGAGCACTCAGCAGTGCTCTTTTCACTGAACCTATTGTATGCCTATGGGTGGGACAGTAATAAGGGTGATAGGCCAAATTTTTTTCCAAAGAAAGAAAAGTTAAGGAGTCACAAAATCTAGCATCCAACGGGCTAAGTTAGTTCTAAACGCTATTTTATAGATGATTGGGTGATGTGGTCACAGTGGTGGGGAGAGGAGGGTGAGGCAGACGGAGCACCAAGATTCCAGGCCTAGAGATCCAGGTTCTCAGGGTGTATGGGCAGTTTGTAGGGTGACATAAAGTAAGGTATAGGGTTTATCCAGAGCACTGCAATTTAGAGGGAGTAATAATTGAAAAATAACCATTTTAATTGACGGTGGGATATTAGGGGCCCCTTTCTTCAAAACAAACAGTTCCTCCCTTCCATCCTTGCTGAACCCACATCTGTTCGCCACTGTGTAACTGGAAAGAGGAGACGACCTAGAGAATCAGGTGTCCCCAAACCACTTTATATACTTTGAGTGATCCACTCTAACCTCCTTTATTCTCCAAAACATCAGTGGAGGGCATGCTTTTGGGCAGTTTGCTCCAGAAATCACCATTTCCAATTGGTTACTAGTGCACACTCTCTTGACTGCTAGTGACAGAGACCAAAGCCAAACAAGTTTAAAGAAGAAAGAAAAGAAACAAAAAAGAAAAGAAGAGCTTTGGCTTACGGAACCAAGCCAGCTATGACTGTTGAGTAGAAGTTCTGGCTCCTTCTATGCTGAAGCTAAATGCTCCAACAGATCTTCAGGGCTCCATCTCTCAGCCCTGTTTGCCACTGTGTTGGCTTCATATTCTGGTTCTCTCTCAGTACAGTGGGAAGGATGGTCCTGGTGTTCTAGGCTGAAGAACGCAGCCTAGAGCTTATGATCCCAGAAACACACGCATCTCACAACATCTTTGGAGAAAAATCTTGGGGTGAGTTTTTAAAGGTGCAGCTCGGGTCCCATACCCATCCTTGGGCAGATAAATTCTAGCAAAGAGGATGAAATGTGATCAGCTAAGGCTGAGCCATATGCCCACAGGTATGGTGGTTCCCTAAAAAGGAGATATTAAGTACACAGAAAAAGCTCATGTTCACCATAGAAAAGGCAAACCATAGAAGAGCAGAAAATATTTGAAAATCATGTATCTGGTAAGTAGTCAATGTCCAGAATAAAGAATTCCTGTAGTTCAACACAATGCAACAGCAAAAATAGAAAACAACCCAATTAAAAAAAAAAAACAAAAAAAACAAAAACGAGCAAAGGGCTTGAATAGATATTTCTTCAAAGAAGACATCCAAATGGCCAATAAGCACATGATAAGATGTTCAACATCACTAATCATTAAGGAAATGCAAAGGAAAACCACAATGAGGTATCACGTCACAAACATGAGAATGGCAACAGTCCAAACATAATTATGACAATGATGGGGACATGAAAAAACTGGAAGCTTCGTGCATTATTAGTGGGAAAGTAAAATGGTGCCGCTGTTATGGAAAAGTGTGTCGGTTCCTCAAAAATTTAAAAATAAAAGTACTATTGATCTAGCAATTTCACTTCTGGGCATATACCCCAAAGAACTGAAAGGAGGGACTCAAGGAGGTATTTGTAGACCCATGTTCATTGCACTGTTAGTTGCAGGAGCTAAAAGGTGGACCCAACCCAAGTGTATCAGTGGATGAATGGATAAACAAAATATGGTGTCTCCATACGAGGGAATATTATTCAGCCTCAAAAAGAAAGGAAATTAAGATACACACTGTGACATGGATGAACCTTGAGGACCGGATGCTACATGAAATAAGCCTATCATTAAAGGATAACTACTGTATGTTTAGTCTATGTGCTTACAGGAGAAACATAAAGTAGTCAAATTCATAGAGAGAAAGTGGAATGGTGGTTGCTAGGGGCTGGAGGGAGAGGGAAGAGGGGATTACTGTTCAGCGGATACAGTTGCAGATTTGCAAGGCATGCAGTTCTGTGGCTGGAGGGTAGACAGTAGCACCACGGTGTGGAGGTACTTCATACCACTGACTCTACCCTTAAAAAAATGATTAATATAGTAAATCTTGTATGTATTTTACTGCAATTAAAAAAAAAAAGGCATGTCCACTATAGAATTTTTAAAAAGAAGCAACGTTGGCCCAATTGTTTCTAAAAACTGTTCTCCATTTATCCCTTAGAGACTTTCTTCTGCATATGTGTTATGCAGATACTCCTGAAATCATGCTGAATCCTCCACGCTCCCCCCTGATTTGTTTTCCCGATACTCGGTAGCTCTAGAAACTGCCTAATTCCCCACTCTGGTCAGAAGCCTCCTCAGGCCCATGCTTTAGTTCATGGTGTGTGTAAGTCAGTTGTGCCAAAAGCTGTCGATATTTGCGTTATCTCCAGGAAAGGTGTTTAGAAGAGAGAGCATCTGGAGAATGTGTTTTTGCTTAAAGGTAAACCAATTCAGCAGCTTCCATTGGGTAGTTATCTCTCGGGTTTCCATACAGAACTGGACATAATTGTGATCCTTAAGCCAGATCTGCTGAGGACCCTTTTTACCACTTCTCTGCAGAAGTAACATTTTTACCGCACAAGAGTCATTTGTCACATAGGCAACACAGGATGGTATGTGCAATGGCATTTATGCCCTTAGGGAGACAAAAGAGTTACGGTAATTCCACTGCTTGCAATCTCACATGCTCTGGACTGCACTTTTCCTCAGATCATAATTTTACAAGTTCTGAGCAACTCGACTGCAGTAAGTAGACAGCCAGACACAATGGAACGAGCCTAACTTTGTAGTCTAGACAGTTCACTTGCTGGACCCAAGTTCCAATTCTATTTGTGCCTCCCACACGTCACAGGATTTTAGGGGGTCACTTAAACTATATAATAGGACTAATGATATCAGCTCTCAGGGATGTGATAACTAAATGAGGTAAGATACGATAAGCTCCTGGCCCCTTAAATCTCTTCGAATGTTAGTTTCCTACCTCTTTCTCCTTTTGCATGCTCATTTAGGAGCTGTCTCCAAAGCTACTGATTAAATCAAAGCCTGGCCCCCTCCTGCATGATCCCATTCCTCACCTTCCTTCAGTGGTACCAGCTGTCTCTACCTGGGTCTGTCTCTGCCGAGGTCGGAAGAGTAAAACCACAATAATACAGGCTTCAAAGAGATAGAAGGAGGTGCATGAATGAATATCCGTGTCTTGGACAGACAGAGAATAATGTTCTCTTTTCTTAAGAACCAATTCGTTCTTGAGCCAAGCATGATGGCAACGTATACTGCCAGAAGTGGTCACAATCTGTGGTAGTAGATTTTATTTAGGAAAACAGCTGGTCCTCAACATTTGGAAAATGCACTGGTCATTTGTAAAACTTTAAATGCAAGTTTAAAAAGTGATGTGTTATACCAACTTTTTTCCAGAGCCCTCTCTAAGGTCTCCTCCACCTCACCCCTGCTGTTTCCATACTTGATGTAGATGTAATTTCACGAGCTAAATAGGATGGTTTTATAGCTGTGTGTTTGGCATTAATTTTAATTTCTATTCACACATTATTACTGCCCACTTTCATGAAAACAGTTTGTCCTACCATAACATATAATTTAATGAAAGTCGTATTTTGTTGGAGTACATGAATCTGTTGAAGAAAAAATGACTCACACTTGTCTTTCTGGTACAGAGCTCCTTCTCTATTAGCTCTTCATTGTTTGGCAAATAAATTAGAAATGTCATATTTGTCTCCAAGCAGATATTAGCTGGCGATGACTTGTACAAGAGACCGATGAAAAGTTCATAGAGGCATTTGAATTACTTCAGGGTTGTAAATCCATATACGGAATTACTTTATCTTTACAGGAAATCGGGGTAAGGCAAGAGATAGGAAAGCAGGATAAGTCAACTGGTAACCCCAAATAATTTTCTATGGTGTACACTGTACATACACATTCTACATTCCTGCCATCATTTCTAGCTTTCACTAATTCTATCTCAAGGTAGCACAAATGGCAAATCTTGTTTAAATAACTAGTTGATATGATCTGATGAAATGATTTAGGATTTTACTCAATTCCGTTGACGTGGCGAGTTGTTTAATAACCAACCAGGAAGTCGCTACTAGTTCACCATCCCACTGGACAACTCTACTTGGAGGTCCACGACCATCTCCCAAGTAACTCTTCCAATCACTGGACTCACTATCTTCCTCAAAGAACTAACACCACCAACAGCAATGGAAATGGCTACCAGAATCCTTTTTTCTTTTGTGTTTCTGATCTCTGTGAATGGCCTTACATATATATCTTGGGCGCTGCATCTACCAAATTTTCCAAACCAGAAACCCAAAGGTAAGGCTGCATTTGCCTGAGGGCATGAAGAGAAGCAGGAACAATTGCTAAAAGCTAATTATTCTTAGCATCTTAATCTCTTTAAATCTGTGTCCTTGTCTCCACATTCATGGCCATCACCTAACTCAGGAATCTATCAATAACTCTCTGGGACCCTATGCCAGCCTCACAGATCCTCCATTCTTCACTGTGGGGCCAGAGTAACTGTTATCCAGTGCAAATCTGAACACCTGCATCCTCTGTTTACTAGCCTTTCATTTGACACCTACTGATCCCATGATAAAATCAAAACTTGTATTGAAAATAAAATCAAATGATATATTGAAATCCTCATGATCTGACCCTTGCTTATTTTCCAGTCTCATTTCTTATTATTCCCTCTCTTCACTCTGTGTTCAAGAAATAGTATTTGCAGTATTTCCCTGACCACACCATTCTACTTTTCTCTCTTACCTACACACTCTCTTATATATTTTGTACTTTGTCTAGATGCTTCCAATCCCTGGCCTTCTCCAATTTGTCCTTGGAGTGCTAGCTTAGGAATCATTTTCTCCAGGAATCTTCCCTTTAAGGGCGGGTTAAGTGCCTGTGCAAACTAGTCACTCTGCCCCTTGTGATCCATGGTATCCCCCTTCATACACTATCTTCGGAGTCATCCCTATCTAACTGCCCAAGAGCCTGAGGGTCAAGAGTGTGGTGAGTTCAGAGTTAGCCATGCCCGTGGTTCTGTGGAGACTGATTTACTTGATAGTTCCTCAACACCCTCCAACACACACTCTCACTCAGTTCTGTGTATTTTCACTGAAGGCTGCACAGAGAACTAGACTAACATCATCATTGCAGCCAGTGGGCACAAAAATCTAAGATTTTATGAATACAAAACAACATAGTACCGTTTAAGCACAGAGAGTGTTCCCACAAGCCCCAATCAAAAAGTATTTTATTGGGGTGGGGCACCTGAGTAGCTCAGTCAATTAAGCATCCAACTCTTGATTTCAGCTCAGGTTATGATCTCAGGGTCATGAGATCAAGCCCTGTGTCAGGCGTGGAACCTGCTTACGATTTTCTCTCTCTTCCTCTCCCTGTGCCCCACCCCACTGGCGCTCTCTCTCTGTCAAAAAAAAAAAAAAAAAGTATTTTGTGGGGAAAGAAGATAATATTCTGGTTTGTATAGAGTTATCTGCTTTGTCAGATATTAGTACATAATGTTTGGACATTTTTCAAATTGTGTGCTAACACAATTCTGGAAGGTTCTCTGGATGAGGGACAGGCATTTAAAGTCAGAACTTGAAAAGTTTTCCCCTTGGTACTGTGAGAAAGCATCTAGTTTACTAGAGTAGATCCCCAGAATTGACTTTGGCCTGGTCAGATTTGAGAGGTTTTTGAGCAGTGACCCATGAATGAGAATATATGTTCTTTTATACTACAATATTCAATAACTAATTTATATATATATATATATATATAAAATGAACAGATGTGAAAAAATGGTTATCTTTTGATAGCTAAGGGAAATCACACATTCCTCTTTCTTTTTTTGTTCCTGGATCTCAGAATCACAAACCACAGACTTTGCAAATAGATCTAATTTTTATGTGATATTTTGTGGCTTTAAGTAATTTAAATCAACGAAAGCTACAGATGTTGCATATTGTTATTATTTAATAAAAGAGTAATGGGGGTAGAGGAAGCAATTACTAATTCATTGCAAACTTATTTTTTCTTTTCAGATTTTTCTCAGTTCACACGTAACTCTTTTTCCAAATATGTCTTTACTTATGACCATCCTTGCTCTTTATTTTCATGAATTTTTAGGCCAGCAGACACTCCAGCTAAGTTGTAAAAATTTACATTAGTTCCATCCAAACTTACCTGCACATCTTCTTTAAAAAAAATCTAGCTCAAACTTTTAAAATCTCTTTAATTCCAGACCATGATCATACAAGTGTTTTCCTATGGTTTATACTTCCTTCAGCAAATATTTTTTGGGGTATCTATTACATGCCAGATACTTTCCTAGATAATGGTTATATAGAAGTGAACAAAACAAAATAAGACAAAAATCCCTGCCCTCACAGAGCACACATTTTAGTGGGGGAATCATCCCATACAAAGGATAAACAAAATGTTGTGCCATGTTGGATAAGTCTAGGGAGCAAGTATTATTTAACAGTAAAGCAGGGAAATGCTAGAAGTGATGGGGGAACATGTGGGACCCACTCAATTTAGAGGTGAACCTTTTAAAAAGTTGTGACTGAGGATGTCTGAAATTTCCCTTTGGTTTGCATTTGAACATTAGATTTGCAAATAAATCAATACCATACACAAGGTAGTAAAACTATTAAAAGCTATTTAAGACAATGGACTATTCCTCAGCCATCAAAAACAATGAAATCTTGCCATTTGCAATAACGTGGATGGAACTTCTTATGCTAAGTGAAGTAAGTCAGTCAGAGAAACACACATACCAGAGGATTTCACTCATAGGTGGAATTTAAGAAATAAAACAGATGAACATAGGGGAAGGGAAGGAAAAATAAGATGAAAATAGAGAGGGAGACAAACCATAAGAGACACTGAACTCTAGGAAACAAACTGAGGGTTGCTGGAGGGGAGGTGGGAGGGAGATGGGGTAACTGGGTGATGGGCATGAAGGAGGGCTCTTGATGTAATGAGCACTGGGATTTACATGCAACTGATGAATCACTAAATTCTACCCCTAAAACTAATAATACACTATGTGTTAACTAACTTGAACTTCGATAAGGAATTTTTTAAAAAAGCTATTTAAGAACAAGACTCCTTTTATCATTCTCGGAGCTACTTATAAACTGGGTCCCATATTCATCTAAAAAACCCTGCTTTAAATATTCTAAAAGGTGTTATGTTGTCATTAATGAACTGCAACTCCTCTCTGCATCACACTTGAATGTGACTGCTATTATGTAAAAAAAAACAATGCAACTCGCACCCTCTTGGCACACCAGCCTGCTTTTAGCCTGCTTTTAGCCTCCATGAGTGACGCTCTGTCCTGTTACATCTCAGCTTGCCTTAACTACAAAGGACATCACCCAGGTATAAGCAAGGGAAGGTAAGACTATATCGGGGAGCCTAAATATAAATATCACATTATTTAGAATTGAGCAAAGTCCACACAACAAAAACTCTACAACATGGGAGGGTGAAGAAAATGAAGAAAACATTTCCAAAGGTATTTATTGAGAAATAGTAAAGATGTACATATTTTTACAAGCTTTTAATATTAATTTACATTTCTTTAAATTATGTCGGCCCCAATAATCTATACTTTACTAATACATAACAGAAACCCTTGACTTTGTGAGATTTCCATAACGCTACCATAGTCGGGAGTCAAAATGCAACTTTGGCTCATGATGCTTCAATTTGTTTTTGAAAGAAATACTAAATGCCATATTCACTGAGAATGTAGGCTCATCATAAACAAATGCACTTAAAAGAAAAAAGCTTCAAACTGGAGCATGCTGTTGAGGCTATCTTGAATCTTCACTCACCAGAGACTAAGGAAAAAACATTTTTAGAGTTATCCACTTTTTGTGCACCAACTGCATGATTCTAAATTTTTTTTTTTTTTTTTGCCTCTGAATTTGACTTACAAACTTTTGTAGGGGTATAGTGACTTAATCTTGTAAGCTATAATATTGTAGCCAGGCCACCTGCTTCGGTATTTCTCAAATGTGACACAAGATGGCTACCTTTCCTAGTGATGGACCAAGTTTGTACACGTAGTGGCCGAAAACTCATTTCAGGGACAGACATTTTTTGAATTGGTTTATAACAAGGCACAATAGTCTATGTCAGCAGAAAGCGGGAACTGCCAAAGGGGTTGCTCCTTTTGTTTGTTGGCTTTTTTTTTTTTTTTTTTTTTTTTTAGATCAGAAAGGAAGAGGATCTCTGTTCCTAGCACAGGAAGGACAGGGCTCTAGTTTGAGCATGCTCCAAGTTGCATAACAGGCTGTGAGGTCGGCCATATTGGCCTGCGCCATTGTTGTTCTGGATAAGCTGTTCGTTTACCTTGCATTTGGGTTTTATGCCAGCAGCCTCTTCTGAACACACAACCAGGGGAGAAAATGTATGTGAGCAATAGCACTGGGTGATGTCATTGGTGACCCTTCCTTTGCCTGTGAAGAGGTGCTCCTTTTTGGCTCTGCAGGGTTAGCAGCATTAGAACCCTTGCTTGTTGGATATGAACAAGAATTAAAAGTCTAGACGTAATGCCACAATTCTACTGTTTAAAGAAACTGGCTAGAAAGACAGTTTTATTCACAGTAATAAATATTTAAGGTTTTAGTGCACAAAATAGAGTTGACAATCAGTGCAGCTCTTTGATTTTTTTAAACTGCCATTTTCAAGCTACAGGCCAAGAGAAATGTAAGATGATGATGATGATGATCATTATCATTATTATTAAAATTATTGCAACCTTAATTTGTCTGCCCCAGTATTTGGGGCAGACAGAGCCAAAAGTTACAAAATTTAAAGAATAAGTTTAAAGTTCGTGTGATGAAATCGGAGTCTTAAAATCTGCAAACTTGGATCTCAAGTTCTTTCTGCCCAGTGTAAATATGGCCTTAGCATTCAGTAAAGAAATACAGGTTTACAACCTGGAAAATAAAACCTCACTTCCATAGTGAATGTTGGGATCAGTGTGCAAAGCACTGATCTCATGGGAACCACCGAAGCCTCAGATGATGAGCTATCACGGACCAGCCTCTGGTTAGGGGGGCTGCCTACTAGCTGGACTCCAGCTTCCACATTAGGACATTTTAAACACAGAGCTGCAGGTGCAGACACCATTAAAACACTCCTAGATCTTGAGGTCTTAAATTTCCACAAGGGAAATCATGTCATACAAAATGACAGGAGAACCTGTATCGTGTTCCTAACATGGGCTACGCACCAAGAAAAAAACACACATGCACACACAACGATGACAGGTTCTCCTTGCAATGAATGCAAGCCATTGTGCAGGAACAGTGGGGGCAGAAATGAAGGTGTGTGGGTCTCTAAGGGAGAGAAACTGGACTGACACATTCAGACGGAGAACCAGATACTATTTCACTGTTGTAATTTTAGTACTGCTACCAAGATCTGGCTCGCTTGCCAATTTATTTTAGGATTATAATGTAGGTAAAATTTTCATTGACTTATCCTTTCTTTAGAGGGCATCTGGGCATTCGCGTTCCACCACTGATGACATTTCATTTTTGCAACGGCATTGGGAATGAATGCACTTAGCTTTTATTTTAAGCCATGTTCGCTCAATGTGAATTTCAAGCCATGTTCATGGCATAGCCTAAAAAGTTTGGGTGCTATTTGCTTATGAACTTAATGAGACTATTTTCCTCTACACAACTTACACATATCTAAAAGTCAAACTCAAAATAGTGTAAGTAGTCTTGAATATGGCTTAGTTTTCTCCAGAACTGTAGAAAGGGGTACTCGAGACTTCAACATACATTTCACTTTCTAAGTAAAGGTCCCACAGTCTTTCCCAAACCTTCTGCTTATGGTTGGATGCACAAATAGTTGCCTCATATAATTATTGGAATTATTAAGAACCCAAATAAAACACAAGCTTTCCTTTATTATCACTGTTTTCTTATTGCAACAAATACTCAGTTTCTTGCTGATGCAGTATTAAGCTTTGATAGCTTGAATTTTAAATTTGGTCATCTTAAGAATGATCACAAAGGTTTTTTTTTGTTTGTTTGTTTTTGTTTTTCATTATCTACAGAGATTTTAACCAAAGTTACATTGTAACACACAAACGCTGTCTTGTCTTTAAGGCACAACACATCAGTATGAACATTCTGCTTGCCAAACTTAAAAAAGAGACATTATTAGACTCCCATTGCCCACCCTCTTCCCTCCCCAACAAATGAAAGAAAAATTGCATCCACTTGCAAAGTCAGCTGCTAATAAAGTCACAGTAAATTATTTTCATCAATAATTTACACAAATTACAGGTCTAGATAGGATTGTCCTTATACAGTCTGAGTGCATTCCAATTCAGATTTTCTGGGCTAGGTAGGCTAAAGATTCAAACCTCAGGGCTGAGAAGATCTCCCATTTTGAGGAATGTTGTTGAATACCACCTTGTCGGACGGAGCCTGTGTTGGTGCTTTGCCAGGGTAAGAGTTCTTTGCTAAAGCTGTAATTCCAGTTAGGACTCACTCGGTGTGTACCAGCAACCTCCACAGAATTTTTTTTTTTAAACCATTAAAGTGTTGTAAATATAAGACCATAGAGCTTCCTTTCTGTAGCACTAAAGTTTACTTCCATTCAGCAATCTGAATTCTTCATTCTGGAATTTTCATTCCAAATATGATTTCATCCTTTAAGACAATTTATATGTGTAAAGCCAGAGGCATTGAATCACACATAAAAATTCAGTGTACTTGAAATTAAAAAAAAAAAAAAAAAGGATCTCCAGCTAGAGAACACAGTTACAAATACTCTAATTCCAGTGCTTGATGAAGAGCCAAGAGGTCTGAGTGACTTGATATCCTCCAAAAGGGCATGTTGTGCTGTATTGACAGAGGGAGGGACAGAGGAGAGAAGGGGAAGGAATGGAGAGAAATCATAACTATTGTCTCAATGAAGAAGCAGTATACACCAAGACGTGTGGTTCACCCACGTTCAAGGGAGGGAAGCAAGGGAGGCACGGTCGTATTTGAAGGCTTGGTAGTGTCCATATCGTATTGTCAAAATAATAGAGAAATAGATCTGAACTGGATTTTAATGTTTATAAAAGCAAATACTGAAATTTCTTAAGTAGTTTAGTATTTATTCTGGAAAAGCATGACCAACATCAGCATCCGGGGAAGCAAGTTGAGCGTGAAAAGCCTCCATGGCTAATGGAAAGCAATTTTTAACCACAACACTCCTTAAGAGTTAGAAACAATATTTTAAAAAATGATAAACTTCCTAAGTCCAAGGCTTTTTGTCTATAGGAGAGGAAGAAGGTGAATTTCTTTCTATGTAAAAAATAATTTGAAGCTGGACTGTAGAAGGTAGAAAACAATGTAGGGATGATCAACCTTCTTCCTTGTCTGGCATAAGTAATAACTTAAGCCAGTAGCATTGACTTATTTCACTGGTATGGGACTGAGAGAAAGCACTCCAGCATCCATTCGCAATAGGGGTGATATATACTAAAGGGGACAGAAATGACCTCTTGTGGGGAAAAATATTATTAGACATTACAATGGTTTGAGTCTCTCCAAAGATATACCAGGATATGGTTTATGTGTGATAAGTTTCGTGAAAAACTGTGATTACAAAAAAACTGTCTAAAAATACTCCATTATGGACAACAATGAAAAAAGAAATAATGCACAGTAGCAATTAAACCCAAACCATTATTTGTAATTTTGGGCTGATGGTATCTTGTAGAATATACATGTGTAGAATACATATCCATATGTAATGGAGATACATATATACGTATGTATAGCATGCAAAATGTATTTTATTATAGAGGTTAAAAATTAAAATAATAATCACTATTGTTATGATTCTTTGCTGTCCAATATGGTAGCCAGTAGCCCCATATGTCTACTGAGTACTTGAATTGTGAGAGTCCTGTTCAAAACGCATACTGAATTTCAAAGACTTAGAATGTAAATATCACATTAGTAACTATTACATTTATTAGGTGTTGAGACAATAATATTTTAGGCATATTGAATTAAAGTATATTACTAAAATTAATTCTACCTCTTTTTTTAAAAAATGCAACTTTCAGAAAACTTAAAATTATAATAATGGCTCACGTTATATATTTCTATAGGGGGCTGTGGTTATACATTAATTCTTAAACTTTGAAATCTCTTCTTAAATTTGCAAAACAAAACATGTTTCTAGGTCCATTTAAAGCACAGAAATTCACCTAGAAGTAGCCTTTTTTTTTCATTCAGCTCAGATCTATTTATAATAACAAAATAGTACTTTGTATTTCTGCGCATGCGATTACAGCCGCATCCAAAGGAAAGCATGCATTCTGGATACTAGAGAAACCAGCCACCTGTGTTTCAAAACAGAACCCGTAAGCCTTCACCGTCACCAAAATTCTACCTACATAAACAACCATTTGGAAATAGCATTCTAACAAGGTTCTCGTCCACTTGGAGTCATGCCTTTTTCTCCTGAAGTTTCAGGTGTAAAGCAGAGGGTATAACAACTGATGTGCAAAGTCCTGTTTTCACACCATGGATAAATGGTGTAGACTTTATAAATTTTCATTTTCGAAGGCATATAATGTTCCTGGTTTGGAAAAGCGAATTTATATTGCCCTGACCTAGGTATGTGTGAATTTCACATAGTCTACAATTCATGCAAAATGTTTTGCTGCATTTGTGCATTGACCACTTGTTGTGGGTCACGATGGTGCCAATATGAAAAATCGAAACAGCATGGACTCTAGACATTGACAAACTCCAAAAGAGACTTCAACTGTGTGCAGCTGGTAGGATTTTAAGTAGCAATTGGCAATGAAAGTTGTGTTTCTTGAGGCTGCATCTCTGACCTCATACAGAATGTGCTAGGGGCCCATGTGCTGTCTTGGGTCACTGATGCTGCTAACAATTAAGAACAAGAGCTCTGTGGGACTCAGAGCCTATGCCAGTTCTCTCAGTGTTAATGGAAAAGCATGGAATTTTTCAATTGTGGCTTCCAACACTTCACCAAACCTTCTAAAGCAGAAGCTCTTTCTCTTTCTTCACTTTGCTTGATTTGAGTGATCTACAAATCGAAGCCATTTCTTTTAGCTTTCTAGTATAGCTATAAACTTTTCCTTAATTTCCTTCATTTATTTATTTAGAAAAACAGAAATCAGGTAAACCCTTCAGCACATTGCAAGGGGTTAGTGAAGGCTTTATTAGATGATGATTTGAGATCTCCTTACGATAAGGACAATATTCTTTCTATGTAACACAGTATAAGCTGATATGTCCCTGTTTAAGAATAGCGATCATCGTTTTGCTTTATTTTACAAATTATATGATTTTTATCCTGGCTAGATGATATTTGGGGACTATTCAGTGAAGGAAGCATTAGATCTCAGTGTTGTGTCAACTGATAGTTTGGTTCCTAGGACCAATCCTGGTACCATTCTTCTTTTGATCTTGGGCCAACCATTTAACGGTTTTTAACTACCTTAATTTCTTCTTCAGAAATATGGGCCAGATGAAAAGGCTTATTTAAATACCTGGGGCCTATGAGATTTTCTGAGTATGTTCAATGCCAGCTGCTTCAATCGAGTGCTAATGGTTCACTGAAACAGGCAACACTCTTCTAGAAGATACAAGGCATACTGCCTCTAAGTCTCTATGACAAGTTGGCACCAAAGGATCTGAATAATCCATGTCATTCCAATAGCATTTATTAAATTCTCTAGCAACCATTTTTTCGTTCAGCTATTAAACCCATCCTTAGTATTTATTCCCATGGAGCACACTTACTACAAGGCCCTCACAAGGACCATTGGCATAAAAGGTGGGTGAGCAAGAGGGTAAGAACAGAGCCACTCATATGATTTCTGTGGAGCTCATTAAAGCTGTCTATCAGGTTAAACTTTATGTGTTTAAAAATGGTTATTTTTCCCCACCTTTCTCAAAGACCACTACATCTGTGTGCATTACACACACACACACACACACACACACACACACACACACACATACACACATAAATCTGACTAAATTTTCATACATTTCCTTTCAAATTTCAGGCAAAAAATGCTAGACTCCAAATGGTTTCTTTGAATGTAAGTATTGACCTTCTCATGCTCTTACTGCTTTGCATCTACACATTTAAATCATTTGTCAAGCTGCCATTGGGCCAAACTACAGGAATGCAAACACAAAAGCTTGCATTAGAAGTATCACACCAATATTGTTTGAGACAGGTTACCTTTTTTGCTGCCTGTTCTTCTTCTACACCATCCCCAATTACAACATATACTACTTTTCTGCCAAACCTTTGCATTATTCGTTCAAAGCAACTTTCTTTTCCTGGAAGATAAATGAGATAAAGTTCAGAGTGAAGTTACCTGGTTAGCGGCATGCTCCTCATCTCGGCCATCTCCAATCACAACATAAGTTATGTTAGTGCCAAATCTGGACACTATACGCTCAAAACAGCTTTCCTTGCCTGAAAAACAATGCACTGCTTATTCTTCCAGCCATTGCATTCATTAACCTAAAGATTCATAAAGTGTTAGGTTAATTTCTCTTGAACATCAATCACTGAGACTAGCTTGCAACCTCTGGGTTTATGAAATCAACAAATATGTCTGAATAATGTAAGTCTTTACTTGAGACAGAGTATTAAATGAATGTGCTTCACACTCCAAAAAAAGTCAGTAGGGTTAAACACTTGACCCAGAGAAAATGTTAGCATCTTTTACACCACCAAAAGAATACTGGAACAACTTTACAAGCAACTGTGAGTTTTAACATTTTTTTTTTTTTTTGGTTTAATTCTGTGTATCAATTTTATCTAGTTTAAGTAGTACAGACAAGTCAGCTAGAAATATTATTGTAAAAAACTGAAGGTTCGCCTGTGAGGAAAGAGGAAATACTAAGATGTGGATTTACCTTGATAAACAACTCCTTTCTTCAAGTGGTTGGGAGCTAGTCTGCTCAGATTAATTGTACTAAGGGAGAGTTTGGGCCACAGCACTGCTGACACCTGTCTCCTCTGATTGCACTACGGGAATAACACGGTGGAATTTCTACATGTTCTTCGTTTTACAACACTGGCACAATTCTCTGAATTTCACTCCCACAGTGTTCATGCGGTCATGGCTATTTTTCCATTTTTTTCCTTAATCTGATAGTTCAGAGCTCCAAAAAATACTAGCTTAAAGGGAAAAATAAATATGATTGTTTTTTCGGATTAAATATAAGGAACAATTTGGCCAGTAAAAAAGAATGTTGTCCTTGCTAGAAGAAACGTTTATGCTGGTGTAAAATGATTTGACGTGTCAAAATGCAAAATAAAGTGAGCTAGGTTAAGTCTGCTGGCGTGAATACATACATTTATTTCTGTAACCAACGAGTGGGCCTGGCATCAGGGCTCTGAGCGGCAGTGCGTATGACAATGTGGAATTTACATTACGAAAGCTTATAAAGGCTCTCTTCAACTCTACTCCTGAAACAGCTGCAACCGGGGGCTCTTTTTAGCTGGTGCCAATATCGAAACTCTGCGAGACCCAGCACAGGTTATTTTTGGTAGGGGATTTTGGGATTCTGAGCTCTTGTCAAGGTGCCAGCATCTAAGTTTGCGGACCTGCAGGGTACATTATACAACCTACTTCCCCAGGCATTTCCTTGACAAGACAGTGCCATACGGAGGCTGTTTTCTTTTAACTCTTTCAAGATGGTAGAGGTTAGGAAGCTTGGTTTTTGAAAGATGATTAGAGACGTACTCTCTTTAAGTCAAAGATGGCTCCACAGACGAACAATTAGCAAATAAACAAGGTTGTAGTTCTTTGAATACTGTGGAACGTTGTTGAAAATGTGGATTTCCAGCCATTCGTGAGTTGTAATTCATGAGATATTTTTTTTTTCTGGAATTAAGGATGCTACTTCCATGCATCTGGCACTTCCCTATAATGCCAACATTGTATTTTTATCTTAGATCTAGATTATTGCATCTGCAAAGATGAAATACCACATACCATCCTAAGATATTAAGTACCATGGCCAAAGACACTCTATTATTTAGAAAATAGGTGCTGCAATGAAAGACAAATACAAAGGCATAAATAAGTATATAGAATTGTCCCGATACTGAGTTCAGAATTTCACTAGGCGACAGTTTTCATAAAATTTGCACGTGTACAATGGGTTGCAGGCTGCTTTGTTATCTGAGCTCTGTTCGAATTTGCTTGATATTCTCATAGTGAAACTGATAAAAGAGGGAATCATGCAGAGAGACATATCAAGAATAGCCTCTGAGACACAGATGTGAACACATTTCATACAGAGTTAGAAAGAATTTTCTTACCTATTTTAGTTGCACTGTAAATATTCTCAATGGGGAAAGCACCTCCTAAACTATAGAGGAGAACCTTCGCAAGTGCTGGGATCAGTTGGGTTGTCGTTACCAAGACATTTACGCAGTTACTCCTAAGATAGGGAGGAAATACGCAGAGTTGTTTTCTAATTCTAAATAATTTCTAATGGTGCAGATTTTACATGGTGACCGTGGTCTTTCAATTCCATAATAAATGGGCCCTGATAACCTAACCTTTAAACGCCAACAGTTACTTATGGAACGTCTGCTACCTGGCAGGCACCGTGATAGAGGCTAGAAATACATCCCCAAATGGGGGAAGTGGAAGAAGACAGGCAAAAAGAAATCATGGATGGATGACATGTCTGTCCCCGCATACCCCAGACCACAAGATAGATAGGAGGGCGAGAAGGAAATAAGACACCTGCAACATGAAATATGTTCTATGATAAAGATCTCCTCCGGCTTCTGTGGAAATTTAGAGTAGAAACACCTACCTCAGCCGGTGGCAATTATGGGAAGGTTATCAGAGGGATAGTTTAGCTCTAAGTTTCACAAGTATCCAGACGAGGTATTTTTTAGGGTGGTAAGATTCTATGTCCTGGGGTTAGAAGGGCCTGGAAAAGTAGACATAGGCAGAAAGAAGGTGATGGGATGGGTAAAAGGAATTTTTGGACTTTGTGGGAGAAACAAGGGGCTGAGAGATGGGGAACCTGAAGAAGAATGGAGAGGACCCTTATTTAATCCAGAAGAGGTGAATCCCTGAATCTCCTTCTTAACAACAAGGGGGAAATGCATTTAATGGGCCCAGTGATAATCCGTCTACAAAGGCCCTACTCTCTGAGAGTGACAATGTCCCATTTTACAAGTTACAGCTGTTTCTTTCATCATAATATTTCAGGGAGATAAAGGAAACACCAGGAGAGTAGGAACTGTGAGGCAGAAATCTGGAAAGAATGGACTGTGGTCCTTCCTTCTGGATTATGGAAAAATTGAGCCTTCCTGCCTTGAGGGGCTCAAACCACACACATCAAATTGAGACTCACAAGACATATAGGGATGGGCCTTTCTCTACTGGTATTTTGTACCACGAGCCTTTCATAAATATTAGTGAGAGCCCCAAAAATATTCTCTAGAAGTCTCTAGATTGATTTTTCAGGAGCCTGGTTAGAATTTAGAAGATAGAAGAGCAATTTGGGTGCCAACTTTTCCTGGTATGTATGTTTATATTCTTTAGACATATCCTGTGTAAAGAAAAACTGCAATCTGTTCAAAAACAATTATAAAACCTTTATAATTACAGGCTTTTAAAACATTTTCATTTCTAAATTATTTCCATAGATAACCTGATTTTGTAATGGGAGCTCTGATTTCTGGAAGCACGTGATGAGGTTCTCACTTATATGGGATAAAGAAACAAAGCCTTCTAGAGGTAGAAGTTTAATAAGTATCACCAATGCAGTCCTTAATGTTGCCGATAAGGCAACAGAGACCAAGAAAGTGATTTGCCTTTTATCAGACAGGAACTCCCCCAATAATGGCCAATTATTTAGCATAATACACAAACACATTACTGTACTGAAGTAATATTTTGGAATCTAGCTTTGCCACTGAGACAGTGATATTTGGAGTTATATAATTTCTTTTCTAAATTATAAACCTTGTATATATTTATAAATTACAGATTTTAAAATTGCAAACATTGCATTTATCTTATATTCAATTTATAATGCATGGTAACTTTTAATTACAAATATTGCATATATTTATATGTTGCATGTATATACATTTGTGAAATATGGGGAAATATCGAGAACATGAAAAGCATCAATTATTTAGCTATCCAGAAAGCAGAGAGTAACTGCTCTCACCATTCTGTGTGTTTACTTTCAGAATTTGTTTGCATATAGATTTTCTCATTAGTACCATACCATATATACAATTTCTTCTACATTTTTTGGTTGTTTGTATCATGAGCCTATTTATTTATGTCATACTCTCTATTAGTCCTTCTTTCTCCACAAAATATAATGTGTGAAAACCACATGTGGCTGCAGGATCATTTTTTTAGTTAGCTCACTTAAGATGGTTTGACTTCTAAACATTATAAATAATGCCTTACGTAGAAATTCTCCTACACATTTGATTATGACCTTTGACTATATTCACAGGAGAAGAATTAGAGCTGGAGGGTGCAAACTTAGCTAAAGGCTCAGATACATAGTTCCACCATGTTTTGTATAAGCTTCCATTCTCCTGACATCCTGGACATTTTATGAAAATTACCAGTAGGGTCCTACATGTGGATGACTTGGCAAATTTCACGGCACTTAAATCTCTAATGTGTAATGACTTATTTTTCCCCTTTTTCTCCTTATTATATTTTTATTTCTTAAAATCACATACCCATGTAGTTGCTTTAATGCCATCTGCATAACAATAATAATCTCTTTATATTATGGGCAACACATAAATGATCTATATAGCACTGTAAGAACCTTTGGTTTTTAAGCATCTAAGAGAACTCTTTTAGAAAGAGTGAAAGCTGCTGACCTCCCCCTCAGAGAAATGCACATTCTACACACAATTTCAGACACTCAGGGGTCCTCCCACCCTCGCTTCCTTGACCTTTTGTCTCCATATCCCCAGTTACAGATCACAAGCCAGCAAGTCTCATTTTAAAACACCTTCAATTGTGAGACGGTTCTTTCTCCCATAGAGCCCGAACTTTCCTTCCTAAGCTTCCCACTCATCCATCCTAATTTTCTTCTTTACAGATCAGAGGGAAATGTAATTTACTTTCAGCCTAACATCTCAAACATTTGAAATTGGTCATCTTGTCCCACCTAGGACACTCCTTCAGACATAACTCCTTGGTTCCTCCCTCCAACTGTCCCTTTTATGTGGTATCTTCAGCCTGAAACCCTTCTGGCCGCTTTGCTGGACAAAAGATGTGTCAAATATACCACAGCCCCCGATGGAATGTGGTGCCCAGAACCGAGCCAAGTACTCTGGTCTGGCTTCCCCAGCCTGACCCAGGAAACCTCCAGCTTCCTACCCACCTCTATCCACCCACTTACAGTTTCTGACATCAGTGTAGTTGCTGGTCACGTGGCGGCTGGACACCGCGTATAGGATGGGACGCACACGCTAACTTCCAAGCTCTATTCCTGGATTCTCCTTTTACCCTGCCGAGGCTTTCTGTAGCCCAGTTCAATCAGTCCAAGTATGACCTCTTCCTCTGAATTTGTGCCACCCACAGCTTGGCTATGCATGCTTTATTTATTCGCCTAACTCAGAAATAAAATTAAGGAATGGGATAGTAGAGAGATTTGTTCCCCACCCTAACTAGGGATTGCTTTCTGGATTTATATTAATTCATGAACTAGCATTTATGGCACATGGCATTCAACTAGTTATAAGTCTATTCAGTTCTATTATCTACGCTAGTAAGGCAGTATTTCGCGGTTCAGTTCAAAGGGCACAAAGGTTACAAGTTTTTCAAAGAGCTTCCACTAGTGACTTTGTTGCATTTAAATTATGCGTATTATCTATAGTGGGCCCAAACACTTAAAAACACGCACTATGTGCGTAAACTATAGTTTTATTTTTTTCATCATCTCCTGTACTTTGCCACCAACAGGGTGCTGTCTTTTTTTGTTTTTCTTTTTTTTATTACAAGTCCCATGACCTTCCTGTGGAGATTATCAGTAGTTATGGATAAAGAAGAGTAAAAACGAGGGATCTCCTGGTTATTCTGAGAAGCAGCAACTCCCATCCTCTGCCCCCAAACACCTCCCCACACACACATTGAGAATCACTAGCTTCAGTGAATTGTTAGGTCCCTTGAAATTCTAAAATACTCTAGTAATTAAAGAATTTGTATATATCTTGTACTGTTACAACTACATCTTCAATACAATAAATACAGAAACTCAAACAATATCACTTACCTCGTACTAATAATTGATAAAGATTTAAGTGCATTTGTTAGCCAGGAGTCCGTCAGACCTTCGATCTCTGCCCTTAACTGTAGCCATGCATCTCTCTTGGCAGGGCCAAGGAGTCCTGCAACCGAAAACCAAGGCAGAATCAAGAGGTGAAACATTTCAGGAATACCTAGTTTGGTCTCCCTTCTGTCTAGTAGAGATCATACCAGAAACAGAGAGAGACTGATTTATAGCAATAGTGATCTTTCACTTAAGAACTGATTTATCCATTCATTCATTCAAACATTCACTGAACAACTTCTAGATTTCAGGTCCTGGGCGAAACAGTAGGGATATGACAGTGAAAAAGTGGGTCCCAGCCTCTGCTCTCACTGAACCTAGACCGTGCACAGCGGATACGATCACCCCAAGAGCTTCGACCACTCCTGCGCCGGGGCCCCGCCCCAAAAGATGGGGATGGAACTGGGGACTGGGGAAGAAACTGGGGTCGACCAGCCACCAGCAGAGGGATACGAACCTCAAACACTCTGGCTGTCTGAAAATGTTTCACTTCTTAATAATCACAATCATTACTTTTCACCAGTAATACGGACATTATCATAGGTAGCTACTAGCTCTGAAGCTATCACAAATATTCTGCGGTTTTTTGTTTTTTGTTTTTTTTTTAAGATTTTATGTATTTGACAGAGAGAGACACACACAGTGAGAGAGGAAACAAAGCAGGGGCAGTGGGAGAGGGAGAAGCAGGCTTCCCATCGAGCAAGGAGCCCGATGCAGGGCTTGATCCCAGGACCCCGGGATCATGACCTGAGCCGAAGGCAGACAATGACTGATCCACCCACGTGCCCCAATACTCTGCATTTTAAAAAGAATCGTGTTTAAAATTCTCAAGCATATGACACAAGTTATAAGCAATGGTTAAAACTGCGCTGATGTTGGGATAAGAAAACAAGTAGCCATACTAATTGTTTTATTTAATAAGCCCTTGTTTATTGGGCGCTTGGGTGGCTTAGTTGATTGAGCGTCTGACTCTTGTTCTCAGCTCAGGTCCTTACCTCAGGGTTGTGAGATTGAGCCCCACGTCAGGCTCTACACTTGGCATGGCGCTTAGTTAATAAATAAGTAAATAAATAAATAGCCCTTGTTTTATGATAGAACAAGATCATGCAAATCCACTAAAAAGAAGTTTCTTATTTAAATCATAGTTCAGAAAATTAGGAGCACTATATAGGTGGATGATTTTTTAAATCAACATGTATAGTTTCTGGCAACTCTCATTTGTCCTTATTTCAATAAAGGGTTGCTAACAGAGCACAGAAAATAGATTTGCATGTCAGCACTTAAACTTTTAAAGCTATATTATGTATTAGTAATCTTCTTAGTTTTTACATAACTTTAATATCCTTCATGAGGGAAACAATGTCTACCTAAATAAAAATTACTTCAGATTTCTCAAAGGGATATTTATTGTAAAATTAAACATCTTACAATGGAATTTAAACAAAGTATCTGTCTGATTTTACGAATGTCTTATCTAGAGCATTAGAGTGAATTAGGAAACTGGAGTTGTCTGTCCTGCAGGGGCCTATTTCTCATTTGGAAATGAAGATCTCCTATTTCTAAGATCCCTTTTTGGTTCTAACAACCATAATAATAATTTTGCTACTGCCTGTGGTTCTACATGTGTTTTTTCTTTTTTTTTTAAGATTTTATTTATTCATTTGAGAGAGAGAGAGAGAGAGAAGTAGAGGGAGAGGGAGAAGCAGACTCCCTGCTAAGCTGGGAGCTGATGTGGGACTTGATCCCAGGACCCTGGGATCATGACCTGAGCCGAAGGCAGCTGCTTAGCCATCTGAGCCACCCAGGCGCTCCTACGTGTTTTTTGTTCTTTTGTAGCTACTGAGTGTCTACTGAGCATCTATTATGTACCTAAGGCTCAGTAGACACTGGGAATATGAGATGAACAGACACACAGCCCCCTCATGTGTAATATATAGACCATAGGTGAAAATGTTACTTACTATACTGTATTCTATGTATATTTATGTACATATATAGTATGCATAAGTATATTTAACTTATCATTCAATTTTAGATTCTGATTTAAGCTCCTCAATCATCCTTTAAAGAGAGAGAGAGAGAGAAACAAACAGAAAACCCTGGGAGAAAAATGTTATGTGACTTCATAGCTAATCTTAGGATCTTGCTGACCTAAAATTGATCCTAATAACAGAAACAGCCAAGGTTTATTTTATCAAGAAACATATCCAGGATTTTAGTTTTGATGTTACAGGTTGTGATATCACCTGTAATAAGTGGATGAAGGTAAAAGAGTTTCGATACAACCTACAGAGTATCCGAACATTTAAAAACCATGATAATCACAGTGAATACTCTACATGGAAAAGATGTACTGCCAGATAACCGGCAATTTTTAAAAAAAATAAAATAGACTTGTCTAAGTCTTTGAAATGATATAAAGCACTGCTTATGTTTATTTCAGGGAAGATTCCAGAAAGATAATGAGGACTAACCACTCTGCTTTAATGACTGGGGCTTTTGTTTTCAGACAGGTCTCCCCACTGCCTCCGTGAGTTCTCCTGTTGGGTTTACACGAATAGCGTCTGTACGGGGGGATGAGGGGGTAGGTACACTCTCCATGTCCTGCTGTGAATCTTGACCAAACATCTGTGTACAGAGAATTCTCAACTCCTTTGGCCAAGCCGCACATTTCATTTTGTGGTTACATTTTTTCCCCCCACCAACTAAGACATTTAAAATTCTGACTCAGTGTTAGTTCAGCAGGGGCTCCTGGTAATTTCTTTTCTAGTAGAGTAGTCTCTAACACGGAACACGGAACTACGATTCAGATCCTACCTCTCTCTACAGTATCTTTATTAGATTTAAAGAGCCACACATACCTCCAACATTGTTCTTGTAGGTGTTATATAATTCTTTTACTCTTCTGTAACGAAAAGCCAACTTCCTCATCCAGTCAACCCCTCCTCTTACACCTGTTGGCAAACAAAGGTTTGCACTACTTGCAGCTGCATGGAAGCCATCAGTTGCAAAACTGTAGGTACTGCAACACCCAAAATACATTAAAAAGAAATAAAAGAAATAATTACAGGTGCAAAACTCCATAGCTGAATTTCTGTATGAAAGAGCATACTGAAAGGCTTGGCTTACCTTAAGTCCTGCCCATTATCATCAGAGGAAACATCATCTATATGAACTTGATCACACTCCTGTTAAAAACATTGGAAAAGTTATTTGTTTTTCAAATGATGCCCATGCGGTATTCGGTTTTTCCATCTTTCCATTTGATCAGGCCGTGGCCAGTAGGTGGCAGCATTTGTCCATCTATCCCATTGCAAAGCTGGGGACATGGCAGCATTTCTATTTTAAATCCAGAAGAGTACCATAAAAAGGGGTCTGAAAACCCTTTCTTGTGGATTTCTTTCAAGCAGCTTAAAATTGTTTATTCTGAAAATTACGGATAATAAATTATCTTTTGAATCTTTATAAGAATGACTGGTGTTCACTTTCAGCCATTTCTGTTGTGTATACTCAAGTATGGAAACAAAGCTAATCTCAAGACATACAGAACTGTGGTTGAACCTCAGGTGATTACTACCATTTGCTATTCGTTGAGCAACTATGGAGGGGCCTGATGATTATGGTGTCCTGTGAGATTTCTGGACTTCCTGCCTTTTGCTGGGCTAGGGGTACTATGAAAGGACCATGCCGATATTATTCTAAAAGTCCTGGTCTTTTAACACAGAAAAAAAGCTAGATAACCATGGGAGTCGGTATCTTTTATTCCTTTTGTTCAAGTTTTGAAATCTTGAAGCTGAAAATGAAACTTACAAATAAAAGGGAAATAATGAAGGTTTACCACCTCTAATGTGCTACAAACTCAGAGGAGACTAAACTTTAGGTACATATACCCATACCCTTGCCCTGACTGAAGTCACAGTGTTCTCAAATGGTCACTTTTCTAGATAAGAAGTAAATTCTTCTTTGCTGTTCTAAGGATCCTATTCTATCTTCAAATAATCTGCAAAGTTCTAGTGAAATCGTATGTGATCTGAAGGTGGAATATGTCTAGGGCATTTAAAATACTTAGCACTTAATAACTTGAGGATAAGTAGGGTTTAGCCTTTTGGGCCTCCTTTTCTCCCCTCAAATTATTTCAGATACTCACAGAGCCTGACTGCATAACATAGTGCTTACTATTCAAAATCACTTTTTAAAAAATTATTAACTTTGACAAGAAGATGCCGTACTAAACAAGGGCTTTTCAGCTACTATTTATATTCATTGTAAGACCTGGAAAGTATCTGGTAGTGAAATATTTCATATCTCATCTCCAGCTTTGCACACTGAGTATATTACAGTTTGAGGGTGAACTAGCTGATTTGGGCTTCTTTTAAAATGTAAAATATAAAAGTAGCCCAATCAATACAATTTTGGTATGTAAC
This sequence comes from Potos flavus, assembly GCA_028534135.1. Lineage (NCBI taxonomy): Eukaryota > Metazoa > Chordata > Mammalia > Carnivora > Procyonidae > Potos > Potos flavus. Next base: position 26,858,696 of record CM052886.1, read on the forward strand.
TTGAAAATCCAGGTATAGTAAAGGTTCACATGATTTACATAAATTATACATAAATTAGTAATTTTAACATAAATTTCTACCAATACTCATAGGTAAGGAAGGGCTCCAAAAAGTTAATCTGACTGGAAGCTCCCTGAGGGGGGTGTTTGGGTCACCTGGATATTACACCCCTCCCCCCTGCCTTAAGACACAATCTGGCACATGGTAATCATTCAGCAATTCTTTGTTGACTAAATGGCAGCTATCTAGACAAATGACAGTTCTTGACAAACTACCACAATCATTTAAATTTTCTAACACAAAGTTGCAATTATATTAAAAATAGTACTCTACATGGTAAGGACTCTAAGAAGATATTTATATCAAGAGTGGAGGGGAGTTGGGGGAGAATGGGGTATCAGCCAACGCTGCAAAAGTCAGGGCGGGACATGCATTTGGAAAGGGTTTACTCCATTTTGACTAAGTATGGGTGGAATGGAGTCCAGCCCAAACTTTAACCAAAGGAGGCACCAGGCTTCCAGAAAAATCTCAGGGAAAAGTATGGCAAGCAACAGTAGTGGCTACTGGATTGGGCTCTAAAGGAAAGGGTGGAGAGATTTAATCATTAGCATGAAAACTGGAAAAAAAATTCTCCCAGAATAGGGGGGCAGCAAAGTGGTTCTAGACAAAAAGACTTATTTAGAGACGGTGACATTCTTGGTAAGTATGAAGAGGGAAGTAAATCACTATCAAAATGGCACCATGTGAAGCTTCCACTGAAGTTCTGAAATCTTTCATTATGTAAACAGTTTCTATCTCTCTCTTTTATAATGAACTACAATAAATAAGGAAATATCCAAAAAAAAAAAAAAAAAGTGGGGGAAATCCTTACAAATGACTCTGGTAATTAGAAGTTATTTCTAGATTTCATACCTTCTCATCCTAATTTGTAGAGAAATTTCTCCGACATTTCAAGTATTAACTCACATGATTAATTTGTACATTTTGCCCCTAAATTTATTTTTTACTCCTGAGGACATCAGTATATCAAACTTATTGGAGCATGAGCTCCATATTTGAAGTTATGTTTGAGATTTTTCCAAATGGAACTTCTCTCTAAATTTATGCCTAGTTAACTATGCTTGTTGACTCTGGACTCTTGCCTGAGGATTACAGTCCAGTGAAAGAAACCTGAACTTCAATCACTTACATTTTTAGAAAATTCGAAATAATTGTTCTTCAATTAGTTTTCACTCAGAGGAATTTTGCAAGAATTATTTTTGACCCAAACTTGAAATACTAAAAACAGTGCAATGCTTGACTTCAACAATTTTCAGTATAAGGACTCAAACATTTGGACTAATTCTGTTACTAATCTTAAATTTTTTAATTTTGCCTTGCAAGGTGATCATCAAGTTGTCACTGATCTTTATCAGTTATAATCCACACAGCAGTCTTCTCTCACTTTTATGAACCTGAACTCCCCAGTGCCTTCTTTTCTGGAAGTTATTCTAACTGAAATAACATTTTATTTCAACAGAGAGCATTCTCTTCTGCGGAGGAGTAGTGTGAGCATTTGCCTTCTCTGCAGTTGGGCAGGATCGGGGGAAGTGTCTATTAGGATTTAAATTTGTATCTTTTAAGGAATTATGTGAGAGCAGCTGCTACTACATATGTTACAGTATCTATTGAAGGATTTGAGTCTCAAATTAGATTTCTGGGTTAAGAAAAGGAACCCGGAGTGATTAAATACAGGAAAAAAAAAAATAGGCTAACGCTGGAGTTACTCTCTTGAGGAATTCGCTTCTTTGTTTGCAGAAGCAGAAATAGCTTAATACCAGTTCTGCAGCCCATGACAATCTTAGCTTACCAGAGGTTTACTGAAATAAAAAATGGGGAGAAAGTTGACTTTCAAAATCAGATGTAGAAGGATAGTGGATATATATATAACAGCACTGAACGACCTTAAAAGCTACTGTTTAGATTTTGTTTTTCTGCTTATCTATCTCACTAAAGTCAATAATAAGCCTTTGAGTTTCCTTGGGCACTTTACCTGGACATACGGGCACCCATGTCGTGCGCATGTGTGTACGCACAGGAGCGTTCAATTTATATGCAGATACTCAATGATTTCATTGATAAGATACTGTTGGATACTAAGTTGTAGCGCTTGAGTCAAATGGAATTTTTAATCACATTTTAAAACAACTAAAAAGCTATAATCAGAAGAGAAAGTCAATACCAATATTTTCTGTTACTATTTTTACCAGAGATCCTGTCGGGTATTTTTAAAATATATTTTATATAGTACATAATCCAAGATAAAAATTCTTAGAGCCCCATAACTGACCACGTGCTTCCGATATGCCAATATTCATGTCAAACTTGCTAAACGTATTTGCAAATTCATCATACGCTACTTTCGCTTTCTCACTTTACTATTCTGTTAAAAGTTGGGTGGTAAATTTATTCCATCTGGCTTCTAACGTGCCACTATAAAGCTAAAAGGTCATTTATTCCATTTATTTCTAGTAAAAAATAATTAATGAAATGAAATAAAAACTCTAAAACCTGAATAAAACCAATAAAAATTTTTTTTTTGTCCTTTACAGGTTTAAAACGATGAGTAATCTTAGAATTTTCTTTAGAAAAATGAGACTCATCCATTTTAACCAACAGAAAAACCAACCTAAAAGTTATCGCCATATATAAAAATTCAAGTTCCAAAAAGATTAAAATGTGTTTTCTATTATAATGTATATATAAAGTCGTTCTGTATACTACACTACTAATAAGTAGCAGGATTAATTTAAATCAGGTTTTAGAGAGGTGATTATTTTTTCTTATTATCTGAAACTGGAAAACTTGCTGAGGAATACTGATCTTTCATATTGGCCATTAAAGAAAACAAATAAAACCTCTTTAAACAGACAGTAATTTTATTATCCAGTAAAAACAGTGACTCACTGCAGAGAAAACACCACCAAAAAAAATGACATTACCCAGATTTCCAGCACATACATTTATGGGATATACTAAAAAACAGAATTTTTACTCTCATGTCTCAAGTGCAGCTGAAACTGGGTTTAAGGCCTTGTCAATTTTTAAAACTTATTTAAGATCCTGACTAATTTAGCTTTTCTTTCTCACACCCTTCTGTTAATTTCAGCACGGTCTGGGGGCAGAAGTATGAGCTCTGGAGCCAGAGAGACTCCAGAGTTTCAAATCCCAGTTTTACCACTTAGCTACCAGGTAACCTTAGACATGATTTTTATGCTTGTGGACCCTACAGTTCCTCTACAAAAATAATGTGATAAACAAATTTATTTCAAAGGTTATTATCCAATTAATGGGAGATCCAATATAAAATGTTTCTGCACAAGGTGGGATTTCAGCAATAATAATATTCCTCTCTATAATGCGATTATAAACACTTTTAATTTCATTGTGAAACCATTGGGTAAAAAATAAATGTAAATATGTCACTTATAAAATATTTCACCACAGTTGCGCTTGATTGAGAAGTACTTCTGCTCAGTGCCCAGCTACTCAGTTACTTCAAACTTACCATCTGAATGCCTAATAACTTAGCACCCAGATTATATACCTTATTACAGCACTTACTGAGCGGTCTTGAGACTATTGGGGGAGGGGAAGTTCTTTCCTTTTGTTATTGTTTTTAACTTTCCCTTTGAGGTTGGAAATGAAAAGATAAATGAGAACAAAAGAAAATAAATGCAATGCAACCAGTCTGATGTGCTATGTAAACAGCTCTAGCACTGTTTTATCCAGAAGCAGAGGAAGTAAGGGATGATAATGTCTAAAATGAGGCTTCGGATTATCTACAAAAGTTAATGACCCATGCCAGCACCATGAACCCAGTGATTTAACCTAAATAATACCCGGGTTAGTAACCTGGAAAAGTTAATGTTGATTCCAAAGGTGCCAAATGGGTTGTCTGGTATGGGACAGCAAAGCAGACCTTCTCCTCTTCTGAGATACTTTTGTTTTAAACAGGTGCCTGTACATAGGCAGACTTCATTAGCGCGAGTTAGTATTTGTTTGTATTTGCATATACATTTTCCCCTTGACAGAAACTTTGCTACCCTCTTGAGCGAAAGATTTTTCAGATTCTTGAGGCTATATGTCTAGTTAGAAACCATCTAAGCATTATAATAGTTGGGATACGACTATTCCTTTCTTTTTCAATTCTTACCTCTAAATCATTAAAAAATAAATGAGTATCAGCAAGATTAAAAATCATTTCCTCCATTCGGAGTCCCAGGGTTACAGCCATGGGAGGATCCTGAAAAGAAAATACACATGGAATGAGGTAAAATTTCAGTAACCACTTATTATTAAGAATATTTTAAGTGCAGGGTGGGTGGCTCAGTGGGTTAAAGCCTCTGCCTTCGGCTCAGGTCATGATCTCAGGGTCCTGGGATTGAGCCCTGCATCGGGCTCTCCGCTCAGCGGGGAGCCTGCTTCCCCCCTCTCTCTCTGCCTGCCTCTCTGCCTACTTGTGATCGCTCTCCCTCTGTCAAATAAATAAATAAATAAAAAATCTTTAAAAAAAAAAAAGAATATTTTAAGTGCATATTGTTGTGGGTGGTGGGGGTGGGTACACTGTATGGATTTTTACCCAGGATCCAAAAGATTTCCCAATGATCTAAAAAGTCGCCTTTCCAAAAAGTAATCTAAACCACACGAAATATAGAAATACATCTTTGAATTTACAGGAATCTATACACACATCAAGACAACTTAGAACACATTTCCACATACATCTATATGTTCATGAGGAGGAAGGAGGAAGCAAGCTAGTTCACAGCACCCAGTTTATACGTACTCCATGGAAAGTTCTTTGGAGAAAGATATTTGGATGGGCTACTGAAGACTGGAGCAGACTTATACAGAAGAGGAAAGGACATCCTTTAGGAATAACAGATGATAAGCAGGAAAGGGAGAAAAGGAGGACTTTTGGATGTCCGTAGCATAGGAGCAGAAAAATGTCATCTGAAGGTGGGACAGGAAGAGCTGGTGGAACACGGTAAAACCACCACTCAATTATTAATTGCATTTTGATCGACGGAGTATTTATTTGAATATGCATATAGTTTGGTCTAACCTGCATTTGGCTAGAGATTAAAAGGTAAGGTTGAGGATAACTAAAGGAACAGTAATTAAGTAAAAGTAATCTGAGTAGAAAATATATATGTTTGAAGTTTGATGAACGTAAGGGAGTTAGTAAGGAGGCAAGTGTCTTAATTCTTGTCTACGGAAACCAAGATATTATCTAGCAGCAATGAGCTGAGAACCAAGACCAAAACTGATACTTTACCACAATTAACCAGAGCTGAAAGCCTGACATCAGAGGTGTAAGACTTTGACAAGTAGGGAGAGTTTAGGGATAGGGCTGGGGAAGTAATTCAGGCACAAACATTGTGCTTGAAATGATGGAGAACTGAAATGATCTCTAAGGGAGAATTGCAATAGGTATGCCTCTGGAGATACTGAAACTAGAAAACCTGGAGGGGCAAAGCCTCAGAATTTGAGACCAGAATGGGTATTAGCAGGGAGAAGAATATGGTTTCGAATAAAGCTGACAAGTCTAGAAGGATACTGTTGGTTTTGGCTGAGAAGTTATTTTGGAAGACTTTAGAGGGTGATTTGGGTTGAGTGGCTGGGCCAGGAGCCAGATTGTAGGGATCTGAGGAGAGAGAACCAAACTTGTGTTTTCAATGTTCTAATAAATGGCATTTCAAAAAATGTATTTAAACTTGGAGAAATTAATGTTAACTTTACTTCAATTTATGATAAGGATATGCAACCCAATAGGCCAAGCTGTGTTTGTATATACCCCTGACCTCATTCCACTTAGCAGAAGCCCTTCCTCATCCCATTCCTACACAGCAACAACTGATTTTCTGCCTATACTCCCCCACATAATGCTTTGAGGAGGAAACCCTAGAGTAAACACATTTGAAGTGAGTGTCAGTTTCATAGTCCGTAGTGATTAAAACCTAGAGAATAGGAATTGAGGGCTAAGAAAGAGGTCACTGAGGTGTGTCCCACTCAATGTGGGAGAAGATGAAGACAGGGCAGTAACAATATATTGGATGTCAACACAATTTTCTAATTGTTTGCATCACTTCCTTAGAGATTTCTGTGGATTTCATAGTCAGAGACTCTCTTTTCAAAAACAGATGTTCACTGTTCACATACTTGATGGCATCCTGGTATCATGGCCTCCAGTCGCTCAGACTTGCCTGCTAGATTCATTTGTCTTCCAGTGACAGGATCATTTGGAGCAACACACCCAAAGACCAGACAAAGTCCACTTTCTCCGACAAATATTCACAAACAAAAACAGAAACAGGGGTTGCCTAATTTGTGTCTCAGAAGGATCTCTTGCTGTTACCTTCAAGTATAAAATTCTTCTTTTTCCTTACTTCTTTTGTTGTTGGTCATGTTTTCGTTGCTGTTGAAAGAAAATCCCTGAAGGCTGAATAATTTTGTTTCGAACTCTACATTTGTCTTTTTCTGTTCAGGAATTCCTATTCTAGTCTCTGTCTCTCTCTTTTGGGGTGGGGTGGATAGGCTGAAGATGGAAAACTTGTAAATATTCTGTCTAGTCATGGGACCATGAACAAAAAGTCTATAGAAATATCAGGAAAAATCAAATGTAATTATAGCATGAAAACATATAATTCCATTAGTGACGCTCTCTGCTTTTGAGGAATGTTCACTGATGCAATACAATAAAACCGAGCTCTACACTACTCCATTATGTTTCTGATGATTGCTGCCCTAAAGATATATATTTCAGATGGGGATTCAGAAACGTCCTATTTAAAAGGTTTTCCTTCTGGAGACTCGGTTGGTTGAATTCTCCTCCTATGATGTGCCAATTTTTCTTTTTTAAGTTTTAAATAAAATTACTGAATTTCTTATATTCGTGTCTCACATTCTTTGCATTTATAGATCAGATTTACGAGGCTGGGAGAAAACATACTGTTCCTCTTTCATTGTTACTTTCATTGATTCCACGCTTCTGAAGTCCATAACTCTCTATGCTACCCGTGATAGACAAATCCATGAAGAATGCATTTTGTGTATCTGATAAGCATGCAAATACAATTAAAAAAAAACCAACATGAATTCTCTAACAAGTAAGCATAGCGTATGGTATGATGAAAACTGTATTTGAGCGCTCCCCGGGAATGCAACCCCACGGCACCAGAAGGGGTCGTTTGTCGGTTTTTTAGGCAATGGCGATTCCACACCACCCTCTCCTCAGAGCCAGGACTTAGTAAGCATTCGGGCAAAATATCATTTGTTAACTGGGAAAGTTTAGGTTTGAGGTTTGTCGGAGTGTGAACTAGCTGGATTTTACTGAGGTTGCCAGAGAACAAGGACTGTTGAAAGGGAGGGGTTGCGTCAGCCATGCCAAAAGCTTGGCACAGATGGGCTAGGGATAGTCATGTCCCAAGCCAAGGAAAACCACGTCTCTAAGAAGTGGTGATCTTGTTTCTAAGAGAATGTTTAGTGAGGGCTTGCTTTCAAATATCAAGTTTTTCGCCCCCCCAGCTTACTAAGTCACTGGGACAGCTAAATCTAAGCGGATTACAATACCACATTTTTCCAGCTAAAGAATGCACAGATGTAAGACTCCAAGAAAGATGACCAGCAAGTTGGTGGAGGTGGCCTTAGCGAGGCTCTGTAATGGTGGGCACCCTCTGCTTGGCCAGACTCCTGCGAAGGAGCCACGAGAGCCAGCAACCCCATGGTTTTATCAGGCATCTGAGAGTGAAACATACTTCTGGATCGAACCCAAGTTTTATACAGAGATGTTTGCTCATTTTCATGGGATGTTTGTAGAATTATGGGCACCTTATGAATCAAGAGTAACTGCCCTTTTTAAGTTTAACTGTAGTGCGTGTTGAGTTTAGGGTCTGAAATGAAGTGACGGTGGGGGGGGGGTGGGATAATGAGGACACCAACGGGGTTTTGTGGAAGCTCTGATACATATTATACATATATAACAGTTCCAGTAGGTTCCAAGAGTCTACAGCAGAGTTTAGCATGGCGCAAACTGAACTTCTGCCAATTTGCTCTGTGTACCGCTCTATTAAAATACTTCAACTATTCCCAAGACATTTTAAGGGAGGGAGGGGGAGACAGAGAGAGAAGGGAAAAGAGAGAGAGAGAGGGAGCGAGCGAGGGAGGGAGGACGAAGAAAATGAATAACTCTTGGCCCTTAAATGTGTGATTTTAAGCCAGATGTTACCAGTTTTTAACCAAGTCAGGATCAAGTACGGCACTTCTCTATATCAAAATACTAACGCCTATTAGCCATGTTAGCACAGAACATAAATTGGAGCCAGACTGTCTGTCTATGGGCCTCTGGCCTGCACTGGGCCATCAGCTGGAATTCCTCCTCTAGAGACACAATGTAAAAATATCTCAGGAGAGGCAGCAATTATATATTTTTAAAGAAATAAGGAACTTTTTTTTTTTTTTTTTTTTTCCCAAAAAGAACTAAAGCTCTTGGAACAGTTACTCCTTTGGGACCGGAAGCACATTTGTCAACTTGTGGGCACAGAGGCGGAAGATGTGCAAATTCATTACACAAGGAGGAAGACAATGGCGCTATGAACTAGGTGAGGAAGAGCTAGTGGGTTCGTGAGAGTACATGAACTCTTCTAGTCAGTGACGGGGGAAGAAGTGAAACTCAGTCAGGAATCAGAGGGGCAAGTTTACAACTGAATGTTTCTCTATGATGGACAGGCAGAGGGCTTCAGGGTTCTCAGAGGGAACTGGAGAAGGGTCTCAGCAACACTCATTCCATTAGCATGTATTCAATAAGTATCTACGATGCGTCAGATGTGTTCAAATTCTGGGCAGAGAGCGGAGAATCAAATAAGCAAAGTTCCTGCCCTTACGGAGTGAATACTATTACTAGATGAGATACCTGATAAATAAATGGACGAAATCCATGTAAGTATATAGTATGTCAGGTGGAGAAAAAAAATCAGAGTCGGCAGATACAGAAGGTCATGGGGGATGGCTGGTGATGGCTCATTTAAACAAAGTTCAGGGAAGGCCTTTCTCAGGAGGTGACAGCTGAGGCTAAGAACCTGAACAGGGTAAGGAACTAGCCAAGCAGAGAAGAGGGGGCAGAAAGCACGTGTAGAAGCAAAAGGGAGTCCACATGTGTAGAGCCGTGTGAGGCACCGTGACCCCAGGCAGAGAAGGGGAGTGGAGCAAGTACTTTGAGAAAGATGGCGTGCTCAGCTGGTTCAGACACATGTGAGAGGCCCCAGCAAGATAAACCGGGCATTTGGCAAGCAGGTCACTCCTCAGACTTGAAGGCACAGGCAGAGAATGAGAGTAGCTACTGGAAAAAGGGCTCCAGAGGCTTTTCTGGTGACGGGACCATTACAACATGAAATATGGCATAAAGAACAATCCAGAAGAGTGGGGAACTGGGGACTTAGGCACAAGGAAGTTCATTTCCAGAATCAATGTATTGGGTAAATACAAGGGCCTAGATCCAGGACATGAATGGAAGTGCAAAGAGAAGGCAGAGAATATGGTTACGGTGTGAAGATGAAGCAATTTTTTTGTCTTTCAGTTTGTTTTTTTGTTTTTTGTTTTCCTCCAGTGAGGAGGAGTTTTGTGCAGACTGAGAAGGCACTGTGAAGGTCTGAGGGGAGAGAAGGTTTGAAATAGTCAGCTGAAGAATTAATTAACTCAAGAGTGCTGGACCCACTGGGCACAATCAGCTGTTGAGAAACAGGTAGAGAGTTGGGTGGGGTTTTCTGCAACGTGAGTCTGATGCCGAAAGAGCAGGATAAGGACAGTGAGGCTTTATGGGAAAGTGGGGCTGCAGGGACATCCAGGGCTTCAGGGATGATGTCTAACGCAGAGCCCATCAAATGTGACCACACATGAGAAACACCTGGAGAGTATTTAAAAATCCCACTGCTTACCCCACACCCCGCACCAATGACCTCAGATTCTCTGAGGTGGGAGCTATGCATCGGTAATTTCAAAGCTCTCCAGTGATTCCAATGTACAAATAAGACAAAATCAGCAGATTAGCACCTGGCTACTCAAAATGTGGTTCACAGACCAGCAGCCTTGACGTCACCTGGGAGCTTGTAAGAAAGACCGAATCACAGACCCTACCTTAGATCTACCCAAGCAGAATATGCAGTTTAATAAGATCATCAAGTGATTCATATGCATGTTGATATTTGAAAAGGACTAGCGAAGAGCTCTCATGAAGTTCTGGGACCGTAGGGAAGACTAGAGCTGGTATGACCTTCTGGTTTCCCCAGAGGTAAGCCTTTGGGTTGCTTCCGAAGGACTCTAAGACTTGAGTCAGTCTGATCACTGGGTGGAATGCTGGTTCAGTAGAATTCCTTAGGAACTAGGATTCCCTGCTAATAGTTTAAAGTTATGAGTAAGAGTGCACTGCTCCACCTTCACCTCCGTGAAGACCACCTGTGGACTTCACTTCAGCTACCAAACGACCCACGGGGGCTCTTTTCTTAGTCACATAGCCAGACACCTGCTGGGGAGCTGGTAAAAGTGGAAAACTAGCTAATTTTTGCTCAGGATTAAGAGTATTCATCCCTAATCTAAGTGTTTGATGTAAGCAACATATTTGCAATTGAACAGTAGTCAGTATTAAGTAATCAGAAACCCTGATGGAGGCATCATACAATTTACCACCACCATCTTCTGTTTCAATCAGAAGAGAATCCAATATATAAAGCTCGCCCAAATTTATTAAACTAAGGACGGAACACATATACTTCAAGGGGAATTACAGCAGTAGTAATACAGTTGCTATGCTACGTACCTATGTAGTTGCTATGCTATGCTAGTGTGGAGACTCTGGATCCACGAGACTTGTTGAATTTTTATTATTTTTTGGTCCTTCTAGCCTATCATATGCCATATATATTTTTAAATATATTATATATTTTTAAATATAAAAAAAACAAAATAACATTATGTTTATATATAGCTTTGCTATATATATATGGGTGAGAAGGAAACGGTCAGGTTGGGGAGACTGGCCATGGGTGGATGAGCTGGAAAGCCCAGGACTGAGAGAAGAGAGGTAGGGGCAGAGATGACTGAACACACCCAACTGGGGTGGCCATGGGACTTGGTGGAGATGGGGGGGCGGAGAATGGAGGTGAGTGGTACATGAGAGAAAGCTATAGAAAAGAGAAGTGAGACATTAACCTAGAAAATGGACAATTGATGATTTAAGGAAATTTAAGGGACGTTAATAATCAAATCTGCTCTGCCCACCTGCTCAAGATGGGAGATGGAACAAGTTTATAAACTGAGATCATAAACAGGGACTGAAATTTCAAGGGAAGTTATAGAAGTCTCCTCTAGAAGTTCATGTTTTTAAGAGATGAATTGCCACTCACTGTTCTGGTATATTAGTTTCAAGCTAATAAATGTGAGGTCCCTTCAAGATCTTTCTCTTTTCTCATCTACTCCCAGCAATAATTTGGTGAGGCTGGGCTTCAATAAAAGTGAGCACAATGTTTGGCTATTTATGATATCACCTAGAGCCATTCAACCCAATAGGAAAACAAAACAAAACAATTTCTCTGAGAAGAATGGATATTCAACAAAAAAGGAACACAGAGCTCTGCAAGAGGAGTCCCTATGACAGAGTTTGAGAAATGTCACTGTCTTTGAGTTAGCTTTACTTGTACATACGCATGCACTGTAATTATGTACATACCATTCACGTACACATATGTGCGCACACACACATATTATGAACAACCACATAGCACACCATAACGCTTGTGAGGCTTGCGAATTCTGCTGTCACTCACTTATATGTACCATACACTCTCGTCACCCTCTACTTCCCTACAAGAGTGAGCCGAGTATCTTACGTTTGAGATAAAACAGCAGATATAAATATATGCACATTTTTTAAGGAAACATCCAGTTTTCCCAAAATTCAGTTTCCCAACGTTCAGATTTCCTTGAAACCAGATAAAGTAGGTTATACTTACCGAATGGTTATTCTGTGGTAGATAATGGGCCAAATTTTAATGCCTTAGCTCATTTAACCCTCCTAATCACATGATTAATTTTATCATCCTTCCTTTCTTATACAGAAGGTAACTGAGGCTCACAAAGTTTAAATACACTACCAAGGTCATATGTGCAGTAGGAAGTAGAGCTAGAATTTAAACTCAGGTCCATTCTCCCTTCAAAGCCAGAATGCTCTAGCCACTATGCTCAGAGGGGAGGTGACCTACACTGGTGTTAACGTTCCATTAGGATGGCCTCTAGTCCATGGTTCCAACCCTTAATTAATTCAAATCACTTCCTTTTAAACCATGTTGCCTTTTCTTAGTTGGCAAGCACCTAAGTCAATACTTATCTTCATAACTACCCCAAAATTTAAAATCTAGCTGGTGCCATTTCAGAAATCTTTTTATGTAAGTGTGTACACTTTTAATATAAAAGTCATCAATTGGTTTATGCTGATGGACATCTTATTTCCCCAGTGCTGCTCTTATATGAGATGCTGTCTACAATGAGCAAACAGTTTGGGAAGCTTGAAGTTCAATTTCTCAGTACAAAGTCTAACTAACCGACTATTCACTTTTCCTTCAGTCTTTTTCCCTGACTTGGGCTATTTTCTTAGCTTCCTCACCCATACTATGGAATAACTTCAGAGAATCGTGGCTTCACAGCACATGACACATTAATGTTCCAAAATGAATCAAATCCCTAAAGCACAATTTATTCACCTTCTTTCATCCCTCCTTCAAAAAAGAGGAATTACTACAACTTACCAAGTAAAATAATACATACACATAATTAGGGAATAGGGATAGTCTTCACAAACTCTAACAGATGACAGATGAGATGATTCCTCATCTATGTCCTGCCAAATTTACAAACTCCTATTCCGGAGTTTTACACGGCTGAAAACTGTACATGCCCACAGGTGCTCTGCTGTAAAGCCCATCATCAACTTCATAAGCAGCAAGGCTCAAAACACCCACATTGCTCACTTGTCATTATGGTAAAAATCCAGGAACTATTCTGCTTGGGAAAAGAGCATGTTGTGTTGACAACAGAACAGAGTCTAAAGTGCTAAGTTTTTAAGAAGACCCTTGGAAAATTCACAATATCATTTACTGATAAGTGGAACTAGGATTTTCCATAAGTTTCTTTTCTAAATTAAAATGCAAAAGTTAGTTACACAGGGCTATTTATGAGTGAAATGGTATTCCTAAATTATTATGTTCCATGCATTTTATTTTTATAGGTGGTGGGGAAAAAAAAACCCATGAGACCAAAAGAATGTAGAGATTAAGAACATGTCAAGGAGATGTGGGTTCTGACTGGCCATACCACTTACGAGCTGTGTGAGATACTACCGACCACACAGGGCGGTGACAAAAGTTATGGAGATAATGCATGGAACAGGACGCTGGGCAAAATGTCAGGCCCACAGCAAGAACTCCAAATGGTGCTTATTTTTTCTCGGTGACAGAAAGGAAGATAAATAGAGAGGTAAGTAGGTGTGGTTCTGTCAGGACATGACTTTGCATCTCTGGTGCTTACATTTCCATCTCCCAGCTCACTAAATATCAGGCCACTACGATACCACTTCATACAAACACTGACCTTCTATGTGTCCAGAAATAACTGCCATTAGTCATTTCTCATTTGGGGGAAATAATGTGTATTTTTAGAAGTTTCTCTGGCCTGGGATATGGGCGATAGTTTTCAGAGCTGAGTGCTACTTTTATACAGTTACATTACCTCATTTAATCCATCCAGTAACCCCAGGAAGGAAACAGATTATAACCACTTTGAGATGAGACAGGCTCAGAGGTTAAATGACTTGCCTGAGGCACATCCAGGCACAGGACTTTTCCTCTACCTTCCAGCTCAGTGCTCCTTCAGCTGGATAACTGCCCTAAAGACTGGGTTCTGAGCAGCACCCAGGATTCAGGAAACCCTCTTGGGGTGACCGAGAACTATGCGAAGGGATCGGCTACATGAGGGAGGGGAGTGTGTTATCTCTAGTCCCTCAGCATCTCCATTTCACCCACAGCAGGTCTGCCCTCAGATGTTTTACGTAAAGATCCTCAGTGTGACACGGTAAATGCGCAGAAGCATTCTTGGGGTAGAAGGAAAGAACTGAAAAAAATCACTATGTTACACAAAAATGTTAGGCTTTAAAAATGCACGTAGTAGAAACAAGACTTATCCCACAAATGAAGAGGACTGAAGACATTAACAAGCGCAAGCTGACGCAAACTTTATGTAGCATAAGGGTTGTCCTTTCCTCTCCAGATAGTATGGCCCTGGTCACTTTTGTTATTGGCAAAGCAAAGTCCTTCCCAATTGTCAACCGGAATGACCTCAATTCAAGCAGTCCTCAAGGTCATTACTGAAGACACTAAGGAATTGAGGAATTAAACATGGTTACAAAGGATTCTCAGCTGTTAAAACCTCTCAAGACCTCTAACATGATAACGGCACTGAATGGCCATAAAATGCAAGTAGTCTCTACCTCTCTTTGGCCATGGGCCTTTCCATAAAGATTATCAATTAACATGTCCCAGAACTCACTTTTTCAAGAAAAAAGTTGGGGAAATATTCTTTTCTGGTGGTTCTTAAAGCATGGTTCATCAACTTTATTGGGGATTTATTCCAAATGCAAAATCTCAGACCCCACCCAGACCTACAGAATCTGAAACTCTGGGGGTGGGACGCAGCCATCTGTGTTTAACAAGCCACGAGGGTTATGGTGACTCACGTGGAAGTTTGAGAAACACCGTTCCGGTCTAAATCGCTACCACTTCTTACTGCCTAGCAGCCTGCGAGTCTCCACAGAGCAGCCAACTATAAACCATCATGTCCCCACTCCACCAAAACCCTCCAACACACTGCAGCTAGACTAAACCCCAAGTGCCTTATGGGAGATACCCTAGCAGATGCGGCCCCCTGCTCACCACTCTGTTCTCATCCTGACTTATTCTCTCCCTTGTTTACAACCTTCCAGCCACACTACTCCTTTATATTCCTGGAACGCTGGAAGACTATTCCTGTTCCAGGGCCCTCCTGTGCCCTCTGCCCAAACAGTCCACCACACTCTCCCCTTCCCCCTACATCGGCACTGGCTAGCTCCTTCTGTAATCCAGGCCTCAGGATCAATGTCGCCTCCACCCTCAGTCCCCAGTGACGCTCTACATGACGCAGTTTTATTGTCTTCATGGGGGTTATGGCTATCTGCTCTGATGTTGTTTGCTTGTAAGCTCCATGAGAGCAGGAAGCGAGTCTGTCTTGTGTTAAAAAATATTTGCTAGATAAATATAGTCTGTCTACAGAGCTCTAGTTTCACCATTTTTACTTGTGGTTTGTGGTCAAGTGAAAGCTGCCCGATGCCCTCTCGGCCCCTCTGAATGACCTCTGAGCTGTGTGTGGTCTCCAGCTTCAAAAGATGGGCCTGACATAACATCCCTTACTTAGCTCCTTCCCAATATGCCAAGGTAGTAACATCTTACTGGAGAGAAGACAACGCCAACTTCCTTTTGGACATTAAGAAACATGTCAAGAATCAAATGACTTTAAGAAAAATGTAAATAATAATTTAATAAATGAAGTCATCTAAGTTGTTTTTCATGGACTTCAAGAAGGGTGTTTTCATTCTGATTAGAAAAAACAGAGCCTAAACAAATTTTTACTTTAATTCCCTTAAATTGCCCCAAGTAAGACACTATTCAATATGGTGAATTCCAACAGGCTTCCCTCCTGTTAGAATCATATAAAGTACAAGGACTTGTTATGAGACAGACCAAACGTACCAGCATTTAGCATTTTGTGACGTTCATCACGTTTCTTAGCCCCTCATAACCCTGGGTTTCTGCATCCGTTGAACTTGGATCACAAGAAGTTGCAGCAGAATAATTAAGAGAATTAAGGGGGATGACATTTGTGAAAGTGAACAATAACAGGTTTTTTGAATCTCAATTCATGCTAACTGTTCTGCAAAGCCCTTTATTTTTTATTTATTTATTTTTTTTGCAAAGCCCTTTAAACAAGTTATCCCTTTCATTCTTATTCACTATAGGTAGTGTAATTCCCATTTTACAGAAATTGAAGCCCAGAGATTAAGGGTCACAGAGCGTCAAGCATCAGCTCAGCACTGGGCTTTGAAAGTGAAGTTTTTCTAACTCAAAGGTTCTTGTCCTTAACCGTCATCCCTGCTGCTTGTGAAATGCCAAATACAGGCTCCATCTGCCACCCAGTAGGTGTTCTGTAGATGTCGGTATCTTTCGCAAACTTTCAACATTGTCCCTTGTTCTCTTCCCATGCTATACCGCCATGAGACAGTGATATCTGTCGGCCACAATCCATTTCACTGAACATTTCTTAAGGTTTACCTGTTGATGGAAAAGTATCCCAATCTTCTGAGAGAAGATCATTCAGATTCTTCCAGCCTACAGAGGACTCCAAGAAGGGCCTACACAGTCCCTCACTGATTGTCTTTACTCTTTTTAGGCTAGGTTGCATGCTCCGCTCATGGCGCGTTGAAGGTCTATGCTGTGTGATGTGCTATAGCAGAGATGAGATGGGCTCTGGGGTCAAAGAGTCCAAGGCGCCACGACTCACCTATGCCAGTGACTAGCCAGACGACTCTGCACATATTTTATTTCCTGAGGATGTTTCCTCCTCTAGAAACGGGGAGAAAATCCTCTCGCTTACAACTGTTGCGACACTTCATGCCTGGCACACTGTGGGCACTCAACAACATTAGTTCCCTCCTTCCCTTCACTTCGCCCCACTCTTTCGATAAGCTCTCCTATTTTAAGCATTGAAGAGGTCTCTTTTGTATTCCAACAAAGCTTTCTGACAGTACTTTAAGAGAATGGAACTTGTCCGTGAAATGAACGCTGCATGTCCAGGTGGCCCATCTGGGGAGGGGACAGGTCTCTTTTGATGATACACCACTGCTGAGGGAAGCATGAGAACTTTGCTATTAAATCGTTCTTGGAACCAATTTGAGTCACTCAAGAAAGGCAGCTTGTTATTCAGGTTTTTTTATGGTTCACCAACCCCCCTCCCTGACTCTTTACTGGTGCCCCTTCTTATCTCAAAGGGAAGTCTACTCTCAGTTCTGGGAAGGGCGCAACTTTATGGTATTTTTGCCAAAAAGAAAAAAAAAATATATATATATATAGCATTTTGACCATGCTCCTTATTTATCACCTTGGGTTCAAATGATCTTACTATTTCTAACAATCAAAACCACCACAAAAAGATGAAAGTCTGAAGTGAGGAAATACTCCAAAAATCTAAAGGTAATTCCAAAAGATGACTTCCACCACTTTTGATCTGATCTGACACAATGGAAGCCACATGGATATTTAGGTATAGCCTCTGATGGTGATTATTTTGAAGGGAACTTTATTTGGATTCATACGTTCAAGTTAGATTATCTTAAAACAGTGAAGTAATATGAAACTTAGCCGTATAAAAATATTGCGGTCAGCTCAAGCAGGATTTGCTGTGTATTCCTCATCAGCCAAAACTATTCCAGAAGAAACGCTTTAGATTGTTATCTGGAAACTTTTTAAACTGTATACTCTACCAGTCATCGAATTTTGAATGTGCACCCCAAATGTATATATGGTTACTTTATTTATATGTTATACACATATTCTTTAAATTATAATAATATGCATGTATTTGTAAAGTAAGTGCATTATAAAACATAAAACAATACAAATTGAAGAGACAAAAATGTGTGTGTGTGTGTGCGCATGCACACGTGTGTGTAATTATTTTTTGCCTTATCCGTACAGAGCATCTTTTATATATCTGCACATATTCATACATCCTGCTTTGGACACTGCTGTCTTAAATGACAATGACTGTGATAAAGGGACTAAGACTCTTTTTTTCTAAAGAGCTGTTAAGTAAAAAGGTTATTTTTCGTATTTGTTTAGTTACATATATTACTTGCACCAAAAATCAAATACAATGCAGATTCACCAAGAGTGTAGCACATGACTATTTCAAGTAGGAAATACTTGAGCTCAATTCACCATTACTGGTCTAGAAGACAAAACTTAATAAAACTGCTAAACACTGCATGCTGGGCTGACATGAGACCCTCATAAATAATGAAACACTTTAAAAACACAGGGAAGGCACTTCTATAAGTGTAATATGTAAAGGAGCCAAAGTCAGATATAACTTTGAATACTGTATTGAAGGCAGGCCAAACATGTTCTGAGTTGAGTCTGGTCAGATTATGAATCCTGCAGAGTCAAAGACTCAGACAGCAATGGCCTAAACCACTGTTTCCCTGACAAGTGTTTTCCCTGACAAAGAGTTGCCCTGATCTTTGTATTAGCACTTACGCAGCATACACCAACCCAGTCATAAGAAGCTACCTAACTACGAAAAGGATGGCAAGAAAGAAAGAGGAGTCACGAGACCATCTGTCTCTGAATTTGTGTGTGTGAGAGGATGTTATCCCGAGTTGCTTATTCAAATGCTTCTCAAATTTATAAAAAATTCAAATTCAAATTTTCAAATGCTTATTCCAATTTATAAAAAAAATACTTATAGTCATAAATCCAAAGGATCTCTCAGACTAAAGATTACTTCATTTCAACTGGCATTCAATAGCAACATTTGGTGCAAGAAGTGAATTCAAACAATTTCTTAAAGTTTCCTTATTAGAGGATAATATATGATTTTATAATGTTGAAAGTCCATTTTAATTTGCAAACTAATTTTTCTAAAATGATTATGTCATAGTAATAAGCTTGCTTTTGATGCAGAAAATTCAAAGGCATTCTGAAAAAAGAAACAAATTCAATTTCGAATTACTTTTGTAAAATTTGCCAGTTCTCATTAAAGAATAATGAGCCAGTGGAAACTAATTAAGAGCAGATTTGACAGCCTACAATAAAAAACACTTAAATGTATTTAAATTGCTCTGGATTTTTTTTTTTTTTAAAGATTTATGTATTTAAGAGAGAGAGCGTGCGTGCACAGAGCGATGCACGAGAGTGTGAGCTGGGGGAGGGGCAGCAGGAGAGAGAGAATCTCAAGCAGACTCCCTGCTAAGTGCAGAGCCCAACACAGGGCTCAATCTCTTGACTCTGAGATCATGACCTGAAATTGCTCTGGACTTTTGAACAAAATAAAATTCCAACAAGGTGCCTTGGGATGAAATTTCTTGATCTCCTTACCTTTCCGTACTTCTGGGCATAAGACCCTGTGAGCAGTGAGTGGAAAACAATGATAGTTTCATCCAAGTCCCAGACAAACACACGCTGAAGAAAAATACAAGCATCAAAGAATTACCAAGTTTTAAGGAAACAGAAATCTCTTAGTTGAAAACATCTGACTTTGTTGTTGGGCATAATCTCAATACCATTTTACAAAAAACTATGCTACTCAATTTTTTTCCAAGTTTGCCAGATATCACTGTGATAAAACCAGAGGGGGAAGAGAGATTAAAAAAAAAAGTCATAATAAGCTTAAAGATCAGATGTCCTAATTTGAATGAATTCATCTAAATATTTACTTGCAGTTAATACCCCAAAAGACACATTTGAACTAAGGATATATGTGCTTGAAATATTATTTTAAAATCTTTCACCTCATGGATTCATGAGATTTTACAATTTGTGCAAAGGATTAAATTTTTTAAAATATTTTAAAAAATCAGTGAGCGATCCCTAAACAGAAATTGCAAACTGTAGAACTTTGGGTTAGATTAGGCCATCAGATGGGTTGTTTAGTTTGTACAGTGTTTAGAAAGATTTCAAATTATTGATCAACATTTCAAGATTAGGAGATTTCACACAAACGGCAGGGTTCTGACCGCAGCAGGGAAACCGGAAGATAGAACAAACTGACCGACATGGCAGTAATGGGAGGGCCCTCTTCGACTGGGCCAATGCTCCCTGCTCTCCACATTTTGCTGGCTCCCTGGCCCCATTCACTCATTTCTATCACCTGCTGGGTTCCTGAAGGCACTGGAATGCCCTACTGTCCTTCAGGTGAAAGGAGTGATGTTTTACAAAGAGGCACAACGACTATCATTTGATTTTATCAAGTCTGGAAATTTGGGTATTTTTCTTAATTGAAGGATGCAGTTGTGTAAGAAGCAATATAGTATGCTTAAGAATAGTCTCCCTGATGTTTTAGAATAAAACTCAACCTGCTTGGCATGGACATATCTCAAAAGAGCTCTCAACCAGAAGAATAGGATGCATGGAAGTTTTTATAGATATAAAAATGTTATCATGTGATCAAATGACTGGAATTTTTCCCATTTTCAGAAGACAACTTTTCTTTTCCATACAGATTAATTTCACCTTTTCAAATTTTATTGACCCCTCAAAATTTTATTGACCCTTAATACTATCAAATAAAGTGTCTCACAGAAGATAATCCCACTAACAATGGCTTTATTTTGTAAATTTCTGTTTGTGTCAATTAGGATCAAAAGATGCAGTTATCTCAGGCCTGAAATTTATAAAGTACCATCGTTTTAAAGATTTTATTTATTTATTTATTTATTTATTTATTTATTTATTTATAGTTTTTAATTTTGCCATTATAATGGATGAAGTCTCAAATTTTGGAGCTGTGAAATGCCAACACGATGAGATCCACTCATTTCATGATACATCCTTCTTTTTTTTAAGGTTAAAACCTTATGGAACAATAAGGTATAGAATATCATTCAGTAAAATAAAACATCAGATTCCACTCCTTAAGGATAAGTCAGCATACCTCCAGGTCACTATCAGGAGGCGGGGAGGGATTGTTTTTCCGGCCTCTTCCTCGGGATTTTGACCCAGAACTCCTGCATGTTCTCTCATCAAGATCTTTGATAGGTGTGGAGGGGCTCTGCACGGTATCAAACTCTCCTAGAAATAACATGACTTGTGTCAAGAAAAGTGCTTCATTTTTAGATCAGGTATGAGTCTTTGTTATGAATTATCTTAATGAATCTTTATACAATAGAAAGCTCCTCATGACAAAAAAGATTTATCATCTCAAATACACAAAATCCCAATTCAATTAAAAATTTTGCAGGTCACACAAATCCCCTGTAGTTTCAATCTATGTGATCTATTACAACTGAATGTGTTTTATACTCCATATGTCTTCACCTTCCCTGTCTCTACCCTCCCCTATATATTTATCCAAGTTTAGCTCTGTTCCCTTCTCCTTATGTCAGAGTTCAAAGGAGGAGATGTCTTCTTCTGGATCAATCCCATCCCTCCACCTATAAACTCGACTCTCAACCACACCTTCTAAGGGAATCGTGCTCCATTAGTTAAACCCTCTCTTAACTTTCTTCCAACCTCTTGCTTTCCCATGGGCCACAGACAAGTTTAAAAGTCCTTCCCTTGACCTTACATTTTCACCTAGAAATTATCTGCTTGCTATCTTCTCTTTTTTAAATGATATTCCTTAAAAGAATAGCACATTACACGACAGGGTTGTCCAAAAGAAATACAATGTGAGCCACAAATAGAACCACATATATAATTTAAAATTTCTAGAAGCCACAATACAAAATGTAAAGAAACATGTAGAATTAATTTTATTCGTATATACTAATTGAGCCAATATAAACACAATATTATCACTTCAGCGTGTAACCAACATGAAAATTATCAACATGTTTTACATAATCTCCTTTTCATTCTAAGTCTTTGAACTCCTGTGTGTATTTCACACTTACAGCAGACCTCCACCTGTACTAGCCTCGCTACAGGTGCTCGACAGCTACTCATGGACAATGACGACAGCAGTGGACAGCACATGTGTCTCCACTTCTGGACATCCGATTTGTCATAATCACTTCACCAAAACCTTAATAAAACTACTCTTACTCAGAGTCCTGTTAACCACGTAACTGACAGATGTCATAAACAGACTGTCTTTATCTTCCTGGATGCCTGAGCTGTGTTCATGATCCTCTTAAATACCACATCCTTAGAGCCATTATTTGGCTTGTGGTCTCCTAGCAGTGGAAGCTCTCTCACCAGTTCTTCTCTGTCTAGGAGACATGCACTCCTTTTCCTCCTCCCATTCCTTGCATGCTGGTATTTAAGAGTTCCAACCTTTGGTCACTGTCCTCCTTATTCCGCACCATCTGGGCGATCTAATCCTCTCCTGGGTTCATCACCCTCTCTGAGATGACCCGTACATAAATCCATACCTCCAATGAGGCTGTATCCTACAGAAGTCTCAGACTTTGTATTTAACTGACCTCTGCATGTCCTCTACGTACATGAATGTCTGACATATCTAAAGCTGGGGATGGGGCACCTTATGAGGAAGGAGTACTGAGCGGCGGCAAATCTGTGGGAGCGGGTTAACATAAACCAAAACGCCGGTGATGCAAAACCTCACAAGTAACAAGGGTCAAACTTACTGTATGACTTGAAGCACTTCACTCAATCTCTCTGAATCTCTCTTTCTCTGTCTATTAAAGCCTGGGCAATAGCAGCTGCTTTCTGAATGACTGAAGTAAAAATGATTTATATTTAATTTGATGTGAATCATATATGTAAACATTTCTAGGAGAGTCTGAGAGCAAACTGCATTAAATTTAAATTAAATTTAAATTACTAAAATATAACCTACTAAAGAAGTTATAACTATTATGCTTTATCATAAAATTAAAGAAAAATAATTATGAGGATAGCCAAGTAGTTATTAATCCAAATAAACAAATCTGGACCGGCTAGACAGCATCTAGGTCATACTTCTTCTGAGATGTTCTCAATAGTCATTTTTACAAAGCTCACTTGTAATTATTTCCAATGGTTATAACATTTTCTTTGGGAAACGCTGCGCATGTCAGGACAGCATCAAAAAATACACGTCTGTGCTTCAAATATTATTTGCTCCTAAAACATTGTTAGCATTGTTCCTATGATGGGTCTGTGCTATTGACTGTGTCAGAGTAGACAGTGTAATAAAGGCTCTATAGTTTTCAATTGAATATCGCCCCATCTTAGAGTAAATCGTGTTTCAGGTTGCACAAGCATTAAACGAAAGCTTTAGGTATTAAAATACATGCCAACTTAAAAAAATCACAAAAAATCCTTCTATTTTCAGCTATTTTTTTAAACAGAATTTTCAGAAGGTTACTATGCCCTGCAAGTCAAATGTTCTCGTTCTGATAAAATGCTGATTCAAATTAAGCCCCATTTATTAAGTAAGCTTATAAAATTTTTGGATGACCTCCCACAAAAACTTGTCTTTCTACTCATGATAGATCGATTTTCAGCTGTTAACTATCATGAGGCAGCTTTGCTCTTGCAAAAATGCAAGAGCTGGAAGGTCGAAAACTTGCAAAATTCCAAAGCCACTGTGATCAGCTATGGGTGGCTGATTGTTGACTGGATCCAGGAAGAAAGAGTTTGGCAGAACAACTCAGCTATTAAATGAACTGGAGAGCCGGCTGCTGAAGAGCAGCAGGAGGAAGAAGGGAAAAGGCTGGTCATAGGAAGCGTCCACGTTTCAATAAAAGTAGGATTTGATATCACTGATTCTTGCCAAGTTACAGAAGGATCTTAAAAGGGCTCTAATGACTGGGACAAAATATGGACCCAAGCGTTTTGATGAAAGTAAAGGCATATCCTCTTAAGAAAACAATGAAGAGTAGGTCCACATTTATCCTTAGTATGTGTCATGCACTGCCTTCTTTCTTAAATAATTTACTGAAATATGTGTTTGGCTCTATTCACTCATTCTGAATCTCGTCATGTCTATAAGATTCTTGCATTTTGTAACCTGGAGCAGTTGTTTGCTTTATCCTTCATGTGGCTAGAACTTCTTTAAATATGTATACTACTCTTTATTTATCCATTTTGTGAATGAACATTACGTTATTTGTAGCTTTAGGCAATTACGAATAAAGCTGCTATAAACATGTTTGTTCACCTCTTGTGGACATAAACTCCTATTCCTCTGGAGTATATTTTTAGCGGTGGGACTGCTGGGTCAGAGGGAAGGCATATGTTCATCTTTAATAGACACTGACCACCTTTTCCTACCACATCTAGTGTGCTTGTATTAATTCCATTTTTTATTAATTCCATAGTTTTTCTAGTGTTTTCTAGTGTTTGTATTAATTCACTCTCTGACTAGCAATGAGATTTCCAGTTGCTCCTCATCCTTGCCAATACTTGGCTTTGCTAGTCTTTTATTAGCTATTGTGGGGGTATGTTGGTCCCACTGTAGTTTTAATTAGCATCTTCTTGTTGAATAATGATATAAAACACTTTTTTTTCCCCATTTGGTATCTTATCTTTATGAAGTAACTGTTTAAATCTTTTGCCCATTAAAAAATTGGTCTGGGTGCCTAGGTGGCTCAGTTAGTTAAGCGTATGCTTCCATCTCAGGTCATGATCCCAGGGTTCTGGGATCAGAGTCCTCCATCGGACTCCTTGCTCCTCTGGGAATCTGCTTCTCCTTCTGCCCCTCCTCCCACTGGTTCTCTCAATCCCTCTCTTTCTCTCTTTCAAAAAAAAAAATCGTTATCTTTTTCTTATTGGTTTGTCAGAGCTCTTTATTGTAAAACATTCTTTATATATGTCTGACTTAAACTTCACCTTAACCCAGTGAATTTGGTCCTTCATTACCCTCTTTTAATAATGGGAGAACCAGAGGCATGTGAAATTTTAAATTAACTTGCCACGATGAAATAGCTTCTATGCAGAATGCCGGTATGATTCCAGAATTCTTGCTTTAACCACTATGCTATCCTTTCTCTCCCAGATAGCAACAGATCCTCCAGTTTGCAAAGAGGTCAAACTTATATCTGTTTCTACCCATCAAAAGAGGATGTAGACTTCTTACAATTTTGTGAGAATAAGGACCAATGAATTCATCAAAAGATCTCCATAGTACAAGAGTAGGTCCTGAAGAGTGCATGCGTCGTATCTGGGCCCCTACAGCAACCACCCAGGGGAACAGTTTTTGACCTCTGTATCTTTTGAAGGTTCTATCCTTTCTTCTGATAAAGGGCAAAACCAGGAACTTGAGCTCACCTGGTCATTAAACATTTGTTGATACTTTGTTTTTTTAGGAGAAAGCTGTTCATTCCAGGGTCTCTGCCAAATTTCACTCAGGTAATTGCACTAGGGTACAATGATGCTGCAGGTAGGGAAAAGGTAAATTGGCAGAGAAATTAAATGTGGTCAGTCCTTTCTATCTAAATCCTCTTGTTAGCTTCAATTAAATGAAGGAGCACTTTGCCTTCCTTCTTGTCCTTGTGTGAAATGCCATGAAGCTATGGAAATTCTACTGAGTTCTCCCTAAGAAACTGGCTTCTTTTCAAAGAGTGAAGTGATCTTACTATATTTACTTTTCTGAAGCACCTGTAAAGTTTAATTAGCTAATGTACTGTAATGTTTGCCAAGGTCTCAGAGTAAAGGATGATACTGTTACAAATTACCGATTATTTTTCATTTTCAAGATGTTTAAAATATTGAAAGAGCGGGAGCTACAACAATCTCTAATCTTACTGTGCTAATCAGTCATCAAACTTTTTGAATGCAAATCAAAAATATAATATGCCTGAGATAATCTTTGTTAAAGGCAAAAAGAGATCTTTATAAAGGTAATATAAACTCAAATATCTGCTCTTAATCAGGATGCTCATGTTTCTTTAAATACATTGTCAAACTGCCTAATAAGGTAAAGAACTGAATGCAATTTGCAATTTCCAAATAACATCAGTCATTACCAATTGCCTTAGGCTTTTCTTGAGCCAACACTATACATGATTGAATAATTCTCCTTTAATTAGTACAGTAACAAATAAGTATACCTTCTAAGCTTTGGCTCTTTAGATCCAACTTAATTCCCAACTCTAAACCAGAAGAACCACCAGCTATTATAGAATATAAAGTATGTTTCTATTTTAAAAACAAGAGCTGTGAATAGTAAATGATTTATGAAGAATTATGGATTTAATTGTTAGGCTCTGCGTTCAGTCCAAAATGCAGAGCTGGTCAATGGGAAATACTTTTCATACTCTTGAACTAAGTACCTCAAATTTCATCAATAACAAAGAAAAATCCCATAGTTATAAACTGGTTGGCTTTTTGGATGCATACTGGATCTAGAGAGACAAAATCAAACTTAAAACTACCTTGCCTGAAGCTGGGGGTCATAGAAGTCCCTAAAAATCCAGACATGTTATTGTTATAATTTTGGTTAAGAGAATAATACAGGGGCGCCTGGGTGGCTCAGTGGGTTAAGCCTCTGTCTTCGGCTCAGGTCATGATCTCAGGGTCCTGGGATTGAGCCCCGTGTTGGGCTCTCTGCTCAGCAGGGAGCCTGCTTCCCCCTCTCCCTCTGCCTGTCTCTCTGCCTATTTGTGATCTCTTTCTCTCTGTCAAATAAATAAATAAAATCTTAAAAAAAAAAAGAATAATACAGTTACAAGTAAAAATGATTTCTTCTTTAAATTCAACTGAAGGTATGATAGGACCTGAAAATTATGTCAAACTGTATTTGTTGGCATTAGCAATCAATGGAAAGCTAAAGAAATTGCATTCTGATAGTGACTATGTGGATGTTACACATGGATGTGTCACATCCAAAGTCATACATTGAGAATACCTACAAGCCTGCATTTAGTATTTTTAATGTAAGCAAAATAGCTATTCTGAATATTTATTATTCTTTAATTAATGGAAAATGTCCATCTGTGCCTTCCCTGCAGAGAAACTTTTGTGATCACACTGAAGTTAGAGCAAAATCAATAGCAAATTCAAAGTATTATCCAGTGGATATCATATTTGAAAATCAAATAGGTAATGGTAGTTTATTCATGGTAGTTCTATTTCATTCACGTCTGCTGGTCCTGGTCCTGTTATTGTCTCCAGTACCTTAATGATCAAATACATCTGTGATTTTGTTTTTGAATACAGTTATCCTACCCTGTTTCCCTATGCATTTACTATTGAGAAAAATCTTTCACAGAGTGATAAGACATCCCCTTATCTAAAGCATCTCTACTACCCATTAAGTAATGGATATTGCTGAAATCACACTTTCTTCTTTCCTCTTCTTTCCTTCCTTTCCTTCCCTTCCCTTCCCTTCCCCTTTCTTTGTGGTTCCTTCCCTTCCCCTTCCTCCCTCCCCCCCTTCCTTCCTCCCTCCTTCCCTCCCTCCTTCCCTTCCTTCCTTCCTTTCTTCCTTCCTACCTTCCTTCCTTCCTTCCTCTTTCTCTCTCTCTCTTTCTTATTTCTTTTCTTTCCCTCCCTTCCTTCCCTCCTAGATTTATGCTCAGGGTTGCATGCATGCATGTGCACAAGTTGGGGGAGGGGCAGAGGGAGAGGGAGAAAATCTATAGCAGACTCCCTGCTGAGCTGGGAGACCAACATGGTGCTGGATCCCAGGACCCTGAGATCATATGATCTGAGCCAAAACCAAGTGTCAGAAGCTTAACTGACTGAGCCACCTAGGCACCCCATACATTCTTTCACTTGAGGTAATATTCCTGATGAAAGGTAACTACTGACTCAAAGAGGATCAGGACAGATTTAGCACGTAGGATTTAAGCTGAAATGAGGTTAAGGTGAGTGAGGCACTAAGGGTGTGAAATTTAAGGGCCTTGAGGATGAATGCCTCCTTTAATTGTGTACCCTGTGCTTCCCTGGCCTTATTTAGTCCCAGCCCTGCACAGGATGCAACTGCTCAGAGAGGCTGGAGCTAGATGAAAAGCCTAAACAGGAGCCTTAAGGGGACAAGGACTGGAAATTCAAGGGGGCTGTGTGGTCACAGAAGGAAGGCTCTAAAGGGAAGATAAGGAGAAAGAAACTGAAATGTAGGAGCACCAAAGACAAAGTCTAGTAGAATACTAGACAGTTTTTCCTTGGAGCCACAGTTAGAGGGGATTTCTGAATAGGGAACAAAAAGAAAGGATATCATTATTTCATCAATTCATGATCTGAGCATATCTTCGTATTTACTAGAAGTGTTAGCTTCATTTTCACTTCTTTAGGTTCAAATTAGCTTCTTGCTAACATTCCTTGTATTATCTAGCATTCTCCCTTTTCAATACTTATACGATTTTAATTATTTGCTTTATATTTGTCTTGTTTGTCAAATGGAAACTAAAGGTATGCAGAGAGCTCATTCACTACTGGAATATCGGCAGTACCTGAGACCTATTAGTCACTCATAAATAATTGTTAAATGGCCTTGAATCTTGGAATCACTGGTCCATTTAGAAAGAATTTATAGTGCTGTTACCGTGTTTCCCCATTTTCTTGTCTTCCAACACTGGACAAAAAAAGATAAGTTTGGATCTTCCAAATAACTGAAGTCAGAAAAAAAAGCTTGAACATACTAATGGTGATTATAAAAATTCTTAACTTCATTTTTCTTATTGAATCTTGATAGTTCTTTATATATTCAGGATACAAATCCTTTATCAGATACGTGTTTTTCCAAGTATTTCCTCCAAATCTGTGGCTTGTCTTTTTATCCTTGTAACAGTGTCTTTCAAGGAACAGAAGTCTTGATTTCATGAAGGCTAATTTCCTTTCTTTTAGAGATTGTGTTTTTAATGTCATACCTATAAAATCTTTATGTAACCCAAAGCTACAAAAATTTCCACCATGTCTTCTTCTAGAAGGTTTACAGTTTTAGTTTTTATACTAATTGTATATGGTGTGAGTTACAAGTCAAGATTCTGTTTTGGGATTTGTTTTTTGTTTGTGCTATTATTGTTGTTATTTTTGCATATGGATGTCCAATTGTTCCAGTACCATTTCTTTTAAAAACAAACAAAAAAAAAAAACCCTTTATTCTCCAACTGACTTTGCACCTTTGTCAAAGTTCCATTTTCCAGTGCATGCATACAGGTCTATTTCTGGACTCTCTATTCTACTCCATTGTTCTATGTATCTATCCTTTTGTCAATACCACACATTTTTGATAATTGTACTTTATAATAAGTCTTGAAATCAGGCAATGTCAGTCCCCAGACTTTGTTCTTATTTTTTAAAATTATTTCAGCTAATCTAGTTCCTTTGCCTTTCCTTGTAATTTTAGAATCATCTTGATGACTTCTCCAAAAAGTCCTGCTGGAATTTTGAATAGGATTACAATGAATCTTTAATTTTATTAAATTTGCCTTTAACTTGAAATACTTCAGCTGTGTCAGCAAATTCAAGTCCAGTGGTACTGCAGATATGCTTCCGACAATGAAGAATACAAGGGATCTTAAGTAAGTGCTGATCAGAGAAAGATATTAAAGTACCTACCAACGATCCTACACATCCTAGGAATGTAGAAAATGTTCACTGCCCAGAGCTCCTGAGGATTCACGAAGATAAAGGAGCTACAGAGGCCCTCAAGCTTAAGGGAAATACTATCAATTACACCCAAAGAAGATAATATTACTACAGTTTTTCCATATTGGCATGATCTTTACGAAAGAAAGCATTAGTCAGGCAAAAGGTCCACTGACCTTTTTACATCCATATTCATGTGTGTATATATATATATATATATATATATATATATATATATAATGCCATCTGAAATTAAAATCTCTTAACCATCCACATCTAAAAGAAGGGTTTTCTGAAACACCAGAAGAATAGCCTCATCTTACATGGTGGTATTGGCCCAGATGAAACATCAGCAGCATTAGATGAGAACTTTCAGCCTGGTCTCCAAAATGTCCTTTTCCCCCCATATATTAGAGCCAGCAAAACATCAAAGTATTTCACCTGGATGAAGATCTGTACCTGGTTGGCTGGTCAGTCCTGGGAGAGATTCCTGCAACTGATAGGTTGAGGTCGACGATGATGTGCCGTCAGCCGTGTTATTTGACGTCATATATGCCCCGTACGTGGAGGCTGAGTAATACTGTGCATACTGGTTTTGGCCAAAGGCTGTGTAGGATGGGTAATCCTGAAAGAAGAATCGAGACATATGTGTGCTTGAAGGAGAAATTACTTCTGGTCCAAAGAAAAGCAATCACTATGGTAACTGAAAGGTTAGTATTTGGTTCCATTTGTTTTGGAGTCCCCAGTTTTGAGGTGATCCTAGCGAGTTCACACAATTATGACCTACCCTACTGGCTTCGCCAACCAGGTCCAGCACATAATCCTCCAACTGCCTAAAGGCTGCACATGCCTCACGTAACCATGATTACTTATCTGGGGATGTACGTCATAAGGTCTTAGGCACTGGAAGAGGAGAGAAGGTAAGCACCAAGTTCTTACACATCTTCTAATATCACCAGCAAGGAGATGGTATGCCTGCCCTTCTCAGTTTCCGTATGGACCTCCGTCTGCATTCCTGCGGTTTCTTTTACCCTCCTAGGTTACCCTTGATAATTATGCATGAAATAAAGAGTAAATAAAAGAAAATGAATAAGAGAGTTTTTTTACCCAGGCTTTCATAGGCTACGTGTCATCTAAGGTTTTGACAGTCTCTAGTGAGGTTTTCAAATATTGAGTTTGCCTCATTTGCTAGAGAAGAAAGAAAGCATTGGGTCAACTTCTCTGACCTGCCTTTTATTAAAAAATTCTAAGAACCTTAAAGTAATCTAAGTAATCCTTCAAAATCCTTTACATATTACGATAACAAATAAGAATTGTTACAATAATTTGTGTTTAATGTATCTAGCATGTTTTAGCTCAAATTGTTATCAGTGATGATAAAACCTTGGTCAAGATTAAGATTCCCCGATACATCTTCCTAAGGGAACAAAGATCCACATTTGATGTGGTTTCCAAAAAAGGAAAATCTTTATATAAGTAAATATGTGTATAAACAAATATGTGTATTATCAGAAAGGATTTAGTACAGATGACCCTTGACTAACATGGGTTTGAATTATATGCGTCTACTGATACGCAGATTCTTTTCAATAAATATAGAACGGTACTATAAATGTATTTTCTCTTCCTTATGATTTTCTTAATAACATTTTTTCTAGCTAACTTTATTGTAAGAATACAATATATAATGCATATAACATATAAAGTTTGTGTTAATTGGCTGTTTATGTTGTCAGTAAGGCTTCCTGTCAACAGTGGGCTATTTTAGTTAACTTTTAGAGGAGTCAAAGGTTACACATGGGTTTTTGACTGCATGGGGGGTTGGTACCCCAACCCCTGTGTTGTCTAGTTCAACTCTAGTATGGCAGGAAACTAAAATTCTGTTTGTCTGCTAATTTCAGGATCTGATGTTCCCTGTCACCACCTGTAAGCTAAGGAAAAAACCTCTCAACAATACTTGGACAAAGCTTCTAGCAACATGTCTTTCTCAGAGTAAAATATTTACACAGTACTTACTTGGGGTGGAGCAGTGTTCTAAGGCTTTAAGTGGATTCACCCATTTAATCCTCATATTAGCCTATGTGCTACCGTTACCCCATTTTACACTGAGGGGGGAAAAGGTACAGTGTGGTTAAGTGATCTATGTGCTTGAGGTCAGACAGCTCCCAAGTTCCAGAGCTGGAATTGGAACCCAGAGAGGCTGACTCCAACGTCTGTGTGCTGAAGCTCTCCCTGAGGCTACTAACATCCTTACGGGAAGATGAAGTGACTTAGAGGAAAGGTCCACACTGCTAGCTACTGGTGACTAAAACATCTTTCTGTACTCAAACATACCTCAAAAATATCATCCCACTACTGTCACCCTAGTCCAAGCTACTTTCACTTCCTGTTGGAGCCAGTGGACCAGTTTTCCAATTTGTCTCATTTCCAGGTTTAGTTTTCTCCTAGGTGCCTAAAGCCAGAGTTATCTTTTCCAAATCTAAACTGTATGATGCTATGCTCCTGCTCGGAATCCCCTAATAGCTTCCCATTGGGCTTGGAAT
This sequence comes from Potos flavus, assembly GCA_028534135.1. Taxonomy (NCBI): domain Eukaryota; kingdom Metazoa; phylum Chordata; class Mammalia; order Carnivora; family Procyonidae; genus Potos; species Potos flavus. Next base: position 26,890,608 of record CM052886.1, read on the forward strand.
AAAATTGAAATCCTTCACAGAGGGATACACATACAGAGACCTGCCTATCTTCATAAATATGCTTCCCCATCTGCCCTCATGCACAAACTAAACCCTCCCCTTCTTTGAATTCACTGGCACACCAAGGGTTTCACCTCTCGGAGGTTTGGTACCTGCTACTTTCTATGCCCGAAACACCCTGGCCCTCCTTCACCAAAGTCTTAGAAGACTTGTCTCAAATGTCGTTTCTACAGACAAGCCTTTCACAAAATTTTCCCTACTCAGAATTAGATTTCTATTAATATTTTTAATAGGACCCTGTTCTGACTCCTCATGCTTTCCAATTCTATATTTACTTATGCGTTTACTGGTTTATTGTCTGCTTCTCTCAGCAGTTGGTGATCTCTAGGAGGCAGGAACCAGGTCCTATCCACTCCTGTCCCCACTTACATGTCCCCAGCATACTGACCAGGTCCTAAGACATAACAGCTACTCAATAAGTATTAGCTAAAGTAATAGACTGGCATTCTAACCATGGTCCAAAATATAGGTTATGAGTTATATTGGAGCTACTGTATTTAAATGTTCAGATAGTATTGGATCTGTTTTATGTTATAAATCTTTCTTCTCCTTTATGAATCTTTTGTAAATCCTCCCAAGTAGAACAGAGTAGTCTTTCCTTTATGCTACCTACCACTCTGCCTGATGTGCATTTCTATTATTATATTCATTATATCCTATTATTATTTTCATTATATCCTATTATTATTTCATTATATCATATTATTTTCCTATCTGTTTCTTTAGAATTGCTTCCTTCCAGACAGCAGAAAATAATGACATTATTTTTGAATCTTCAATGTCTAGTCAAAAGTCTAATGGATAATAAGTGATCAATAAATGTTTCCTGTATCAACAAAAAAGTAAAATGAAGCTACCTGGATTATCAAAAATTCTCAATATTTTTAAATATAAAATAGACATACCAGCTTTGACGTCTAATGTATTAAGGAAACATTTTTCTAACTAATGCCAAATTACATGGTTTAATTCTATCAAAAATAGTATTTTTCCACACTAATAATCACACTAATAATAATTTCTTTTTTGCCTTTTGTTACATTAATAAATATTAAAAGAAGGCAATTGATATAATTCCATCAGTAAATCCAAAGAGCGCACTTGTGCAATAATTTAGATTTTAGAATATATAAAAGTCCAACAACTATGTTAAAGTAAAACAGTGTATTTTCTACCAAGGAAATCAACTACCCTTCTATCTCAACTACTCTGAACATGACTGAGAACTAGGGAATAAGGACAAAAGATTCTGAAGTGTCAGTATATTCACCCATCAGAAACGTTCACTCTTGCTCCACACATATTTCTAACAAACTAGATTTTAGAACTCACAAAAATACTAAGAAAACATAATTAAGAGGAGGACAAAGGACTACGAGAGGCAAGCACAGTGACAAAAGCAAAAATTACAGCCGTCAGGAAAGTAGGACTCAAACATCTATTAAAATGAACCACAGAACTAAAAGAAAAAGAATCCAAGAGACATTTGGTTTAGTAGCAAATATTCTGTACTAAAAATGTTATAGCCTAATTGTTGGTTGTAGTTCAATCTCTTAATTAGTGTTCATAATAACTTGTCAAAAAATAAAATTATGTTTAGTACAGTTTAAAATAATAGGAAAATACACAATACATTTAGTTCTGTGTCAAATGATTAAAATAATCATGGCTTAAATGTTTAAAGGACAAAGTTTCGATAACCAGAAAACCTAAAATACCCAGAATAACACAGATCCCAAGAATTCTGAAAAGCTAATTTTTACCACCTTGAAATGCCATCTTAGTTTTAAATAAAGAAATCTTCTTCTAGGACAGTATGCACTTATATGACAACCTGAAACTATTCTTCAAAGATCTGAAACAGATACAAAAAGCCTAAATACAAAAAGCTACTATACCTGTTGTGAACCGCTAAAATTTGTTGAATTGGAGACTGAATTATTTGCATAAATAGTAGATGATGGTGCAAAACTAGAACCTAGAAATAAAGAACAAATTTCATTTAAAAAGTATTTCTTTGCAAAATAATAAAAATATTTCACTTTGCAGAATCCAACGAGAGAAGTATATTTTTAATTTTGTTAAGGCAAAAAAACGTGAAATTTCAAGTTGAGAGTATTATAAGGAAATACGTGCTTAGCTCTATCCCTCTTGTGCCAACAGTTAAGGTCTTTGCTATAGATGTCTGTCGGACTAAACAGGAGCACATGGGAACAGTCTTAAGGATAGCAGCTAACCTTTAAAGGTTAAATGTCTGGAAGAGCAGAGGTTTTCAAAGAATAAAATGCTATGCAGACAGAGTACTCCTAGAAAGCTACTGGAACTTTCAAATGGTCATACCAACTGCATATGTACACAGAAACCATTTGAGTTAAACATGTGGATGGGGTTAGCTTAGGAAACAGAGAACTGACTTAGAATTGATCCTTATAGCACGCTGTCTTTTCTTTCCTCCTACGTCCTTTCCTTGGAGTCAAGAAAGATGTGAAGCGAGACTCGGACTCAAGGAAGAGCTATTCATAGTACAGTCACCTAGGGTTTGAGAGCCTTCAAAATCTTGACTATAAGGTTAGAAATTTAATTGTTTTCTAAATTAAAATTTTAAATTATTTTTTAAAGTAAAAACAAGTGAGATATTAATTTAAAGATAATTTTTTAAAAAAACATATGTTCCACGGAATGGACTTATGAAGAAGTAAAATGAAAGATTGTTGACACAGCTGATTTGTTTTATCAATGTGTTTTGATTGTAATAATATTATGTAATTAATGCAAACTAATCTGGCCTAGAATATCCAACATGAAAGTATTGGGGGGAATCAATGAAAATGTACTCATGGTTGCTTTCATACTCCTAACTGAAGATGTGTGGCCTCCTGTGGCTTTAGCATATATGTAACTATATTTCTACCCATAGTTTAGGTAAAAAGAGACTTGTCCTTTCAACCAAAAAGGTCTAGGTAATTATTCCATTTTAGTTGATGGACTAAAATTTTAACACTAGTTGATTAAAAAAGTATGATTCATGTAACCCCAAATTTATGACTAACAATACAGACACAATGACAGAAACAAGCTTTTAATGCATTTACTATGTCATTAAAATTCTTTCTACAACTACAACATAATGATCAAACGCGGAAGCAAAATTAAATACTCAGATACGGAGGATTGTTGCAGGGGGAGGTACAAATTATATAACTATTTCTAGTAAGAAATAGAGTATTAATAGAAGAGTGGTATTTGAGGAATGAACAGAAAATCCAAAATAGCTCAACGGTAAATAGGACTTAGAAAGGTACTAATTCAATTTTAAATATAATCAAAGCAGCATTATATACTTAAGGAATATGGACAAGAAAACATACATGAATCTTTGAACCTCACTTAAGTAGACACCTACGTGTGACTGAGGTGGCTCGGAGGTTACTCTGCTTGGACCTCGTGTCCTGTCAATTTCATACAACTTCAACTTAAGTACCAATATTTGGTAGGGGTCACGTTTCCTGATGTATATTCAATTCTTTCCACCATTTTTTTTTTCCTCTCCCCTAGTTTTTTGTCCTTCCTGATGTGAACGGCAGTAACAATTAAAACCATTTTCACGAAGGCATCTTCCTAGTCTGACGCAGAGGAGTCTCATCCAGAGAATTCCTCCCCACATACCATGTTTGCTGGTGGCGGCTTACCTGGCATCTGGTAAGAATACGGCGTCTGGCCTGGCTGTGGGGTGGAAAATCCCGGGCTGTAACTGAGGCACCCACTCTGTAACGGGGACGGAGTCTGTGAAAGTCCACTCTCCGTCTTGATGCCCGGCAACATCACGCCCAGATCTGTTTGGGAAACGCACAGCGCGGACCCTCGAATTAGTAAAATGACCTTGCTCCTGAGTTGTCACTTACGCTAGAATATTTATAGCACCAGGCAGCAGGATTACCCGCTCGTAAGCAAAGGAGCAGAGAGAAGACGTGAGATACCGTAAGTGGGCAGGCTGTAGGGCTGTCCTGTCTGTGAGTAGGCTGTGTAGACTGCCGGCTGCTGCATCCCCGAATACTGAGTCTGGCCTGCGTAGGCAGACATCGTTTGAGCTGCTGGTGTAGAAAGAATGTGTGGATAGGGCCTAAATATCAGAAAAATAGCATTACTGTGGCAACAAAGACTGCACATTACTTCAGACAGCTTAGATTCAGTGAAACCTTATCATTGCCAGGAAGTAATCCTCTTCTTTATCCACAATACAATTCTAACAACAGGGAAAGGACAAGAGTCCAAATGTCCCGAGCCCAGGCTCTGCTACCCATCAGGCTAGTGACTTGGGACAAATAATTTAAATTCCCTAAAGACTTACACCTCACATGTATAAGGAGAAATCTGGATCAGATATTATATCTAAAGTCTCTTCCAGGTCTATAGTACTTGTTTACCTCTGAAATAGTATTTCAGTTCATGTGCAGACTGGGGAAGTGGAGCCCAGGCCAGTTAGCATGATCGTGAGTGTACCCACAGTCTCTCTGAGTGACCTACTGCTCTACAACGGATACACAAGCCATGAAAAGTCCTACCAACAACTCTCTACCAAGAACAGGACATTTAAAAAAGAAAAGAAAGCAAAAAGGTAGGCAGCTGCTTCCTGAAAAGAAATGGAATGCCACTCCCTTTATCGTGCCACATTTTACAGAATGTTCCCAAATGGATATCCAAACACTGGTCTGTACTAAGGGCAGAGACCGTAGCTGCTGCAGAGAGTAACATTTAAATGTGTGTGAATCACGACTCCAAAACCTTAACACATCTGGCTGATTGCAACCAAATTCAGATATATACCTAATATTGTTAAATTTGAAATTTCTACCCCTGCCTTCAGTAAGTTGACTTCGTTTGTTATAAAAACAATAGAGCACATTATTCCAAAATATGTGTCTGAGAACTTGAAATCCCATGAAAATAATGTTATATGGAACAAATTATGAAGGGTTAACATTTGAGGAAGATGTAATCTTTTCTGATTTTCCTTAAGCTAGTCAGCATTTTTGAATTTCCATTCACAAATCAGTGTTATCTGGTTTGAGCGTGATGCTTTCCCCAAGGTATACAAAGATCCAGAATTAAAGGAACTGTCTGGACAAACGTTGAGTATATCTCTAGTTCTAGATTTGTACAGGATATTTGCCCGTATGTCTAACCCACCCAACTGCTTTATCCAAGCATCCATCTACTCAACTATCTATAACACACTTATATACATAAAGGAAACTACTGAGCACTTACTTGGAGGGATATAGCTGTGGGGAATACTGGTGTGCTGATCTGGGGCTGTAGCCACTACTTGTTATTACTGTAAGACACAAAAAAATCAGCGCAAAAAAAGTTGCTTCATATGAATATGCTTCGCTAGAATGACAAAACCAGTTCGAAGAAATTATCATGTTCAAGAAATGTTTCTACAAATTCATTTTCTAAACAGAAAAATTCATTTTCTAAACAGAAATAGATGCCTAAATATTTTCTTCTAATGGAACTGCGCCAAGTTTGGTCTAAGAGCATAAAATGAAATCGTCTCACAAATCCTTTCTGTCTGTCATTCTTTCGCTTTCTCACATCAGTAGCATTTTCTTATGTACGATTAAGTACGAATAAATATCTTTGAGTCCAGATCATTTTGATTTCATGACATAGAAGTAAATTTTTAAAATTTTCAGACTTTATGTTTTATGTTTTAAATTCCAAATAGAACTTATTTATTCTACTAAAAATACAATAAAAATTCAAGAAAAATGTGAGGTTCCAACTTCATTTTGAAATTATAAAATGCTATCATTTTATATGGCCTCTAATTTTACCAATCGGATGAACAGTTAAAAATGCAGAGTCCAAAATATTTGAGTACTAACAGGAATATGCATGAGTATACACCATGTCTTAAGAAACACAATTGTACAAAGCAGCAGCAATCATATTTACAAATATATTCTCAACTATCAGAGAGAGCACTTTTTTGAGAAGAACTCAAAGACGAAAGTCAGGTCCTATTAACATTTTGTCCTAACATGCAGCCCCCAACTGGAATGCATTCAGAAGTTTGGAAGTTTCTCTTAACCATCTGCCTTGACTAAGACAGATGTATTGCAAATATATGGACTCCATAGTGTTGAGGCAGTCCCTTCAGAGCCAATCCATACTGGGCAAGCACACAGAGTGTCTTTATTAGGCCATCTGCTGTTCATTCACTTTTCAAAAAGATTAAAGTAGTACACAACGCAGTGCTGGAATTAGTTTAGTCTAATCAATCATAGTTATACTTCAAAGGACTGTGTCCTTCCTAAGTTGTTCATAATAATTCTGGAGCTAAACTTTGAGAATTGTAAAAGGGACAAATAGGTTGAGGTTGCTAACTATTTTATGCAACATGATACATTTCTATATCCAAATGCTATTAAGTACCCTTGTGATCTGTCATTTCATAAACACATAGAATTTAATGTATTTAAAATGCTATTTGGCCTGTAAGCTCTGAGTATGGAAAGTATATTACGGTTTTCATAGCAATAATGCAGAGAAAGTATGTTTTCAAGGATATTATGAATCAATTTTGAAAATCACTGAGTATGATGAGAGGTGTCATGTTCTCAATACTTTAAGCAAAATTTAAGTGAAATTGCTATATAAATTTGAAAATCAATTGACCAATGAACCATTAATTTTCTACTGATTTATTAAAAGCTTAATGTTTAAAACTTTCAAATCACTTCAATGAGAACACGCTTTTTCTACCATACTGCGGGCACTAAGTGTGTATTACATAATAGCAATAGTGTTATTCCCCAGGAAATTCAGTCTGATTCATTAACTCACAATAGTGAATACTCTTTTTAGCAAAAATATAGTTAAATGAGGCATAACTCCATGTGTTTTTGTCTCTTATTTATAAAACATCACTTTGGTACACTCAAGACTTTATAGTAAGTGGTTCTTCTCAAGATTGCAAACCACAAAGCTTTTCCAAAGAGACATCAAATAATGAAAAGAACCATCCACCAGAGCAGCTTTTATAAGAAAAGCCGAAGAGCAAAATTATTTCAGAGAAAAACCCCCATATACCTGAATGGAAATCTGAATATATAGGACTTTCCTCCCACTAATGAATGAATCTAGACAATATTAAAATAATGTACCCATAACAGTATCAAGGCTCAACATTTAAAGTTTCTATTAATATCTGTATGTTCATTTTCTAAATAGAATGTAAAAACCTCTGGCTCAGAAAACTAAGATGTTCACACAAAACTTGCTTCTAAACTAAAATGTATGTATTTATTCTAACTCATGAATCTGCAGATAACCGAAAACAAAATTTGTCTAAAGTGGGTTGAGACTACGCTGACCAGAGTAAAGTCTGTTCCTACACAGGGCAGCCTAATCTCCCATATGGTTTCTGGACTCCCATGTACAGATCTCAGAGACTTTCCTCTCATTCCCCATTGTCATTTCAGTAAACAAGAGATATTACCCAGAGCGCTCAACTCATTATATTCCATCATCTCTGCATATGAAAGTAAGCAAACTGCTTGTTTTCAAAATGTCCTGAAAATTAATTAAAACAAATTTCTATACGGTATTACCAGATTCTCAGAGGGTGATGCAAACAATTTTAAGGTTTTGCTCTAATTACTGTCACACCTTAGATCACAGACTCTCAATGGGGCAGGAGATGGGAAGTGAAGGAGCTGGGCAGGTAGGAATTTTGCCTGCAAGGGGACATTTAAAATGTCTGGAGACATTTTGGGTTGTCATGACTGGCTGGGTACTGTTACTATTATTCTGGGATAGACAGTAGGGATGCCGCTAAACCCCTTCCAATGCAGAGGACAGATCCTCCACGACAAACAAACAAAGAAAAAAAAGTCAGCCAAATTTGTAATCGTGCTGCTGTTGGGAATCCCTGACTTAGAACATAGTTGTCCAAAAGAACCTGGTCCGTGGTGCTGGAAATGTTCTATATCGAAGCTGTGCAACACTGTAACCACTAGAAGACCACAGGCAGCTCTTAAACACATGAAATGCGACTGCCGTGACTAGAGACAACACTTTTACTTTTACCAAATTTTAAATAATTTAGACTTAAATAGCCACAAATGGCTAGTGACTAGGGGAGAACACAGCCTTACATAATCCGTAAAAGAAAACTGGGCAACTATTTGTAAAGATAATATGAGTGGATTTTAGACAGGATGACTGCTCACAGCTATTTCTTTTTCCATTTTTGTATTTTCCAATGGGGTATTACAGAAGGGACTCCCAGACTGATCAGAACACTGCTCTACACTCATTCATACGAGCGACCAGCTGTGAGCCCTGGACCGTATGGCCTTCACCACCTTTAACTTATCTGCACCTCTGGGCTCTTGCCTATAAATCAGATCAGAGACCTCTGAAGTTCCCTGTGGGGCTAACGTTCTACAACGTTGTCATTTAGTTTTCAATGAACTTGTGGTATGGTATTTAAGTATGCCAGCAATTACTTAGTAATTCCACTTCTTTCCCTAAAAATGTGTTCCCAAGCATTTACTCTGCAGAAAGTTTTACAAGAGTTATGGTAGGTGAGCAATAAAGACTGCTAGAGTAAGTTGGTACCTATTTATCTCTGGGGAGGCAAGTGAATTGCTAGAAAGGATATGGATTAGTACATGTGAGTCTCAAGGCAGAGTGTATGAATTATTACCTCTTTCTGTCTGAAATACCAATATTTATGTGAATACACAGCAACTGCTCCCAATCAGTGTGAATTAATGAGAGGGGATCATCTGTCTCTATAAAAATGCAATGTATGCTTCAATGATATTATATTCAAGGACATACTTCCGGAAACATACCCACATAAAACCTTTGTGCGTGAGAATATGAATAAAACATAAGATATATCCTAGTAGACCGACAGAACTACAAAAACTTCTCTAGGTTTACTGTTCATCTTTGTGCTATTCAAATTCCTTCTAGGGTTAAAAAAAAAAATCCTTTCACCAGATAATAAACTAAACAAAATATTGTAGCTTAAAATCTTTAACGAAGTCAACTTAATGCGTGTCCTTTGTGCCCACCTGGGAGTTATCAGATATTTATATTTAAAAGGACTGCTCTTTAAAGACAGGCTATTGTTCTCTTTGAAGCACTGGGTGAAAGTAGTGCTCTCAGGCTGGGCTCTAATGCAACCAGCATGTGTCCTCCAGCAGCCCATTAACCTTTAATACTTGTCACTCAGCTGCTTACACAGGAGGATTTTTTTAAACCCAGAGAGGAAACAAGGTTATTTAGAAGGAATCAAATGGATAGTTTTACATCTCCAATGTTGGGAGAGAACGGAGTTTTTTTATGCCTTTTAAATGGACAAGTTCAGGGAACAAAGCCAACGATTACAACCTAATTATTAAATTAAACACTGTATAAAATCATTACAAAGGAAGCCAGCCCCGCTTATTTCTAACAAGGAAGTCAGAGGACTGTTTTGCTGTCAACTGAAAATCCAGCAAAAAGGATTCCAAACATAATTTTTAAAAATATACACTTTGTGATTAGTTCTCAAAAAACTACATCTGACGCTAAAGTGATAAAAATCCGCATTCTCGAAACTTCGCTTTGGTATTTACGCTGCTTATTCACCAGGAAGATGATGTGTACCCCAATGTGTAGGTAGCAATGCACGAGCTTGAGGCTTTACCTGACCCAGTAAAAGTGTCAAGAGCTCCATCTCCAGTGGTGGTTGCCGCTTCACTGCTGTTCAAAGGCTCTGTTTTGACTGCAAGGAGAGACACTATGTAGAAGAATAAGTACATGTGAGTTTTATTTCTAAATCTTTATCAAAGACGCTGACTGTTCCACTAGTGGCTTTTCCAACTACCATGGGCATGCAAGAGAACACTTGAGAAGTCGATGAGGAAAGTTGTGTTAATTGAGCTTCTAAAAAATGGACATGCATTTCTAGAGGATTTAATATAAAAATCCTCTGACTAAGCTAGTTCTCTCAGATCTAGGTTTAAAGGCACTCAACCTTATAAAGGGAAAGAGCAGTACACATATTTGCATTTGTAAGTCACCTAAGCACCCTCTGACATTAGAGTAAAAAAGACAGAAAAAAGGAATCACAGTCGGTCTTCAGCCCATTTAATCCAAATCATAACAAAGAGATTTACTAGCTTGTATTTTATTCCTCCCAAGGAGACAGTAAAAAAAAAAAAAAAAAAAGATTGATTTCTTAAGAGTACAATGGAAGCATATGCAGAAGAAACCATGGGCCTGGTCCTGAGATGGGTGGAAAATGAGGCACTCAATAAATTTCTGCTCTTAAATATACTAAATGGTCGTAAGATGTTGGGGTTTTTATTTTAATGGTATAACAATTTTTAATGCATTACAGAGATAAGCCGAGAGAAAGAGATCATTTCTATAGCCGTGAGTACATCTTCCGAAAACTCTTTAAAATGTTACTTCTACTCTGAAGTTGTATATTTTGCCAAAATCCTCACTTGGGAATGATGTCGGCAGGCACACATTATCATTGTCATTATTAGATGCAGTGAGTGGGGGAGGGGAGTCGTGGAAAAGCCTCGACCTGTTTTTGTCACACCATATTTTCCCTTTGTGGGCAAAGCTCTGCTATGCACATCACAGCAGCAAGGGGATCAACTAAATTATTTTCTACTTAACACCTCTTATGTTTCCTGGTTATGAATGGAATGATACAGTTAAATAACTTAGAAGCAAGCAGAAAACTATAAAGAAGAAAGTTGAAGACTAGCCAACCATGAGCAAACACGGCAAAAAGAATAGTGGGGTCAGAGTGTCCCCATCAACCAAGCAAGTCAGCAATGTTACTCTGTTAGAAAGGCAATTAACTGATGGAGAAACATGCAGTAATGATTATGCTCTCTTTCCACAGAAACAGAATTGACCAGAACCACCCCCTCCCACCCTCCCTCAGTGAGCCCCGGGGTTAAGTCAGTATCCATGACTTAATTATGTCATGAAGATTTGCCCAAAGATTCAGAGGAGTACTCTAAAGGTTGAAAAGCAGAAGTGAAGAAATTTGGATTACTTACCCTAGCAAAAGGGAAGTTTAAGGTTGCCCTATTTTTCAGTAACAATAATCTGAGGCATTGGGTCTAGTTATTTGTATAATGATAAATCATGAATTGGTGATGAAAACTTTACAGTAGTAATTTACATAGTAGTCCATTACATAGTGGTCCACTTATAGTTATACCTGACTGCTAATTATATTTCCCACTACAAATTTTTACTACAAAACTATTTATCAGGAGCTTACTATGTGCTAGACCACTGACATGGAGCTGATCGTTAAAATAACTGTGGTCGATAGGAACCACTATCTCCATTTTATACAACAGAAAGCTGAAGAGTGGGCTGAGGAATTTGCATTCGTTCCTTTGCAGGAGATGAAGAAACTATGATCTGAACTCAGGTCTTTAGCTCTATCTCCACAATCTCTTCATCATAATAGGCCACCTTCAGGGATCAAAATGGCTTTTCACCACAGGGACTCCTCACAAAGGCTAAGAGATGGATGAGAACGGCCTTATCCTCTAGAGTGTACTTAAGAAAACAACGTCCGAAATGAAAACTGCATATATGAGAATAGGCTCCTAAAATACATTTTCCATGTCTTCTCACGAAATATCTTAAAAGGCAATGAGTAGCAAGTCTGAAAGCAGATAATAACACACACTTAAAAGATACTTGATATGTGCCAGGGGCTGCTGCTGTGCTTTCCAGATATGAACTCATTTCTTCCTCATGACAATCCTACGAGGTAGATAATATTAGCATCTTTTTCTTCAGATAACTAAACTGAAGCACAAAGTAGCTAAATAACTTGCCTATAGTCCCATAGCTAGGAAGAACTAGAATTTGAGACCAGGTGGTGCGGGTTCAGAATCCAAATTCTAAACCATACTGCCTCTCGGGAAGCATGAACTAACCAAGAAATCCTTTCATCTGTATGAAGATGATCCAGAGCATTGCCTAGATGGAGGTAAAGCTCTCTCTCTGATGTAATGCCCACATTCGACTTCTGACAAAAAAGCATAGCCCAAAGCCCAAAGCCCAAAGCCTTCGGCAATACTAGTAAGAGGGACAGTCTCTTGAAACTTCCAAATTCTAGTGCTGGCTAAATTCCTATTTACATGGGTCTAAATCTATAAACAATACTTGTAAAATAGATGTAAAAAAAAATTCCATATTTTACTTGTGAATTGAGGAGAAAGGATCAGAACCTGAGCTGGGTCTAAAAAACTAGTCTAGAAGCCAGACATGAGGATTAGTTTTGTTACTTTGGATCCCAACTTTGTATCGATGTTGATAATAATCTCCTCAATCTGCAAGTTTCGGGTGGTCAAAAGGAGAAGGAAGAAAAGGGAGACAAAGAATTTGTGGTTGCATTGGCTATACTGGAAACATCGCTCATTAAAATTTTAAAGGTCTGAATTTAGTCAAAGACAGACAAAGACGTTTCATTTTACCAAGAAAAGGCATCTGTAGAAAGTACATGAAGAGAAGGATAGATGTCAAGATGCGTTCGGTGTACTAACGTGCATGGGTTTTAAAGTAAATAATTCAACAAATGGATTTGGGGAAAAACTGCAAGTTAATGCTAATTTATTTTTCATATGCAGGTAAGAACAAAAAGGAAAAGAGTGAAATTTGATTATGTTGCTACCGAAAGTACATTAGTCTCACATTAGGTCGGCATCAAAAACATCTCTTGAGCTCCGAGTAAAATGCAAATTAATTTGGTTTGATTTTGTAAAGAAAAAAAATAACTTTTTTTTTTGATAATAAATAATTTGTTCTTCCAGGGGCAGAAAACCAAGAAAAGGGAAATGGAAATTCCATATATGATTAGTTGATTAAAAAGACAGAATACAAATGAGTATCTAATATTTATAAAACAGGTTACTAGTACAAAAGAAATACTATTTTAATTATAAAGTTTGAAAAATGTTAAGTCATTTTCAATAAAGGTCCACATATATTTGAAATGTATTCCATTTTCTTTTGTCTTGGTTTTGTTTCTGCACTTTGAATTAAATTATACCATGTACTTTTCTAGTGGCAGGCAACTTTGTTTTTAGTTAAATATGTGCAAGGCATTACTGGAAAGATATTCACCAAAGAAACATCTTACTATTTTCTAAAACTTATAAATCCTCATTCCAAATGATTATCAGTGCATACTCATTGTCACATTCAAATGTATTTTTTTCTCACTGTATTTCACTTTTCTTAAATTAACACAGGTTCAACAGGGTTTTTAACTTATTAGGACAATGTCCAGAATCACTACATGCTATAAAATGGAAAGGACAATCTTCTATAAGAGAGAAATATCATATTTTTCAACAAAATGAAACTTACAGACAAATGTTTGGATTTCAAAAGTAACAATCGTATTTTAATGTCCTAAGTTAAAGAGTATTATGGCTTTACTCTTCTATATGTTCAAAATAAGTAATTCAGAAATTCACGGTTTCTCTAAAAGTGGGATGAGAAACCATATACAGCACTTTGTATAGAACTTATTGTTCAAGAAATACAAGTATTTCTTGTTATATATTTGTAATTTGGATGTTTTTCACAGAGCCAAGTGTTAACAAAAAGAAAAAAAGTCAAAATATTTTAATATATTGATTATAATATATTGGTATAACTGGATTTTATTTTTTTTACCTTTAAAAATAATTGATATGTATGGACTAAATCAAAATTGTACGGGATTATTGTCCTGGGTCAGCTGTGCCTCAGCCTTCATCCATACCCTCCTACACATATTTGCAAAGCAAATTTAATCTTATCTGTTCATTATCTTTAGAACTCAAGTACAACATTAATGTATATTAATGATTTGTAAAGAGTGTCTGTTTATTGTAATAATTCAAAATTCATGTTCATTACTTGCAATAGCAGAGTTAATCCTTAAAAGAGGTGACCCAAGTAATTTACATTTTACATTTCATCTTCCAAAATCTGTGCTTAAACTGGTGTACACTTAAAAGACATATGCATGCTAATTCTAAATATACTTCTTTCTGAACCACAAAATCACCCATAGCTCCTTCTGACAGCACAGGTGCTGCAAAGCATTTCAGGAGGAGTTAGATCAGGAAGGACACAATTTATAACACTGCAGGGGAGCACGCAGTATTGCCTACCGATTTTAATAATTAGTATAACCTATGTTTTATGTTTGTCTGAATCAATATATTCACTCTAAAATCTATGAGCACCAAGTGTCTTTCACTCCTAAATATCCAGAAAGTAATTTTGTAAAATAATTTGATAAAGCAGCTTATGGCTTTCATTAAAAAAAAAAGGAATCTAAAAAGAATAGAGCCACGATAGTAGGTGGTTCTACTTACGAACACCTAACATTCAGAAATAAACCTCTTGGATAAGATAATCATGTAAATAATAAATATAATAAAAATTCTGGAAGATTCTTTTCTATGATAGATTTTAAATATATAAAATGTTGTAAATCTGATCAGAATGTCTGATTTAGGTTTCCCCAAACCTTCCCTTTAAAGCATTTTCTTAATCTCCATGTAGAATCAAATATTCCCTCCCTCTGCTATGCACCCACCTTGAACACATTATGCACTCATTACTTTCTTGTCTGTTTCCCTCTGCTAGACTTTTGGTCTCTTGATGGCCAGTATCATATTCTATAGGTCACTGGGTTCCCATTTCCTAGCACAGAGCCTGGCATATAACAGGAACTTGATACATTTTAATTGAGAAAGTGAAAATCCACTTTTAGATCCTATCCTAAGCAATTCCAACAGATGTCTTCCTGTAAAGTACAGCTAATCATGAATCTTGACACTATTAAGCAAAAAAAAAAAAAAAAAAAATCTTACCTATTTCTGTAACTTTTCATACGACTGGCATGCATTTACACGCATAAGTATGCATATACATGAAGGATACAGAGCATACATATAGCTCTATCTCGGCGATCAGCAAACTACTTCCCACATGCCAAATCTTCTCCATGGCCTGTTTCTGGATAGCCTGTGAGCTATGAATGGCTTTTAAATTTTTCAATAGTTGAAGAATATCTAAAGAAGGATATTTGTGACTTGTGATAATTTTGTTAACTTCAAATTTCAGTGTTCACAGATCCAGTTTTATTTGATCACAGCCAAGGTCACTGTCTATGGCTGCTTTTGTGGAACAACAGAGCTGAATAGCTTAAACAGAGACCAAATAACCAGCAAATCCTAAAATATTTATTACCTCACCCTTTGAAAAAAAATATTTGTTAAACACTGATCTATATGCTAGGGTATGATTGCATATATTCCACTTTTATTGACAGTTCTACATTTTAACAATTTTACAAGCAACAAAAATTTCAAAGGAAAATTCGTTTCCAATATAAATCTACAGATGTAATTATATAATTAGCACTAAGCTGCTGAAACAGTTTAAATCACTTCAAGGAATAATGTAATATATTTAAAGAGTACCAATGTAATATGGTAAGATATTAAGGTGACACTATCAACTTATTGATATTAGTAAAAACTATATAATTCGAGTCCTTTCGAAAATCTCAAAGTTAATGGAAAGATTTTCAAAATCCATTAAATTAGCTTTTGCTTGTTCCTTTTATTATAATAATTTTATAAAGTGACCCAATTCCCACAATAAAACCCAAGATTAAAAATAAAAGTTTTTTTGTCGAGAGAGCTATGCACCAAATCCTTAAGTTTGTGCTCTAAACACCCAACATACGCCCATACAATAAACTCCTCAAAGTCATTAAAATGCATAAATTCATAAATTTCATATCAATATGCCACCATATGCTAACATCGTTAACAATCAAAGTATACCTAACATTGCATTACTAAAAGCTTGCCTTCTTTGGCCAGTTTATACATTCTAAAGGCAGAAAAATATATTATATGATCAAACATTGGAAAATCTTTTAACATAATGTATGTTTTCATTTTCCTTTAAAACTATTGCCTAGTGGGCACCTGGGTGGCTCAGTGGGTTAAGCCTCTGCCTTCAGCTCAGGTCATGATCTCAGGGTCCTGGGATTGAGCCCCGCGTCAGGCTCTCTGCTCAGCGGGGAGCGTGCTTCCCCCTCTCTCTCTGCCTGCCTCTCTACCTACTTGTGATCTCTCTCTCTCTGTCAAATAAATAAAATATTAAAAAAAAAAGACAAAAGCTTTGGCAGGGAAATATTTTCATCCTTTTATAGAAAGAAATCAAAGCTCAGAGAGGTTAAGTGACTGGCCCAAGCTGACACAGCTATTAAGTGTGTTCCTCCTGACATGCAATTCCTTGTTCTTCCCACATGGCCATGTGACTCTTAACATTAACACTAAGAACTAGGAAAATCTGACACTTAACACTTAGAAAAATATTTTTGGTTGAGATTAGATCTAAATTACTAAATACTGATTGTACATATTCACTATGGTAAAGCTGCCCATGTTACATGAATATTTGAAAACAGAACAATAGCCAGTGAGCTAAGAATGATTTTTACAAATGAAATGTTTGTACCCAAATGAAATGTTTGTACATGTGGGGGCCACATGTACCCCAATGTTCATAGCAGCAATGGCCACAATCGCCAAACTGTGGAAAGAGCCAAGATGCCCTTCAAAAGACGAATGGATAAAGAAGATATGGTCCATATATACAATGAATATTATGCCTCCATCAGAAAGGATGAATAGCTAACTTTTGTATCAACATGGACGGGACTAGAAGAGATTATGCTGAGTGAAATAAGTCAAGCAGAGAGAGTCAATTATCATATGGTTTCACTTACGGGTGGAGCATAAGGAAAAACATGGAGGACATTGGGAGAAGAAAGGAAGGATGAATTGGGGGAAATCGGAGGGGGAGACAAACCATGAGAGACCGTGGACTCTGAGAAACAAACTGAGGGTTTTGGAGGGGAAGGGGGTGGGAGGTTGGATGAGCCTGGTGGTGGGTACTGAAGAGGGCACATATTGCATGGAGCACTGGGTGTGGTGCATGAACAATGAATCTTGGAACACTGAAAAAATAAAATTAAAAAAATAATAAAAATAAAAAAATATCAAAATTAGAATATTTTGTGTTGTGATAACTAGGATATTTAAATACTGGGTTTTATTGGAACCTGATGAATCTCATTCATTTATGCATTGACTATGGCTGCTTTTGAGTTAGGGTGGCAGGGCGGAGTAGATGAGACAGACATGGTATGTTCTAGAAAGTCTAAAATACTTACTATCCGGCTCTTTATAGAAAAAGGCCCCTGAGTTAGAATTAAGAAAAACTAAATTCTTGCAATAGATTTTTAAGTATAAAATGTATACTGTAAGTGTGGAATTGAAAAACATTTTTAGTTAAAATTATTCTAAAAATCATAAATAATGGATATAATGGAATTTTTTTTCATTCACTGGCCATATATTTTAATTTAATCAGATACAGCAAGATCTGGCCAAACTGCCTGTCCTAACTGCTCTCTTGTAATGCACATTTCCAATAGGTAGAGAGGGCTTCTTTTTAATTTTAATATTGGGTGATTCCATGTTAGTGTTATGGTTTTGCTTTTATTTTTTGATTTTGGTAGTATATTAACTTTTGATTTAGAAAAAAAAAATTATGGGATGCCTGGGTGGCTCATTTAGTTGAGTGTCTGGCTCTTGGTTTCAGCTCAGGTCATGATCTCAGGGTCGTGGGATTGAGACCCATGTCAGGCTCCATGCTTAGCAAGAAATCTTCTTGAGGAGTCTCTCTCTCCCCTCCCCCAACTCTCTCTCTAATAAAAAATAGCTCTTTAAAAAAAAAGAAAGTTTGTGGGGTACCTGGGTGGCTCAGTGGGTTAAAGCCTCTACCTTCGGCTCAGGTCATGATCTCAGGGTCCTGGTATCGAGCCCCGCATCGGGCTCTCTACTCAGCAGGCAGCCTCTCTCTGCCTGCCTCTCTGCCTACTTATGAGCTCTCTCTCAATCTGTCAAATAAATAAATAAAGTCTTAAAAAAAAAAAAGAAAGCGTGTTTATACGCTTATATATTTTATGTATACGAATGCAGTAATTATAGTTCAAAGTATTTTAAGGGTTAATATTGATTTATAACTTTTAAAGGTGTAGCTTTCACACTGATAATTCTTTAAATGATGGAATTTTATTTTATTTTATTTTTTATTTTTTTTAATGATGGAATTTTAAATGTTTATGTTACTTTAGGCACTTTAGCTGGATTATTTATTGAAGTCCTTAAAATTACAGATATCTTCTTGCCATGTTAAGATTTTAAAATAAGACACTCTGTGGGTTATGGAGATGACTGAGTTTGTAGGTATGTGCAATCTACTTCACCTGCTCTTACTGCTAGGACTGCTGTGCTGAATTAGCCGCTTAGATGATACGTAGTTAGAAAAAACAACAGATGCATCTGTTGGTGCAACACTATAAAAAAATGTAAGAAAAAAGTACTACTGGTCTAAGGAATCTCTGCTTAGGATACCAGTTGGTAAGAAAAAAAATATAGTCAACTGTTATCTACAAACAACAAGTCATGTTTATTTCTCCTTTTTCTTTATAAGGACTTAACACAGAAAAGGAAGTGCAAACAGAAAGAGCAACAGAAAGCAAACCAGAAGGGTAATACCACACACCCAAACACATGCAGTGTACCATCATCTCTCATACTTGTTGCGGATGAGGGGGTGTTGCAACTCAGCAACCAGTCTGCAGTGTTTAAAACAGTCATGTTGTCCCCTGAGAACAGGAACAGTATAAGGGTTCATTGTCCGAATGCCTGCTCAGTGCACATGAATAGTCTTCAATGCTTGCACCGGTTCCTGACCTTTTAGCCAAAATCATAACTGCACTGTATGAATTTTACCCTTTATTTTATCAGGTCTGCTTTAGTTCCGTTAAATACATATGCATGATGATTAGTGAACTCCAAGGTTTGATTCCAGAGGTTTTAAAAATCTTATTATATGTATCCAAGTTAAGGTTTAAATATAAATGTTCTTACACCAGAAGTCATCACTAAACAATCTTACAAATTTGCACTGCTATAATTAATTAGCTAAAATTATAGATGCATGTTTCGAGACAAACATTATAAACAAGGAAATGTTAATCTACAAAGGGTTCGGTGTAAAACATTATTAAATACAGGCAAATTGCAATGCACGCAACTTTACAAAAAAAAGTTTAGACTGCGCAGTTATTTTAAAATAAATGGGAAGAGGTGTATCAATTTCATAAATACATATTGAAAATTTAAAAGAAAATATGATGTGGCAAATGCTGTTATCTAATAATATTAGTTTATAAGTTAAAACAAATATACATATTTCTCTAATGACTAAGATATATAAAACTTCAAAATGATGAATAATTTAAAAAGTAGCTTATACATGTGTATATATATGTCATCTCTGTCTATACATATTCCGATGCAAAAATTAGACCATATCTTTTGATGGCCGAGTGCATTTTATGAAATCAGTAGGGCAGAATATTTGAAATAACCGTTATTGTTACCATATGCTGTGGCATAATTATAGGCTAATCAAATGAGAAAGTATCTGAAAAAACTTTAATTCCCATTTTAAATACATCAGGTATTAATCTCCTTGAAAAGAGAGCGCAGCAGACATAAATATTTTTCTGTTCTCAAGCCTCTTAAGAAAAAAGGTTCTTAAGAAAAATTTGGGGTAGCCTTTCTCCTGCAATTCAAAATAAAACCAAAAACTAGTATAATTTCTTCTCTCTCTCTCTCTCACACACACACAAGATCAGAGTGTAAATCCTTTTGCCCACATTTTCTACATTTTTTTTTTTTTTGGAATATTTCCTAGAGCAAAGACAAAAAGGAAGCTTTGCTAAAAGCCTTCAAAATGAGGTTCAGGGATATCTATTCTTTCTGAACTTTTCTAGCCACAGAGGAGGTGCAAAAGTTTCAAGAAAATCAACAGAATAATACAGCCTATTAGCCATATCATCCCCGGACATAATGCTGATTATGTTATTGCTGATAAGGATTTATTTATTAGCAGATCCCTAACATGTGAAATTATAGCAAACATTGAAATGTGATTCTGGGTGTCTCCGGGGTGGTACACTTACCTCCTGTTCCATTTGTGGTGACAGATGTGCTGCTGAGATTAGCCTTCTCCAGTTTGGAGCTACCAGGAGTATCACCACTTCCAACAAGAGGATGAGGACTTGCAAGGTCCTGCATTTCCATAGACCTGTTAGAGCAGGAAGCAGCAGAGCAAAAGCTGAAATCTCAGCAATGATTTCTTAATAAATGATATATATTATTTTACTGAGCACACATATGATCTCACAATAAGAATCGAGACCAATAGCTAAGACTTCTTCGTTAACTAGATGAACATGACAGTCCATTAAAGCTTAATAAATAAATAAAGCTTCCATGGTAGTTGAGCCTCATCATTTATTTGTAATCCTATAACTATTCTGTATAATAAAGTACAGAAGAAAGATTCTGTCATCTTAGCTATTTAAGTTGACAAGGATACCCCCCTCTTACACTGACCATCTTTGTTATAAACATGTAAAAATGTTGAAAATATTTAACTCCTAAAATTTGATGTCCTCAGCCACCAGTGACAAAGAAATCAATAGCTAGAAATAAAGTATAAACTCAAAGTCAGAACAGACACTTCTAGCTGACCTTGTGGATCCAGGACTGAAAACTGAAAACTGAGCCGAAGGACTGAGGGCTGGAGTTGTTACACCTTTACTATCTACTTAGGAATAGATGGTTTGACATAAGTCTGTTTCAGGGAATATGCTGGAATTGAGACCCTAAATAAAACTGGGACTCTTCAAAGGCTGACCTCTTTGGAAACAGAAACTAAAAAAGCAAAATTTTACAGTAGTCCAAAGAAGCCATGCATGTTTCAATGAAAGAAGGAAAACACATGAGATAAATAAAAATTGAGAGAACTTATCACCAATAAGCTACCCTACAAAAAATACTGAAGGAAGACTTTCTGTTAAAAGTAAGGATATCAGATAAAAACTCAGAGCTAGAGGGAGGAATGAAGAGTGACAGAAATGTAAATATATAGGTAAATACAAAGGTTATCTTTTGTTTTTCTTTTAATTCATGAAAGACAGACAAATGAAGCAAAAAAAAAAAAAAAAAAAAAAGGCAAGCAAACAAACAAAAAAGCCCATAACATTGTATTATGTGATTTATAATATGGCATAGGAGTAAAATACAGGTCAATAGCACAAAAATACAGGTCAATAGCACAGGGACAGAATTATATTATTTTAAGGTACTTTCATTTGGCATGTGGTGTTATGTTATGCTTGGAGAAGACATTTACGATACATCAAGTAATAACTAACATTAAGTATTAATAAGAAAAAATATTAACAGATAAAATAAAAAGTCAATAGAAAAATTAAAATAAAACATTTAAAAAGTTTGATTAACCCCAAAGACCAGGAAAAGAGAAAGTAAGAAAGAACATATGTGAAAAACAGAAAACATGTAGCAAGATAGCACACTCAAACCTACCCATATCAATGATTACACTAAATATCAATGGACTAAACACTTCAATGAAGAGCCAAAGATTGTCAGATTGGATTAAAAAACCACAGCCCAACTATTAGGGATCTACAAGAGAAGTATTTTAAATACAGACACACTGTAATACTACGGTATACTGTCCAGAAGAATTCATTCCTATAGCTGCATTCATTCCTATAGCTGTTGGTAGTGTTACCAACTGGCAGTTCTCAAATTCTTTTTCCAAGAATTGCCCTCAACTAAAGAGAGTCATTTTGCCCTAAATCACACTCTTTCTGGGGTTAGCCCTCACCTACCGACTGACCATGAAGGGGTAATAAAGGTATTATCCTCACCCAGAAGGTCACTTGAGTGTAGAGCCACCATTAGATCAGCCGAGACCTTTGTTGCAATTGCACTGAAGATCAAAGTCTCGTGGTCTAATCATGCTTCCATCATTCCCCCAAAAATATTACCACTGGAAGAACAACCCAATAAACTCCTGACACATAAGTCTCTGTATTAGAGTCTGCTTTCTGGGAACTTGAGCAGTGATAAGGCACAACTAGGTTCAGAGTAAAGAATGGAAAACAGTATGACATGTAAATAATAAATGTAAGATAAATGTCTGGGCTATATAATATCACAAAATGGTCCTCAAAATGAAGAGTATTATCAGATACAAAGAGATTAATTAAGAAAAATGAAAGAAACGATAAATTCTTCACAACCCTAGATATGCATGTACTTACTATCTGAGCTTCAAAATACATAAAGCAAAAACTAACAGAATTAAAGGAAGAAACTGACAAGAAGTCCATGGTCATACTTGGAGCTTTAATAACATTCCTTACACAATAACCAATTGCAAAAGTAGACATTGTCATCAACATGCTGTAGTTGACAGTTATAGTATATTAACACCAAATAATTATAGAATACACATTATTTTCAAATGTACATGGAAGGTCTACCAGGACGACTATAAAGTAGGGCATAAGACAAGTATCATTAGATTTTGAATTAAACCTTACAGAGTGTAGTATCTGGCCATAATTAAACCAATGATAGTAAAATATATGAAATAATCATTAATACTTGAAAATTAAACACCACAATTCTAAGTAACCTATGAGTCAAGGAAGAAATCACCAATGAATTTAGAAAATACTTAGGACAAAATACTAATGGAAACGTCTCAACTCACCCCACATGTAGTCAACTGATCTTTGACAAAGTAGCAAACAGAATACAGTGGAGCAAAGGCAGTTCCTTTAACAAATGGTGCTGGAAAAACTAGTCACCCACAAACACACAAAAAATAAGTCGAGGCACAAACACTATACCCTTCACAAAAACTAATTCAAAATTTATCATAGACCGACATAAATTGCAAAACTGTAAGTTTTGAATACAACACCAAAGACAGAATCCTGAAAAATAAATACTGGTAAGCTAGGCTTCATTAAAATTAAAAACTTCTCTTCAAAAGTCAATGTCAAAAGAATTCAAAGACAAACCACAGACTGGAAGAAAATATCTGCAAAAGACGACACGTTTGATAAAGGACTGTTATCCAAAATATATAAAGAACTCTTAAAGCTCAACAATAAGAGAAAAACAACCTGTTTAAAAAACGGCCAAACACTTCAACAGACACCCCACCAAAGAAGATATATACATGACAAAAAAAATATAAAAAGATAGTCCACATCACATGTTATCAAGGAAATGCAAGTTAAAACAATAAGATAACACTTCATTATTTACTAGAATGGCTCAAATCTGGAATACTGACAACATCAAATTCTGGCAAGGATATGGAGCAACAGGAACTCCCACACATTGCTGCACTGCTGGAATGCAAAATGGTACACCCACTTTGGAAGACATTCTGGCAGTTACTTATAAAACTAAACGTACTCTTACCATATGATCCAGTAGTTACACTCCTTGATATTTATGTAAAGGAGTTGAAAATATATGTCCACACAAAAACCTGCACACATATATTTATAGTAGCTTCATTCTTAATTACCAAAATCTGGAAGCAGTCAAGATGCTTTTCACTAGGTGAATGGATAAATTCTAATATATAGAGTCAACAGGCCATTATTCAGTATTAAAAGGAAACGAGCTTTCCAGCCATGAAAAGACATGAAGGAATCTTCACTGCATATTACGAAGTGAATAGCTAATCTGAAAAGCCGTATGTACAGTATGATTCCAATTATATGATATTCTAGAAAAGCAAAACTGTCTTGCTGGGGTAAAGAGGAGGGAGGGATAAATAGGAGTAAAGAAAATTTTTAGGGCCATGAACATATTCTGTACGATATTGTAATTAAAGATATATGTCATTATACATTGTCCAAACTCATTGCATATACAATACCAAGAGTTAACCCTAAAGTAAACTATGGACTTACAGATATGATGATGAGTCAGTGTAGGTTCATCCTTGGTAACAAATGCACTGTTCTGGTGAGTAATAACAATGGAAGGGACTGTACGTGTATTGGAACAGAGGGTATATGGGAAATCTCTGTACCTTCCTCTCAGCTGTGTTA
Organism: Potos flavus; assembly: GCA_028534135.1. NCBI lineage: Eukaryota > Metazoa > Chordata > Mammalia > Carnivora > Procyonidae > Potos > Potos flavus. Next base: position 26,914,837 of record CM052886.1, read on the forward strand.
TGAACTTTAACTGATCAAAAAATAAAGTCTTTAAAACAAAGAAAAAAAATGACTTCAAATTAGTATGTGTAATATGAAAATAAAGCAGTGGCTAATGAGAAATTTATATCTTTAAAAGATTATATTAGAATAGGAGAAGGGTTTGAAATCTGTGATCTAAATTTTTACCCTAATAAACTAAAGAAAAGCATATTAAACCGAAAGTTTTAAATAAAAGGAAGGAAACAAAAAAGGGCATAAATTATTGAAAGAGAAACATCTGGGGCACCTGGGTGGCTCAGTGGGTTAAAGCCTCTGCCTTCAGCTCAGGTTATGATCTCAGGGTCCTGGGATCGAGCCCCGCATCGAGCTCTCTGCTCAGCAGGGAGCCTGCTTCCCTCTCTCTCTCTGCCTGCCTCTCTGCCTGCCTCTCTGCCTACTTGTGATCCCTCTCTCTCTGTCAAATAAATAAATTAATTAATAAAAAAAAGAAACATCTATGAATAATAGAGAAAATTTACGAATCCAGAAGATGACCATTAGAGATACTAAAAATATTTAAAAAGATAATAAGAAAATATTATGAACAACCTTACGCCAAAGCATTCACTAATTTAGATAAAATCAGCAAAATTCTTAAAAGACACAACCTATAAAACAATCCAATAAAAAAACAAGAAATTCAAATAGTCCTTAAAGAAACTGAATTAGTAATTAAACACTCCCCCTTCCAAAAAAAAACAAAACACAAAAAACAAGCAAACAACAACAACAAAAAACAATTCCAGGGCCATATAGTTTTCTTGTGGATTCTAATAAATAAAGAAAAATAAAGTTTTTATAAATTTTTTTAAAAAAAGTAGGAGGAAACACATTTCACCCTATTGTATGAGAAAGGATTACGCTCATCTAAAACCAGACAAAGACAATTAAAAAAAAAAATTGTGGATCTACACTTCTCATGAACATAGATGAAAAAATTTAACAAAATATTATCAAGTGAAATGCAGCAATAAAATAGCTACTATATCATGACTAAGTGTACTTTATCCCAAGAATGCAGTTTATTTAACATTTGAAAATCAAACAATGCAATTCAATATATTAACAGAATATTATTTCAATGAGTACAAAAAAGTACTTAATATTCATCATCCATTCATGATGGAAACTCTCGGCCAACTAGAAAAGCAATATTTCCCTCATATCTGATAAAGATCATTCTCAAAAAATATATAGCTTAAATCATATTTAATGATGAAATATTGAATTATTTCTCCCTAAGATCAGGACCAAGGTAAGGATATCTGTTTTTCCCATTTTAATATATTTTACTGGTAATCTTAGCCAATACAAGAGGATAAAAATAAATAAATAAAAGGGGTAAAGTTTAGAAAGAAAAAATTCTGTTAATTCATGGATAACATAATTATTTACACAGAAAAAACTGAGCAATCCATAAAAACAAAACAACGAAACATACTAGAATGAATGAGCGAATTTACCAAGTTATAGGTACAAGGGCCTTGCCAGCACTAAATCAAAAGATGAGCCAAAAATATCTGAAATTTCAGTCCATACTGCTCCAATTCAAATACTGAAATATAAAAATGTTCAGGAATTGGAAGTTCCCCTCTTGCTCAACTCTTAAGAGGAATCTGAATGCTCAGACCCTCACTGTAACTGCCAGCCAGAGCCAAGGATTTAGACTTTTCAGGAAATAAACACAACAAAACAAATAGTATGCTTCAGGTTCTACTGAGTTTTTGTATATAATGTTCAGAATACCATAAATATTTTGAGTCCTAACAAGAAGTAGGAAAATGTGAACTCCAGTAAAGAGGAAGTGCAATAAACAGAAGCAGACCTGTATATGACCCAGGTTTTAGAATTATTAGACAAGGATTTAAAAATTATTGTGAATATATGAAATAGTTTACAGGAAGAGATACATATCCACACAAGATGTATGTGTGTGTGTGTGTATCACATATATACATACATATGTGTCATATATTTATATATATACATATAACACATTTATGTGTAAAATATATACATATACATACCTTTAATATAGATGTATATAATATGTATGTATAATACAGATATACATGTATTGCATATAGAAAAGAAACAGGAACTCCAAAAAAATGAAAATTCTAGAACAAAAATTACAATATATTAAATAAAAATATTCTTTGGATGGATTTAACAGCAGATTAGACACTGCAAAAGAAAGAATCGGTCAGTCTGAAGCTGGGCCATTAGAAGCTACCCAAACTGGAACAGCAAGACAAAAATGGAGGGGGGGGATTAAATTTAGTATAAGTAACCTGTATAATATTATTTTTTTATCTTTTTTTTTTTT
>CM052886.1:26917686-26953140 GCA_028534135.1 Potos flavus
AAAAAAAAAAAAAGCCTTCATATTTTACATTCCAATTATTAGGAAACGAAAATGCAATGATCTGAATCTTCACAGTATGTCCTCTTTGCTTGAATTCACTTCAGGGGGTTGATCTTACTTAAAATTAAAAGAGTCTTGTGAGAATAGACACGCATTACTACCACAAAGTATACAACAAGAATATTCCTGTACTTCCGGGGCACCTGGGTGGCTCAGTGGGGTAAAGCCTCTGCCTTCGGCTCAGGTCATGATCTCAGGGTCCTGGGATTGAGCCCCGCATCAGGCTCTCTGCTCAGCGGGAAGTCTGCTTCCCCCTCTCTCTCTGCCTGACTCTCTGCCTACTTGTGATCTCTCTGTCAAATAAATAAATAAAATTAAAAAAAAAAAAAGAATATTTCTTTACTTCTGCATGTTCTGTAATTAATTGAATTCTGAAACTTCAGATTCTTTTTAAGTCTACTTTGTACAAAATAGACAATACAAGATATAAAATTTTCCATAGACTTCGACAGCAGAAAATGATTAATGGTACCAGTTTTTACTGTGTACATATGACACATTCTATGCCTGGTACTTCATATATATTCTCTCCTTTAATCTTTACAGTAACACACTTATATGCATATTACTTCCTATACTTTATAGGAAGCGACTGAGGCTTACAGAGGACACACAACATGCCCAAGACCATGCAGGTAGAAAGTAGCAGCACGAGAATTTGAACTCATGTCTATCTGATGGCAGAGCCCAGGTTCTTTCTGTCACACATTGTATGTTTCCCATTTTTTAAAGTGACTTTAATTCTGTCACACTATGAAACCAGAGTCAGGAATGTAGAATCCTGCAATACAACATTTTGAATAGTTTTTAAAAATTCCTAAAGTCAATATAATCATCTACTTTGCCAAATCTATACTAATTATTACCATATTTAAAGGTGACCCTCTTTTCTACCCGAGATGCCTGTTTCAACCCCTTTTTAGTGGTCCTTATGTCATAGGCCACATGAATACTAGCATTAGTTGGGACAATATAAAAAATGAACTTATCCATAAACACAAAAACTCACTTAAAAATTAAGAATTAAAAAAAAATTAAGAATTGCAGGCCACATGCAACTAGTTTCTTGGTTCTTTTCTGGAAATCTTCTGTAGCATAGATGGAATTTATTTCTAACAGACTAAAAAAATCCTCTTGAAACCCAAGGAAGAGCAAACTTTTATATCTGTGTATTTCAAAGTCTACTCTAACCCAGAAACCATAATTCCTTCTGCACAGATCCTGGTAATGGGTCACAGATTTTGCACACACAGGCTGAGATTCCATCAATCCTTCATGACCCAAGAAATGCAAAAGCATCCAGGACTTTCCAGGACATTCACTCTCATACCAGCTCCTTCTCTTTGCAGAAAGTGGACAGCATGTGTATGGCTCTATGTCTCACGCTGTCAGAGTCAATCTTCATTTTAGCCACCAGAAGGAGTTTAAGGAAAGAGTCTAGGCTTTGCTTTGCTTATCACTCCCTTTCCTAATGTAAGTCTTCATTCCCCTTAGCTGCAAAGTAGGAATAACAATATTAGCCTCCGCTTCAATAATGAGTCTCAGCTCCATTAGGGCAGGGATTATTTTCTACCTTATTCATTGTTTTTACTCGCTACACTTAGAATTGTGCAGGCTACTTGGTGAGTGCTAATGAATGAACAATAAATAGGAATAGGAAAAATGTAGATGAAGTGATCGGAGGTACCTGGAGTCAAATGTAGTTTATCTATTATATTCTAGAGACAGTTCTAGGAATACGTAAAATATCTTCAGCGAGCTTGTAGGCTAGTGGAGAGCAAGAAAACAGGTGGAGGGAAATAGGGATCAGTTCTCTGATGTGAATGTGTGTGCAAGTTTTCCTGTCTGTATGTGCAGTGTTAGATCTCCCAAATGAGTAGAAGGTTGTGTGTGTGTGTGTGTGTGTGTGTGTACACCCGTGTGTTGGGGGTGAAGAGAAAGATGCTCTGCCTGTGTACAGAAAGCCACTGTGGAAAAAAAGAAAGAAAATAATGCAACTTGGTCAACTTAGATCAGATGAAAGTCATGGCATGTCACTATGGAGTACCGGTTCCCACTGTCTGGAAAAAGGTCATCAGGTAACAATACCAGGCCATCTTAAACCAACACATTTCAGTTTAGAAGCCAAGAAACCCCTGTCATAGCTGCAAATCTAAGCCAGTTTCTCCTCTGGCAGTAAGGCTGGGAGGTACGGATCCTCTCCAGTGGATCTAGATCCATTATGTCCCTGATCAGGGGAACAGACAGACCTGGAAGAGACCCTCACTAACCCATTTTACCAGACACGGTCAGAACTGGGTTCCACAGGAGAGAGGCAGAAATGGAGGAGGAAGAAGACCTCCAGCAACAAGTATCAAGAAAATGGGCCATGCATAATGTTCTTGCAATTTGCCAGTGACCTCATGCCTGTCCCTGGGGCCAGCATGAATGCTTGCAGTACAAGTGACCTGTTTGCCAGGGTGACCTCAAGCCCCGGAGTAACAGCAAATAAAGCCATGAACACACTGTTCTCTGGACACTTCCACAGTCTTCCCTTTCCAGGGCTTGCAGCTCTACACTTGAGATCTGGAACTCTGGCCCCTTCTTCACTATGATCCTAACAATTATCCAGATAAAACATGGTTTCCCCACCAAAGAAATGCAAGTAAATATTTTTTAAAAAACAGAAGCCTATCTTTAAATGCCAGTTTTCAAAGCGCCCCCCCTTAATCTATAAACAAAGAAAAAAAATTTCCCAAGCATTATTTGAATGGTACAGGACTCAAGTTTCTGTTAGATCAGTTACAAACCATGGTTAATGAAGCAGGAAATTATTTCCCTCCAGTAAGCAGTAAAGCTGAAGGCCACAACCAAAACAGCTAATGCCATCAATTATACCCAGAAACACACCAACTCTTTTTCTGAGAAAAACTGGATGAATGAATGTGTAAAATAAAGATGCCCCCCAAAAAAGATGATGGTCCCCTACTAAAATGATGGAATTTCAGGGTCCAAAGGACATTCAATGTCCTCAGATGCAAAAGTACCATTTTATGCTCGAGGCTGTGAATGCGGTGTTAAGAGCCTACACAGTAGACTCAGACCAGGGCTTTAAACCCTGTCTCTCCCATTTACCAGTCACTGGACCTTAGGCTCAAAAATAAAGATTATAATATCCATTGGAGGGCTACTGTGTGAATTAAATAAGATCACACACAGGCGTGCGTGCACACACACACACACACACTGCACGGAATTTGGCAAACAGTAGATCTTAATAAATGTTAGCTATTATTACAATCACTTCCACAACATTGTCAATAAATGCCTGATTTGTCTGAAAACTTGTGTTTATAAGAAAATTGTTTTCTTAAGAGGCAGCTCAGTTCATTTTCAGATCACTCTTACTATTAGAAGGTTTCCCATACACGTTTTCCATGGAAGTTTGGTCTTAGAAGAAATTGAACGACTGACATGGGTCAAGTCGAAACTGTCTTTCCCGTAACTGCCCTTCAAACTCCAAAGAGGGCTGCCCTGACCCAGAGCCTTTATAGGCACAAAATACAGCAGAGGCAATACAACTCTCAGTGTACACCCATCAGCATAGCCTGAAGAGTACATGAGCTTTGCTAGCACACTTCAAAGTACTAATACATGCTGAAACCCAACTAATGAAACCCTTAAGCCTTTGTCCCATGTCAGGATTTACAGTCCTGTTTTCTCTCAGTCACTACACATGCAGTTGGCATTTGGAACCCAAGTAAACAACTTTTCATGTGTTCCTCCTAAATGCCATCTTGCTGGAGCAAGTCCATTGTTTCAGCTTGTCCCAATACATTCTGATTCTGCCGTTCGATCTACCTTTCCATGTGCTATGACACCAGTAACCTTTCTTAGCATGCCTTCAATACCGAATCACAGTAAAAATGCTGGAAGGGCCAATGTCAAACAGATCTGGAAGAGGACACTAGGGGTGTATCTCCAGATTTATACGCACTCCTCAGGAATAATTATTGAGCTACTAGTAGTACTTGCGTTCAGTCTGTATTTTTCTATCATTCCCCCGCCCTCATAAATATATCAAGAGCCTCTGACACGCCCCTTGTTGAATTCCATATGTACTTTGTGTAACGCACGCCTTTGTTCCTCTTTTCTGGTACTGCTGTCTCGAAAGACTGAGGTTATCCTGCCTGCCTTCTGCTTAGAGAACTTTTACTAGATTCTCGTGACCACAGCCCTTTGTAATTATTTATGGTTAATTACCTAAGAATGTAATTTTAGAATCAACAATTCACAAGAATTTTGCTGTCTATAGTTTATGTCCTAGAAAGAAACCATGAAAAATTATTTCTCATAAGCCATGTGATAAAATACACATAAGGTGTGCACTGTATTAGATAAAAATACAGATTGGGAATCAGAAACATGAATATAAGTCTATGATCTACTACCTAGGAAAAGTTAATGGGTGTATGTGTAGATGGTTTTCTGAATATGTTCTCAGGTTTACAAGACTCTCTAAATAAGCCCGAAAGCCTTCCACAGACAGGCATTCCGTACTCTCTTCCTTTTTACGCCAAGACATTCTGTATCTTTATGAGGTTACTCAACCCATTCACTTTGAATGCAAGGAAGTTAGCACCTGCCACAAGGGATCAGAATGTGAAATATGATGAGGGAGCCCTGTGATAAGTGCCTGACCTTAGCAAACAAAAATAAAACCCCCAAGAAAAAGAAGAAAATATAGCAATACGCAAACCAGAGTACTGTGTGGCCCTAAAGAGAAGTAATTCAAGTTCCATTCCATAGTAAACAGTAGTTGAGTGTGTGATTCAAGGAACAAGAATGCCAGGAGACATCAGGGAACTCCCTCACTGTCCCATCCTTATGACACTATAACATGATAGTCTCCGTTAAAAAAAAAAAAAAGTCAACCAGCCATCTTAGTGATAGGAACCCGGGGCCCATTTCTCATCTGACATAATACTTCACGGAGCAGGTCCAAAAACAATGCAGGGCCCTTGAAATCAGCAGGAGCTCAGCACTCCAATCCATGCCAAACAGCAAGATGAGAAATGGGGCTGGTATAAATATTCATTGGGAAGTTACGGCCAACCTCCTTGCGCTGTGTGTTTAGTGCAACTCTAAACTGCTCCACCTGGTCCTTCTGGCTCCCTCATGTCTACCAGGGGCTGGCAGCTGGAAAGCAGGCTGAGCCTTAGAGATCTTTTAATTTGTAAAGCACGGGGGAGAGGGGAGAGGTGGGTAGGCAGGAGGGATGACAATGCATATGCTAGGTTTCAATTACAGGGCTGTCTTTTTCCCAGGTGGAAGGCAACGCTGACTGCAGGGAATTCAATGTCTCATCTATTAAGGTCCCTCAGGAAATGTTTGGTCCTTTGCAAATGCTGGGGGTGGGGAATAACGCTCTTGACAAAAATCTTGGCAAAGTGTATCAAGCATATGGAATATTTTGTTGGGCTCACGTGCCATCTTGACTCTTTTCTCATTTTCCAAAGTAAAATCTTTCTGTAACTTCTGCCTGGAAAAAAATGGATGGCTGCCTCCAAGTTCAGAAATAAGTTGCTGTTTAGCCTATAAAATGTAGGATGAGAGAGGCTTTGAGATTGCTATCCTCTGAATCTCACTGCCAAAAAGGTTTTTAAATATTGCATAAACTTCGATGTGTTCCAACCATCCACATATAAGGGGAGCACACAATGTTCTAAATTTAAAGTACTTGCCCAGTTCCTAAAAGCTTGACAAAAATACACAACGGTGTAATTATTTCTTTACAATAAAAATGTCATAATGTCATTAATTTCTAGGACACTCACCTCAGTAATCTGTTGTAATTTGCCAGTGATAGGGGGACTGTGTGCCTCCTATCCTACTTGCTATGAAGCAAGGTTTACCAAATACAAACGAATACATGATGAAGGGTTAACTAGGGTCTACTTGGTTGTTTCTATATGAGTACTTACTGTGCTCATAATTACGAATTGATCTTGCCTATTTATTAGACTAGATCTGTCAGTTCTATTACTTGCATAAATTTCCGAGGTGGGTCACTTTATTTTTATTGTGTATTAAAAAGGGGGGAAAAAAGTTACATTTGTTTTTAACTCTCTCAATTTCACACTTGCCCCAGAATAGCTTGATTTCTCCATGGCAGCTAGACAGGGCTTTGCAATAACTACCTCAAACTTTTCAAAACCTTCTAATGCCACCCCACCCATCGTGGGTTTTTTTTTTAAGGTCTTTAAAATTTATTTATCTGAGAGAGAGAGCAGGGGGCGAGGCAGAAGGAGAGGGAGAGAGAAAGAATCTCAAGTAGATTCACTGCTGAGTGCAGAGCCCAGTGGTGGGGCTCAGTCTCACAACCCCAAGATCATGACCAGAGCCAAAATCAACAATCAGACGATCAACGGACAGAGCCACCCAGGTGTCCCATCTACATCATCCCTCTTAGAGCATTCCCAAATTCCTCACCTGGCCCTAAGGCCTCCTTCCTCACATGATACTCCAATTCCCCATTTTTCCGACCTTGGCTCCCAAGATACCCTCAGTCACGAAGCTCCTCTAGCCCACTCTATCCCATCTACCAGATCCTGACTGCTGATCTTCAAACATGCCCAACAGGGCTCACAGAGCAGGGCCTTTGCCCTTGACATGTCCTTTACCTGGAACAGAGTTCCCCCAGCCATCCTCCTTGTCCTGTTTCTCTGCTCAAACATTTCCTGTTCAGAGAGGCTTTCCTATTCTCCTTATAAAAGGGCAGCACCCCCCCAACACCCAATAATTGCCTACTACCCCATTATATTGCTTTATTCTATTTCAAGGCAATTTCCTCCCCTTACACAGCATGTATTAATTTATCTGGTTTGTTTTTTTTTTTAAGATTTTATTTACTTATTTGAGAGACAGAGTGAGAACATGAGCAGGATGAAGGACAGAGGGAGAAGCAGGTTCCCCGCTGAGCATGGAGCCCGACTCAGGGCTCGATCTCGGGACTCTGAGATCATAACCTGAGCCGAAGGCAGATGCTTAACTGACTGAGCCTCCCAGATGCTCCTGTCTGTTAACTGTCCCTCCATTTGGAATGCATGCTCCACGAGAGCAGGGAGTTTTTGTTCACGGTTGTATCTATAGTGCTAGAAATGTGTAAGGTACATAGGGATGGTTCAGTTAATCGTATGTGAATGTGTGACCAAATCACCCACTAATTTCACCTGACTGACCTAGTTAATCCTAGTTACGTAGGTTTTATTGTACTGCTCAATATTACTAGTTTTCTGTGGCATAGTTTTACTGTTTTTTCTTAGAATTATGTATCTAATAATTTAAAAAAATATGGTTCGAGTATAAAGGATTTGATAGTTTGACAGAATCTCCATATTTTTATCCTTAAATTTGAAATATAGAAAATTAAAAATTACTTAATGAGTGCCTAGCATGCAAGAGGCATTACTTTCTATAATTTTAATAAAAAACAGAGTTTTGGGGACGCCTGGGTGGCTCAGTTGGTTGAGCAGCTGCCTTCAGCTCGGGTCATGATCTCAGGGTCCTGGGATCGAGTCCCGGATCGGGCTCCTTGCCTGCTTCTCCCTCTGCCTCTGCCTGCCACTCTGCCTGCTTGTGCTCTCTCCCTCTCTCTCTCTGACAAATAAATAAATAAATAAAATCTTTAAAAAAAAAAAAAAAAGAGTTTTGCCAACACTAAACATTTTCTTACATTCTTTGCAAAATACAAATTCTAGCTTAAGACCAAGTGCCTTGGTATGTTCAGGCAGCTATAACAAAATACTACAGACTGGGGACCTGATAAACAACAGAAATTTATTGCTCACAGTTCTGGAGGCTGGGAAGTCCAAGATCAAGATGCCAGCAGGGTTGAGTTCCCTGGTGAAGACTCTCTTCTTGGCTCATGGCTAAAGCTTTTCCACTGTGCCCTTTCATGGTAGAAGGGCCAGGGATCTCTAGGGAGCCTCTTTTTTAAGGACACTAACCCCATTCATAAGGACTCTACCCTCATGACTTAAGCACCTCTCAAAGGCACCACCCCCTAATACTATCATCTTTGGGCATTAGGATTTCTGCATGTGCATTTTAGGGGGACACTGACATGGAGACCACAGCACCAAGCATGGAAGTAAAAAGTAAAAATATTCCATTTTTAGGCTCCAAATAAAACCTTTTGGTGCCTCATTGCAGTATAACGTTTGCAATCTCTTCTAAACATAAGCATTTCCCTAAAATAGAAATAATAACACTCTTTCTTTAAATCATTTCTGAAATTGACCAACTCTGTGGGATTAAAAAAAACAAAACAGCTTTCTTTTTCTCTCTTTAAAGTGATGAGAACTCTAGGACTCGACAAGTTAACAAAATTCATGTTAAGTGGCACTGGAAGAGAGCATCAGAACCTCATTAGGAGCCACGGACTAGGCTTTGAAACATTTAATTGAGGACTGGAAAAACAAACAAACAAAAAAACCCCAAAACATTCCTGCTACTATTTTTCCCCTCTGGCTGCTTTCTTATCCTTACTCTTCCCTGTAAAATCCAGAGTCTTCAAACTGGCCTCAGTGCCTCCTAGCCCCTCCTCACCTCAGTTACCCTCTCTCTACTTCAACCAGTATCCAGAGTCTATGCGGTCATTAGCGACACCTCCTAATTACTAATCCGATGGGCTTCTGTGTTTTTTTCATCAATTCTCACTTTGACCCTCTTTGGTATTTCACGACGTTCATGACTTCTCAAACTTTCTTCCTCCTAGGTTTCCTTCATACTTGCAGAGTGGTCCTATTGCCTGGTTATGGCTTCTCCATTCGCCATTTCCTTTTACTTAAAAAAAAAGTCTCCATTTGTGTTCCAGTATCCATTTCTCACCCACAAAGCGTAGTGCCTTGGGGAAAGCTAAATCCACGCTCAGCTCCAGGAGATGGCAGTCTAATTCTTCTCCCAAGTTAATGACTGTTTCAGGAATCCTAAGTCAGGTAACCATATTTGTGCTGTCAAAAGTTCAGAAGGAGCCAATGTAAAAGCCAATGAATCACTGAAGTAGTAAACTAGGACACACGAGAAAGACAGCCTGCAAATCGGGAGCACCCAAACCAAAACCTGAAGTGAGGCTGACGGGTGTATTGTTACAAAGCAGCTTATCTAGGGAGAAAGCAGTGACTGTGTGTTCCTCACAGTGATTGGTTACAATATTGGAATTCTTGTAAATGATAGGGAATTGATCGGTGGTTACCTCATTTCAACCTTGGGAAACGGTTCAAGTGTTGCTTATGATTTCCAGAGGCATAAACAAGAAATGACCCAGGTCAAGTTAGCCTTGCAAAATAAGCTAAATTAAGCTTTGTTGTATGAATAAACTGGTTTTGTCTGCTCAGGGAACTTTCAAGGCTGGTCTCCTTTTGTTTTTGATTTTAACAGTGCCAAGGGGACACAAGGAGTACTTTTGCTGGAGACTTGCGGTAAGCTCCTCTTCACTCCTTTAGGAGAGCTTCCAGATGCAAACTGCTTCTTCAGCTGGATGTGAACGAGGGAGCACATAGCCCTGATTTCAACGACCCATCATTCTATCTCCAGGGGAGAAAAAGACTTAGGGCAAATCCAAGACTGGATGGCGGAGCGAAAGGAGACAAAAGAAACTGATTTCTTGATGTAATTATTGAGCACCTGGATCAACCACGCCCAAGGCCAGTTTACCTTTGGAATTCTAGTTATGTGATCCAATAAATTACCTTATTGTTTCAAGCTAGGTGAGTCAGCTTCTCTATTACCTGCACTTGAAACCATTTTCATGGACACAACTACCCTTTCCTGGTTTCTTGATGTCACGTCTGGCCATTAGTTTTCAGTCTTCTTTGTGAGTCATTCTTGTGTCCTCTTAACCTTTTGATGTCCATAATCTTATAGCCTCAGCCCACATCTCATCTCACTCAGAAAAACCCCCTTCTGGGAATTTCCACATGTATATGTGTCTTCAACAACTATTTTTTGTTGTTGTTGATCAATTCAAAAGCCATCCTTCTTCAGCCCACATATCCCTTCTAAGCACCAGATCTTATTTTCAATTCTATACTGTTATCTCCATAGGGATTTACACAGACTCTCCTCATAGAATATGTCCACAGCTTAACTCAGCATTTCCTTTATACGTACTTAAACTATTACCTCAAACTATACTATTGGACTGGTCTCTCAAATCAGAAACCCAGGTGATAGACTCAAGCCTTCGGTCTTTTTTTTTTTTTTAAAGGAATCTTATTTATTTATTTATTTATTTATTTTAAGATTTTATTCATTTATTTGACACAGAGAGAGAGAGATCACAAGTAGGCAGAGAGGCAGGCAGAGAGGGAGGGGGAAGCAGGCTCCCTGCTGAGCAGAGAGCCTGATGCGGCGCTGGATACCAGGACCCTGGATCATGACCCAAGCCGAAGGCAGAGACTTTAACCCACTGAGCCACCCAGGTGCCCCAAAGCCTTCGGTCTTTATAGAGTTCACCAAACACCTCAGTGCTTCTGTCTAAATAGATAAAAAGATATTTACTCCTTTTTATTCTAATCACTACTTAAATTAGGTTTTCATAATTCTTCACCTAAACCTTTTCTATAGGCTATACTTCCCACACAGAATCCTGGCAGTTCACTCATTCTTTGGTGCATACCAAGTAGTAGGTGCTCTACGACCATTCCTTCATTAATGAATGAACAAACAGCTACCTGGTATTTCTGTTCTGGTTTTTTTTCCTCCAAATCATCCTCCAGACAATCATCAGGTTATTTTTCTCAAATACATAATACAACTATAACTATGTCAGTTCCTTTCTTAAATACCCTTCCCACTGGCAAAAACAAAACAAAACAAAAATCTCCAGTGGCTTGAGTTCGAATATTTAATAAATGTCTACCATATGTTAGATTTTGGGCTAAGGACTTTGAAAGAGTGAGTTCTGCTTTTCTTATTTTAAAAATCACATATAATTTAGGAATGAGTCGGTAAATGACCTTAGCCATGGCAAAACATAGGTGTCCTCACATTACTCTCTGAATCCAAGAACCAGCATCTATTTTTATTCTGATAGACTATTTTCATGCCATTTTTATACTCCATCTATCTAGATCTGAACTAGAATTATCCTGAGTTATACTGAGGCATAAAAATTCCAGAAAATATGATTGACTAACTGACACTGTCATATACAGAAATTAGTACTTTTCAGAAGCTGCTCTAAAATTCAGAAGTTCAATACTACATTTTATATAAATGAATATGGTGATTTGCTGGTTTGTGATTCCACTTAAGAAATTAGTTCCTAAGTATCACATTCTTTAAAATTCAGAAATCACTCAAATTTGTTCATATTTTCTTCAAAGTATTTTTTTTTTTTTCTGAGGAAAGATTATTTAAATTCCACCATTTGGTACACAATTTCATACCTTCATTTATTTATTTGATAAATATTTGGGTGCCTAGGCCCTCAGTTTTCCTTTACGAACAAAATGGACACAAATTCTTGACTTTTGTGGAGCTCGCATTCTGGAGTGGGGTAGGGAAGAAGAGTAAACACTCCTTTATGTGGCAATCGCTATTCATTTTGAAATCTTTGCATTGGGTTATTTCGCCTATTTATGAGACACTCCACCATGCAGTGAGAGTGTCGGTGCTATCCACAGAAATATCTAGAGAGTCCATAGGAGATGTGGCTCAGTCACAAAGGCACAACTTCAGAAAGACGGACTATTGGCAGAATTCAGACGGAGGCATGGGGACAGGGCATTCTGGCAAGAAGACAGAGTTGAGCCCTAGAGCACAAGCTGGCACGGGGAAGTGGCGCGAATAGACTAACTAAAATGGAGAATGAATGTTGGAGATTGGAAAGGAGTTGGATTACTAGATTCACTAAGGCTGTGGAAGGCCAGGCACAGGAATCTGACCACAGAGTACTGTGACTGGGGCAGTCTCTGCAGGAGATGGGTCTGGCTCACGTGCATGAGTGAGGTATAGACAAGAGGGAGAACTTAAATGGACACAGGCTGGTTTGGAAGCTAATCCAACAATTCAGGCAGGAATTTAAATGATTTTTGGCGAAAGTGGTGATAACAGGATTAAAAATGAGGTAAAAGACCTTAATAATATTTTGGCTGGGAAATTACAACTTGATGATCAGACATAGAAATCTGACATTCATCTATTCCTATGTATAGAGCACCACAATGTGAGTTACTCACATGGATCTAGCACCCAACATATTTATTGAGCATCTACTAGACATCCGCCATGGTACCAGTTAGTAGATTTAACGGTGGTGAAAATGCTGTGGCCTCCACGCTCTGGGACAATGGTCACGTCTAGGAAGGGAGACGGAGCGACAGCACAGTACAGGGCAGTCCTGTGGACACCAGCAGTCTGGATGAGACAGGATTCACTCCCTGGGCTTTGTGGGAAGGCATATGCATGTGCACGCAGAGATAAAAGAAGGAGTCAAAACTGAGTTCCGAGGTTAGTCTTCCCCGGTCAAAGTTAGTGAGGGATTCCGGAAGATGGGAGGACGGGCTGACTCAAAGGCATGGAGGTGGGAAAAGGCACAGCGTGTGTAGGGAAAAGGCATAGCGTGTACTGCAAACAGTAAAATATTTCTGCATCACCGTGATCAGGGGGCGGGTGGCGGGAAGCACAGAGCTCCCTGAGGTCTCTGTTGAGGACTGAAGTGCAGTCTGCAGGCAGAGAGGAGCAGCTGGAGAGTGGGAGGCAACGAGGCAGCATGGACAAAATCACACGTTAGAGAGACATGTGAGGACCGCGTGGAGGCCGACTCTGGGAGGGGAAAACGAGTCAGGGAGGCAAGATGGGAGCCTGCAGGCGTGCTGACGTGGGAGATGGGTAGACGCTGTGCTAAAGAGCAGTACAGGGCGATGCACTGACGGTTATTTAAATGTCTGATTATCAAGTGGTAAACAAAAGAAGGAAACCTTAGTAGGAAGCTAAATTCCCAGACCCTGGAAACGCAAAGTGAAGAGAGGGACATTTCACAGAGCTAACGAAGGTTTTGAACTCAAAGGTTGGGAAAAGGATGGAACAAAACAGGAACAAAAGGAAGAGACTGTGTGCAACGAAGAAAGAGTGATGTACAGCTTTGAGGAAAGGAAAGACTTCCAAAGAGCAGGGCAGGACCTCCTGACATTTGGGTAAGAGGCATATTATGGATTTCAGTTCAGTTCAATTACTCCATGCAATCTAACTTCTGAAGTTGGCTTGCTTTGTTTTCCAAATTAGCTTTTAGATTTGCCAAAAGAGATCTACTTCTTTTACCACATGATTACTGAATGCTATACATGCCAGACACCGTCCCAGGCTCTGATTAATAACAGGCATTATTTCGTGTTTAATGTTTAGCTTATGAGAAAATATATGGGTGTGTGTGTGTGTGTGTGTGTGTGTGTATTTTTAAAACTCTATAAAATATAAAATGGCCAATCAATTAAATAACTGGAAACAACACAAATGTCCACTAAGAGGTAAATGGACAGACAAGCTGTGGTACCAGCCCCAAAGAGAATTCTGCTCACTAATACAAAGGAATGACCTGACCCGGGGAGAGATGCTCACGACATGGAAGAATCTGAAAATATTATGAAAGGACATCTGTGGTTGCCAGGAAATGGGAGGTGAGAGAGAAGGAGGATGGGAGAAAAAATAAATGAAGAGGCAGGACTAGACTTTTGGGGTGATGGATAAATTAATGATCTTGGCTGTGGTGATGAGTTCACTGGCATGCACGCATGTCAAAACATCAAACTGAACACTTTACATGTGCGTGTTAAATGTATTTCAATAAAGCTGTTTTTTAAAAATAAAATAATAGGTATATTTGCATGGTGGGTTATGGGTTAATTTTAGTTTTCTTTTCTTTTTTTTACATTTTATACACAAATATAAAACCATATGACCTTTATAATAAAATTTGTTTTAAAAATTATCAAAAGTGCACCGGCCAGGTACTCAACTAATCCTAGTAATCAGGGAACTGGAACTTTAAACAACAGTGAAATATTGTATCAAGCCCATCAGACTAGCAAAATTACAAAATCAGATGAGGTCAAATGTCAGCTAGAATGTGGTAAAGTGGGTCATTCTCATACTTCCGGTGGGAATATAAATTGGTACAGCTAATTTGGAAAGAAATGCTGCAATATCTAGCAAGGTTGAAGCTGTGTTTATACTAACGACTGCAGAACCAGTTTTCAATTTTCCATGATTCTAATAATTGGTACGATTGTGAAGTATGAACACACACTTGTGGTGTGTATTCTGTGTGAGTGTTGAGATTTCAGACTTCCACAGTTTAGTTCACTCCTCTCTGCATTCTTTCTCCTTCCCCTTTCCCTGGTCATTCTCCGTCCCGTCAGCTGCAAACCCTCCAGTCACTTTACCCACCCCAACACCCCCCTGAAATCCCTTACCTCTTAACAGCGCCTTTCTCTTCCCCATCCCAACCCCCGCCCCCACCCCATGCCCCCTATTCCCCCACAAAAAAACAGGCTGAGCAGGGATCAGAAGTGCCACGTGAAGAAGACACATCTGTCCTCTGAAATGCAGACAGTCCAACAGTGGACAAGGCGGGCAGGGAAAGCCATGGCATCAAGTAAACATAGCAGGAAGGTACTGAAGCCTTTATAGGGCCAGTCACGGCTGGAACCTCAGTCCCATGGGCATTCTGACTGGAGGTAGCGAAACACCCAGAAAGCAGCAGAGCAAGAGGGACAGTATTATAAGTTTATAGTTTGTAGCTATTATTTTTTATGGAGATGTTTTAGATATTTAAAAGTGTCACACAATGTTTTCATTGATGTGCATACTCTGATAGTCTAAAATTCTGTTATTAATGCTTGTATTATAGGATAAATGCTGAAGCGCTTAGTTGTCATTTGCTCCGGTACAGCAAACACCACGCACTACGTCCCCTAATTCCTCTTTTCTGTTTCAACTCCAGAAAAATCATCCCATAACATTGTTCGTTTATAAGAGTAAACGGTTAGAAACAACTTACATGTCTATCTAGAAAGAACGCATAGATAATTTGGGTTATATAAATACTATAGAATACTATACGATGTTTACAATAAATGAGGTAGAGCTACATGCATTAATATGGATAAAGAATATAACCTTAGGGAAAAAATAAGCCACGGAACTATGCTTGTTGTTTTATATTTACAGGGATTTTAAAACTTGACCAATGCATCTTATATATTGTGTCTAAATTTATAAATATGTAGTGAGATACAATGCATTCCTGGTAAGGAGAGCTTCTAAATTCAGGACAGTCCTTTCTCAAGGACTGAGAATACACAAGAATCTTCGGCACCGTCTGTGTTTATTTTTAAGGTCCAAAGTGAATGTAAACTGATGTTATAATCTCATAGAGATAGGGGTGGGGACATATGTTTACATGTGGATAAAAAATAGTTTTATTCCCCTTTATACCAAAAGGATTGGCACCAAAATGTTACTTAAAAAAAAAAAAAAAGTGTAAAGACAAAAAAAGAGCTTGGAGACATATGATAGCTTTAAAATCCCATTATCATGCAAACAGTGAACTGTTCAATTGTAACAGAGGTCATTCCGGCTGACTAGGCTTCTGAATTCACACCCCATCTATGAATTTACAAACACGAGGAAAAGTGTCCTGGTTAAACTGATCATGTACCTGGTTCAGCTCTTGGCGATGTGAATGTTCTCGCAGGAAAACATCTAAAACTGAGCTGCTCTTGCTTGAATTTAGCTTCAAGCAACACAACAGATAAGCATGGTTTCGATCCCTTCCCATAATGCACCGCCCAATTTCAGAAATCTCTGCATTTTGCAATTCCATTTCTCTGTGTCCCCTCAGAGTGAGGGGACACCAGGGGAAATAGTGCCTAAATAAAGAGACACTAAAATGAAGAACTTCTAGGCCACTCTTGAGAGCCCATGCTAAATAAAACCTATTGTAACCAAATTTTAGGCATGCGGAGTAAATTCAAAACATTGTGGCTTGCCACAAGCTCAATATATTAAACCTTATCCCAAATGAGATGTTACTTGATTTATTTAGACTCCTTGGCATGTTTGGATTAATGTGCTGGCAGTCTGAGCAGCTCTGCTTCCTGGGTTCTTTCAAGAATTCTTGGATAGACGAGCTAAGCTAATTTGAACGACATTTATATGGGAATACGACTCCAGGTGCAATTATCATCAGCATGCGGTAGGAACAGCGGTGGATCTTTCTGCTGAGCGCATCTGCCCAGGGCGAAAAGCAGAGGCTCCCTCTGACCTGCTACTTGCTGTACCTGGATGGAGCCTTGTCTCCACCGTAGAGGAGGACCAGTCTACCAACGAGCCAAATGAAGGGAAGAAGGAGGGAAGGGGCATTTTTTTTAAAAGTGTCTCCATCTGCTTTCTACAGGGAAACTTGACTTGGAGGGCAGGCTGCAGTAACAAGTGATAGGTGAAAAGAAAAGCAAGCCAGAGAAAAGGCCATACAGAGTAGTCTATTTGGTATAAAGTGTGCAGCTACTTCTTAAACTACTGCAGGACCTGCTCACCCTGCATTAAATGGAGCGTCGGAGTCAGAGAGCTGCTGGTCTGGTTTCACAGGCTCATGCCACTGCTAGCCTTACCCCCGGTCCTTTGCACACAGCTCAACACGCGGTCCTGCCGCATGGATAGCCTCCCAGCATGCAGTCACGTCGGCACCCTGCCAGCTTGGCACAGCTCATTTCCCTCGTGCTTACAGAAGTGTTGAAGTTCCCAATGTCGTCAAGGTCGTCCCTCCTTCAAACTTGTTTCAATGAAAGGTAAAGTCAAGCCTCTACTTGTGGGGTTCTATTTTAAAAGTCCAAGTGGCCTGGGAGGCAAATGGCATGTCTGCCAGGCGAGGACTCTAGTCCTGCACCACTCTTTCCCCAAGAAGTGCCATTCCTTAGACTCTTAACACCTCCCTTTTCTCTTGTATGGAACCAGGAAAACAGCCCTCGTCTTGCCTCACAAGGAAGACGGAGTACAAACTAGAGCATGTGTTGGGAAGATGCTTTTAAAACCCTAAGTTGTACAAAGCTGGAGGTATCACAACTTCAGATTTCAAATTATCCGACCAACCCATAGTCATCAAAACAGTACGGTCTTGGCACAAAACTAGACACATAGATCAACAGAACAGAATAGAGAGCCCAGAAACAACCCAATGATTATATGGTCAGTTAATCTTCGACAAAAGAGGCAAGAATATGTAGTGAGAAAAAGACAATCTTTTCAACAAATGGTATTGGGAAAACTGGACCGCTACATTCAAAAGAATGAAACTGGACCACTTTCTTATATAACACACAAAAATAAACTCAAAATGGATCAAAGACCTAACTATGAGACCATAGAAATCCTAAAGGAGAGAATAGGCAGCAATTTTTCTGACATTGGCCATAGCAACATTTTTCTAGATAGGTCTTCTGAGGCAAGGGAAATCAAAGCAAAAATAAACTACTAGGACTACATAAAAATAAAAAGCTTCTTCACAGCAAAGGAAACAATCAACAAAACTAAAAGACAACCTACTGAATGGGAAAAGATATTTGAAAATGACATATCTAATAAAGGGTTAGTATTCAAAATATATAAAGAACTTGCATGACTCAACACACAAAAAACAAATAATCCAATTAAAAAATGGGCAGAAGACATGAACGAACATTTCTCTAAAGAAGACATCCAGATGGCCAAGAGACACATGAAAAGATGGCCAACATCACTCATCATCAGGGAAATGCAAATCAAAACTATAATGAGATAGCTTCTGACACCTGTCAGGAGGGCTGAAATCAAAAACACAAGAAACAACAAGTGTTGGAGAAGATGTGGGGAGACAGAACCCCTTGTGCACTGTTGGTGGGAATGTAAACTGGTAGAGCCACTATGGACACAGTATGGAGGTTCCTCAAAAAATAAAAGATAGAAAAAAAAATAAATAAATAAATAAAAAAATAAAAGATAGAACTACCCTATGATCCAGAAATGACACTACCGGGTATTTACCCAAAGAACAAAAATACTAATCACACACACACACACACACACACACACAGACACACACACAATGGAATATTACTCAGCCATAAAAAAAGAATGAAATCTTGCTATTTGCAACAACACAAAGGAGGGTAGAGAGTATAATGCTAAGTGAAGTAAGTCAGGGAAAGACAAATAACATATGATCTCACTCATATGTGGAATTTAAGAAACAAAACAAATGAACAAAGATTTAAAAAAAGAGAGAGACAAACCAAGAAACAGACTCTTAACTACAGAGCACAAAGTGACAGTTACCAGAGTGGGGGGGTGGGAATGGATGAAATAGGTGATGGGGATGAAAGAGTACACTTATTATGATGAGCACTGAGTAATCTATAGAATGGTTGAGTCACTACATTGCACACCTGAAACTAATATAACACTGTATGTTAACTATAGCGGAATTAAAATAAAAATCTTAATAAAATTAAAAAACTAAGTTGTAAGCAAATGCAAGATATTATTTGTAATAATGGCAAAAATAATAATCAGAAAAGACACCTTATATTCATAAAGTACCCCTTCTTTCCACGGTCTTTACCTAACACTGGGATGTTTATCAATATGCTATCAGCTCTTCCCACTGCGGCTGTTGAATGGGCTTAATTAATGAAAATGAATGATGCGTGAAGTTATGGCTTTCCCCCAAAAGAATGTCTCCTAAATTATGAGAAATTCCTACAGCCTAAGTTACGGGGTTTTTGTTTTGTTTTGTTTTGGTGATTCTCCAGAGACTAAAACTACAGATGTCACTAGAACCTTCTTGGGCAGAGTCACTTGCCTAGGTATATCGCCACAGCTCCTCCACCTCAGAAATGTTCTTCCCACGTCTACCCCACATACACACTAAATAGGACCCCCAAGCAGGGGTCGCTAATACAATGTAACATCTCTTCTGATTTTTCAAACATGAGACATTTCAGTCATTCATTCATAAATGTCTTTCACTGGAGTGCCTGCAAGGATCAGTCAGTTAAGCATCTGCCTTCAGCTCAGGTCATAAGCTCAGGGTCCTGGGATCAAGCCCCGCATCAGGCTCCCTGTTCAGATGGGAGTTTGCTTCACCCTCTCCCTCTGCAGCTCCCTCTGCTTGTGCTCTCTCTCTCTTTCTGTCAAATAAATTAATAAAATCTTTAAAAAAAAAAAGGCTTTCTTTGATGCCCACTGTGTGCTGGGCACTATGCGAGGCATTGTATATACAAGATGAGGAAGCTGGGTGTTTGTACTGCATAAAGAGATCACACCCACTCAGGCTGGCATGGCCGGTATATTGTTAGACTGTGCTGCACTAGTTTTTAAATGCATGGAAACCCTCTGGGTTTGGGTAGTGTGATGTTTTGGGTTGTGTGATTCTTCCCTTCCCATGGAGAAGAATGCACATAGAGGAAACATATTTGTGGTGTATGTGCATGATTATTTTCATACAGCACAAAATCATCTCATTCACTGACAAATATGTATCTGAAATCTACTTCATCTGAGGCACGTTGAAGCGTTACTAAGTTTTGTGAGCCAGAATTTATTTCCTGTAAGAATTCACAGTTTAACTAGGAAGAAATAGCATAACGATCACACAGGAGAAGGTGATCCCAGGCAGCGTCTATCAAGAAGGCCCAATGATGATGTACAGAGGTGTCCTGAGGAGCCCGAGGACACAGGACGACTGACATCTTGTAAAGGGAAAGGCTATATCCCAAAGGAGGAACTTCGATGAAACACAAATGATGTGCAATGGGAGGATTATCTGTGTGCAAAGCAAGTATTTAATTTTGCTATAAGACCAACAACGTTTGGGTCTGTATCACAGTGTAGACCTGGCTGGCACACTGGTTCATGAGTTCACAGAAGTGGAAATCGTGCTACTGGACGTTTCTCCCCGACTCTAGCCCTTCTGCAGTATTTGTCAGGCTGTGCAAAGTCTGCACTCATTGAAACCACATTAGGAATTAAAGAATTTGAGGAAGTACAAAGGAATATTGAAATACTATTGCATAATTCCACCCTCTATACCAAGAGGAAAAAGGCCGTCCCATGTTCTCATGAGTGCATACGATTAGACAGTGTGACAGTGGCCCAGGGACAACAGAGAGAAAGCAGAAAATTACTCTCTTTACACATACCCACAAAAGAAGCAGTATGCCATGGCCGTGTGTCTTCAGCAATTTAGAAATTATTGCTCTCGCTTAGTTCTTTTCTCTATCTTCGTACATCAAAGAAAGAAGTACTTAATATTCTAACTTGAAAATGTCAAAATTATAAACTTTATAAAATCACAATTTATCTTTAGATCCCTGATTATATTTATTTGGTTAATCTGTTTATGATTATCTTGGTTATTGTACTAATATTTCTCCAGCTAATCAAAAATAAACAGTCCTCTTTTTTTTTAAAGATTTTCTCTATTTGTTTGAGAGAGAGCACAGCGGGGTAAGGGGCAAAGGGAGAAGCAGACTAGAGAGGAGTGAGGGGCAGAGAGAGAGGGAGAAGCAGACTCCCCAATGAGCAGGGAGCCCCACAATCTTGGGGCTCGATCCCAGGACTCCAGGATCATGACCCAAGATGAAGACAGATGCTTAACTGACTGAGCCACCCAGGCGCCCCAGAAAGTACTCATTTTGAACAAAAACGTAAGTTCATGTGTCAAACTTCATACAATTTATCTGTGTACTGATTTATCAATTATGTGTTTCAAATATATTGAGAATAAGCATGGATAGTTTACATGTGTGTGTTCATACCTATCACATATATGTATACACATGTTATAGGTGTATCATTCTCTGATATCATTCTCTGTATCATTCTAATTTTAGTATATGTGCTGCTGAAGCAAGTACAGTATATTAAATGTCATAGACAAAGTCCACAGAATAATGACAATAATAACTTCCATTAATTATGCCAAAAAATATCTTTGAGCAATTAGTATCTGCAGGATGCTGCGCTGGGCACTGGATGGAGAAAAATTTATGAGACATCAAAGAGTCGAGCATCTATGTAAACACAGTCCAAAGACCCGCCACAGCTCTCCTATCCACACTGTGAAAACCGCAAGCTGGTATTCAGGCACCAGCCTGGAGAGTCGGGCCATTGTGAACAAAGCCCAAGAATGCAGTCAATCGGCACACAGGCTGCCCAGCGTCTGGCTAGGTAGTACACAGGTTCGGAATGCACACTGCTTTCCCCCAACTGTTAAAGGGGGAAAAGCTCAAGTAGGAAAGCTACAGGCCACTAGCAAAACGAATGCCACAATGCACGAGAACATCTTCAAGCAACACGGAGTCCACAGCTGCCAAACACAGGGAGAAGCCGGAAAGGTGAAACAAATCTGGAAAATCAGAGAAGAGGGGCGGGGTATATATTTTCCGAACAGGAATACTATGCACTGAATATAATAAAGGGACAGGATGACACATCGGGTTTAAGAATCAGCCATGACAGGAAAAAAGAACAATAACAAAAACAGAAATATTCTCTATATGTTTTGGATAATTAAAAAGGCTCCTGTAGAAAGATTCAGATTTTAATTCAAGAAATATGTCCTCAAATCCCAGCTCAGCTCCTCATACTAATTTGTGATTTTAGGCAAACCTTGAACCTCCCAGAGCCTTATTTCTATTATATAGTGGGGACAGTAACTTGGAGTGTTATTATACAGATTAAAGGAATGAATCATTTTGGTTTTTTTTTTAATACTAGTTATATGCCTGGTTGTGAATGTCCAGTGTAGAATACATGTGTGAAATGCATGAGGGATGTGTATGTGTATGTATACATACGTATCACACAAATGCATATTCCCTTACTTATTCAACATTCCACAAACTATATATTCTATCCCACGCAAATCCTACCAATTAACCAACTCATCACAAGTCCTATGAGTTAATCCTGACAACGGGTTTCATATTCACCTTTTTATTTCTTGTTCCCATTTACTCCAGCCTAGTCCAGGGCCCCTCTGTTTTAGGTCTGAATTACGACAGTACTATCCAGACCTTCTTGCTTCAACATGTATTCCTGTTTTACCAATAGACCCACCTTCCTAAAAGATGATTTCCCTTCCCCTGTGTAGGTACTACATAGTTTGCAGGGGGAAGTGGAAGTATGAGCCAAGAAATTGAGGTCTAGTCTTGCTTCTGCTTCAAGCTTAACCCAATTATGGGGCAAATCCCTTAACCTCTCTTGCCTTCAGTTTCCCCCTCTATAAACTGAGTACATTTGACCTAAATGATTTCTGGGTCTCCAACCTAATATTCTTAATTTTAAATTTAATATTCAAATGACAAATCAAAAATATCATTGCAAATATCGATAGTCAAAACAATTGTCCCAACGTAAATAACGATCAGGAGAGAAACAATAGCAACAAGCTACTTTATCAACATATTGCTGTACCCTGGACTCCGCTCCACACGAGCTGCGTGTATTAAGCAAGGACTCAAGCCCACCTGTGCGCCCATATGGCGTAACTACAGAGGGCAGTGGGCCTCCCCATCTCCACTCATTTCTGTGAATTTAGATTGGACGCTATACGGAGATGGTGTTTTCCCTACTCTCCCATTCATGTGTGAGCCATGGCATCTAAGGTGCGGAGGGACCCAGAGAGAATATACAATTTCACCTTAGGGAATGTGGTTCTACTACTTTCTTTTACCAAGAAGCTAGAGTAGTCAGATTTAGGGCCTTGATTCTCAGTGCAAAAGTCCAATTGTTCTTAATGTAAAAATACAGGTGTATAAATGCCTATACATGTGTAGCTTTGCTTATCTATGATTTTAACGTAATATACAATATTCGTAATGCTCTATCTGTTCTAAGTTATGTTGAAATTCTATCTGAAGCCCAGTTTATGGATGTGTAAGTCCCTCACTCACATTCTCCTCATCATCCACCTCAAATAGGTAAAATGCATGATGTAACTTTTGCTTTTAGTGAAGATGGAGTATCGGGGAGCTCATTTAGCCTCTCACCTAAAACAACTTAAAAATAAACAAGAAATATGAAACAATGGTTCTCAAGACACTGAACATCATGCAACAGAGAACAGTGATCTGAGAAGGATGGAAGACAAATCAGGTGAGGCCCCCAGCTTAGTCTCTAGAGAAAATTTCCAAGCCACAGCACAGAGGAATGCAGGCAGAGCCCAGTGAATGGAGGAGAGACACCCTGGCACAAAAGGGGACTGGCCTCCTTTTGTTGGAGCTGCACCGATGTTACTTCTCACGATAGTTATAACGTCATCCACAGATGGAGTGGAAAAGAGTTTCTGTCCTCAGGAAGCTCAGAGTCTAGGAGGCATACAGACAAATAGATTTAAAAAATTACAATATGGTTTTCCAAGTTCTCTACCGTCAGGGCAGGCACATAATCATAGGGGAAAATATGAGAAGGATTTCCAGCAACCCTGGAGGAAACAGATCAGAGGAAGGTTGTTCGCAGAGAAAACCAGAAGCTATGTTCTAAAATCTAAATAAGAGCTAAGCAAAGGAAGGGAGGGTAATCCAGGCAGAGTGGGAACACGTGCAAAAGCCCAAACATGGGAATGAGCATAGAGAGCACAGACATACAAGTGACTAGGAATGAAGAAGGCGGAGCAGAGGTCAGCAGCATTCAGATCCTAGAGGGCCCTATCCATCTGGCTAAGAAAAGTGGATTAATTCTGCAGTCAGTGGGGAGCCACCTATGGTTTAAATAGGAAATTACCTAATTTTATTTGTTATTTTGTATAAATCATTCTTGCTAACATGTAGAAAGTGGACTGGAGGAGAAAACCAGATGTGTGGAAATTATTAGGAGACTCTGATATTTAGGTGACAGATAATAGGTATGAGTTCAAAACTCAGCAGATTCTAAAAAGTCTAGGGAGGTGGATTTTTCTAATAAATTATGATTGATTAACTATGAGGGGAGAGCATGAGAAAAGCATCAAGGATGGACATTCAGATTTCTGTGACAGGAAAGGCACCATGGTTCACTGAGATGGAAAGCAAAGAAAGGGGAGAAATCTTGGAGAAGTACGTGAGTTCAATTTTGGACACGGTGGGATTGAGGTGTCCAAGGGACACGCAAAGAGAGATATCCAGTGTCAACAGAGAATCTGAAGGAGAGGCCTGTGGTGGAGACAGCGTTGAAGTTCATCCGCGCATATGGAGTGTCCAACCTCTGCGTACGGAACATGTCTCCCGATACAATGGTAGGCTGTGAGAGGATAAACATGACAGGATCCTGGAAAGGGCCATTACTTAAGGGATAGGCATAAAAGGGGAATATAAAAGAGACAGCAGAAAAGAATGAATCAAAAGATGGCAAGAAAGCCAGGAGGCTATGGTCTATAGGAGAGTTAAAAAAAATGCACTGGATTAGCACCAGAAATTATGGATAACCTGTGAAATGGTGGAGAATCCCAAACATCTATGGAAAGAAGTGGCCTTTGACAGGACAGGGGCACTTTGTGTCAGAATAACAGGATAAGAGGCAAAGAAAGATGTAGGCAGGTCCAGATTAAGGGAGGAAATAAAGGAAATCCCTTGCCTATAATTCTAATTTATCTGGGAGGTGCCAGGCAAACTCTTCACATGTGGGAATATGAAGGGAAGATGAAGTGAAGTCAGTTTAAGGAGAGTGAAGTGAGTTTCAAATAAATATACTACCAGAAATGAGAAAGAGAGTTATGGGTAAAACTTAGAATATTACCAGGCAGGATGGAGGGCCTCGTTGAAACCCAAGAATGAATCGGTAGAGTTTTCTGGCATACTTCTGGTTGCCCCCCAGTACCTGGGGATTCCCTTCTTCCTTCATTAAAAAAAATAGGGTTTTAGTTGTGCTCATGGCCACCCAGCCATAATCCTGCATTTCACAACCTTCTCACAGGCAGATCGTGTACACATGAAGACATTCTCTCTAACAAGAGTGAATTTCAGAGACCTGTGTCTTTCCAGCTGGGTTTTTCCTCCTTGTCCTTAACCCTTCTAGCTGCAGCGAGATGGTGAGAAGTAGAACAACCACTGTGGACCACCAGCGCCAGTCAAGTACGGGGTGGAAAACAGAAGCCACACCAGCCCTGGGTCACCACTGACCTCTGCCCTGTGATGTGAAAGAAGAACACCGATCTTATTTAATCTGGGCACTTCTAGATTTCTTTGTTAGTCTGCAGTCTAGCTAATACACACAGTAAGTCTGGAAACACTCAGAAGCCTTGGGTGCATAAGCAGAGAGGGTAGGCAGTCTTGACTTTGCAAAGGGGCATGATAAAGAGAAAAAGGCATAGGAAATGAAGACCTCTAGAAAGCTACTAGTTGAAACGGTAAGCCATGGGACCTATGCCCGAGCCAGACAGGCAATGATCATTCAGAAGTGACAGACCATGTCAAAAGACGAGGTGCCTTAATGAAGTCTCACGTCTCATTTGGGTGACTTAACGGAATGGATGCAGATGGACAGGATCAACGGAGACTAAAATATACAACCACACAAAGAAATATGGATGGCTTTTATAAAGAAGTTAAGCAAAAGAAGCCGGACACACAAAAAAGTACATATGGCACATATAATTCCACTAGTACAGAGTAAAAACCAGATAACACTAAACTGTAACATTACAAGTAAAAAAATACTCCAAAAAACAAAAAACAAAAAGGATTGTGGCTGGAGAGGGATCACAGTGGGGCTGCTAGAAGCTGTTTATGTTCCTTGTCTTCCCTGGGTGCTGATGACATGGCTGTGTCCAGTTTTGTGAAAATTCAGAAAACGGCACATATAATTTATAATAGGTACACACTTCTGTATGTATACTGTACTTCAACAACTAAATTTTAGAATTGCCCAACTGAAGAAATACGTACCATTTTTACTTATTCAAATAGCAGACGTTGTACTTTTTAAAAAAACACGGTACTTCTCAACACTGTCAAGAATGACACAAGAGCTCCTATGCCCTCGTGGCTTGACTTTAAAATGGCATCAGCTTGGTGGAAAGCTCTCTGGCAAAAAGGTTTCAAGAGCTTTAAAATATCCATGACCTTCGACCTAGAATTCCATTTCTAGAAGTTCATTTTAAGATAATCAGAAATATGAGAAGACTTATGCATAAATATATTAAATGAATTATTTATAAGAGGGGAACTTTGAAAGGAACAGAAGTGTCCCCAAAAGGGGAAAATGATTACATAAACTGTTAAATCCTGTGATGTGATAATTATGCAAATAATTTTCAATTACATAGTGAAATGTTCATCATATAAGATTTTTTAAAAAGCAAAATAGAAAAAGTAAGGATATAGTATTATTCCAAATATCCATAAAAATATGTACCAAAGTGCGGTTATCTCTGGTTGAATGATTTTTTCTTTTTTTTTTCTTTTTAAAGATATTATTTATTTATTTGACAGAGAGAGAGAGAGAGCACAAGTAGGCAGAATAGCAAGCAGAGGGAGAGGGAGAAGCAGGCTCTCCACTGAGCAGGGAGCCCAATACGAGACTCGATCTCAGGACCCTGGGATCATGACCTGAGCCGAAGGCAGCTGCTTAACTGACTGAGCCACCCAGGCACCCTGATTTTGTTTTCTTTTCATAAATTCTGTATATCCTACATTTTCTTTAAAAAGTATGTAATACTTTGTTGATTACAGATAAAAAAAATCATGCCTGTGTTGCATTTTTATTTGCTCTTCTCATAGTTTCCTATTTTTATAAAAAACATCAGTAACAACTGTGTTCTGCTCCATAAGAATTGTCTTAACTGTTTGACTCAGCTGCCTGAGGGTAGAGTGTTTTTTTATTCATCTTAACTTTCTCTCATAGTACCTTGCAGAGAACGGAGTCTGCTCTCTAAAAACACTGAATCAGGGTTGCCTGGTGGCTCAGTTGGTTAGGTGTCTGGCTTGAGCTCAGGTCATGATCTCAGGGTCCTGGGATCGAGCCCCATGTTGGGCTCCCTGCTCAGTGGGAGTCTGCTTCTCCCTATCCCTCCACCCTTCCCCCTGCTTATGCTGTCTCCCTCTCTCATGCTCCCTCTCTCTCAAATAAATAAAATCTTGAAATATAAAAAATAAAAACACTGAATCAAACATCAAGCCCTCATCTGTTATCCTTCATTTCTATAATTGTACTATACAATTAAATAAACAGCATGCAACATTAACCTTTTTGCTGCTTGTATTCGAAAGTAAAAATACTTCCAACTGCACAGTTTATGGTTGAGCCACACATCGCACTCCATCTTCTGATTAGGCTCAGGAGGGGCCCAAGTCCAGGCACGGTGGGGGTTGGGTAGGGAGGGCAGAAGACAGGGCTGAGGGGCTCAACCCCCACTCTAAGGCTCCAACTAGAGCACCGCTACTTTGATCTTCTTCCAACTCCCTTCCCCTTCCCCCATGACTCAAGGTTGAAGGAGGTAAAATCCAACAATGCCAAGGGTGAATCAACACCTGGGGGTAATCATTTAACCGGCCCACTGGGGAACCTGAGCCCTGTTTGAAGTGGACTGCAGGGAGCCTACGGGAGGGGAGGAAAGCCAGGTCAACAGGAGGGACTTCGGGCTGCTTAAGAGAGTAGGGAGCCTTCAAGGGGAAAAGGAAGGCTCATGATTGATAGAAGGAATTACAAACTTAGTTCGACAAAAAAATACAGAGAATTTTTTTCTATAAGGAGCTCCTTCATAGTCCAATTGTAATCTCCACCTTAGGAAGAAATTGCTAATTTTTATGGTAGGTGGTCATTTTTTGAAAATTTGTGACCTGAATGCTAATTACCCTATGTCCTTAATTAAGGTGGATTTACACACCAACTTAAATAATACTTTCTCAAAACGTGTATTCTCTCTCACCTAGTCTTCACATAGTGATGTTCACTTTAAAAGTTTAAATCACACTTGGAGAAAAAGCAGCACATAATTTGTATTTAAGAAACACCAGTAACACAATCTTATCTTTTAGAAGTATCTTTTGCATCAGCATTTTACTCATATCACATTCAACGGGATGCTTTCTAGGATGTTAATTTTTCTGTTCACTCAGGCAACTTCTGGTATATACCACTATCATCTCACTAAACTAACGAAATAGATTTAATCAACAGACGTTGATAGCACGTAGGACACTAAAGTCATGGTCTGGTTTTGCAAATGTTAGTGAATCTGTTAGTGAATCTGTTAGTGAATCTGCCATGTTAAACTTTTAATGGACACACATCGGTCATAGTTGTATTTGAAGTCCATTAAGATGACCCCAGAAGAACTGAATATAAATTTAATGCTTTAATTTTGGTGAAGAGCAGTAGATGCTTCCAAATTATCTTGCCAATTCAACCTCAAATGTCCTCTTTGCCCATCAGGATCCAGACCTTTTCCATATAACATGGCAGCTCCAGACCCAGGACCTAAGGACCACAGACAGACTCACCAACTTCATTTTTACTTATAATAAAATCCAGATTGGACCAGGGGTTGTGTAAGATCAAAGTCTAGTTAGTGGTGAACTCTTTTTTCACTACTTAAAAAGGAACCAAAGTTACTCTCCACTAGGAATGACCACACATCTCCCTGAGCCCCATCAAAAATAAAAAAAATAGCATTAAACCACTTGACAGTTAATGCCGAATTTAATCCATACAAGCAAGAACATACTCCAGCCTTAAGAATACCATGGATAGACCGAGTGCCAGGTGTATGCCAGGCACTATCCCTAGCACCTTTGGGAAGTAAACTGTTTAACCTTCACAGAAACCTATGAAGTAGGCACTGTTACGATCACCTCATGCTTGTGTGGGGAAACTGAGGCACTAAGAGGTTAAGTTATCCGAGGCTTCACAGCCAGCCAGTGGTAAATCCAGGTTTCAAATTAAGTCTATCTGACTCCAGAATTATTTTTGAAACTTGATTATATTTGAATCTCGATTTATTACTTGAAACTCGATTGTCCTTCTAAGAACAACTTTTTAAAAATTTTTCTCTCCCCGAGATTCATTCAATCTAGATTCTAGAAACCAAAGACTCTTTTTTTTCTTTTCACCTCTACACAAATCATTCAGGAGGACAAGACTATGCAGACAGTCCATCTGTAATGTAACCACATAAAAGACTTCCTGGTAAATTTAAGCCCATTAACAAAAGTGCACATGGGATCTGCCAAGAAACCAGATGCTGTCGTCCCTTGGGGCAGGAGTACCTTCCCGAGCTTGTCACCCAGACCTTGAGGTGGGCACTCACCAAGAAAAGACAAAAGAGGGATGGTCAGGGTGCACACATAAAACATACGACACGTTTAGTAAGAAGCACTGAATCTTTCGTATATAACAAAATACTCTTTAGTAAAACAGCAGCACCAACAATAAAAGAAACCCTCTACAGGTATGCATTATAGTTCTGGGAGAGTTTGCATAATAAATTTAGCTAAAGCTTGTCCTAATCCCCTCTCCAGGTTTAGCTTTTAATATAGGTCAGTGTTTTCTCCCCCCTACTTCAAATCCTCCAAAGAATGCTAGAGAAAATCAGGCAACCCAAACAAGCAGCTTTTGAGTTCTGGCACTCTACCATTTGGAAAAGAGACTTGAACTGCATGATAGATAGTGGTCTAGGAATTTAAGAAATATGAGTTTGGTTTCAATAAGAAATACCTTTACAAGGAAGCTGAAAAATGGAAAACAGGAGCGGTGTTTTTCTTTTTTTTTTTTTCCCAGAAAATCAGTAACAAACATAGGAGCCCTAAATTGAATTTGAATCTACATAGAGTTCACTATTTGATTTACAAATTCCTACTAGGCTCAACTTAATTGAATTCAGGAGACTAAAATCACTGGAGCTGAGAAGATTTATTATTGCATTTTATCCATGGCACAGGGGGTCTTGGGATTACTGGAGTCAGGGGAGCTGGCACCCAGTGAGCTGCTTCTGTTAAGCCTGCTGTAATGTGACGCCCTTGGGGGGGCGCGGGGGGAGTGGGCTTGGAGCAGGGAGTGAGCAAGAACAAAAGTCCTGGTGATGTGGGAGAGTCTGGGCTTGGAGGGGTCGCTCTTTTCCCACCCCCACGGTCCCCCATTCAACATCTAGTCCACTCTTCTCTTAGTCTAAGAAACACAAATTCCCAACAAGACCATAAAGATACAGAATAATCTAAATAAAGCTCTTGAGATGAATACCTTTCCTGCAATTAAAAAATGCCTAGATGCTGTTATTTAACAGTGTAGGTTGATAAAACCCTTTGATAACCTGTGGTTGATAGCACTGAAAAATCTTATGAACACTTAAGTGTTTTAATTAATCCTTTCCCTAACAACAACAACAAAAAAAGTGACAACAAAGGTTATTTTCCCTTTGTTTCTAAATTCAAAATAAATACATATTTTACATATATATGTATATATACATACTGAAATATTATACCAACAGCTGTATGCAAAATCTACTAAAGAGAAACACAGATGATACATCCAAAAGTTAAAAGTCAAGTAAGGGATTTATCTTCCAACTTCTGGAAAAACCAATGCTCTAGATATGCTATTTCTCTAATCAGCTTTTCTCTGTCATTTATAAAGAAGCTTATTAAATATGTTCTGCATTTCTTCCTAACTTATTCTGCTCAGATAATTATAAGAAGAGTGACATGAATAAATTTCACTTTAATTTTGGCCAGAAACTTTCTAGAATTAAAAAGTCATAGTTGTGTATGCTTGGAAATGATATAGTTTGTTACAGTATAAAAACACGCTTCATACAACTTGTTAATAGCTTTCAACTTGAACCTGTGTGAGGGCTATGCAGTCTGATGTGTACTGGCGATGCAAATCTAACCCACATATACTGGCATTTAGCAGAGGACAACAGAGGATTCTGAAGGCCAAGGCATTGAACATCCTGAAATCTTAGGACATTGTTAATGAAGAGAATTCAGAAAATATACACTGTTTCGAAGGCTTTCCAAAGCTGAGCAAAACCTTCCTTCCCAGTCTTCCCTTCCCTGCTGTTTTTGCAGATACTAGAGTAAGAGTCATCCACAGGCAAGGTCATGTTCACGCCACCACCCAGGAGGCTCTGTCTCCGTGGAATGCCCCTCAGGCGCAGCTAGGAGCCATGTCTTTGCTCACTTTCCTTCTCCGACCAACTAGCAGACATTTCTTTGTAACAGTCTATCTTGTGTCACTACTCATGTATGTGTCTTATCTCTCCTATTATTTTGCAAACCAGTTTAGGGCAAAAACTACATCTAATAGTTTTTAATACCTTCCAATACCTAGGACAAAGCCTGACCCACACTAAAGTGCTGACTAACCACCTGTTAAATTAACGAATGGAAATATTAACGAAATTTGACAATCTACATTCTATAGACAAGGTAATACTTGATACAGATAGCAACTTTGGGTTTCCCTTCAGTCTTTCCTCTAGATCTACGTTGTCTGATACAGTACACACTAGCTACATGTGGCTGTTTAAATATAAATTAACTGAAATTAAAAATTCACTCGCTTGCTCGCACTAGACAGGTTTCAAGCATTCAACAGCCATATGTAACTAGTAGCTACTGTACCGAACAGCACAGATTATAGAACATTTCCATCACAGTTACAGCACTACTTGACAGAGTAATCAAAGAGATCCTGTTAAAAACAAAGTCCAGTTGTTCATCCTCAGATC
This sequence comes from Potos flavus, assembly GCA_028534135.1. Taxonomy (NCBI): domain Eukaryota; kingdom Metazoa; phylum Chordata; class Mammalia; order Carnivora; family Procyonidae; genus Potos; species Potos flavus. The sequence goes on from CM052886.1 coordinate 26,949,476, forward strand.
CCAGCCTTTCAATGACTTCCCAGCTCATTCAGAGCAAAAGATAAAACCCCTCTAATGACCTTAAATGAGGTGCCTTCCTTCTCCACCCCAGGCCGCATCATATCACCTATCCCTTAATTCCATTCTCACTGCTCTCCCGCCGGACACGATGGTCCTAAAACACAATAAACATGCTGTCACCTCAGGACCTTTGCACATGCAGTTCTAGCTGCCTGTAACTCTTCTCCCAGATATCTGAATGGCTAACCCCCTCATTTCCTCTAATGCTTGAAGGTCTTTCCTGCCCATACAATATAGCATTATCACCCCCTGTCCCCATACATTCCCGTTCTTCTTTTCCTGCTTTTTTTGCATAGTACCTGCCACCACATAATATACTCTTATTTTATATATTAATCTTGCTTATTGTTTGCCTCCCTCTACTAGAACATAAACCCCAAAAGGGAAATCTGAGTCTGCTTTGTACCCTGCTGTACCTCCATCTAAAATAGTGCCCGGCAGGCACCTGGGTGGCTCAGTTGAGCGTCTGCCTTCAGCTCAGGTCATGATCCTGGAGTCCTGGGATCAAGCCCCGCATCAGGCTCCCTGCTCAGCAAGGAGTCTGTTTCTCCCTCTGACCTTCCCCCTCTCATGCTCGCTCTCATTCTCTCTCTCTCAAATAAATAAATAAAATCTTTAAAAAAAAAATAGTGCCTGACATATTATTTGCATTCAATAAATATTTGTTGAATTAATTTGTTGAATTGATGAATGAAGAGTATTTACAATCTATAGATAGGTAGAATATAGAATATTGAGGATGATTTTTGTATGATTCTTATGCAAATAAGTCGCCTCACTGTGACAAATGTAAGACTAAATAAAATAAGTTACGAGACAACCTTAAGTTTTTCAGATCAATGGCGCTTTCTGCCATTAAGATAACTTTCATATTCAATTAGAATCATCAAGACTGTCAGAAGTGTATACTCCATTCTGGTTTTTATGGCAGAAGAGGGATTGCCAAAATGATGCTGATCCATTCACTCATTCTCGTATTTGCTAGATATTTCATGACACCCACACTTCCATATGCCAGCACATGGCTAAGATCCTTTGGAACACAGATAAAAAAACAGTCCCTCCCAACCAAAGGCCGGTTAGGGTTGCAGGGAGTCAGACAATATTCCAGCACAGTGTGTTAAGGCCATGGCAATGGTGAGCCTAGGGAACAAAGGGACAGAGAGGAAAGGCACCTCGAATTTATGACACTAGGAAATGACTTCCTGGAACTGGGTGCCACAAGGCAAGAGTCATCCACGAGAAGGACCAAGGAAGTACGTTCAAACAGAAATCATAGCATAACTAAAGGCAACTACACATGAGTGAGCAGGTACTGTCAGAGGGGAGTTTTAAAATAGAATGTAACAGTAGATGTTGAATCAAGTGAACAGGGCACCAGGGTTTCCCATTTCTCTAACCTCACATGAAGAGCCAAGGGGACTAGAGGCTGGATATAAGCAAACCACTTCGTGGTGGCTGATGAAGCAGGGCCACCTGTAAGCCAAAAGTACATTCCAAAACTCAATTAAAATGCCTTCTGTGACTTATAGGCTCATATTTGCTAATTAAGTGCACAGTAGATTATTGGTCTCAAATAGTTTATATTAGGAAAGGCCTTTAATATTCAAGACAACAACTAGAATTGATAAGAACAATTCTGTAGACTGTAGAAGCTGGAAAGACAGAAGATTTGTTTTATTTAGTGTGACTGCATGTATTTATTTTATCTAAAGGATCTATAATGTATTATGTTTATAATATGAAAAAACACAGCTGTGAATGTTTTAAGAAAAATACTGAACTAGGAACTGCTACTGTGAAACCCATCAAGAGTGTGGACTGCCTTTTCAAGAGAAGCACAGTGACTGGGACCAACACAGGTCTTCGTGTGTCACTGGCTAAATGGAGGTGAATGAATTAATGGAATAAAGTTACTCGTTGCTTCAGTAAGTAGGCATGTTAACTGCTCTCTCCTCGTCACTAAATAACGTCAGGATTAGAAAAGACACAATGTGCTTTATGTTTCCCATCTGCTCTATCGTCTTCTGGCAACCCTCATTTTAAATCCGAAAAACTGAGCAAAGGAAGCAGTCCAAAGGCATCAAGAGTTCAAATTCCCAAGACATTTTTATTGGGTATATAGGAAAGGAAAAGATGTCTTCCAGTTCTGAGCTATGAGTTGTAGAAGCAGCCTCCTTTCTTTATAAAACACAGTCTAAATTTTGAAGGTGTAAAAAGGAAACTATAATCACTCAGATTTGAATAGATTATTTTAAGGAGATAAGCTCAATCATGAAAAATACATATGTTTGATAAATAGGAAAATAACCTTGAAATTAAAAAATAATCTTTCTTAAACATTTTCATCAAACTGTCATTTTCGTATGGCACTAACATTGTACACTAACTATACATACTATCCTTGACTTAAATATACCAGGGGGCCCCTGGATGGCGCAGTCAGTTAAGTTTCTGGCTCTTGGTTTCAGCTCAGGTCAGGATCTCAGGGCTGTGATATCGAGCCCCTCGTCCAGGCTCACATTTAGCACAGAGTCTGCTTGACTCTCTCTCTCTGCCCCTCTGCCCCTCCCCCCTGCACTCTCTTTCTCTCACTGAAATAAATAAATCTTCGGAAAAAAAAATACTGGAACAAAGTCTTTTTTTTTTTTTTTTTTTTTTCCTTTCAGCTAAAGAAGGCATTTGGAGAGAAGGTGAACTAGTACTTATTTTATAGGACTTTGCCCTCTAAGACTCCAGTACTTGGGCTAGATCTTTTCAGAGTTAAACAAAGCTTGTGGAAAATTATAACCAAAGTAAGGCAGCTAGCTACATCATAGTTTTCATTCTCTATCGGGTCGATTTCTGTCTTTCTGTATAAACAAACAAAGAGGGTTGGAAAGGACCTTTTTTGGTCCTTTTCTGATTTGAGAATCCCAGAATCCTGTTTATTTCCAGGTGCGCTACAACCACACCAATTCTTATTTAGCCCACACATTTGTACTTATTTTTTTTTAAAGATTTTATTTATTTATCTGACAGAGAGGGAGAGAGATCACAAGTAGGCAGAGAGGCAGGCAGAGGGAGAAGGGGAAGCAGGCTCCCCACTGAGCAGAGAGCCCGATGCAGGGCTTGATCCCAGGACCCTGAGATCATGACCTGAGTCAAAAGCAGAGGATTTAACCCACTGAGCCACCCAGGCGCCCCTCTACTCATTTTTGCTACCTGGCCTATACGATATTAATGCTTCCTGTTATACAAACACATAAGCCCAGATATAACAAATAGTAAATAGTAAATAATAGCAACAGAAATTTTAAAAATAGCACTTGGTGCCATTCTAGGTGCTTTTGTTCCACGAATGTAAGCCCCGCAATGACTCGGAACAGCAGACACAGTCAGTATCCCCAGGACAGAAGTGTCGAAACAGAGACACCAGAAGGTAAAAAGGAGGGCCCAGGTTGTGGAGCGAAGGCCACGGTCTTTGTCTGTCTCCAGAGCCCAGGTGCTTCACCACGGCTCAATGCCATTTCTTAAGCATTCAGTCAAAGGTATTTATACGTAATAGCATTTTCACAATGAATAGTGGTATCAAATAATTAACAGTTCTACAACTCCTTTCCCTC
>CM052886.1:26953640-27073213 GCA_028534135.1 Potos flavus
TACTTTGTATACTGTACTATTATCCTTGACTCAACTGTGATCGAGCTTTCAACATGATGTCTAGGGCACAAACTCTATTTTCAGGGATTTTGCTAAATACAAATCCTCATATTAGCAGAGACTGTTTATGCAAGAGGGCTTGTGTGGAATTGTCTAACCAGTATCTGGATCGGTTTATATTTTAGTAATGATGTTTTACACATAATATGGAGTAGACATGTTTCATTGTTATATGAAACTTGCAAATAGACAATATATAAGCGCAAAAAAATTTAGAAATACGTAGGGTAAATATGCTGCTATTCTGATGTATAAACTCAGAAACATAAAAATCAAGCAATGTCAGAGAATGACGTAAGGAATCCTGATGAATAGAAATTTGGAAATATTAGTCCCTTTTTTTTTCAGATCTAACTGCCTAATTATTCCTTCCATGTTTCCAGTAATTATACAAAGCCTCCTCTTTATATTTCATCTTACATAATTTGTTTAAACTACAGAACTTTATATACTGATGTTAAACAATTATCTTCCCATCAAAATTATTTTAAGAAACTTACTCTCAAATCACACAGGCAGGTTGCCAATTTATCCATGTAAAATGAAGGAGAAAAAATGCTGTCAACATTTTTTAAAGTCAGGTAACTACTTCATTTAAAGCCAGAAAAATACAAAAGTATTGTCATTTAATGGGAACTTTGTTTCATGTCACAGCATAGACTCCTGCCAGAATTCTCGGCTATATAACTACTTATATCTTGATTTTCAGCAGATGTAGTCCAAGTTGACAACATTCTTCTGTGAATCATTAGAAAATATTTTCACTGAAAACATATTCTTGATTTAAAACATAAGTGGCCTCATTTGACTTTTTTTTTTCTCTACAGCGTCTATCAACCTGTTTTTAACTCCCTAACTTTCCCCACCTTTCCACACCACACATCAACATCTTGATCTGGTGAGCTAACCAGATAATGAACAATATTGAGTATCAGTTTCTCGTAGTTATCGTCTACTTGAAAGAGGGAGAAAAACATACTAAAGTACTGGTTGAACAGAAGTAATTTCCTTCTGTCCCTACTGCTTCGTTAGAGATAATTTATATGTGTTCCAAATTATAATCATAAAGAATAAATTATGACATAAATATACTTGGTCTGACACTGTAAAGAATTGAGCATGTATAAATTATGCAGAAAATCCACTAGCAAAGCAAACGGATTCCCTGGGATACTGACCTGGATTTAGCATGACCTGGTGTAGGCACGAGCTGCCCAGAGCTGCCAGTCTCTAAACGGAACAGACTGCAGACCTTGGAAGCCACACATATGGCCAAAAGATAAATAACCGTGTAGTTAGCTGTGTTATACCTTATACTTACTTAACTCTCATCCATGTGCTTTGTGATTCATCTTTAAACAAATCCAATGCTGCTTCATCATATACCAATCTCATCAGCTAAAATAACCCTGTGCAGGCTTCTTGTCTTTGTCTGCAATTCACCAGTTGCCATAGGGGACAAGATTTTACAAATATGTTTTTAAACTGCAAATTGGCTTTTTTTTTTCCTCTTCTTTTTCGAAGAAGCCATATCAGAACTTTCTTCAGGAAACTGACCTTTCTCATTCTACAGTGTGGACAATTTATTGCCCCCACACCCCAAAAAGTCCTAACTTTTACCGAAATTCTGGACTTCACTGATTTAGAATCTTCCCAAAGTTTTTGAACAAATCTTCTATAGTATACATGTAAAAGGAGCAATATTAAGACAACTTGGAAATAAGAAACACATGTCAGCCTGAGAAGTTCTAACTCTTACTATTGACTATATCAAAAGAAAGGCCAACTGGGTAAAAGTAACATGAAGAAAAAAAGTAGCAGCTGAATAAATCAGACTCCCTAAATATGAAGAAATGAAAACGTGTCCTAATAGTTGCTCAGAGAGAGTTCAAACCACTGATCCAGCTTCAATGTGGATATGAAAATTCAATTTAATGAAAGTCTACTGTATAACATTTCTTTTCCCTTAAGAAAAGGAGTAAGACTATTTAGAGAGTAAAAAAAAATACTCAAAATACCCCAAATAAACTAGTCTCAGCCACCTCTTCACCCTTACCATACACACAGACTCAATTCACAAGCTTTGTAAAACCAGTTTGGTCACTCCTGGAATTAGAGAGATGGAAAACAGGAATTCCTTTGCTATTCTTCTGATTCTTAATCTGAAGACAAGGCCTATATTTTGCACTGTCCTCTCTTTTTTTCCAATTTTATTTATCAGCCGCCTAGTCACTTTAATTAAATCGACCTCAATGCATGACCCTAGGGGAAAGGACACACAAAAGTATGCAAGGTGAGAGATTTGGGAGTGTACCATCTACACAAGCAAAAAAAAAAAAATCAATTCTATAGGCTTTCCAACTTCTGTTTTAAGTAATGGTAAATGATAAATCAAGAAGAGGATATCAATATTTAGAAACCAACTATTTCTAAGATTCCTCAATGATCACTAATTTCCATTGCATGAAGAAAAAAAAAGTTTTTCCATGAAGTAAAATTCAATTTCATAAAAATTCATATGCTCTAATATCAAGAATTTGTTCAATGGAATGCAATGGGTAGACTGGAAATGGAATGGAAAAAGTAAAAAGGCACTGAACATATAAGAATTTTTGAAATAATTCTGAAACCTCACACTGCTCATCCTCCATTGTCAGGAATGTTCCTTGCAATCTGGCTGTAGAGATTATTGACTCTGTTGAAGCAGCATCAACAACTCAAATGATGTTATTGGGATACTGACCTTGAGTCGTTTTTCTAAGGTATTGATGGGTTGTTCTTTGCTGTCTATACTCTCACATGGATGCCCTTGTCCCAATGTCAAGTGTCTGTGAGAGCCATTCTGGGGTTAAATGTCAGAAGCTATAGATGAGAGCTCTTTTTCCAGCAAAGCTCAGTGACTCATTCTGGGCCCTGGGAAGGCTGGCTTCACTGGCACCAATTTCTAAGCCTTGTATTTCTTAAACTTCTCTTAGTCCACTAGACATATGATCTTTTAGGATACATGGTAGCCTCCTCTGACCATAATCAGGCATCCACGGGGTACCTGGGGAATGTCTGAAACCATGCCAGGAAGTTTGGGGTTCTCACTCCCACTGGGGCTGCTACTTAGATGTGGAAGAAGCCAGGTTAGGACAGTCGTGCAGTGCAGGGGGCGGGCAGTCCTGCATAACAAAGAATTGTCTCTTCCAAATCCCCCTTGGAGAAAGGCTGGTGGGTCACCCACACGTCCAGTCACGTTGTACACGGGCACCTCATGCTTCCTCCCCACCATGCTTACCATCAGTGCTTCTCCTGACAAGGAAACCTAGGATAATTACACCCCAAGAGCACATATGGAACATCATGTTTAAGAATACGGCAAGTCGGGGTGCCTGGGTGGCTCAGTCAGTTAAGCTGCTGCCTTTGGCTCAGGTCATGACCTCAGGACCCTGGGATGGAGTTCCGCGTCTGGCTCCCTGCTCAGTGGGGAGCCTGCTTCTCCCTCTCCCTCTGCCTGCTGTTCTGCCTACTTGTGCTCTCTCTATCTCTCTGTCAAATAAATAAATAAAATCTTTAAAAAAAAAAAAAAAAAGAATACGGCAAGTCAGTGTCGTGTGAGCTACAGGGGCTTGTTCTGCCTCCTGCTCAGTGTCGGACACCACGCTCCCTTCCACCGCCAGCAGCCTTCACGATGACAGCTGCTCATGGAGGGCGGTGCCGCACTCATCATCTCTTTCTGAGGCATTCGCATGCTCTCTAACATCCCCATTGGCTGGGACTCTGGATCTCCCAACAGAAGAATAAGAGAAAACGAGAGAAGAGGCCACGTAGGGAAGATAAATAAAAAAGGGTCACATCACTTCATGTAATAAGACTGTGTATGTTCGTGAAAAGTCAGTATAACTTTGGAGAGGCATGGCCTTTCTCCCAATTTATCCCCTGACAGAACACAACAGAGGAGCTCGCTATTCAAGTCAAGCCTGTAAAAACAGAACAATTATTTCCCAGTGACCTTTTGTTTCAAGAAGCAACTTCACATATTGTGTTGCTTTAAAAACAAAAGTGCAATGCTCCTAATAAAAACCATCCTAAGGAAGGAAAGAGAGGAAGACAGAAAGAAAGGGAAAATAGAGATGGAGGAAAGGATGGGAAGGGAGAGAGGGACTGTTATATTTCTACGTTAGAAAGTCTGGTAAGGGCATGAGCACTTAATTAGAGTGACTGTAAAATTTATCATGCAAACTAGGATTTTCTTGAAAGTAGAGTATCTCTACCTAGTTCCAGGGGGGCACTGGAACAGTGATGTAAAGTGGGACTGTACTTGAGCCAACCTAGGATACAGAGTCCCCCTAGTTGCTACAGCAAGCATAGAGGCCTCTCTGAGGCTCTACTTTATGTTTACAAATGATATTTGAGCCATATTAGTTATTATGTGGTATACTGTCATGAGAATAATACAGGTCCAGACATAAAGAACCTTTCACATACAAAAAATGTAATAACTTAGCTGCTTATTCATTCATTCACATATATAACACATATTTGCTGCTTTCCTACTACGTACCAGGTATTATGCTAGGTGTCAAGTGTATTGGAAAAAAAAAATCCCTAAATGATCCAGACATTGAGTTGCTCCTATTAATGTGAAAAAGAAATACTTCTACAAAACTTCAGCTATCTAGGACCTTCAAGAAATGGTCATTAGGGTTTAGTCAAATCGTTGGGTGGCTGTGATATGCATCATTTTAAGCAATGGCATGTTCAATATGGAACCTTCTGTATAGAAATAATCCCCCAATGTGTTAGGATGCTCAATGTAACTTTTCCTTAGAGAGTCAAGGTGATCAGACCTAATGAGAATGATTGATTATACAGTACTAAGACATGCAAAGGCCCTCAGGAATTGCTAAAGAATGCAGGGCTTCTAGCGTTAATCCCATACCTCCTCCATGACCCAGCATTTTACATTCTTGTATTTCTGTTTCATTATTTTTGTCTCCTTCCGATTGTTCGACTGTCATTTGTCAGTATTTTAGTGATACTATACCTAGTAGGACAATATGACATTATCTCCACTTTGCAGATGGGAAACTTTGAGAGGTGAAGCAGTTTGCTTGAGCTCAGACACCTGGGATTCCAACTCAGGCAGTCCACCACATTCGCCTACCCTGCCATGTACGCAATGCCACGTCTACCTTAGTAAGCCACGAACTTGAAAACTTTAGGATTATGTAAGAGAAAATACGCATCTGAGAAACGCAAGCCTGTGAGTTTGGGGAAATAAAGTCTACGACACCTAGATTTGCCGTCAGGAGTTTTTCTTGCTCTGCAATTCACAAATATGCCTGTGTAAGTGAATTTTGTCAGATGACTCAGCTTGCCAAGTTCACTGAGCCTTGGAAATTAATTACAATTAAAATGAAAACATTTTTACAATATAATCTCATGTATATTTTGTCCAATTATTCTCAGATTGGATATTTTCTCATGAGAAATTTAGATTTTTAGAAAAAGTAAAGTTTAATTTTAGTTACGTGAATTTAAATAAAAAGGCAGTTCTTTGGTAGAATAACAGGCCAGAAAGACATGAGTATCAGGTGATAGAAATTTAGAAAACAAATGAACAAAGGACCCATTCAACTATTGGCTTATTGAAAAGCAAATGAGAAGACTGTGTGGGTTGCTAAGACAACACAGATGTGATGATTAACTGTGGAATAATGAGCAGAATCTTTGCGTCTTTATGAATCGAAATTTTTGGAATCTAAGCCCTCCTCCGTAAATATAGCTAAAATTTTAAGAGTATTACTTTAAAAAAAAAAGAATATCTTCAGGCTTTTGAGGTCTGCTGCTGAAGAAGCCTGCAGCCTTCTGATCAGGACAGAGCCCTTGTCTTGGAGGACGTGTGCCCTGTGACAGAAAAAGGCGTTCCTGGCAGAGAATCAAGTCCATCTGGGGAGGTGGGGGCAGTGATGGATGAGCTGCCTGTCAGAGATTATTACCCATAGGTCAGGAAAAAATTATTTACAATGGATTTATCAAAATTGTAATACTTTTTTCAATAAAAATTTTTTCAATAAAATTATAATAAATATTTCCAAAATACAGTGACTAATAGAAGTAGCAGCTTTTTCTCGAATGTTGCTACTTCAAATTTGAAACTCTGGGCTCGCTCCCCTTGAGCCACCGGGCCCTCCTCACTGGTGCTTGAACATGCCAGGCTGGCCAGGCTCCCACTGAAGAGCTATGCAGTGGCTCATACCTGAGGGAATGCACTTCCCCTAGCCGTACTCTAGCTGTACTACCAGCTCCTTCAAGTCTTTGCTTAAATATCACCCAGTGTAAAACCAGAACCTACACCTTCCCAATAGTCTGCATACTCCACTTTGTTCCCTGGCATTTATCACCTTCTAAAATAAGCCGTCATCACGCACGCTTCTGTTTCCTTCACTGAAGTACCTCAAGCACCCAGACCAGTGCCTGACAAATAGAAGATGCTTGTAAACAGTCATTTTAAGAGCAAGAATTAATGTTCCTCCAAATGAACTACTGAGAAGAAAACTATAAGATCTTGTTTCTTCCCACCTTAGGTTGGCCCAACACGCAGATGGCCCTCCAAAGGTTTTTAGTTTCTACTCAGTCAAGTCTAGAACTTTGTGCTGAAGATACCCCAAGTCCAGAATAGCCATAAGGATTTATGTAGCCCAGTAACTCCTAAGCAGAACATCAGCCACCATGGTAAACACTCAGAGACCCTCACTACCCCCAACCATAATAATCTGGATTATTACTCTGATGCAAAGTAGAATCTTGTCTTAGCTCCTCAGGTCCTCTGGATAAAAGTCACTAAACAAAGGCGACTTTATGTGATGTGTGACTCTGACCAAATTAATTCAAAGCAGTTAACAGTCTCCAGGAAGACTGTTTCGCATTATGAACCATAAAGATTTCAGAGGAACTCAGTTGACTGTAAGAGAGGCTGAACCAGGACCACAGCCATTCTCTGGAACTCATCACTAATAACACGTGGGGAAATAAAATGTTTGCTCATCTTTAGAGAATAATGCAAGCAGTCAGGAAGAAGCAGCCAGATCCCTCCCACTGCCACCATGCCTATTTCAAGCCGAATCTATTATTTCATGCTTTATAATATGTTTTTTGGTTCTTAAGACAAATAAATAATACACGATGTAAAAAATTTGGAAAATGTGTTTGAACTATGAAAAAAATAGCGTCAAATGTCACCTCAAAATAACCCCAATTTGCTCACTGTCAGGCCTTTTAAGTAAGTCTCAGAGCTAGCTTCCTGCCTCCAGGCCCCTGGGTCAAGTTGCTCCATCATCACAAGTACAATTTGTTAATAATCATGTTATTACCTGCTCAGCAATACATCGGTAAGCTCCCAATACCTGGAAAGGTGGGCTGCCAAAATTTCAAATTTGGACTCTAGGTTATTGGTCACTGGTTATATTTCTTTGAATGCATTTGACAGTTGTTGTTGGGTTTTTTTTAAACGTTAAGTCCAAAACTATATACTCATTTGGCAAGATTATCTTCAGAAAGATAAATAATTTCAACTGCTACACAAAGTGCATTCATCAGACAATCATATAACAACTGGAGGAAATGGAGAAAGTAATTTACATTTGCCATGGCATTTGAGAGCAGAAGAGAAGGACTGGGCCCACTGAATAGCAACTGGTGGGGATTGGGACAGCAGGGGCAAACATTGCAAGAAGGGTTTTCAGCAAGAGGTGAGTGGAGTGCCTCTTTCTTTGAAGAATGGCCGCCACTTGGCATAAAGCTCTCTCACATGATCTCTTCTTTGCTGACTGCAGCTTGTAGATGTTGGACCTACGAAATCAAGTTCCAAGTCTTCATAGAGCAAAAGTGATAACCACTGAGTTATATGTGATGAGGGAAGGCTAGAGAGCAATAAAAGCTGGATTACATGAAAGAAGGACTTGGGGAAGGGGTGATGGAGAAAACAGTCTTGGACAGAGGTAGAGAGTAGAGGGTACTTGTTGGGTTATCTGCTCAGCAGTCTTTTCTTGGAAGTTCTTCTCACCCCAGCTTCATGTGCTCCCAGGGGTGGCTCCTGAAAGCCAAGTTTCTGTTTTGTGAACCTGTCTCTCTGATGCCATCCCCTTTCCCGGAACTTTTGAGCTGAGATAAGGAAAAAGAGAGAGATTCTAGGCTAGAGGTTTTACCTATAGAAGTATAAATTATAAAATCAGGAGCAGTAACACGTGGGCATTTTCCTCCTACTGTGAGACCTTGAGAGAATATAAGACCGATCAGCCAATTCTCATCAGGAGGTAAACACATGAAGTGGCTAAGCAGTCACGACCTGCGTGAACAAGAAATGACCAGGAAGGGGAGCCCTGCTCGCACATCTTACAAAATCTAGCAAATCCTCTCTTCTCAGGTTCCTTAAGATACCATATCCTTGCTTAATATCGAAACAACAAAGTGACAAATAAATAAACAAGCAAAACTCTTTTCTGCTTAAACTGCCTCATAATGGTAGCTACAACCAATGAGCCCTAACGAAAAAACATTACAAATCCAAGCCAGCAACATTTTGAGTTAATTTACCTATTTTCCAATCTCATTGACCATTTTCCCGCATGAATCAAGTAGAACCAAGTGGGATGACTTGCCATCTATAAAAAAATCCCCAGAAGGGGCACCTAGGTGGCTCAGTTGGTTAAGTGTCTGCCTTGGGCTCAGATCATGATCCCTTCTTCTGGGGGGAGCCTGTTTCTCCCTCTTCCTCTGCCTAGTGCTCCCTTGTTTGTGCGCACACACTCTCTGTGTCAAATAAATAAATAAAATCTTTAAAAAAAAAATCCCCATCAGTTTCAGTTTCTAGTCCTCTTTTGTACCCACTGGGGTTCTCTTTTCCCCATTTCTTTAAATCTTATCTATTTCTGACATTCAGCCATAGCCCTAAGTCTTCCCTGAAACTCTTCCCTAGCGCTGCACCCTCACAGTGCTTAGGGTTCAAGCTGTGCTCCGGTGGTATTCTCCTCCAACCCTCTAGTGAAATGAGCTCATCTGTAGAACTACCAAGAAAGTACTGCCCTAAAATGGATGCTTTCAGGAAGCCACACAATACACAAATATCTTATTTGACTCTAAGGTCTATATAGCAAATGAGGGCAGGAGAAGGAAAAAAATGAAAATCAAAGTACATATGTCACTGGTATATCTTCATCTTGAATGTACTTTCCGAAATCCATAGTAGAGTCATGTATTCTTATGTTGGTTTCCAACTAGAGGAAGAATATGAAATTGGACTAAATGAATATCTAACAAATCAGAATAAAGGCAATAGGGCAGTAGATAACAGGTAGCCCAAATAGTCCCTAGCCTCTTCCAGACAGCAAATATGTAAAAGCATGTATGTCCTTATTTTTACCTCATGCACACAATTCTATTTTTAAGATTATTTATTCATGCTTCTGTGTATATTCTAAATGTCTGCTTGATACTTTTTCTGATCAATGAACAGGGCAACCCCATATGGAAAATGTCATTAAGAAAGGCTCATCTGGGGGCGCCTGGGTGGCTCAGTCGTTAAGCATCTGCCTTCGGCTCAGGTCATGATCCCAGGGTTCTGGGATTGAGCCCCTCATCGAGCTCCCTGCTCAGCAGGAAGTCTGCTTCTCCCTCTCCCACTCCCCCTGCTTGTGTTCCCTCTCTCGCTGTCTCTCTCTCTGTCAAATAAATAAATAAAATCTTAAAAAAAAAAAAAGAAAGGCTCATCTGACAGCCTGGCAGAACAGAAAGGCAAGCTCTATAGGGAGCCAGAAGAGCCACTTGGAAATTCGTTGTATTAATTCAGAGGTAAGGTGAGGACAGCTTCAACTTTCACAGCGGCAGTGGGAAGGGCAGGATAAAGAGATTCCAAGCGTAGCTGAGGACAATTAAATACAACTTGATGACCAATAGGACTTGGGAAAGGAAAGAGAGAAAGAGGTCAGAGATTACTCTTGAGTCCTGACATAGGACCAACTGCGAGAATTATCGCTGGAAAGAAAAGATCCTGGGGGAGGGAGTGTAGTCATCATATTTTTTTACAAGAGGAGTTTGAGATGGCAGGGTGAAATCCCTACTAAAATTGTATTAGGGATTTGTGGTTACAAGAGCTGTTCCAGGAGAGATTACATGCTAGATTTGTGTATCTGGAAGTTACTGTTCACTCAACTGGTATGTACTGAGGACTGGGACATGCTAGGCACTGTGCTCTATACTCATGATACAACAAGGACCAGGAGAAAGCGGATGCGACCCCTCACCTTGTGGAGCTCAAAGTGTAGTGTGAAGTGAATGTTAATCAAATGAGGTGCTTCTGAAAGAGAAGTACACGGGGCCATGCAGCCAAAGGACAGTGGGTCTGGACCACTGGGCTCACCAGGGAAGAGCAGAGATCCCAGGAGGGATGAGTTGAAATGAAGTTGGTGAGCAAAGTGGGTGGGCAAAACTGGGAAGGGGAGCATAGCACAAACGGGAAGGAGCAGGCCAGCCTCTGTGGAAGGAGAATGGCATCTGTGAGTGCGGACCCTTTCACCAGGGGAAGCTTGACTGAAACCAAAGCTAGAGGAATAGCGGTGGCCAGAGAATGCTAGGCATTGTGGGCTACGGCAAGATCAGTGAACAGAGGGGCACCTGGGTGGCTCAGTCACTTAAGAGTCCCACTCTTGATTTGGACTCAGGTCATGATCTCTGGGTCCTGAAATCAAGCCCCACATAGGGCTTCCCGCTGAGCAGGGAGTCTGCTTGTCTCCTTCTTCTTCTCCTTCTGCCCTCCCCCCCAGCCGTGAGCATGCTCTCTCTAATAAGTAAATAAATAAATCTTTAAAAAAAAAAGAGATATGAACTGAAATTACATGTGAAAAACATGAAGTGGAAAGCAAGCAAAAAGATCGAGAACCAAACCTAGGGATCTGACGATATAAAGCAAAAGCTAAAAACATATATGTGTATGTGAATTAAGTACCAATGATGAGGCCCTTCTTCGTTTTAGCTACAGCCCATCCTTCTCCACTACTCGGTTTAAGATGTCTTGTTCAATTTTAAACACATAATAAGAAACTATTCTGCGACTACCAGTGTGTAAGGGCCTTTCACATGTATTATTTTACTCTTATTTACTCATTTAATCTTAGAAGATAATTAAATTTGGAGAGGAAATACCAAATTGACAAGTATAGAGATAACACTAAGCTGTGTTGGCCAATAAAGGCACATCACCAGGAGTCCCCAGTGAACTACAGGGAAGGGCTGATCGCAAACCTGTATGACAAGATACTTAGAAAACAATAATCTAAGTTTTGAGACTGTTCTTTAAATCTCCAAGTAACACTAATTGACATCGGGGATTTAGCAGATACCTTAGACAAATATCTGAGGAAATCAGCTCAGTATGCTACCATGACCCAAAGGGTCAAGATATGCCAGATACTGAGGATACAATTAACAGCAACACAACACACTCTTCATGCTTGTTCAGAACCCCAGTTCTTTCCACACCTGTAAATCTGTCAACACACATCAGAGAAGGCAAAGCGGACTCAGAAAACTTCCAGAAAATGCTAGCCAAAATGACGAAGAGAACAGACAGGCATCCTCATGAGGCCAGGCTTTGAAATGAGATAAAATGCTTGCACAACTGGAAAGAAAAAGATTAAGCTATGGTATGACTCAGGTTAACTAAACCATTTTATAATCTAGATTGAATTCTTTCTCTTCAAATCCCCAAACATGAAAATTAAATCATACTCTTAGAATATTTATCCACCATTTATCATTTTCAGGGCAAGCTAAAAGAGGTAGTTTTAAACAACTAGAAGGAATTAATAATTACTTTATATTGTGATTAGTAATTTTCTGGGTTCTATAGCCCAGAATACTATAGTCGATAACATTTGCTAGTATGGAGCTAAGTCTAAGAAATGACTACATAAACATGGACTGGGACAGCTAGACTGTGATAGAACCTGTTTATTGGTACTACATTCTGAACTTTGCAAGTTTGAGAACATGCAATCTGGTAGTAATGAATTTTCACGCTTTTAGAGACAGAATAGTGGGCCAGATAGGCTTCTGATTTGACACAGTGAAATACAAATGTGTGTTTTCACAAAGGGGGGCCTCACTTTTCACTGCTGTGAAAAAACACAGCATTTAAATTTTTGATAGGAAATTCTCTACCAACAAACATTTCAGACTTCTGGAAGCATTACAATAATTATTTTACTAGCAAATAAATATGTACAGCTTAATGCCTTAAGTCTAACATTGTTAAATCATAATTGTTTACATAATATGAATTAGTGGCATTTTCAAAGGTTTTATATGTAGACACTGAATAGATCAAATTCCTGAGGCTCACTGAAATAGATATTACACTGAGATTCATTCCAATGCTTCTTTAAAAGCTAGAGTCATTTTGCCTTTCTCTCGATAACTGTAAAGTCAATATAAACTAAGGCAAGTCATTGCACACAACCAAGCCTTTGCTGATTTCAGGAAACCCCATTTCTCAGCAAACCAAATTTCTCAACCTATGACGTGGGGAAGGGTACACCCTCACCATTACCCACCAAATCATTCTGTTTTAGCTTCACATGGAAAAACCATCATCTTAGCTCATAGGTACCATGACTACTTCCCATGTTTGAACACTCTTCCTTAGATTCCCCTACTATAATCTGTCAGTGCTTGGTACTGTGGGCAGGCTGAGAGAAAAAGAACAGATATATTTCCTAGAAGTCACTTCACACAGTCAATTTCACCAAAATGTTTATTTCCAGTCACTCCTTAGTTAACAGAAGAAGTAGAAAATAAAATTGCTGGATTTGAGTTTTGGTTCCTTTCTGTGTTCTTGAGCTCTTCTTGGTGAAAATACTGTACGAGTTAGTGACCCACACAGGAAAAAAGTGAAGGGAAACCAAATCCCACCAAAGGAAATCACCAAAGAAATCATTCAGGTTATCATGAAGACTATTTTGACATACAGCCATATTTGCATACAGGATATTTGCTAAGAATGCAATTATAGAATGAAATAAATTATTTCTTCACCTCTCATCAGAAAGTAGAAAAGTTAAAAATATGTGAGACTTATAGAAATTTCTATTAGCTTCACTTGTCCAGGATCTATTCATTATAATATAATTAAACAAGATCCATGTATTTTCAGTGAAGACTCAAAGGAGGCACATATCTACACAAATAAATTCACCATCTATACATGGGAAAAGTCAACATAAAAATGATATTTATTCATGTTTTGGGATAGTCCATCTAGTAACAGATAATTTTAGGGTAAGATAAAATACGTTAAAAATACAGATTTTAGTTTTCTCTCGTACCCATTTTATGGTTAACATTAGTTTTAGGAACAAAGCCCAACAATATTATTACATGATTAGCAACACGGAGGAAAGCAAAAAAAGAAAAAAAACAGTTAATTTTTCTATGAAGCACATTATATCCCTTCCCATATGACATCCAGTTCAATACAGTTTTATGAGCCTGAGAAAATGTAGTCCCTAATATCTGACTTCTAGTATATACATAAAATGTTATTTCTAAGAAGACATTTTTACCTTTCTGACATAGGTTTGTAAAGTCTCTTTTTCTCAATCTATCAGTCACATCTGCAGCCCAAACATTTCTTTCCAAAAGAGGAATTAAAGCCAAGCAAGACAAAGAATTTGCTGATACACATGTCACCCTAAGAATTTTCCTTACAAAGTCTCCACACCCAATTTAATTACTTCCCTACTGTAAAAACACTTTCCATCTACATTTATTCTAATCTTTTCAAATCCAAAACCAACACACTATAAAGCTAGATAAATAAATGCATTATATTAGCTTTAGGTTCCAAGTGAGGCAGCACTTTATAAGGCCATGGGTCTCCAGCTTGCATGCATTTTATGCTGATGCAGTGTTTCATATGGAGCTCAACTCTTTACCTTAGATTTGTTTAGAATAGAATTATCTAGCCCCAGGCTTTAAATCTCAATCTGAATCAATCTCTTTCTCCTTTTTTCTCTATCTCTTGCTCCAGCAAGCACGAGCGCACGCGCATTCTTTCTCTCTCTCTCTCTCTCTCTCTCTCTCTCTCACACACACACACACACACAGGAGAAGGGAGGGAGGAAAGGAAGCAGGAGAGAAAGAGAATACAGGAAGGTTTGTGGTTACTAATGAGTTACTAATGTGGTTACTACATTACCAAAGAATGTTACCAAAGAATGTAGCTATGTACGTATACTGCTAAAGCAATGCTGCCTGGTGTCCATAATAAAGGCACTTTGGGGTGTGTGTGTGTGTGTGTGTGTGTGTGTGTGTGTGTGTGTTTAAAAGGTGATAAAAGTGAACCTCAGTACATGCATACAATAAATACTATTTTTGGCATTCTTGGATTCATTGACTATTCAGTAAGTTATTGCATTATTTTTGTGCAGAATGATATTTTGCATATTTTTATTCTCTTGGCATTCCATCACTGCATTAACTAAGTGCCAGTTTTAGCACTCTAATACCTAATACCTATGAGTAAACAGAGAAGCCAAGAATAGCCATGCCTTTATGTTACTGACACTTTTAGTGTGTGGAGACTGTCCCTTGCACCAGAAGGTAGGAGAGGAGACCAGCCGAAATCAAAATGTGTATGCAATCTTGGACCAATAAATGATTTTCAGTCATGCTGAAGGTCTTTCCATCTTGTATTTTAGTAAATATTTGTTTGTTTTTTGTATGTTTGTTCTTGTATTTTAGTAAATATTTGTTTTTGATACTGCAAAACTTTAGAGTCATTAAAAATAGATTTGTCTAATTTAACCTATTTATATTATGTATTAGGAAAGTTTTAGAAGGAGCTAAACTATGGCAACCATCTCTTGGTTTCCAGGAAGTAAAGACAGTTTTAGATTAATATATATTATACATTATATATTAATATAATAATATATTTTATATTATAAAATAAAATATATTTTAAATAGTCTTTTAAAAATAACCACAATTTACCTTAGAAGCGAAATTGTACTTTTAAAGCCATACACGCTGGGATTTGCTAGATAAAAGAGAATGATCTAATTCTGGTTTAAATACACTGAGTTCAAAATTCTCTGTTTTTCCTCTAAGTTACTGATATCAATTGTGAACACAATCAGTTTGGTGCCTTTCTGCTTGTTTAAAATTTATTTAAGCATGATGCCATGTCCAAAAATCCTGAGTGGACTTAAGGGAAAAATTTTTGATATAAAATGTCAATAAGAGGGGCATCTGGGTGGCTCAGTGGGTTAAAGCCTCTGCCTTCAGCTCAGGTCATGATCTCAGGGTCCTGGGATCGAGCCCCGCATCGGGCTCTCTGCTCAGCGGGGAGCCTGCTTCCCCCTCTCTCTCTGCCTGCCTCTCTGCCTGCTTGTGATCTCTCTCTCTGTGTCAAATAAACAAAATCTTTAAAAAATAAAAAAAATAAAAAAATAAAAGAAAATCTTTTAAAAATAAATAAATAAATAAATACAAATAAAATGTCAATAAGAATGATGATATTGCCTCTTTTTTTTTTAACTAATCCTCAAGATTGGCTTTGCAAAAATTACCTAATTACTTAAATAACAAGTCATAGGTAGGTCACTCAGAAAGGTCAGCAAAATGATTAGGAAGGAAATGCCCACAAGGATTAGAGCTTAGACCTTTCTTTCTCTCCATGCATCCTGGAATTACACTGCTTTGTAGGAAAACCTTTAATGGTTCATCCATTTCCTAATGCTCTGATAAGCTACTTGTTTACATTTTGATATCCAATTTAAAGGACAAAGGTCAAAATGTCAAAGAACAAATGTCAAAAATCCTGTATCATGGGGTGCCTGGGTGGCTCAGTGGGTTAAAGCCTCTGTTTAGGCTCAGGTCATGATCTCAGGGTCCTGGGATTAAGCCCTGCATCGGGCTCTCTGCTCAGTGGGGAGCCTGCTTCCCCCTCTCTCTCTGCCTGCCTCTCTGCCTACTTGTGATCTCTCTCTCTCTCTCTCTGTCAAATAAATAAAATCTTTAAAAAAAAAAAATCCTGTATCATATATGTATACTCTTGATGGTCCAAAAGAAAAGACCATTTACAATCATTTTAATATAAGATGTATCAGAATTAACTATAGGAATATCATACTGCATAAAGCGAGGGACAAGTTATTCAAACTGTCAATGTATGGCACATAATATATACTTGTTCTCCAAAAAAAATATATGGTGGCCATAAACATTTTCTCTAGATGTGTATTGCTGTATTACACCAAGAGAATCACTCTTATATCACACACTGGAGCAAGAAGGACAAAATAAACTAAGCCCCATCTCACCATTAAATACAAATTTGTAATAAGCTAAGTTATAGCATTAATATCATACCCAGGTTATGTTTATTATTGTAATGGTATTTATAATAGTTTTTAAAATTCAAGCCTGGATTTTGAAATGAAAATCTGTAGGCCTGAAAATATCTATTGGGCATCTGGTCTAAGTACAAACAACGAAATGGCACAAAGTTCCTGTATGTGGTGGTCTGACCACTTTATTGCATCATTTCTATGTGCTCCAAATAACCCAAAAGAGAAGGCCAAGTCAATTTTGATTTTTCCAATTTGATAGCATTCTCGAAATCTAGCAATGTTTATCAAAAAAAAAAAGAAAGAAAGAAAGAAAGAAATACTATAGTTTTATTGGTAAATATAGATTTGAAAGATATTCTGTTTCTGGAAAAATTTCAGATGTGAATACATTATAAGAAAAGATCAGAGGGGCACCTGGGTGGCTCAGTCAGTTAAGCATCTGCCTTTGGCTCAGGTCATGTTCCCAGGGCCCTGGGATTGAGTCCTGCATCGGGCTCCCTGCTCCTCTGGGAGCCTGCTTCTCCCTCTGCCTCTCTCTCTGTCTCTGTCTCTCATGAATACATAAATAAAACTTAAAAAAAAAAAAAAAAGAAAAGATTAGAAAGAAAAATGTAGCTGAACTCACAGAGTGAATGCAAAGGGGAGAGGCTTTCCAGTATTTCTAGAGGATGTTTCTACTATCGTTCTTTAAAGCTGACTTCAATTGGAATCCTCTTTATTCATATTATAGTTAATGGTATCCTAGCCAACATAAAATGTAGTTTTCCTAAAGAAAAAGTTCTTAAAGAACCTCAACGTTTCAAATCACAGTTGTATCTGGAGTATGACATCTTACTAGTTAGTTCTCCACAATTGCCATTTTCCTTAGTGGAGTCCCGGCCTCCATTTTACAGTACCTGGAATTCTGAGCTTCTGGAACGTCTGGTTCTGTGCACGTTTTCTTTACCTGTAAGAAAAGAGGACTAGTTATTCTCATACAAAAACACAACTTCCTCACTCAGGTTCACACACCTGGTGAAGTGGATACAGCTCTGCTCACCGAGATATCTATAAAATAATCCCCACACTTCCCAGCGGCAGCATGCGGTGCTAAACAGTGTATTTCATTATTATCCCATGATCAGTGGCCACAGGCACTTCCCTAGACTCCATCAGTATGTAAAATGTTCAGCTGAAATGGCTTGGGACTAGCTTAACTAGGAACAAAGAAACCAAAGAACCAGGTTTCCCACTTAGGAACAAGAAAGCCATACTGTTCTCAGTTCACGAAGAAATGTTTTTCCAATTGATACCACTTCTGTCCCCTACCACAGTGCACAATAATAAACACCAGGTTCTGGGGGCAAAGCATCGTGTTAGCTAAAACATTCACATATTAATTTTCATTTTCTCAGTCCAGTGGCTGTATGTTTTATATATTTCTCAGCATATCAATTAAGTTTCAGCAGGGCTCACAGACTTCTCACATATATTTGCAGTGTATTTTACAGACTGTATTTCCTCTTTGAGGTTTTTGGCCTACAAAAGGTAAAGAATGAAAGTTAACTACGACTTGCTAACCATTTCTGGACAACAGTGTGTGACACAGTTTCTGAAAGAAGGTAAAGCACAAATCCACTGTCTTTCGCAATTTAACTTCAAGCACAGATACTTTATCTGATCACTATGGACTTAATGGCATATGATATACAAAGTAGACTCAATTTAAAAAATTCCTTAGTTAATAGGGAGCATGAACAATACGCATTTACAAGTCCACTGTTAGACATTCTGGGTGTTAAAATCGTGAGGGTCCATCTACGCAACCTACAGAATCCAAGGTATTTTAAATTCTAATGCGAGTGTGGAACTGAAAAATAAGTCTACTGGATATACGCCATGGGCACACACCATGGGTGTTAACTGTGATACAAATGGCATCTCTTAAGAGTAAGTTTTGAGGGGCGCTTGGGTGGCTCAGTCGGTTAAGTGTCTGACTTTGGCTCAGGTCACGATCTCAGGGTCCTGGGATGAAGCCCTGCATCATGCTTCCTGCTCAGTATGGAATCTGTCTGTGCCTTTCCCTGTGCCACTGCCGCTCATGCTCTCTCTCTTTCTAATAAATAAATAAAATCTTTAAAAAAAAAAGTAAGTTTTGAATTTTAAAGATGCAGCATTTTCTTTCCAGCTCATAAAGTTAATTCCTTCCTCCTCTAACTCAGAAGAACACTTAAAAAACAAAACAAAAAACTCCTACGCTTTCAAATACCTGTCTTTTGCTTTCATTTCTAAGCCTAGACATTTTCATCATCTGGGAAATCAATTACTTTGCTTGATTAACCACACTCTCTGTTGCATCCTGTGTATAGGATATATTGTATTTGTATTATTTGTATATTGTATTTGTATATTGTATATAGTGTATATTGTATTTACACAATAGGAAAATAAAACCGATGAGCAAAGAGATTATCATCCCTGTCTAATCATGGAGCAGCTTCTATGCTCTTAACATGGAACTCAGCACCATGAGATGGAAGGGTGAAGAAATACCTTCAAGAGGAATTAGTTAAAAAGAAAAAAGTTAAAAAAAGGAATACTTTTCTTAAAATATAAACAAAATTTCCTACAAAACCCACAAAAGTCGTATGTCCACTAAAAATTGTCCAAAAAGAAAAAAAAAAAAGCTGTAAGGGAAGGATACCAGAACAAAACCCTTATTTCCCACTTGTTCTTTCTTATGATTCCTCTCCAGAAACTATGTGAACTGTCCAATGAATGTGCAGAATCACCTCAAAGTCAATGTTACTTTCCTCAAGACTATGATGACTAGATTTTGGGACCGGCTGAAGAAGCCCCAGACCACACTAGCAAACTAGACATATACTCTCAAAGCAAGAGTCAGAACCAGACAAGCTTCCTGTGGCTTAAAAAACAAATGATTTTTTAAAATACTCATGGCTTTTATAAAGCATCATTCTCTAAATAATTAACCAGAAAGTTCTGATTATTTTAATTTAGCCCAAAGTAGTAACTATAATGCCAGAGCACACATCTACTGATTACTCACTGTCTAATACCCACTGAGTCTCAGATTCATAGCTAATGCTAAATAAGTATATGATGAAAGACTGAAGTAGATACAGGTATTCTTTATCTATACCTATTGCTAGAGCTACAAATTCTACAAAGTGATTCTTTTTTAGGGGTTTCATCCATTTGTTCATGGTCCAATGAGGGAAGAATAATATTTAGAATACCATGACTGCTATAGGAAAGGTCTCTGCAGTGTTATGGATGCTCAGAGGACAATCTATCCCAGTCAAAGGAAGATGGGAATAGCAACAAAGGAAGTGACTTCTCAACTGAGTCTTAAAAGACAAAGTCTTCAGAGACTAAATCTGGAGAAAGATTATTTCAATATCATGGGATTTGCCAGAGGAATCCTATTATGAAGAAGACCTTACACATGACAAAGAATTCAGAATTTAATCTTTGGGTACTTAAGACCATTGAAGAGTTTTAATAGACAGCCTCAGTAGAGATGATGTAGAAGATAGCATAGAAGGGGGGCAATGTGAAGGCTGTAGAGACTAATACAACAGGAGAGAGAGTTTAAGCTCCACAAGAGCAGAGATGGCATTGATCTTGCACATTACTACACCCCTAGCCTTGAATAGATGTTTGTGTCCCCCCAGAATGCATATGTCAGAATCCCAACCCTGGGAGATTATGAAGTGGGGCCTTTGGGACGTGCTTAGGCCATCATGGTGCAGCCTTTATGAATGGGATTGATGCTGTCATGAAAGATACCCCACAGAGCTCCCTAGCCTTCCTACCATGTGAGGACACAGCAAGAAGGCACTGGCTATGAACCAGGAACCACATGACAATGCTAGTGGCATGATCTTGGACTTCCAGCATCCAGAACCATCAGAAATAAATTTCTGTTCTTTATAAGCAACCCAGTCTATGGTGTTTTGTTACGGCAGCTCAAATGGACTCAGACACTCCCTAAATACTAGTTTACTAAGCGAATCACACTCAATCCAGTGGTGAGAGATGGTGACAACCCAAATTAAGACAAGAGCCATGAGGACAGAGGTGAGAGGATGTTTTTGACAGATATTTCTGAGACGGAATTGACAGAATATTATTACTGATTGAAGCAAAGTATCAAGATGAATATGACTTGATCTTTTAATCTGTCCTTGAAAAGAAATTTTGATAATACCAAAGACCAAAAAAGATGTTAACTTACAACTTCTTTAAAATACTTCAAAAACCCCTATCTTATTTCTGAACTGGTTAAGAGAAGTTAAATGAATCATTAGGGAACGTATATGTTTATTGCGTCTTGATCGTGGAACTAGAAGGCAAATGGATAGTTTTACCTAAATTTGAATACACTCTTCCATCTGAGAGATCAACAACACTTCATTAAATGGTGGCTGCTGAAGTATCTATGCTACTGGAGAAAGAATATCCTTACAAAATATATAGAACCTTCTGTTTTCAGTGATCACCAATTTAATTTTGAATTTGTTTTTGAAAAAAGTCAAAACAAGCAGGCCAAGAAATGAGGCAGAATTTCATGCCCATAATTTAAATCAAGGCCTAATTTTCATAAGACACACAAGGAGGTGAGCAAAAAATATGCCAAGAGGAAAAAGATGAATTGTGTTAAATGCACTTAATAGGCTGCACTAATGTGAATTTTTACCCTACTTAACATAGTAAAAGTACAGGCAAAATCAAAGTGAAATGAAAAACAATTACAAGTTTATTTTAAGAAAATAACTATTCAGTATGTAATTAACATAAAAATATCAAAACACCAAATTTTTGGAATGAATGAATGAATGATAGCTAAAAGTGTTAAGTGTTTATTATTTGCCAGGTACAATGCTTAGGTAGAAACTATTTTTTCCCAATTCATAGATGAGAATACTGAGAACCAGTAGATTAATCTACAAGCAAGTTATGTAGGAAAATTCAATTCCAGATTTATAAAGGCATTTTAACCAGAACATTAAGAGCCTAAAATTCATAAACACACCACTTAAAATGTTTAAAATGAAGATCAAAATGACTTACTATTTACAAGTTGAATTTTTACTACATCAAATAATGATAACTGCTGCCGTTTATTAAGCAATTACTTTTTTCCACTCACTGTGCTGGACTATGTATATATGTAATCTCATTTAATCTATGAAGGCAGATGTGATGGATGAAATCGTCCTTTTACCAATGAGAAAACTGGAGCTCAAAGAGGTTAAACAACTTATCCAATGTCCCACAGCTAGCACTAACAGGGATGGAATTAGAATTGAATACTATGCATCGAGACTTTCTCTCCTGTGCTAGATCTGCCAGTTGCTTTTAGTAGGTTTTTTAAAACTAAGAGTTGAAACTAACATCCCATGGAAAAATTTTTAAAGGACCCACTAGTTATTTCTTATACTACATCAACCATTAAAGGAATTTTTTAAATTGGGGTATTGAAGTACCCTGTCTTTATCAAGCACTGGTAACATTTACAGTCCATATAAGCAAAGCAAAATGGAGTTTTAAAGAAATTTTCCAAATACCTCTAGTATCCAGTGCCGCTACCAACACCCCAACAACTGCAAAAAAGGTCTACCATGTGGAACAACTTGTGTGCTTCTGTTGGTGTTTTACATCTGAGATACCAGGAACAGCTCATTCAACAGAGCTTTAACTGAATGCACTGGGGGTTACTAGGTACCATTCTGGGCATGGAGATGAACCAGACCTGAGGAGTCCAACAGAGTAGCCCCTAACCACCTTTGGCTATTTAGAATTTGCAATGCAGCTAGTCTACACCGAGATGTGCTGTAAGTGTAAAAGGCACACAGGATTTCAAAGAGTTAGTGTGAAAAAAATGTAAAATATCTCAGTATTTTTTACATTGAGAAATGATATATTTTAGAGATACTGGGTTTATAAAACAATTTCCCCTGTTTCTTTTTATTTTTCTAAGGCAGCAACTAAAAACAGAAATTACATATGTGGCATACACACTATTTCTGTGGAACAACACTGACTCAGACCCACAAAAACCTGCCTGTGTGGGTCATGCATTCTAGGGGAGACGACATGTAATAAATCTGTAAACAGGTAAATAAAGAATATGTCAGTGGTAATTTCCAAGAGAAAGCAGAATAAAGGGTAGAGAACACTGCTCAATAACATTACAATAGTTAGACAATTATAAAAGTAGTTCTAATTTCATAATACTAATCACCCTTCCAGTTTTTTAGGCTGTATGTACATAAGTAATGTAAACTGTACTTTTTAAATGAATTGTAAAGAATGTGGGATTTGATATTGAGAGTAATCAACAGTTTCAATGTCTGGAAAATAAATGCAGAATATATCATCTCCAGAATTTTTTCATTATGACTATTATATTCAAGTATAAAAATCACCTTCAAATTTTTCCTATTTTCTAACCACTTACATGCTTTGAGAAGCTTATATTCTTCTCAGGAAAAACAGAATTAACTCATTTAAAAAAACTGCAAAGAAGAACAAGTTTCTTTTATCCCATCCACCATCTTCTAAAAGAGCTGGAGCCAATTATCCCAGTTATTTTCTACTTAATCTTGCTGTTTATAAATCCTGAAACATTAAAGATAATAAAAAATAAAGGATAGAATAATAGATGATGACGTTTGAAAAAACCTCTTTTGTAACTTCATTTTGTTTTGAAATGAATTTTAATGATTAAGTCTTAGATTATACTATACAGTGATAATAAAGGATCAATCTTACAATTACAAATCCAAGATAAAAACTTCAGAGATGAAAATTTGCTGACGTAATGAATACCTCATTATACATATTTTTACGGATGGTGTATAAGGCAATCTTTATTTCTTCACTAAACTGTATAAGAAATATAATGTAAATTAGATTTGAATGAAGTATGTTTAAGGAAAAAAGGTATAAAAAGATACATAAAAATAAAACCTGTTCTCCAAAGTCAAATTATATTACAGATTATTGCTTGGAAAAATCTTTGTAAATACAGAAAGTGACACAGAATTATTGTCAACAACAAAAATTTAGGTTGCCAACTTTGGTTGTATCTCAAAGGCAAATAAATTCCAATTCTGACTGAATAAACAATATTTATACAAATACTGTAACTGTCAGTGCCTAGTGACTTATATTAATGTACATGTTATAAAATGTATTTTATGACTGGGTTGGATAAAGTTGTAAATATTTGCCCAATAAAGCAGAATAGGTATCTAACTTCAGTTACCTTTAGGTTCTGACTTAGTGAAAATAAGAAACTGCCTGAAATATCAATCGTTGTGACATTTCTCATATTTTCTAATACTTAGAAAGTTGGTTACATCTGAATTGCAAATTATATAATGGAATGGAAAAGTATTTTCTTATAATTATTCCAGCTGTATTCTAGGAATATAACTTATGCTCTCATTAAATACATATTAATTAGATGACCCTTTTAAAAACATTTAGTTTTTTTCAGTTAGCTGAACTAGCTGATACTTTTATGGGCTCCCTCAGATCATCTTGTTCTCAAGTTAGTAGAATTAAATAAATATGAATTAAAATATGTTCTTTTTTATTTTACTTCAGAATGTATATAGTAACATAACTAACAAAATATAAAAGTAGGTGTGTGAATTAACTTTTGAAAATGAGCCAAAATAACAATAGTTGGAATATTCAACAAAATACATAATTTTTATTCTGGAGGTTTTGCCAAAAATTATTCTAATTTTACTTGGAATAGTCAAATAGAATATATGTGCATTTTGTAAAAATGCTATTTACAAGTTAATACCACTCCAGAACTTAGCGTTGGATGTATACTTTAAAGAGCTAATCGATGATTATTTGTATAATCAAGTAATTATTATTTATGTTTAGAAGATCAGCATAGAATTGCTATTCTGTTAGTAGTCCCATACAAATAAAACTTAGACACTATCTAAACTGGCTTCAACTAAAATGTCTCCACATTTCTCAACAAGACTTATTTTACATTTTTCTATATGTTACAATTCATTTCTTGACTTCTAAAAACTTAAGGCATAAAAACATCTTGGAACACAAAAGTTGTCATGTAGCGTTTTTAAAAATATATCACTGTTTCGATATGCCCATACAAACTGAGAGGCTTCTTAAAGTAAAATAAAATAAAATAAAGTAAAATAAAATAAAATAAAGTAAAATAAATAACATAAGATAAAATGCCATTTTGCCAGATGGTAGTCAAATAATTAAGTCTTAGGAACAGACTTCATAAAAATCTAATTACTAGTAAACTAAATCTACTTTTATAAGGTGTCATTCTTTCTTAGAAATAAAAACCTTGCGGCTCTAAAATGCATACATTTCTAAAATCCTTCTCATGGAGTTCAGAACATTCCTTTACTCTTCCCTTTACTTAGTATATCCCTTTTCAACCTCTTTAACATTGCTTCCCCAAGCTTCTCCCCTGCAACATCAGGTATCATTTTCCCAAAGCCCAAGCTATTTATTTATTATAAAAGTGAAGGAACTCTACAACGTACCTGGAAATCTACGTCCACATCAGCTCAAAGAAAAATTACCATATCCTTTCTTTAACTGCTATACATAGATAAAATACAAAGATACAATTGAATACTCTGTTTTTAACTGCAACAGTAAACAAAATATTCCTATCTACTAAGACAGTTGGGTTAGAGCGTTAATAAGTAAAAATTCTCAACCAAAAACTTGAAGTAGAAATTATTTTACCCCTTTAGTATTAGACTGTCATGGGCAAGATCTTACTTGATTTCTGGTCTTGAAAGCAGGGGGCCTTCCAGGACCCAGGTTTGGGGGAGGGAGGTTATACAAAATCACCCACTGGGGAGGAATTATATTTTAAAAGTAAAAAATCCTATAGGCCATAACTCTTCATCAACTACAACTGTCACAATAGCGTTCACATTATTTGAGAGTTCATTGCAAGGTTGGATATATTTAAAACGCAACTTAGTTACAATGACTCAGGGAAGCAAAACATAATTATATATGTACAGCTTATAAGTATTAAATCAAATGTCAAACCTCATAAGCTTTTAGAATTTGGAAGCACATTTTCTCCTTAATTATGCCAGAGTCCTTTGTCACCTGCCATAAACTCCACATACACTGTATGAAATATCCAGGAAAATTTCAAACTCCTTCTAATGGTATGTTTTTTCATTATTACCCAACAGGGACTATATCAAAGGTAACATAGTACTTAAAATGCCACAAAAGGAACCATAAGATGCCTTAACATATCACGTTACAGCACATATGAATGTTTTTTTTTCCCCTTCCAAGATTAGAAGCAAGACTAGATTGCTCAACCATGATACTCTGTCTAAATATGATAGATAAGTCTTAAAAGGATTTTTTTTTTTTTTTTGGTGTCACAAATGTGTACTATAAACACCTAAGAGATATTTACCCATAGATCCTGGTCTCATTTATACATTATATTTACATGTTTCTCTGCAGTCCTGGATGTCACAAAGCAGAGAGTATTAAAACAACAACAAAAAAACCAAGTGGAATATTCAATTCTAAACCAAGAACTAGCACTTAAAGAGCATAATGTTAATTTGGTAGAAGCCACTGCAATTAAATTCAAATTGTTGACTCTACTATACATTTTCTCCAAGTACTAGGAAAGAATAATTCCACCGACCTTAAATATAAAATAACTTTAGATTTCCCTCCATTCAAGAGAAGATTTATGAATTCACACAAATAATGCTTTAAGAATAATCTTAAGAATTGACCCTATTCCCCCTACATAGAAAAGTCTTGCTGATGTTTTTGGCAATGTCTTCTGTATCTTTCTGGGGTTTCCCCCCGCCTTTTTTAGATATTGGAATGTTTTGGCCACAAGGTTAAGAAAAACTTCCCCATTTATCATGACCTGCCACGCATAACAGGCCCCCAGACAACGCGGCCTTCTATCACTTAACAAATTCAGCTCATCTCAGCCATGAAACTTCAAAAGAATTTGGCCACAGGCATAGATTAGCTATCATTTGTTTTGCAGCATAAATATCAATCATTCTGTAACATACTCTAGTATACCAAACATCATTTGTCTATTAGGTATAGCTGATAACTGACCTTTTCGATTTGAATGATAACTAATACAGAGATAATCTGGTTTATTAATATATAATTGTAGAGTTTATGTATAATAATTTTAATAAAGCTTCAGTTAAAATCTCTTAGCTTGAACCATATATATAAACTGTAAAGGATATCTTCAGTTATTATATAAAAACTCTTCTAATGTGTCCAAAGGTATCACAGTAACTTAAGGAAAATTGAGAAATCCTTTGATTTTAAAAACAAATTGATGGAGAGAATGTAAATAATAAAATGTTAAAGGCAATTTTAAATTGAATGGCATATATCTGTCGATTAATCTGAAGATTCATTTACCTATGATGTAAATGCTTCTGGCACATTTATATTGACTTTTATAAAAGTAAACAAAGAGCTGTATTTCCAAATTTTGTAAATTTTAAATTCTTGATCTCCCATTAAAATGACAACTTTTATAAAGAGAAAATCCCAGGGTGTTGGCATCAAGTTTTTTATTTTTAAACTAAACTATATATAAGAAAAATATATATTTGTAGCATTATTCATTTTAATGGTATATTTTTTACAATTTTAGCAACACTTTTCAGCTTTAAAATCTAAAGTAGTTTTATATTAAATCCATCTTGCAAAGCATTGTTATAAGAAGCTAATAAATCACCTTTCCTTAAGTTTTAATCCTAAAATGAAATTTCTCATTAGCAGAGTTAATAAAACACAGACTGTGACATAATTTACACACTAAAAAACACAAATTAGAAGATTGCTGTCTGAGTAGACTTTCTATCAAATTAAATTAACATTTTGAATTACTTGCAAGCTAAGAGCATATGACAAAACAGTTTCACGTGAAACATTTCACACATACAAATATGTGATAAGAAGAAATAGTCCTATTAACTGTGTAAGTTCAAGTAAAAACTAAGCAATTTATTATAAGCCTTTTTGAAATACAGAAGTTGATTCCTTACATGGAAGTAAGATTTAGTCAGGTAATCTCACAGTTTTTCTGGCCCCAAATATTTATCTATCATAAGGAATGGAGCACCCTTTGCAGTTTCAAAGTAAAATGGATCGCACAGTGGTTAAAAGCAAGGGTTAAAGAGTAAAGGAATTATAGATTAGGTCTATCTGTAGTGAAGGTCTCATTCTAGGTAAACCTAATAAATAATTGAAATATACTTACGATTTTTTCCTCTTTGACCTCAATTAAAATGGCTTTGTGAGAGCAGGTTCTAAGGACAATTTATCCTGGTTTCCTCAATACACACTTATGAAGTCATCTGGCTTTTGTATTTCTTCAACAGCTGCATTACCTTCAAAATTGGCTTGCACCATTTCCCCAAAGCAAAATGTAAGACTGCCCCAGACACACACAACCACCTTCCCTCTGCGGGTGGCTGCGAGCTCGAAAAGTGAGATCCTACAATTTTGAAAATTCTAACAACAGTAAGTTTTAAGAACTTAGAGGAAGAAAGAGAAAAATCAAAGGAGAGATTTTTAAAATTGACTTTTCTCTGTTTTCCTTTTCCTCCTTCCCCCTCCCTCCTTCTCTTTCTCTCTCTCCCTTTCGCTCTCTCTCCCTCTCCCTCCCTCTTTCTCTCTCCCTCCCTCTCCCTAAGTTATAACACAAAGCATTATAGTTTATTGGCATTTGCTTCTGTCGTCATTTTTGATTAAGTAATATTTTCGTAGTTTAGAAAACTTTTGGTGAAAAAACAAACACTCAAAAAGCAAAATAAGGTAGTGCAACATCATTGTTCAATTAGACAGGATTTCAGAAAATCATAACTGCAATCAAGGAAAGGAGCAGGAAACCGGATAGTGCTGACTGATGTTCAGTAGACCCTGGAAACCAAACTGGAAAACTTATTGGCTGTGATAATTCATCCTCTCTCTCTTCAAACAGGTTCCCTAAACAATCTAACTCTGGCAGTAAATCAGTGGTCACAGACACTTAGAATTAGAGGATATTTTCTCCTCCTGAATCGTGTTTTTCTCACAAGAATAATAAAACAGTACTAAAAGAACAAAGCTTTCCTCAGTTGTCCTTGAATGAAAGAAATGTTTTAGATACTGAAATTATTCTAATAATTTACTATATTTTAGCCCCTTGATGCAGCAAAACAGCAATACACACTTTTTCTTCATGAGATTCAAAGATACAAAAATATATTTAAATAATCTAAACCAAAGCATATCAAAGGCTTCCACATCAAGGTTCCAAATCAAAGTACCACTCAATTGCATGTCCAACTGAAGGTAAAACCAAGTAGAAAGTTAAGACTTTAAAGAAGTTAAACTTGATTTTACTACTAGCATTTTAGGGGGGAAATCCCATAAGAACAGGGAAACATTTGTTCTCTTAAAAATATATAAACACTTATCATTGAGATGACTGCATTTGAAATCTAATGAAAAATCTAAATTTAGCACAAAATTTCTAAACAAAAAGTTTCCAGAAAAGAAAGTCTTTCATTTAAATAGATGGTATTAAGTTTTTTAAACTCCTACAGCATGCAGTTATCAGGGAAAACTCCTTGAAGTCCACTATTAATATTTTCTGATGAAATGTAATCTACTTATTATCAATTATTCTTTCACCTGCATTTCTCCTAGCATTAACATAATGTTATTACCTTTCATGAAGGAAAAACAAAATGCATTTAAAATTTCAGCATGGGCAGATTGGAAATTTTCTCTATACCGACCCACTTGCTCAATTTTATGTATATATTTCTTCTATTATCCTTAGGCTAAAACTGAGAAAA
This sequence comes from Potos flavus, assembly GCA_028534135.1. Classification (NCBI taxonomy): domain Eukaryota; kingdom Metazoa; phylum Chordata; class Mammalia; order Carnivora; family Procyonidae; genus Potos; species Potos flavus. Next base: position 26,982,997 of record CM052886.1, read on the forward strand.
GTCCAAACAAATTATTTTAATTAACATTTTTCTCTGAGAAAGAACTGCCTATATTTAAGCATCTGACTTACCATACCATATAATAGTCATTATAATGTCTCAATCAAAAGTTAAATACAACTTACCTCATTTAAAGTCCCAAAACCTGAAACTAATTCCACTTTTATTTGGAAGTAAGTTTTGTGTGTGCATGAGTGTGTGTGTGTGTGTGTGTGTGTGTGTGAAGTTCAACAGCCAATAAATTCCACTCTCCAGTATGAGTAGAATGAAACCTGGTTTGAGGATTACACAACACTCTGAAAGGTTTATAGCCTCTAACCAACATCCAGGTAGCCTTAAAAACACCTTGCTCTGGCATGAATCTTCTGGCTCCAGAAGCAGTGTAGTTATTTAGGTTAACTAGGAGGACACCTGGAGAGTAAACACTCTTGGCTCCAGCCAATAGCTTTCCACGCCCTTCTGTTTATAGTAAGATGACTTGCCATCAGAGGTCACCCCCATCAACAGCACCTGTCTTTCAGTGGGCACACAGGAAACTTGTACTGCCCTTATCCTGACTTCTAGGCTACTAACCTGCTGTCCTCACAACCCACTGGTATAATAACTCAGAGTTAAATCCCTGCATTACATTTTCTAAAATCAAATGTTACTTTAATTTCTTTTAAAGCAAAACATTTCTACAGAAGAAATACCTCTTGACAAGTTAAGGATTGGTACTCATTTAAATAAGGATTACATGAGGATTGTTACTCAATGTCCCAAACCAGCATTCTGGTATTTGTTCCTTTTAGGGTTTTTATTTTATCTTATTTTATTTTTGGTTGAGGAAGAAGTCCTATAAAATTTTACTTTCATTATTACATTTCTGCATTAAGTACATTTTCTTCTTCCCTTGAGCACACACATGTTTGCTGACAAAATGGGAAATTATAAGCATATTTATTTTGTTCTAATATAGGCATTTTTATTTAACTCACTTTTTAGGTATTTTTATTTGAGGTAGCGGAAGGGATGATTGCAATTATAAATATTTGCACAGAGGTCATCATTTTATGTAAAATGTTTCCTAAAACAAAGCCTTTTATGTTTACCAAGGAAGAAAAGAAGAACATTAAGTTCTAATAAAATGAAAACAAAGAGCTAAATTCAAGAGATAAGGATAATGCAAATTAAGTCCGTCCTCTGGCACTGAAGTTCCCCTTCTAATTTATAAAAAAAAGACCTGTTTCCTTTAGAGAAAATGATATTATGGAACTTTCATCCCTTCGCCCTTTAAAAACATGCCCCGCGGATCCATAATAACTAAGCTCATTGGCTAAGTCCCTCCTACAATATTTCAATTCAGCCTTTACAGGCATTATGGGAATTACTGCCTCTAATTTAGTCTACATAATTCTGGGATGACTTCTTCCACTTTTCTACATCTTTATACAGTGTGGCTCTAAATACCACAGTGAGGCAAAGCTTTCCAAATAAAGACCAACAGCCAAGGGGTAAAGAGCTCAATGGGAGTCATTTGTGGCTCGGGAACTGAGTGAGAAGCACCAACCCCCCCTCCCCCCACCGCCTCCCCCCCCCCCCCGCCTTCCCCCCTCCCCCCCCTCCCCCCCGCCCCCCGCGGCTTCGGGTCCGCTCCGCACTCCAGAAAGCCCGGTGCCCTCGGGAACTGAAGAGGGCGCTCTCTTCCCGTAGGGCTGGCTCCTGGCTGCTGCTGCCGCTGCCACTGTCACTGTCGCTGTCGCTGTCGCTGCAGCTGGGAAACTGGGTAAGTGTAAACAATCTAAACCATTCACCTGCAGCTCTTGTTCAGGCCAGGTCTGGATGCCGCTGCAATTCTTTCTTGACAGAAAGTTGCCTGACTCTGTCAGAGTTAATAAAATGTGCTGATCAATTATTCTGGAGACCTCATTTTGACCGATCCAGTGCTTCGTTGCTAGCATGGCTGGATCACTAAAAGTAGTGTCAGCTGTGCAGCCAAAGCTTAAGTAGTTAGAGCTTCATGGGGACGGTGATAGACATTAGAGTTTTTAATTTCAATAGAATATGCTTCTGAAATGGCTACTTTCTTCAGGGAGTGGAAGTCGTTCAGTATTTTCTAAATGCGGAAGAGCTCAAGAAACATTCATTAAAGCAAAATGTGTGTCTGTTCCTGTTCCATTAGGGACCCGGTGAGCCGTACCTATCACCCGGAGAAGGACAAAATAAGTTCTTCATGAATTAAAGAAGGCTGGCCAGATGGTAATCTTCTTCCCCAGTCTGGGCATTGGGGGGCCGTGAGAAAGAGGGTCAGTGAGCAATGGGGGATGAAGACTTTATAAATAAGGGAACTATGAACATGAAAACAAATGTCATTTGTAGTTACAACTCTTTAAGAGTAAAATAACTACAATCTTTCTGAAGAAAAATATAATCTTTATCTCAGTTTATAGTAGGTCATCAAAGTGTCCCTAGAATCATAAAAGTAATTGGTGTACCATTACTTTATGTTGTTGAAACTAAGGTGGGAAATTACATTATTGATTTTTTAACAATATTTATGAACAAACTGTTGAGATGCTCTTGCAGCCCCAGTGTACTTCTACCAACTAATTACATGAACTGGAACAAATAGATAAACCGTTCTTCCTTTTTTTGTTTTAAGATTTATTCATTAGAGAGAGAGAGAGAGTGAGAGCGTGCACGCACACAGACAAGGGGTAGGGAGAGGCAGAAGGAGAGGATGAGAATTTCAGGCAGATTCCCTGCTGAACGTAGAGCCTGATGTAGGGCTCAATCCAAGGACCCCAAGATCAAGACCGGAGCCAAAATCAAGAGTCAGATGCTCAATGGACTGAGATCCCCAGGAGCCCCAGTAAACTTCTAAGTATCCCTTTCTCCCCCAATGAAACAAAGGTTTCCATCTCAGAGTGTCAATAGTATAGTATTTATTTTTTCAATGCAAACTATGTATTTTTGAGACTTTATCTATCAAATATACTTCATTTAACAATAATTGTTTCCATTACCCACACTTAAAATCAAGCAGACAGCTGTCAGTCAATGCTAATTATTATGAAATAGCCTATAGGTACAACTGAGTTAATAAAATAACCAAAATCAAAGGAACTAGATATCTTTAAAAGCCAGTAGAGCTGTATTAGGGGTAGATGCTTGGTTTCCTTTTATTTTAAAATATTGCAAATAGCACTTTGACTTTCAAAAACTACCTTTCAGTGACTTCAGTGCAGTAAGGACCTGCCCCACATGCTGACAGGAGTGAAACTATTATGAGCTGCTGACAGTCCATGCGTCCCAGCAGTGACTTGCACAGTTCTGCTGCTGTGCTAGTTGTTAAATGCATGAATATCCTTCAAAGTAATATGCTAAATGAGAAGAAGTTTAGTCAGTCATAACAACTCTAAGGTATAGTAGAAATCACATAAATTTTTTAAAGATTTATTTATTTATTGGAGAGAGAGAGAGATTGGGGGAGGCAGGGGGAGAGATAGAGGGGGAGGAGGAGAGAGAGAATCTCTAGCTGACTCCCTTCCCAGTGCATAGCGGATGCAGGGCTCGATCCCATGACCCTGAGATCATGACCTAAGCCGAAATCAAGAGTTCGATGCACAAGCTACTGAGCCACCCAGGTGCCCCTCACATAATTTTTTTTAAATCAAGAAAATGAATCAGGTACTGCAGTTTTACAAGTACGTCCTTCACATTTACCCTAAATACTCACTCTCCATGAAGTCTTAGAACAAGGTCGGTGCTTTGGGGCTCCCTGTTCTTCCTTTCTTCTCCACCCAATAGCATCATTTTTTGTACATTGTCTAGTAATCTATCAAGCACCCACACTCTCCAAAGCTATAAAATACCTCCAGGTTCTTTGATAGCATTTCTTGCCACTTTTCATTAACGTCTGATTCAATATTAAGACAACTTTGTAAGAAGAACCAAGGAAAGATATTAAAAATCAAGAGATAAAATGGCACCAACATGGTAGACCAAAAGAACACCAAAAGTACAATCACATAATTCTGACAACAACCGAAAAATTGTAGAGAAGGGAGAGAAAAACAATTTAAAAGTTCTCCAGGTACAATAAACTCCCAAATTATTGGTTTGGAAAAGCCCATATGGAATCAAAACTAAACAGCTACCGCAAACTATAACCACCTCCTTAGCTAAGCTACTGATGTGGTATCTATATTAGAATACAAAATCCAATACCTAAGACCCTATTTTAAAATAAACATTTAGCAAATTGTGTCCATGACATTGTAGAATACCATATAGTAATGGTATATAATACTATATAATGGTATATTATATAGTAATTAATATTACTGCATTATTACAATACATTAATTATATTTGCCATTTGATTAATCTCCCTTCTTTTTCTGGTAAGGCTATCAAACTGAAGTATATTCAGGAGTCAAGTGGGTAATTTGAAGGAGTGAAGTTGGTCAAGTGGAGGTGGGGCTATTGGCAAAATGCTTGATTTTCCGTGAACCACTCAAATTCTGTATTTCTTCCCTAGAAAATACATATATTTTCAAGTCTTGAATGCCATCTGTATGCTGTAGATTCCCAAATTTTTATCACCTCCTGAGATCCATCATCTGGGTTTCAAACTCTCACATTCTCCTAATTTATCTCTCTCCATAAATATCACAGCCATATCAAACTTTAATATGTCCAATGCTAGGCTCTTTACTGCTCTACCAATCCTATCTTTACTGTCCAATATTTTCCACATAAATAAACCCAGAAACTAGAGTTACTGGGTCCTCCTTTTCCTCAAACTCTGTATCTAAATTCATCTATGCAGCAGAATTAGACCAACCTGAAGAATGAACCTCAACCTTGGCCCCCAGAGTACTAGCCCAAATCAGCTGAACAAATCTCATAAACCATTAAAGTCAACCTTTAGAAAGCCAACTGGCTTTATCCTTAAGTTTCTGTATTGACCTTTCCACCCAGTCTTCAGGTATCAATGAGCCCCACAAGAGGAACTTTAGGGCAATTCTTAACATCCTTAACAACCCTGGCCAGTGATTTGAGCCTGGGCTGAATACCACCAGGATTGAGGTGGTGTTACTGATCACTTCAGCTAAAATCAGGAACAAATTTCATACCACCTTTTCTAATTGGAGACAGAGATAATCGTCCACAGGGCACACATAAATAATGAGTCAGTTACTCCTCCATAAAACTTCCCTGAGTGACCAAGGGTAGCTTCATTTTGGAAGGAGCTCCACGTTTGGCAAGTGTATGATCTATAGTCCTTAAATACTTGTATGTCTCTTATAACACCCCTAACATAAAAATCTTCTAAACAACAAGTACAGTTCTAAGATACACATAAAGCCCCCAGAAAGAAAGGGGTTTTTACAGCATTTAGGGCCCCACAAGTAGGATCACCATCAGTTGGGGAGATACATGAGGATGGTGCCTCCAATGTGGCTTCCAGGTCAGTTAGTAGGGTTTAAGATTCCCAGTTCAGCTCTAATAACTGAGTCTAGTCTTGGGCACCAGTCAGTTCAATCTCTCCGTGTCCACACCACTAACTAGTGGCATTTATATGTCACGTGGAATGAATAATAGCCATGGAAATGATGGGGAAGACATCTAAATGTGTTCATATGCTTTTTGCATGTGAGGTGGAGGAGTTGAGCCACCTTCTGCTGTTGTCGATAGACTCCTTTGTCAGGTAAGGGGAAATGGTGCTCAAATCACAGCAGAGCCAAATAGCAGGGGATAGGAGGGCCAAAAATCATTTAAATTTAAGGTGCTTCTAACAGTATGGGAGAGCCACACTAGGACAGTTTCCTTGAAGAAGAAGGTTCCAAGAATGGTTATGAAAGACCAAAAACATCATTAATGTTTACTGGATCACTGCACTTCCCAAGTCTAAAGTTTTCTGTCCACAGATTCAGTCATTGCTTTTCCCCTATCACCACAAAATCGTGTCATATTCCAGTAGCTACTACTTCATCTTTTTCTAATCATCCCCTAATTACATACACCTTTCATCCAGAAAGGTCAAGAGCAAGAGGACCGAGGCTATTTTTATAAAATTTACTCAGGCCATCAAGGGAGATATCAATATCTAGGAAGAATCAGCAAGCAGTGTATTCAATCAAATGATCCATATCATTATGACCTAGGACAATTCAATCTAACAAGAAACTTTATGTGGCTGAACCAATATAAGTTTGAATCCTCTCTTCCTCCTTTTGACCAAGCTGCCAGCCAGAGAGTATACCAAACAGCATGATGAGGGGAAAGAAAGACTCATCACATCTAGGAATGGTCAAGATGATATCCCAAATCTTCAAAATATAAAATATGGTATAACCCCTCAATCTTCCATTCTTATCATAACTCAGGAAGTGGTCAAAAAAATGATTCGAAACTGGGGCCAGCTGTTCAGTAACCAAAGTGTCTTACTAACGTATGTGGACCAGAGGAGGTCAGAGAGGCAGTTATAAATCTTTTGAGTTGATTTTAAGGAGGCTGTTTCAGTGTTCAACCATATAAAATGCTTGCGGATGACAGGGAGCACAGAAGGGCCACTGAATACCTCGCCTATCTGCCCCAGCTTCTGTGACAGAAGGTGCACCACCATCAGACTTATCTAGATTAATTTCATGAGCCACGGTGGTGTGGCTGGCGTTGGCTAACTGGAATAGACCAGCAAAACCATAACCTGGAAAACTGTCAACAGCACTGAGGTCCCACTGACATCCCAAGAGGTGATCCAGTGCAGTCAATTCATCTGGAATGGCAGGAATAAACCACTGGAAAATATGTACCCCCCTCACTGAAACAGACAGGTCAAATGTTAGCATGAGTCATCAATTTTCTATGCCAGTCCCTCCACATGGAAACAGAGTGCTTTGCCTCCTGCTGCTCAGTCTTTGACTGTGGGTCTGTTGCATGTCCAGTCCAGTAATGCATCCGGGTAGCAATGGCAAAAGTCTGGGTGCACACTGAACCAGCACCTTGGTTCCACTTGGTTCTTATCAGAAAATAGGCCCTTACCATAAAAGTCTTCATGAATGACGACCCTGACAGCTTAAGCATTTCTATAGCTTGTGGCGCCCCAGAGGGACATTTTGAATCTGCCAGTTGGTAGTTTTTCAAGTGTAAACCAAACAAATACATCATTGTAGACAATAAATATGTAACAAGATTCATCAGAGGGAGTACCGACCAGCCCTGTAAGGACTGCCTTGAATTCTGCACACTGAGCAGAGATAATATCCATTTTCTGCACAGCTGATGCTGAGCCTGAAACGTTGCAGCAGCCCACACTTAACTGAATTAGGTTTCAATTTAGCCAATCCATCAGTGAACAGGGCCCAGGCATCTAAAGGAACCTCCCATGAGTCAGGAGATAAAGTTTCCCCTAAGGGAAGAGCTGACACTTTTTCATGTGAAGTTAAGATGCTGCTGGTGTCAGGCTGCTTACATTCCTGGCCATGTCATTTCCATTTGACCACTGAGGCTTGTTGGGCCCTTTCTACTCCATTACTCTCTGCATATGAACTGATAAACTCCAAAGTATGAATATCAGACTGAAGAGTCACGAGGCCTCAATGGGCCAGGCATTCGGTTTGACTCAAAAGAAGGACACCTGGCATCCATATCAGGGATGTGGTGAGACCAGAAATGGTACCACCCCATGAAGGTTGCTTCCTTTTGCCAGAGGCTCCAAAGAGCAAAGTCATAGAGACCTGAAGCTCAAAAGAGGTCATTAGGGTTGTGAGGCCCCAAAAGTCCTAGCACCTCTGCATGTGCAACTCTTCAGGATCAGAATTCCCTCTGGATTTTGTAAGTTTCACAATATAATCATGTAGAATTCAGTAATGGAAGCCACGACTAGAAGACATTGAATTGGCCAATGGGACCCACCACTAAAGTCTGTTACTTTCCTTCCTCTATTGCAAACCCTCCTCAAGCCACATTATATCTGAATTCAGGCATACCTTTTCTCCATGGATGGGGAGGCTGGTAAATTGGGCACCTGTATCTAACACGTCCATAAAAGTTTATGTTCCACCCCTCTGCATAGTTTCCTAGCATGTTACATATTTTTTTACCCACATTTGTATGGGTAACAATTGGGTCCTCTAGGATGGAGAACTCAGCCTCATCACTGTCTTTCTAATTAAAGAAGCTGAAGTTGGGATAGAGGAGTAGGGAAAGATCTAGGGTCACAGAGAAGAATAGCTCCATGTTAGTAAATGAGGTGCATTTAATTTCAGTTTTGATTGGTGGCAAGCTCAGGACTCAATCAAATGAACATTTAATGTGTTCAGTTCATGCATTGCTCTGTATTGAGCAGTAAGATAGCCATCATTGGCATCATCTATTTCAGTTTGGGGAATCCCTAGACTCAGTAGGCATAACCCGTGGCTCTGGCATTTGCTCCCTTTGGTGGACTCAGACTTGATTTACATAGGAGAGATTGTTTTAGAGCCCCTTTTATCAGAGGGCATTTACTGCCCTATGAGAACATCTCTAAAGTGCTCTCCCTGTTTTGACATAAGAATGAGACTTTTAAAAGGCAAAGGGGATGACTGCAAGAATGTGTCTAGATTGCTTTAGGTAGTTTATTTTCCAGTAGATCATCTTCATCAGTACTCCAGGACAACAAGAGCCCCAGTACGAGTCAATATACATCCATGGTACCCACAGGAACTTTTTGTTTCTGGGAAATTTCCCCAAGGGAGACAAACTTCCTTATAGCAGCCCAGACCCACTGCAAGAACTCTTAAGACCTTTCACTGTTTCCTGATGGATCTAAGATTGATATGACAGACTGCAGGAGGGATGAGCCATAAAATGGACCAGGTTTTGCCATTTTAAACAATTATTATACATCCCACACCTTCATCTTTCAAATAAACCACCAAAGTTCTGGTCATTTGCTTGGCTATCACCCATATGGTTCCAAATTTCTCCCATTTCATGCTTAGCCCATGAAATTATAAATGTTGTCTGGAGAGGGTCAGAAGCCTCCTCCAGACCAGGATCAATCATTGTACTACTTGTCACAATGAGGTGGATCTGAAGCTGACCCTGAGATTGATGAGGAAGTCCCAATGCCTAGAATAGGATCAGGTACAACCAGGGTACCTTTCAGCAACTGACTTTTAATCTACTTCCAGGTACTTGGATTATGACCACCTCACTAATTCATCCTCATTAACTGTCAATAAAATTGATGACCATTTTGGGCGCCTGGGTGACTCAGTTGGTTAAGCGACTGCCTTCAGCTCAGGTCATGATCCTGGAATCCCGGGATCGAGTCCCGCATCAGGCTACCTGCTTGGCAGGGAGTCTGCTTCTCCCTCTGACCCTCCCTCTTCTCATGCTCTTTTTCTCTCTCTCATTCTCTCTCTCAAATAAATAAAATCTTAAAAAAAAATTGATGACTATTTTTTCCCCAAGTGACCAAACAAGTTGGTCAACATGTTCACTAATAATGTCCATGGTTTTCCCTCAAATCCCTTTGATTGCCCATGAAGTCCTTATCCTTTCTCTTTTATAAAGCCATGTTTCTATCAGTATCCCCACCTCATCACTAAAACTGCCAAAAATTGTGAAGAGTCTGGGGTTTTACTCTACTGACAAGCTAATAAGTTAGCCTGTCACAATTTCCCAGATGTTGACAGAATATACAAGAATTCTGGGTCAGATTCTAAGGACTGTATACTCACAGCAATAGCAGAAGCCAAAATATCACCATTTTCTTATGACGGTTCCTGAGTTCCAATTTCTACAGGGTGACATGACATCAGGACATGGAATGGGTTGCATTACAGCAAAACAACCTGGCACTTAGGGAGCCCAAATCTTTTATAATTGGCAATAAACATGTTGCTCTTTGCTACAGGGGAACATGTTTTATTTTATAGGCAAATATTTCCAAGGTAAAATCAACTCAGCAATTAGGAATAATTATGCATCACTGCCTGGTCTATTGAGGCAACTAAATGTTGGGAGATATACAGTTTCACTCCCAAACACCTGTCTCAACTATCTAACATTGAAACCTCACAACTTCTTCTATCAGGAAAAGACCTAATCAAGGGCCAGACAAAAGTCAGACTTTGCTTCCTAACGGTCAGAAAAGATATCAAACTCTATGCACCTGTGTTCATGGACTCTATTAATAGGACAGTCCAATGGACTCTTACTCAGAGGCTATTAAATATTACTTTACACATGCTTAAGAAACTAAATATGCTAATTTCTATATTACAGCTCCTCAAAAAAAAAAAAAGGGAAAAAGAAGAGCCGACATCAAGTAAGAGAGTAACCCAACAGTAGAGAAAACAGAAAACTATGATTCCAATATAAGAATCCAAAAGACATTTATGTAAGAACAACTGTCCTTCCACACTCCAACTACCTCTTAGGGTTTCAGTTCATTAACTGATTGCACAATGATGACCTCGGGCATCAGGAAAATATGAAAATGTTCAGCCAGGAGATTTTCACAGCAGAAAGAGCCCAGGACTAGGTGTCAGAGGCTGGAGATCTCATCTCACCTACTGGCAAGGTAACCTTGGGCAAGTCGTCCTCCTTAAGCCACAGTGTCTATATTTGTCAAACAAAAAAAACTGGTCTTATGTATCTCAGCTGGTTGCTTTAAGCTACTTTCTATAATGTGCTTTGTAAACTATACAGTTCTCTAAATCTTAGGTCAGACAATTCTTCTCCATGACACTATATTCCAGGCACCATGGATTTCTGTCCAGTTTCTCGAAAACAAAAAAGACCCTTTCTCCTACCAAGGCCTCTCATTCACGTTTCCAGTGCCTAGAATGCTCTCTCTCCTCATTCTCTTAAGACTGGCTGCCTCTCACCCTTCAGATCTCAGCTTAAACTTCACTTTCTCAGAGAGACCTTTCTCGATCACTCAGTCTAAAGCAGTTTTGCCGTTCTTTCTTAGAGTGCTCTCGCATTTTCCTTCTTAGCGCTATTCACAATCAGCACTTTAAATGGGTAAAAACTAAGATATCTGAAAAAAAAAAAAAAGAAATGGATGACTTCTTTCTGCTGTTTCATTTAGAAGTATGACTCTACAGAATGCATTTTCCAGTCTAAAAAAAAAAAGACACGGTTTTTTAGAGTCACCTACACATGTTTTCCTTTGATCCTGTGAGATCGTTAATATCTCAATTGCACAGAGAAAAATAATTGAAAATTCAGATATTTAGCAACTTTCTGATGGCCACAATAATAATACTCAAATTCAAATTCAGGTCCTTTGATACAAGTCCAGTACCCTCCAGTGCACTATGCTACTTCTGCTTTCAAGACAAGGCTCTGATCAAAGGATTAAGTACAAACATTTTGGTTTCTTACTATCAAATTAGTTTCAGACCAGTGACTTTTGCTGTGTTGAAGCAAGAACGTCAATAAAATTACCAGTAAATCAACAGAAGCTATGAAGTTATCAGTGGGGTTCACCTCAGGGTTTGTTTTACCTTTAACATTTGCTTTAATTCAAACCATATTGAGAGGAAAACATTACATAGTAGCAAGACTCAGTAATACTTCAGGCAAACTGGGCCTAATGATATATATGTAAAATATACATAATTATATCTCTATATATACACACATACATGTAATTATTGGTCCTAAATATACTATATAAATAAAAACATGACAAATATAAATTATATAAATATCACACACACACACATTATTGTTCCCCAAATAACAATAAACCATGCATAGTATGAAATCTGTGGCCCAGGCAAAATTATCAAAAAGACCCCTTTACTCTTGTCTTTATTATAAAACAAACAACCCCAGTGATAAAGAGCCCCATTTTGACTGAATGCATCCTTACAGAAATAAGTGTTAATGAGAAAACAGCTGATTCTGCATAACAGGGTCCCATGTCTTTGAAAACTACTCAAAACAGTTTGGATTTTTTGGCATGACATGGACAGGGAGGGTGTCTGGATTTACGCCAACTTCTGAAATGTACGGGGCTAAGACATGGTGAGAGGCATTTTTAAAAGTTTTCTAAATGATTTCTTCAGTTCAAAAGTTATCTTAGAGTTAGATGAGGTACTATATCATTTAATCAGGATGGAAAGAAGTTACTTCTATAAAATTTATTTTCCTACTTTAACATTCATTATATATTTAACATAACATTTATGTTATGTTATATTTATATAAACATAACATATTTAATATAACATTATGTTTAACATATATATATATATATAATTTTAAAGATTTTATTTATTTATTTGACAGAGAGAGAGAGATCACAAGTAGGTAGAGAGGCAGGCAGAGAGAGAGGAAGAAGCAGGCTCCCTGCTGAGCAGAGAGCCCGATGTGGGGCTCGATCCCAGGACCCTGAGATCATGACCTGAGCCGAAGGCAAAGGCTTAACCCACTGAGCCACCCAGGCGCCCCTGTTTAACATATATTTAACATAACATTATATTTCTGCAAAACAGATTTTTTGAAAATACTAAAGTCCTCCGATTTCTTCACTAGGAAATGAAAATGGTAAAGTATATACATATATAGGAGACTAGTTAATTTTTTCTGCTCTTCCATAATAGGAAATAAACTTTTCAAGTAGGATTACTTCCACTCAGAAAGGCTCAGTTTAGCCCAAAGAGAAAAAATGAGAAATAAAACTACTTAAAAGCTACTGAACAGGAACATTACGGGGCACTTAGGTGGCTCAGTCAGTTAAGCATCTGTCTTTGGCTCAGGTCATGATCCCAGGGTTCTAGGATTGAGCACCCCCCCTTCCCACCCCCCGTCAGGCTCCCTGTTCTTCTCCCTCTTCTGCTCCCCCTGCTTCTATGCACTCTCTCTAACAAATAAATAAAATCTTAAAAAAGGGGGGACATTAAATGTAATTATAAATATACAGGAAAAAAATTAACTTTTTAAAAAAATTTAACTTTCAAGATATATAATTATTCTTAACCAAGTTTATCATGAATTACGAATGAAAATAACAGTTTCTTTTTTTTTCAATTACTTTTATTTTTTTAGTGTATGGTAACTAACTAGGATTTAAATAAAAAGTTTAAAAAATTTAAAAAAAAAGAGTGATGAACATCAGTTAATCCAGTGATTTTTTTTTTTAACATAAGAGCTTCTATTGTATTATAGCATCATAGTAACTAACAGGAAAATGTATGAGAATATAGTAAAAACCTACGTAGTAACCACCTTAAATATCTATTCTTAGAACTAATGTGTAGTGGAGTAGTTTAGGAGAAATTAATTCCAAACATTCAGTTAGAATCAGGCAATTTTTCTGTCATTCAAATTCAGTCATTTCTTTTTAAACCATGTAGGTTTTTACCATATTCTCATACATTTTCCTGTTAGTTACTATGATGCTATAATACAATAGAAACTCTTATGTTAAAACAAACAAACAAACAAACCTCACTGGATTAACTGATGTTCATCACTCTTTTTTTTTTTTTTTTGAATTTTTTTAACTTTTTATTTAAATCCTAGTTAGTTACCATACAGTGTAATATTGGTTTCAGGAGTAGAATTTAGTGATTCATCACTTACATACAACACCCAGTGCTCATCACAAGTGCCCTCATTATCCACATCATCCATTATTCCATCCCATCCCCTCCCCTCCCCTCCCCTCTAGCCATCATCACTCTCTCTTTAAACCATTCTGGATAATGCTCTGACACTTTGAATGCTAATGGATAGTAGACTGGTCTTGAGTAAGCTCCTTCTCAAAACTCTTTCACATTCATTACACCATTTGGTCTTCATAGTATCAAAAGAGCTGACTTTGTAACAGCCACCACTTCTAAATCTGAAACTGAGCAGCTATCACTCTGACCTCAGCAGCAGTCAACTCCCACTATCTTCTGTACAGCCTGCATGGCAATAGCCATGAACAGTAAATAAACTCAGAAATAAAAACATTTTAGGAAAACTTCTACAGAGAGTCCTGGTCAAGCACTGATTTCCCTAACATCATCATCACCACCATCAAAATACGTATCAATACAACTTGAGTCGAACACTTTTAATAATACCCGTGTATTATTCCATTTGAGTGAAAAATTGCAAATAGGTGGTATGATTCTTGACTTTAAGGTTGACAGTATGTATTATCAACTGAATGTTTGCAAATTCACATGCTGAAGCTCTAACCTCCAATGTGATGGTATCTGCGGATGGGGTCTCTGGGAGGTAAGTAGGGTTAAATGAAATCATGGGGGGGAGGAGGATAATGCCCTTACAGAAAGGGAGACCAGCAGTTTGCAGTCTATTTCTCCACCATGGGAGGACACAGGGAGAAGGTAGCTATCCACAAGCCAGTAAGAGAGCTCTCACCGGCAACCAAAAACGCTGGCACCTTGATTCTGGACTTCTCAGCCTATAGAAATATGACCTATAAGTTACTGTTGCCACCTGGTCTATAACTGGTCTATAATTATTTTGTTACAGCAACTCCAGCTAAGACAATATGAAACTAGATAATGTAATCATACTCATAATTATTTTTCTAATAAAGGCATGCCATTTGTTTATTTTTTATTTATTTATTTTTTTGGTTTTTACATTCAAGAACCTGGATTCTTACAGTACATAATATATACAATTCAATATAAGAAGCTTAATCTTTGAGCTTAAATAATACACAAAGCTATTTAGAGACCTTACCAAATTACTCATACAGTAATCACTGAGGAAAAGCCATCATAAGTAAGTTTAAGACTGGATTCATCCCCAGGAAATAGTAATCATTAAAAAACTATTTTTTCAAAATGATCTGTCTGAATCTCCATTAGGCCGTCCACGGATCCAAAAGATAGATTTGGTGTTCTACACTCCAAAAGCTGCAGCCATAGTCTTACTGAGAAACTGACCATATGCTGGGGAAAATCTAGGTTCTACAGACAGGCCCTGTTTCTGTGATTTCCCACAGGCCTCTATGTGGGAAAAAGAAAAAACAAAAACTACATCTTAACCTATTTTCAACAGATCTGGGTCATATCTTCGTACAGAAGCTAAATGCCTTCATAAGCAGAAATTGTTTTTTCTCACATTTTCTTTTTCTCTTGGTACGACTTTTGATAAACTGAAGAACTCTAGGTCCTTTCTTTCCTGGAAATTACTCTTTCACTATCGAGTATTCTTGTTCCAGAAGTCCTACCAGAAATGAGTCTAAAAATTTTACAGGAATCCTTATAAAAGATTCGACAGAAAAAGAAGCAGTATAAGATGTTGAAAATGAATACACGCCTTGGAATCAGGAAGTAGAGCCTCTGTGCTCCATCTCTGTTGCTTCTCAATCATGTGAGATTCTTTAGAAAAACTGAGATAAAATAACAGTAACTGAGTCATTCTGCTGAATAAATATGGTGATGAACCTGAAGCATACAGCACAGAATAAACATTCAGGATACATTAGCTCGTCTTTATCTTCTTCCTCTACTATGACTATTATCAATGCTATGACTTTTTAATCCACCACCACTACTACTACTACCTAGAACAACAACAATAATTGTTATTATTACTGGTGTTATATTCAGTCCTGCAGTTAAAGATCACATGTATTACATACATGGGTGATGAAGATTACAACTTTGCCTCTCTGGAATTTATACAAAGTTCATTCAAAGATTCGGGTGACATTTTGTTACCGAAATAGTGATCAAGGATTTATAAAGCATATGTAACAGTGCCTTTAATACTGTCAACATTATAAAGTCATGATGGCTGCAATTTTCCTTAAAATACTGTGGCATATAGAAAATAGTATTGTGTGGGGGTTACTTAGATTAAGCTATGATTTAGGTGTTGTAAGCATTCCATGAAAAAATGCAACAGAGGAGTGACTTTCTCATCAGGAAACCCACATTCTGAAGCTATTAAGTCTCCTGGTATCTATATATTCATTATATATATTCAACAACTAACATTCTGAAGATGAGAATATTTAATGTCTAAAGTGGGTTTTCACTGGTGAAAAGAGCAGCCTCTTGACTAGCACCGTGAATGTGAGCAATAAGCTCACACAGATGAGAATAAAACTATTCAAGGTAAGTAAGTGTTCACTAAAATATTTTAGCAACACTTCCCCCTCTTGCATAAATTGAGCATAAGAATCAGAGACACCTTCTGCCTTCACTTTTAAGATGTCTTTGGCTAACTCTTTGAGCAATCCTAAACTGAGTCACGAACCATAGAAGATTCTCATTGCCTGATCCTGGCCAATAAGGTGAGAGAATCCTGATTTGGGACTTTTGACATTTGTATCAACTGAAGCTTCCATGCAGGGTGGTGTCACAACACCTAAAAAGACAGAGAGCTAGAACTTCTCTGAGCCTATAGAACAAGCTATAGGAGTGTGTGTGTGTGTGTGTGTATGTGTGTGTGTTTGCTTGCTAAGAAACATTCAGTACATTTTTATATAGAAGACAGAATCTGCCTGAGACTTCATTCATTTTTTTACCCAGGAGCCAGTTTTGGAAGGAAGGATGGATAACTTTCACTCATCTCAACATTAACTACCTAACAGAAGTAAAGAATTGTAATTTCATAATATACCCTACATAGAAGGGCAGGCACAGTCCACACATCAGTGCTCTTCCCTGGCAAGATGTGAGAAATAAATACTGATTAATATTTAATCAGATATTTGAGAACTTTTATGTAAACTTGAAATAGAGGAATGACTCAATAGTAATAACAATAATAACAAAAACAATATATTATTCAGGAAAAGTCTCTCCATTGTTACAGAAATAAACATCCTCAGTATAACATATGGTCATGATTTTTTTTAATCCATGTGAAATTTATTCAGAATAGAGAAAATACTACCCACAGTGAGATATTTATTATAATACATACATTCATTGGTAATAAACTATGAACTTACTATCATTCGAACTTGTACACACATGTCTAAAGTATCTTTAGTGTTGGGACAGCAAGATTATCAACTTTTCATAATTACCAACCATGATATTTTATGCTAAGACATGTGGAGCTTTGTTAGCAGTATTAAATTTGTTGGCTTAGCTATGGGTGATTGATTTCCCAACTTTCATTCTGTCCTATAAGATTCTTCCTTTTATTAAACGTGGCTTCAACTTTTTCTGTCTGTCTGTCTTTCTCCTTTCAGGAGAGCTGCAATTCTGGCCCCATGATCATCATGTTTTGTAAATTAAGTCAACTGGTTATGTTCATTAATTATAGGTCTCCGAATGTTTTATTTTCCACTTATTTTCATTTCTGTTTATTGATGAAACAGTATTAAAGGAAATTTTAAAAGAAAAAATATTCCCACTATTTTGTAAGAACTATTGATGTTATACAATTTTTCTAGATTCCTTGTAAGATATCTTCCACATTATCTATGTTATATTACTTTAATATGTATATATGACATTTTAAATCACCCAATAAAAGATGCAAAGTAAATACTACAAAGTATAATACACATGAACATGCTGCATAGTTTCCTTCTTTTTTAATATTAAGTATATTATTTTAAATATATCTATGTTGTTTCATTCTTACCTTCTTAAACTCCAGACTACTCATCATAATAAAAAGAAAAATCTCCATACAAACTTCCTTTTGAACAAGAGATGATGGGTCATTCCCATGGCAGTCATTGAATTATGCGATTATTTTGTTTTAATTTTAGCCAAATTAGAACACATTTTGTACACAAAAAAATGCTTCAAGTACATAAACTACTGAAACTATAGGACTAATTGCAATTCTTTTTAGCAACAAAAACATAGCTACAAATCAAATGTACATTTAGAAAGTATTTGGCTTTGGGTGAGAATGCTGTGTCAATGAAGGTTTGTCACTTTTTATCAAATGTGTCACTGTGGTGTTGATAATAGGGGAGGCTGTGCATGTGTGGGGACAGGAAGAATATGAGAACTTTCTCTATATGGCACGCAGTTGTGCTGTGGACCTACTCTAAAAAATAAACTACAGAGACTCTAAAAAAATAAAGTTTATTAATTAAAAAAAATTTGGCAGCCTTCAAAAAGATTAAACTGTAAGGTTTCTGAGATTTAAAAAATTTAGACCTATAGTTCAGGAACAAAAACTAAGTAATAAAGTAGGGATTTGATAAACACTATTTTCTCTTCTCTTATATCTGTCTTTCACATAGCATTAAGTCTTGCCATTTCTTGCTTTAAATTCTTCTTCATGATTGGTCTAGAGATAATCTAAGAAGAGTAAGGGGACTAGTCAGAAGGTATAGACAGACAAATTTGGTATTCTCTTGTTAGCTATTAAAGATGGATGATGGATATAAGAATTCATTAGGGCCCTTTCTCTACTTTTGTATGTTTGAAATTTTCCATAAAAAAAATATTATTTAAGAAAAATACTTCACATGGACATCCATTCCTGACCATGTTAAAGAGCTTGTATCAGACTTTCCCCACCTTCCCATAAGAAAGCTAGAAATCCAGATAAAATATATGAAATGGTTAGTTTTAGACATTAGACAAAGTCAGCAGAGTAATCTAGCAAAGCAGGGAAATAAAGAAAGTGAGCACTACAATGGTAACAGTTTTCTGTCTAGTGTCACTTTTTGGATTCTGAGGCAGAGAGGGATACCTTAGACAAGAAATCAGCTATCAGAGTTCTGGAAGGTTAAAAAACCTGAAATTTATGGGGCTACCAGGGTACTGGGGATAACAGAGCTATGCAGACAGAGAGCTCTAGAAATCTGCATGGGGCCCCTTTATGTAGTTGCCAAAACTAAATTGTACACACATAAGGTTGAAACTCCACATGACAGGTTTAAAAAAAAAATGACCAATGAGCTCTAGTTTTTACAATACACAGAGTTTACAGAGAACTAGAAGTCACTCGCGCTCTATCCAGCTGGCATGGAAAGACCTCGGTGAATGTCTGGGACATTCTGATGAGACCCTGAAAGTTTACGCCTTAATGGCAAGGCAAAATTCACATTAGATTAGGGCCACAGTGGACTCACCTAACAACACTTCAAAACAAGCTCTAAAATTCAAGTTGACCTGGAAGTTAATTAATGGCATTCTAAAACAAGGGTTTAACACTTGTAACACTCCATACAGGAAGACAACAAAATCCAGATACTCAGCAATGTAACATTCATCATGTTCAGCATCCCATAAAGTGTTACCTGCCGTGCAAAGAAAATATAACCAGGACAAAAGAATCAGTCAATAGAAATACAGATAGAAGTACCGAAGGCAACATAATTTAGAGAAAATGATATTAAGACCATTATCATAATTACGCTTGAGAATTCAAATGAAAAACATGAATATAATAAAAAAATGAATTGTGTAAAAAAATAATGAAATGGAACTTCTCAAGCTAAAAAACAGAGTATTTAAAGTGAAAATAAAGTCACTGGATTAGATTAACCGGAGATTTGGCACTGAAATAGAAAAGATCAGCAAAGTTGGGGACACAGCAAACTAGATATAGAAAGAAAAAGAAATATTAAGGAAAGAAAGAGAGAGAGTGAGAAAGAAAGAAAGAAAGAAAGAAAGAAAGAAAGAAAGAAAGAAAGAAAGAGAAAAACAGAGCCACAGGGGCTTGTGGGGGAATATTAAGCAATCAAACACATGTATAGCTGAGCTGGGAGGGAGCAAGAAAGTGTTTGCATAAAAATGCTAAAACTTTTCCAAATTTGGTGAAAATAAGATTTAGAAGTAATTGCTCTTTAAATGACATCTTTAATTACAATCTGGGAGAAAATATTACCCATACATGCATTTGATGAAAGCCAAATGTGTAAAGAACTTTTACCACCCCAAAATAAGAAGTCCAATAATAAATGGGCAAAGGCGCTAACGAGACACTTCACACACACACAAAAGGTATACAGTGGTCAATGTCATGTGAAATGATGCTCCACATCATCACTACCAGGGAACTGCTAATGAAAAATACAAGGAGCTATCACTACACACCCACCAGGAAAGTTAAAATTCGCAAGACTGTGTCAGTGTAGGTGAGAAGGTGCGACATGTGGAACTTTTACACATCGATGGTAAGAACATAAGATGGTAAAACCATTTCGGAAAATAGTCTGGCAGATTCATATAAGTGTAAATAGACATTTACCATAGGACCTAACAATTCTACTCCTAAGTATTTACCCAAGAAAAATAAAACCATAAATCCTCACAAGGACTTGCATATGAATGTTCATAGCTTATCCATAATAGCCCCCAAAACCTGCAAACAACCTAAATGCTCACCAGCTGCTCAATGGATAAACAATGTGGTAGAGCCACACAATTGGATATTATGCCGGCAATGAAAAGAACAAATTACCGATGCCCACAAGAATTTGGTGAAGCTCCAAAGCATCATGCAAAGAGAAAGAAGTCAAACAAAAAGATAGCACACTGTCTGAATGCATTCAGATGAAATTCTAGAAAAGGTACAACTAATCTATAGTTACAAAAAGATCAATGGTTGCCTGGGCCAGGGGACGGGGGATTTACTGATTGCAAAGAGGCATGAGGAACTTCTTGGAGTGAAAGAAGTGTTCCAGATCTTGATTATGGTGGCACTTACATGGCTGTACACATTTGTTACAACATACCAAACATTATATTTAAAATGCACGCACTTTATCATAGGTAACTTGTATCTCAATAAATCAGATTTTTTAAAAAATGTCGTGCAGATTCAGCCCTTCTCCATTACACTTCTCTCCACCTGCACAATGACAATCCTAGTCTAGGACAGTATAATTTGTCTTTTTTGCTGTTTCAGGAGCCTTTGCCATGCTCTCCCTTTTTTTGAACAGAAAGAGAGACTGGTTGAAAACACTGTTCTTCAAACTGCGGGATGTGACTCTTTACTCTTTACATAAAATCGAAACCAGAATTGTTTTATGCAATGGAAGAGAAATATCAGAGTGTGCTGTGCACAATAAAGTATATATTTTCATAAAACTTAAAAGAGTGTGTGTGTGTGGTGTGTGTGTGTGTGTATGTGTATGTGTATTGGGTAGGTATGCGAAATATTTCTGACTATGAGTCTAAACTGAAAAAAAAAAAAGATGAAGGTCTCTGCTCCAAATACAAAGTAGATTATGCTTAAAACTACCCAATGACTTCCTACTTACTGCACGTCACATAAAAGCCAAGCTGAGCACTGTGGGATCTAAGGTCACCTTTATAATTACTTTCTAACAAACATGGTCCCCGTCTACTTCCCCACCCTGGCCGTGCTCGGCTTTCCCCTTCACTCACTGCACTCCAGCCTGTCATCCGATTTGCTGTCCCCAAACACAAGAAGCTTCATTCTGCTTTCCAGTTTCTTCATTCATAGCCCATTGTCTAGAAGTTCTGCCCCAGATTTCTGAATGGTTCCTCTTCTTGTCAGTTTGGTCTCTGCTCAGACATCACCATCTCAAAGACACCTTCATGAACTACTCTCTAAATGAGCCACCACTCCTAGGCTAGCACTCTCTACCAGAGCATTTTGTTTTACATCTTTATAGCACTTAGGTCCATGGAAAATTAGCTTCTTCATAGTTAATTGGATGACTATCTGCCACCCTCGTCCCCTGAAACGGACTGGAAGTTTCATATGAAGATGTACTTTCTTGACCTTCTGGTTGGACATAGCCCCCACAACTCAGAACTGCTTTCCACTCAAACCACTTCACATGTTGACATTACTGCCTGGGCCTCAAGGCACCTTGTTTGGGCATACCCTTGTAAGTCGTAGCTATCGGAATAAGAGACTAGCACTAATTTGTAATTATTACCAAATGAAGATAGTAATAAAATTTAAACACATTCATTCACTCATTCATTCATTCACCCATTCATACACAGTAGCCCAGTAAATGTTTATTGAGTGCCTAGTATGTACCTCCCCTAAAAGGGATAAGGAAGGAAGTCATGGAGATATTTGACCTGAAAGTTTCTAGGTAGCCGATAAAGTACAAAGGCCCTGAGGGTGGTGTCCCAGTGTATTCAAAGACCACGACCCGCTCATTTGGCTAGAGAACAGTACCAAGGAAAACAGAAGTAGGAGGTCATATCAAAGGGGCAACCAATGGCCTGGTCAATCATACAGAGCCTGCTAGGCCACTGTAGGACTAAAACTTTGATGCTGAGTGAGACTGGCAGTGAGTGGAAAGTTTAAGTAGAGGAATGACCTGATCTGACTTAAGTTTTAAAATGTTCACTTTGGGCTGTGAAAGAATATGCCCTAGAAAGACAAGCGAGGAGGCTACCACAATCATACAGATGGAGATGAAGCCCCCTGGGCCAGGCCCCACAGATATAAAACGATTAGAAGTTGATCACATTCTGGTTATATTTTAAGGGAAGAGACAACAGTATTGCTAAAGGATTCGAGGTCTGCAGAGCAGGGGAAAGGTGGAGGTTGGAGATAAAAAATGTGTGAATCTTTATCACCAGAATGGTATTTAAAATACAGGGACTGGATAAATCGAGCATGAAGGAAATATCCAATGTGGAAAGATAAGAGAGATGAGGAGAAGAGCGCCATTACACACATCTGAAGGTTTCCATTTCTATTATGTGGAAGCAAGAGTGATACTAGAGCAACCTGGTATCATGGATTGTTAAAGGTGGAAGACACTGAAGATGTCCCCTGCCAAACGAGGAAACTCAGTGCTAGAGAATGAAGTGACTTTGTAAAAGGCACACAGCTAGTGACGGCAGAGCCCGGATGGGAACAGGGCCCACCTGACCGTCAGAGCTGCTCATGACTATATGATATGCCTCTCACGGTAACATTTAAACACTGTCATCATATAGAAAAAGAAGTCTCTAATCTAGAGTAGGGAATCCACACTGAATATTTATTGAATGAATACAAAGTTATAGCTAGTCCATAAAGTACAGATTTCTCTCAAAGCCCCCATGAAAAGAAGCACAGAGGTTCTAGAATCAGATGTCCTCAGTTCACTGTGTAGGCAGATGACCTTGGACAAGTTCTTTAACTCTGTGTCTCAGTGTCATCATCTCTAAAATGAGCATAACAGTCATTACCTATGTGTCAAGTTGTGGGCATTAAATAGGATAATCTATGAAAAATGCTGACAACAAGGCTTGGGTGTAGAGTAATTCATGATAAGGGTTAGTAATTCATGATAAGGATTATTTCTCTACCTTGTGCCAAATCTGGGCAGCTGCCTTGCCCTTTTCAGTATTTAATATTAGATATGATAGCTATAAAATAGAGGATGGGGAGATGTGCATAATCACCATTTCACATGACACTACCACTCTAAGACTCCATTTTAAGTGTATAATTAACACATTTTACACTCACAAGTTAGGGAAAGAGTTGAATACAATTATATTTTGAAGAAAAAAATGAAAAAATAGGATAATCACTATCTTTCCTCAAGAACGTCATAAAGTAAAATACACATTTTAAATACTCATAAAGAGAAATGGAATAGCATATGACAACCAACTACAATGGAAGTGCAGAGAAATGTATAGGTTGGGATAAATACCATGATCAGAAATTCATGTGAACAGAGATATATAGAAAGAGTATCATAAAATCCTGAACAAAGTTGACAGAAGGTCATACAAAAGAATATCTTGCTTCCACTTCTCTCAAGTGTCTGATCTTCTCCAAAGCCCTCTTCATGGCAGACTTGCCACTTTCTTCTTTGACCCTTGTAATAATACACTGTGATTATTTGTTCGACTGTCTATCTTCAAGTAACCATGGGCTCCTTAGAGGAAGGACTGGATCTTCACCATTAGAATACCGTATCTATCACTAAAGACTTTGTAAATATATTTTGGTCATACCTCACCACTAAAACAATGCTTCTATTTCCAAACGCCTTCAGTTGTAGAAACAGGGAAAGCCCTTCTGTATCATATGTAGTCCTGGGCAGACAATGGTGTGGGGGTTAAGACTCAGAGCCTGGAGTCAGCCTCTGACAAGATGAAAATCCACACTCGGCCACTCTTGAGCTATGTGACCGGGGGCAAGCTATTGCCCCATCACTGTAAAACGGGCATGCCTAACAGATAAAGTGGATAGAAAATAGAATAAAATCAGTTATGCAAAGGATTTAGTTTATAGTGACACAGGAATCACCCAATAAATGTTAGCCATTATTTTGAGAAAAGGATAGTTAAGGAATTGTACAAATAAGCAGAAGAGATAATTCTAGAATATCCTATCATTTTGAGTCCGCAAGGTTTCTAACAATGAGATTTTTTAAATTTTATCAATTGTAATTGATCTGAGTAAACGTTCCTCTAATACTAATTCTAGTTACTTACTTCTACTTTTTTTAAAGCCCAAATTGTCCATTCTATAAGTATATGTTAAGAAAGACTATGCAACTATCCCTTGATGGGTAATCTATATTCAATTTTAGTGCAAAGTCTGACCAAAATTAAAAATGTTTAAACCTATAATTTAAAAAAAATAATAAACTTCATACCTCTGGAGCACATTGGAAACATGACCTAGAAGGCTCACAAGACAAAGGGATGAACAAATCATTTCAGTCATATCAAGCAATCATTTCCCGAAAGCAGTTTCCTCTCCAAATTACGAAGTCTGACACAGTCCCACAGATGGGCTTTGGTGAGTGCACTCAACTAAGGAAGGAAGGAGCAAGGGAAGCATCTGCCAACCAGGCAATCTATACCCTCAATCTCTTTGCGGGTCTGCATACTACCAAACCTTTCATTCCAGGTAGCCAGGGTTGGAGTAACTCTGAATTAGAAACGCCCTTCTCTAAAGATGTCCTTAGCTTCTCTTAAGCATTATAGATTGTACAGAAGTAAATAGTAAAATATGTTTCAGAATGCCCTGAAAATTGAGAGACAATATGATGAATGGACTACTTTTATTACAGAATCATTTTTCTTATAATTGAACTAGACATATTCATATTTTACTTATAATTATCCTCAATTTTAAGTTTTAAAGATACAACTAAAATATTATCTAAAAATGGGTACACTGTCACTTGTTACTAAAACATAGGATGAAACAGAAAAGCCTAGTCGATCAACTCTTTACATATGCTGTTTGCATTCCATTTTCAGTTGTTTTATAAAAACTTAGTGTAAAATTTTTAAGGAATTTATATAACTTTACCCCCAATATCAATATCATCAGAACAGAAAAACTTACCAGCTTACCTCCTAAAAATATCATTAATAGATAATAAGACTGATAATCGACAAAGTTGATAACATATCTTTGGAAGTTCGAAGTTGAATAGAGTTGAATACACAGGTTTTGGACTCACATTTTTAATCAAAAATATTTGAGTAATGGGGCACTTGGGTGGCTTAGTTGGTTAATCATCTCATCCAACTCTTGGTTTTGGCTCAAGTCATGATCTCATTGTCATGGGACTGGATTGTCATTGGATTGGATTGCACTAGGGCTCAGTGGGGTGTCTTCTTGTCGCTCTCCCTCTGCTCCTCCCCCTGCCTCTTTCTCTCTCTTTTTCTCTCTCTCAAATAAATATATAAAATCTTAAAAAAAAAATACTTTAGTAGATCTTCATTTACATGTGTGTCTCTGCAAAGATATATCATATATGTCATATTTGGTATCCATATTCCTCATAAGATTGTGGGAAAGTTTAGTTTGTTAAAAGAGATTGGCCAAATAATCCATGACACAAAATATAGCTTTTCATAAGGCCCAAGAGGCAAAGTCTACTTCTTATTTTTGACACTCATTTCCATGTAATAGCTGCAGTAAACTATAAGCAAACCATATAGAAAGTCATGCTTAATGATTTTCTTTCTTCCACAAAATAACTTTGTACATCTTTTCTTTTAAACTATTAAATCTATTATCCATTTTTAAAAGCTAGTTAGATCATAGTTCCATATATACACATACTTATGAAAATAGTGTTTTAAAAGCTAACAATCTTACCTAATTAAAGAAACTTGAAGGAATATCCAGTTTTTTTTCATAAGTAAGACTCTTTATTTCCAAAATGGAAGCCATCTATTTAATCATATTAAGTAGAAAGGAGAAAAACCCAAGGAATATGTGGTATTTTTTGGACATAAGCCAATAAGTTTCTCAGTTCAGATGATATTGACATATGGCATAATATTACATAAACTCCTTAAAAGTTTAAAACATCATGTGTTACAAAACAAGTGAAAATGCATGAGTAAAGGAAGAGATACCACTTTGATATGATTAAAAAACACTGATCAAAAGCCACAATTGGTTATTCATAGACGCACATTTATATGCAATACTATATTGAAATATATTCCATTTATATATTTTATAAATGTATAGTATATAAACATACGATATTTAACAAATGCCACCTCACTTAAATACCAACTTTGTCTAAAGGCAGTTTTCTTCGTTCAATTGGTTTACTACCTAAAATTGATCAAAGTATAGATGGAATCAAATCAGACTGTAAAACTAACCCAAAACCTTGACTAATCAGATAAGATTGATACAATAAGTTTATATAGTCATAAGCAAAAGCAAACTTCTCAAAAAACTAAAACATAGTTTTACATCTGTCAAATTATTTTTAAAAAATCAAAAACATCAGAAACATTTTCAAAAGTAAAAAGGACATGGACATCCCTTATCACACATAACTTGAAATCACAAGGTCCTAGATCTACTCCAGTACAGAAACCAAGGACCCGAGATAAGTCAGATAGGTCATGTAATCACAGGCCTGGGTCTCCTGACTTCCAGCCCAATGCCCTTGGCATATAACTGTGCCTAATATTAATCAGTGGTCAACACATGCTTATGTCTTTTCCTGTAATGTTTTGCTTCACTATCTTCATCTGTACTCATAACTGAATGAAGAATCTCCTGTTCTCTCTTCTCATTGCAAGAACAGCAGGTCACTTTATATCAGAGTATGACAAAGAAGGCCAAAGTAATGATTTCTTTAGTAGTGAATAAAATTCATTGATAAATAAATGGCTATCAAATTGTAAGATTTGGGGAACAATATTTTTCTGATAAGAAAATAAACTTTGTAAATATGAGTCCATAATATATGATTTCCTACCCTGTAATAAGAAAATATTTATAAAATGTGGACACTTTCTTACTATATGTAAATATGTATAAGAATTTATGAAAAACATAGTTCTCCTTTAAATACCATATTCTTCCTTTTTTATTTTGAAATACCAACCACTATCTCGAATAAAAAAATAAATATACAAATACTTTGAAAATGGCAAAATGGTATGTTATTTGTTATCATTAGTCTTTGTTAAGTCTATATTAAAGCAAAGGCATCAGCATACAATTAAACAATGTGTGTATGGTGGTGGGTGGGGGGTGGGGTGGGGTGGAAGGCTTAAGTGCTGGTGGTGGAGATGGAGGGATTGTTGGGCTAGGGTGGGGCTAGTTGCTAGGGAATGAGACCAATATCAACCTGGATACCTGCTGAAACCGAGTCCCACTCTAGAATCAAGGTCTAGATGAGAAAACCAAAATGCAGAAAAAGGGCTGAGACCCAAGGAGGGCAGAATAGGAACAGAGAAAAAGAGTATACAAGTAAAAATAGGAAATGAAAAACACTAACGGATCTAAAGTAAAAGACAAGTCACAGACCCATCCCAGTAAATTCAGTTCAACTGAGGAGTCACATGCAGAAACAATATCTGCTAATGTGTGCAGTTTTGTTCTGATGGATCTCTTCATAATTGAGCTTTTGTTGGGTTAGCCTAAGGTCAACCTCTTCTTAAAGTGTCCCACTCCTTCATTCCCCAGGATATCTGCACATAATCTAGAACAGTCCATGAAACATTTCAAAGATAAAACCAATAAATCGAAGACCTCAAAATAATTGATCTGTAAGCTGTCATTATTTATGGCCACTGCTCATTCCTGTATAACTTACAAAATAAGTGACAAATTCATTCTATCAAAATCATAAAGATCAATAAGCCCAATACAGATAATAGTGTTCAGAATACCGAACTATTAGTATAGTACACAACTAGGATTCAAGTCAGTTCCATATTAAAGATATACCAGCATTGAAATGTAAGAATTTTCACCATTAAAACAAATCAGTGCTGTTTAGTTTATATCAACACCTCCTTAATGATTCAGATATATTGAATAAAGGTTTCAGAAATTCCAAATTCTCTTGTCAATATCTATTTACCCTAGCCAGATCCAGATATAAAAATGCCAAGGAATTATAGTAAGAAAGATAAATTCAACATATGCCTTAAGTCAAGTTCAGAAAGATATTAGAGACCACATGTGTGGGACGCCTGGGTGGCTCAGTTGGTTAAGCAGCTGCCTTCGGCTCAGGTCATGATTGCATGGTCCTGGGATCAAGTCCCACATCGGGCTCCTTGCTCGGCAGGGAGCCTGCTTCTCCCTCTGCCTCTGCCTGCCACTCTGCCTGCTTGTGCTCTCTCTCTGACAAATAAATAAATAAAATCTTAAAAAAAAAAAAAGAAACCACATGTGTAACAATGGGTACCTTAAAATGGAGAGCAACAATGTACTTTGTTCTCAAGATAATCCTGGGTAATAAAGGACCTAAATTTAAATGCTTATGACAAAACAGTCGTTCCCTGCCCCCTGATTTGCCTGCTGACCTCTATTTGTCTCCCTTTGTCCCTAATGGGTCCATACAATTGTCTTGAAATTCGGCATATTTGGGTGGACAATGAAAATGTGTCCAGGCTTCATGAAGCCCTTCTGGGGACTGGAACTGCCTATGTTCCTTACTTACCAACTGGCTAGAATTCATCCTTAGATGTTTATCAGCCCAGATCCAAATGGTTTCATGGTACCACCCACCTGACTCTACCCAGCCACAGAAAAAATGCAAAGGTGTTGGTTCCAATCTAGGCTAGTCTCAATTTCAACTCATTTGCTGAGATTTTATGATCTGGATTTGGAGCTCACAGTCTTATAGTCAGTAAATTGCCCCTAAGCCCTGACCATTGTGAGTTAATGCCCCTGGTCAGTCAGCCCATTTAGGGTCCCAGCGTGTTTCAACTGACCCCTTGAGATATTTTTAAGAAAATTCAGTAGCATTAAACCACAGACTCTCATATAATTAACCCTGATTTTGACTATGAGAAGACATGTTACACAAAAGTAAACAGGTTGAAAAAAAATGTATTCAGTCACTTGGGGAGACAGCTGAAAATCAAATTTCAGTAGATGCTATCCATTCCACACTAACTATTCACTTGTTGAATGGTAAGCTTTTTTTTCCCCCTTAAGTGGTAGTTGGCTTAAAGCCACCATCCCCATTAGCTACATAGTTGGTGAGAAACAGTGGAATTTTTTTTGTCCTGCTTATCTAGAAATCCTGCTCTCCCTTAGCTAGTCATTTGTGAGTCAATGTTTTTTTTTTATACTCACCTATTGCAAAAGTCCTTTGTTTCAATGACAGAAAAGAATTTTCTAAATTCTGTTCAATGCTATACCTCCAAACCAGAATTTATTAGACTATTCTTATTTGGAAGTTCATAAAGCCAAATGCAGCTGGAATTTAAAGTTTAACATTATACCTGACTCTACAAAGGGCTCCACTGTAGATTAAGTCACATGGTAATACATAAAGAATAATGGCTTTGACCAAAATGTGGCCTTAGTATCAATCCTAGCTTTACCACTTAACTTTATAATTTAAAATACCATCTAGGCTAAACTCATCCACATGTCCATCCAATCATTTATTCATTCAACTAACACTGAATAGATACTGACCACGTTTGAAGTACTTTGTAGGCACTCGGGGATAAAGCATGAACAAAACAGACAAAAATCTCTGCTTGTTGACGTTTGTATTCTAGTGGAGTTGAACGGACAAGAAAGTAAAATACACGATGTGCCAGATGGTGATAAGGTCTATGAAAAAATGTAGCTGGAAAAGAGATTAGAGAGGATTGGGGTGGACTGATAAGATGATACTTACACAGAGACCTCACGGACATGAGAGAAGGAAGTCTATAATTGGGAGACAAACCTTCCAGGAGATGGATGTGTATGACTCCCAATGCAGAACTGTGCTTTGAGGGTCTGCAAAGGAGTGAGAGAGAGGAAAGGACTCCAAGCTGAGGTCCGCATGGGTGATGGCATTGAGCCCTGTGGGCCAATAAAGACAGGCTTCACTGAAAGTCACATGGGAAGTCAATGGAAGGTTGGACTGGAGGAGTGGCATGACCCATGTAAATTTTCAAAAAATCGCTCTGGCTTCTATGTGAAGAAAGAAATGTAGAGGGGCAAGTGAACACAAAGAAAGATTTCTTCAAGCCTGTGCCACTCATGAGCATGAAATTAGAGAAGGTGGTGAGCAGTGGTTAAAGTATGGATGTATTTTGAAGATTTGGCCAAAACGATTTGCTGGTGTGCTGGATTTTAAATGGAAGTCACTTATCATGGAGCCAAAAACTTAGAAAATGATAAAGTGCAATTCCTCCTACATTTCCACGCGCTGTTGTGTATACCCTGGTCATTTATCCTGGATCTGAGTACTCTGAAATACACATTTTAACATGTCTTTTAAGGAAGATTCTGCAAAATGACTCATAGACAAACACACTGAACCGGTGTCTAGGCTACCTAAAGGACCTACGTTATGGGAATGTGAAGAGAGGAATTAGGGTGACCTTGAAAGAATGCCAGGTCAAAGACGCCCATGCCCTTTCAAATGGCACAAGTCCTGAGTGACAGATGTGTATGTTTGAGGGGTAAAGGCAGAAGCAGCAGCATTCTTGTATCCAGAGGAGTGGTCCAAAACCAATCTGGCAAAAAAAAATAGGACATGAGAGTCTACAAACTGCTGCTTTCCTTTTAAATTCTGTTTGTCTGTGTCTATAACCACAATCCCTCCAGTAAACAGAAAGGGTGTGGAATGAACTTTTGCCCACACTTTAACACAGTAAGCTTATGTATACTCTTAACATTGGTGACATTTTTTTTAACCCACTTCAATGGATATGACAAATTCTGGTACTGTGACTTAACATTCCCTTCTCCTTTAAGTCTTTCCCACCACCTTATACTAACCTCTAACCATATTGGTTGCTCAACTTTACCAATCCCATGATCAATGTTCCAAATTTGCTTGTTAGTTTCAGCAACTATTTTACATACCTCTGTAATCCACCCTTGGCCATCATCCCTGATGATTCAACATCATGTTCCCAGGCTTTTTTGCCCTCTGGAAGCAGTCCTTCAGTGCCTCCAAGTCAATGACCTCCCACATTCTTCTCCACTTTAGCTACTTATAAACACCACCCTGGACCTTGTCATACTGGTTATTAATCAACCCATCAGAGCTTAAACTTAGTAGACCCTCTCTAAGTACAAGCCCTTCTTTTTATCACTTCAGAAACCACATTTCCACTGAACATTATGTCTGAACTGTAGGCTATAGGCCCCTTCTGGTTGTCATGATTCATTAGGCAGCCAGGAATCCATGATCATCCTTTCAGAGGATAATCTTACCAATAAGCGAGAATGACTTTTTCCCCCTCATTTCTCTTGGATATTTCCATTTCCTCTCCAGGGATGATCTCGGCTTTGCAGACACACATAATCATATTTCCCCAATCCTAAAAACAAACAAATTTGATATTCTTCCACTGATGGCTCTGTACCACCTCTGGCCATTTAAACCAGTCTGACCTAACTGCAACCATCATACACCTGCTGGTCCCTGAAGGCGGACAGCAAATACGCTGGTGTTTACAGCAACTGCTTACATACGCAGACACTACAGCTCCACTCATCCCCATGAGCAATTTGGACTTTGTATCTGAACTTGTCTCCTTCAGAGGTTTAACAAAACCGAACTAGGTCTCTCCTGACAGACCTCACTACCTTGTGCTGCTTCAGCAGAAGTACAAAAAGCGGTCCCTTTTCCTGGCCATGTAGCCAGTTGCCTTTACAGGCTATATACAACCTCTCACCAAATGACGAGTTCATCACTGATGATTTGTGCAAAGACATATGACAGGTCTGTGGCCCAGTTTGCAAAGAACCCAGTCTCCAGATATCCAGCCCAACACTTTCCTTACCATATCTTGCATTCCCAACACTGATTTCAGCACCTAATAAGGTCTTCTGAGAGTGATAAAAAGGACTATGACAATCAATGCATAGAAGAGACTAGTACATAGTAGATCTCCCTGCTTCTGAGATGACAAAAAAAGAAAAGTAACTGGTGACCATTTTCTAAATTTTATTATGTGTGTGTGTGTGTGTGTGTGTGTGTGTGTGTGTGTGCATGCACATAGACAATGCTGTGTGATTTTTGGCAAGAACTAACATTGTCACCTCTTTCAGAATTACCATGCCATATTTAAGTTAAACACCACAAGTATGGCTGCTGTGATGTTTCCTACGAAATCATTTTAAGGCACAAATGCGGCAGTGAGTAAAAGAAAAACATAATCAGTGTTGTATCAAGGGCCATGGTCTTACGGTAAACTATCATTTGTTTAAAGATACAGCTGTAAGAAAACTCAATGGTCGTGACATCTATCTAACTTCTAGAGGTAAAATGAAAGGCTTACTTTATGTGAATTGCTGTCAATGTAAATTAAGGAGAGACCTTCCTGAAAGAACCACTCTGGAATATAAATACACGTTCAGTTGAAGTGAAACAAACCATCCAGTTACCTCTCGTTGAATAAATATGGCAAAATTTACATGGATAGTACCAAAGGAATAAATTCACTCACTACATATAAGGCACATACATAATTTGAGTTTAAAATGAGCATAAGTTACCAGTACTGACGCTGATGAAATTACAAATGACTTTTTTCTCAAAATTTTTCTAACGTTTCTAACGTAACTATAACTTGTAGAAGTAATGTTTTGGTAATTTTTTTGGCTAATGATTAGACGGCCCACAAAGTAAGCTCTAAAATAGGTATTTGGCTTTTTCTAAGATTTATTTATTTATTTGGCGGGGGTCAGAGGTAGGGGTAGAGGGGAGAGAGAGAGACAGAATCCTGAAGTCTACTCCCCTCTGAGCGTGGAACCTGATGGATGCCAGGCTGGATCTCATCACACTGAGTTCATAAGCTGAGCCAAAATCAAGAGCCGGCCGCTTAACCAACTGAGCCACAGGCGCCCCAGGTTTTGGGTTTTTCTAATCCCAACAGAGAATTAATGTTAGGCTTTATATCTGGAGAAATTCTGGGAAAAAAAAAAAAAGCTTATATAATATTTTTACACAGAACAGCTTCACAGAGAAAAAAAAGAACAGAAACGTGCTTTTTCAAAGATTAAAATTAGAAGGAACTCATCATTTAATTGTCTGGAAACTATTGCAAACAAGAGCAATTAGGGAGGTACACCAAATTAGTGCTATTTTGTAGGAAAGAAATGCACTACAATACTTTCTAAAGGTGTGTTTTACAGCCAAACTAAATTTAACTACCCAATAAAATCAAATGATACATTTCCACCTTATTTTCTCAAAATATCCCAAACCCACTATGTCTAAAACCAATTCTTGGATCTTTCTTCCCAAACTTGCCGGCGTTTGGAA
Source organism: Potos flavus (assembly GCA_028534135.1). Classification (NCBI taxonomy): domain Eukaryota; kingdom Metazoa; phylum Chordata; class Mammalia; order Carnivora; family Procyonidae; genus Potos; species Potos flavus. The sequence goes on from CM052886.1 coordinate 27,016,559, forward strand.
TTCTGACTCTCCATGCCTGACTCTAACACTGTTCTAGTCACACAAGGTAGACACCTAGGAGTTGTCCCTTATAAGCCCCTCTGCCTTACTCCCCGTTAACAATATAACATTAAATGTCATTATTTTTTACCTCTAAAATTTATCTTTCTCTCACATCATACGCTTCTCTCGCTCATCACCACCATCCTGGTACAAAGGTATCATATCAGGTAAACTCCAGGAGCCTCCTGACCCGTATTCCACAACCATTCTTCCTGTGTTAAGTTGAGCACATTCTATTCGTGGCAGGCACAAAGCAATCCTAAGCCCCTCACTCTCAGTGGAGGGATACAGGGTTCGAGGCTCATATCACTAAACACACATTTACACTCCTGATGTGATTTCACTCCAGGTGTTCAAAACCTGGAAGACTTGGCAGATTTAGGGGTGTCAATCTTGTCAGATTTAGGGTGACTTTCTGAATTGGTAAAGGATCATCTCTCCAGCTCTAATTTGCCAAGTATTAGAAATCCTGGAACCAGAAGCACAGAGTCAAGTAACTACCCAGCTTGCTATCCATCTCCTCTCTCTCTCCAAATTTTTACAATTAAAATTTTATACAGACAAAAAAAAAAAAAAATTGAAAGAACAGTGCATCACTCAGATGTTCTCCTGCTAAGTTCCGTAATTCTTCCAATGTTTTCATGTTTACTTTTCTTTATTTCTATCTATGTTATATTTATAATTGCTGTTAAATCATTTGGAAGTAGGCTTCCTGAGACAGCTCAGCCTTCAACATGCCATCTCCTAAGAATGCATTCATTATCACTGATGATATTAACAATACCATAAAATTCTCTAATATACCCAATCTCCCCAAGAAAGTCTCTTTTTTCATTTTTTAAACCAATATAATGAAGATTTTTTAATAAGCTGTTTTGCTGTTAAATCTCTTTAATCTATTTTAATATTAAACAACCTCATCATCTTTTTAATCCACGATAACCAAGTTTCTAAAACATCTAGACCAGGAGTCTTGTAGAATATCCCACCTTATGGTGTCATTTAATTGGTCCTCCATTCTTACCTTCTTCGCAAACTCAGAGTGAGATCTAGAGGCTTGATTATAGTCAGGTTCAGCCATTTTTTTCCCTTTTGCATAAACAGTGCATAGGCGAGGCTAGAAACTTCATATTGCATCACATGCAAAGACTCTAATATCAGGTTATGGTCCCACCATAAGTAAAACTAATCCCCTGTTTGGAGTGGTAACTCTCCATTAGGAAGTTACAATTTTCTTCTGTAATTAGCACTCGCTGTCTAGTGATATCACTTTGATACCATACGAATATACTATTCCCTAGCATATTCTCATGCATTGGTTTTAGCATCCATTAACAATATTCCAATCAGTTATTAAATCAGGAATTGAAGAAATGGTGACTCTCTGTCATTCCTTCTCCTTAAAATAGCTGCATTTTTTTTTCTGTAAAGAAGAGCTTTTCTCCACACCACTCCTACCCCCAAGCGCCACCCCCCAACCCACGGATTCATGGGTTTTAATTTCTTCCATTTGGGTTACGATAAATCATAATCATTACTCTGTAACCTTTATGCCTTTACCCCATACTCTATAGTACAGCCAAAGACATCTTTCCTAAAAGCAAATCTTTTTCTCAACCTCTCTCTCTCTCACACACACATACACACACATTCGTACACACATTTTAACACCTGAAGAGTTTCCCAATGCTCTCAGGATAAAGGAAAAGAACAATAACAACAACAACCTTAACTTAGCCTACAGAGCCTGTGCTTTGGCCCCTGCTCACCTGGACAGCTTTACTCCCCTGAAAGTTCCATCTACAGTGCACCACACTCACCTCCCGCCCCCGACCCCCGCACTGTGCACACTACTCCCCCACTTGAATTTTCACCCCACGCACCTCTGCCTACTTACCTCCAGGAATCGTTTTAGTCTTCGATTAATCCCTTTCTCGGAGAAACATTTTAACTACTTACCTGACTGTGTAGTACCTAAGACAGATTGTATACTTATTTGCATGGTTATTTGCTTTATCCCTCTTTGACCAACTTAACTATAAGTGACATGAAGGCACAAACAGAATCTGTTCTTTTTTTTTTAACCAGGCATAGTGCCTAGACCATAGTAGATGCTCAAGAAATACCTATTGAATAAATGAATAACTCAACCTGATGCACGGTGTTACTAATTATTTTTATACACCTTTGGAACTATTTAGAGCAGAATGGAAATCTGTGTAAAAATGTCTTAACTAGCAATCAAAGATTCCACAATTTATTATTGACTCCATCTATAATTTGCTAAAAAAGTAAAGCAAAGCCCTAAGCATACAAGGGCGTACTCTGAACCACTGCTGTAGTTCTTTGTTAAAAAAAATAATAATAATTTTAGTAATCTGGAATTGAGGGGCTACACCTTGAAAAACAGAAATGCAGAAAAACCTCTATCAGATCATGAACCATGTCTAAAAATAACTTTCCTTTCTTCTGCGGAATATAGAATTCCCTCTTATAACAAACACACTGTGTCTTAGCAAAAGCAGTATAAAATGGCCAATTGGAGCTTTGATGACATTCTTACTCCTAAAATTAGCTGTAGTGTATTCTTTATTGGCTAGATCTGTATGGAGCTCTGTTGCTGGCTGGATTTTGAAATTTCAGCAAAGCAAACTCTTGACAAAAGATAAATGGATGCGAAAATATTCTTTCTATAGGTACTATTGTAACATGAACGCTAATACTCTTTATCCTGCAAAGTACGTAATAGAGCCTTAATGAAATGAACCTTAATAAAACAGACTATGTCATAAAGAATTTGGTGGAGGTCACTAAGCTTGTTTTGTTTTGTTTTTTCTTCTTGCTAAGAGTCATCAAACAGATTGGCAAATGCACGCTCGGGTAGGAAAATTACTGAAACACAATACAACTTCTAGTTTGTGCTAAAATGTTCGGCCCTAGTGACACACGCCAACTAGATACGCAGCAGCAGGAGAATATAACCAGACAGAGTCTGCTAATCACAATTACTAATACGATTTCCAGATACCACTCAAGAACAACAACAACAAAAATCCTGCTCTGACACTCTTTCTATTACTACCAACCTGCAAGCAAACACAGCATGTTGAAAGAAATGTTCCATTCTGGACTGGACTATTGTAAATCTCTGGTTGCAAAACACAGAAGGCTTGGATCTCTTCTCTTAATCACAAGAAGTGTGAAGAAATACTTCCGTGAATTCTGTCCCTATGTGCCTTTAAGCACACCAGAGAATTGAGACTTATAAAACTGGAATAACAGCAACGACAACAACAACAACGATAACAAAGATGTTCTGCTTTTAGCATCTGCATCTGCTAATTCAAATTTCTGTCATGTTATAAGCTGGAGGTTATTATGCAGGGTAGGAAATATCCTTCCTAAATACAGACTCATTGTCACTGAGCGAAACAGCAAACTAGGCTAGAGAACTGTGTGGAGGCTCAATGTTTCTTCTGTTCTCTCTCTGTAATTACGCTAAGTGGTCAAGATTGAGTGATAGCTGAGAGCAGTGGAATTTTACCAATTAGAAAGAAAAAGCTCTTTAATGTGTGTGTTTGTGTATTATTTATAATACACATATACACATATACATATATACATATATCCCACCAGCAAAGTTCCTAATCATATAGGAATTTTTTCAGAAGGCAAGATAATTTTATTCTCTGCAAAAGTTTTGTCATTACCTATTAATGAAACCCAAAATGCGAAGTACAATCTAATCAGATTATAGAACGTGATACTACTCACTACAGTTATCATGTTATTTAATTTTCCTTTCCTATATATTCGTTACTATTCTACTGTATTAAGAAAGGTGTTCCCGCTAACATAACTGGTAGAAAACAAAGGGAAAAAGCATCATGGGGGATGATCTGGGTTAGACACTGCTATGGCTACAATGCTGAGCCAGTAGTCTCCACTTTCACTCCCATATGTGCGATAAATGTTGAAAGAAGAAATCAGAAAAAATGTTCTATATATAGTGAATAAATACTGAGGGACTATCACCAAGAAGTGAAAATGTCTTAGTTAATTAGTAAGCAATTGCTTCTTGATTATTTCTTTGAAATTAAAACCACCACCACACAGAATTACAGTAAAATCGTATGGTCATTGGTTTCAATTTCCTTGCTGATGCCTAAATCCCCTTTTTGTTGGCAAACTCTAATACAGAGTTGTCTACCCTCTGTAAAATTTCCACCAATGGAAAGTGCACCGCCTTTTAAGGAAGCCCATTCTAGCGTCTGATAGATTAAATCGTTAAGAAGTTCTCATCTCTGTTGTTCTCATGTATCAAGTAGTCAGTAAAGGAATATTCTGTATCAGGTACTAGGCCAGGGTTTCAGCATGTTCTTTGCCTTCTTGGGGCTTCCAATCTAGTAGGACAGATAAATAATCATAGAAAATGACTATATAAGTACAAATTTTGGTAAGTTATCTGAAGGAAAGCAAAAGCTGCATGGCACATGGTAAGTCCAAAATAATTTAACACAGTATCAAATGAATCAATGGAGATGTGATGAAAGACTGTAAGAAACCAGAGGAGAAATCATTTAGATCGGGGATCTGGGAAGGCTTCTTGGAGGAAGTGACATTTAAGCTAAGACCTACAGGATGACTAGGAGCACACAGCGACAAGATCCAGGAGAAGGCCATAGGAACTGCATAACGAAACCCTCAAAGTAGGAAAAATGGTGCCATTCCATCTCCTAAAATAATATTACAGGTTCAACAGCAGAATGGAGGAGGGGGAGGGCATGGGTGGACTGAAAGAAAGCTGAAGAAGTTGTACGTGCCTTGTGGCCATATTAAGGTTATTAAATTTTAGTCTAAATGAAATTAGGAGTCTACTGAAGAGTTTCAAACAAGGAGATGAGATGATCAGGGTTTGGTTTTATTTATTTGAAAACCATTCAGTCTGCTTTCCTATAAATGGGGCCCTCCCCCTGGTGTCTAAGGCCACAGAGCAAAGGTCTCATTCCTCTTTTTTTAAGACTCTCCTTCAGGCAGCCAAGGAAAAGAGAAGCCACAAGACCTGAGCAAATACAGCCAGGGTCTCAGGGAAGGCTTCTCTGTGGCGACCACGCAGATGCCCAGTACTCTGGGGCACCCACTGAATTGTGGTTCGGTCTACGGATCCTCCTGTCCCATGAGGACACGTGAAAGCCTCTCTGGAGGCCAGGACCAAACATGGATAGACTGCCAGGAACTGACAGACCAGTCGTAAGACAACACAGGTATATACCTAGAGTTGACATCAAAGTGTGACTGTGATAACTATTTCTAGCCATTAAAGGTGACATTTTCCAAAGGACACAAACTTCCAGTTACCAGATGAGTAAGTCCTGGCGATCTAACATACGGCATGGTACGTTAGATCTACATACAGTTAACGATATGGTATTAGACACTTTAAAGAGGATGGATGTTACAGTGTCCTCACCACAACAAAGAATTGTAACTATGTCAGGTGATAGATGTGTTAACTAACCTTAAAGGAGTAATCACTTTGCAAAGTAGACATCTATCAAATCCTCAAGTTGTCTACGACGAGCATACACATTTTACGTCAACTGTAATTTAATAAAGTTGGGGGAAAATGGTGAACCGAATTAGGGACTGAACTCAGATTACTTGTTCTATCTTTGACTTCCTTAAGACATAAAAAATGAAAAGTACTTCAGCCAAAAATCACTGGGCACGCTGGAAATGCATAGATTTGGAATCCAAATCTGAAAGTATTGATCAATTATCCTCTCTCTAGGTTCTGAAAGAGAAATCAAGCCAGCTTCTTGGCTGATCTCATTGCGAGGACTCAGCACGACTGACTGCATAAAAAGCACTGTTGCAGTAAAGTAGGTCCTTTCTTAGAAATGGAACAGACAAAGCCTTTCATTTATTATTCATGGTGCCTTGTGCCCATGTCAACTCCTGATTAATAATTAAAATTAATCTCATTACAGAAGATTTCATTACAGGATAATTTAATTAAATGATGAATTGGCTCCCAGATGTTACCTTCTATGCCATCTTTTAAATAATGCTGATGATGACACAGGGATTCGCTAGGTATCAGTCGGGTCTTAAGAAAGTGAATTATTTATAGGGCTCTGCGATTCTGCCAATAATACATTATATTGACCACATATATGCATTATCCTTCTCCAAAGCCACATTTTTCCAAGATTTCTGATATTTTCACAAAGTTTATGAAGTCCATTGAAAATGTAGGACCATCATTTTGTCAGTCATGACAATGTATACATTTGGTAAAAATGTTAATCTACAAAATTTATTCATTTTATAGGATAAGTAGATAAAGGGGTCTCAGAATTAAAAATCTGAAATATCAACTTCAAGATAACAATATGGAAGAATGTATTATTAATCATTACAAATGCAAAAAGGAGCTCGATTATAGAAAATAATCAAACATATTAGGACTGAAACTTCAAAATTTTGTTTGATTTCTTTATATAAAGTAACCAGTAAAAAGAGCTTTACAAAGTCAATTTTTTTTAATTTGCCACAAACCAACATAAATCACAATTTTTAAGCACTTCCAGTTACCACATACTTCACTGTTATAAACACTGCTCTCACTGCACTTCGCACAAGATACACATCCTGGCAAATAAACGTAAGAAAAAAATTAAACCCACTAAAGCCGACTTTCAGGGGATGAAAACATTTAAGAGCTACTTCTTCATTTACTTGAGAAAAATCTAGGCTTTTATGAATACCACAGTGTATGACAAAATATAGGTCATTCCAAATGTTATCAGCAAAACATACAGGTTTTAATTATTCTACTTGGTTTATTTTAAGGATTCTAATAAAAAAAGAAATACTTGTATATTAAAATCTCAGTCTAAACTGTGGTTTTATTTTTATTATTTCTCTAGTGGAGGTCAGATTTTTCTTAACTTGGGATTTAGAAAATCAAGTTAGAAATGGGATATAATCTTCCCTCATAAAGAAATATATTGCTTTAGTACTTAAAAAAAAAAAAAAGCCTCATTGCAGTGAACTCATGGTATAATACAGAGCTATAATTACAAAGTGATCAACTGTGTTACCATGTCTTTTGTATACTATGTTCACTGATCAGCAATATAAATAACAGAATCACAGCATCTCGGAGGTCACAGTGTATCTTGGAAGATATCTAGTCTATCTTCTATCCAATGTATGAATTCCTTAAACATCTAACAAGGAGACACTCCTGATGTTTCTGTATGAGTGCAATGAATCATTTTTTTAAGCAGCTTCTTTCATTTTCAATCAGCTGATAGGGCTAGAAAGTCCTCATAAAGGTCCTTTCTGAATCACTTGAGATTTGCCACTCTCTTTCTTTTTTTCTCTCTCCTGACCACTGCACATTTTTCATTAAATGGGCAAGTTTCCAACTCTGGTCCCACTGATCCCCCTTCCCCAAATAGCTCTTGTTCACTCCCTTGCATTCTAGGCTTCTCCTCTGCCCACTCATATCTTTTCTCCTTTAGAGTTGATCCTAAACATGTTACTCTGGGATTCTTTGACATCATGTCACCATTCACTTCCACAAAGAATCTTGAATAGCCCTTATGTGGTTTGAACCATGGGATTTATATACAGGTATACACTGTACTACAATGGCAGATCTTAAGCAAATAAGACAGAGGGAGTTTGTGGGAAAATGCCAGGCCTTCTGAGAAATACCAACTATTTAATTCTACCAATATGAACCAGGAACAGTTTTACAAGAAACCATTATGACTACAAATGCAACATAAAATCTGTTATGAGCATACACAGTTCCCACAAAAATAAAGTAACTACTCAACCAAGTGTTGGTGTTTCTGAGATTTTTCTATTGATTGATCTCTGTGACTTGTTCTTTCATAGTAGACAGGCTAAGGTTTTCCAAAACTATAAATTTTTTTTAGTCGGGAAAAAATTGTCATTTGACTTCAAATTCCTTAGCTGGAATTTCAGCTCATTTCTGAGATGGTCACGTTGCCATTTTTTGTATTCCTTGTTAGTGCCTGTAAAAATTTTGTAGTTACTCAATAGGTGTGGGCTCTAGACTGGGAAGGGATTTGCTAGCACATAATAAGACTCTTAGGGTACATATTATTTATACTGGGAGAACAGACATGGGGGAAAAATAAGCTCGGGAAAGTTTTAAAACTTGAGAAAGTTTGGATGGTTTAAAAGCAGACCTAATCATCAAATCACAATATAGCAGAATTAATTGTCACCACTCCAAGAACTAGGAGAGGTTGTTGTTTCAAAGTATTTTGAATCATGGAACACTACATCAAAAACTATGGTGACTAACATAACCCAATAAAAAAAATAAAAGTATTTTTAAAGATGTAGACAAAAAAGTGAAAGACACTTTGAAAACGGACTGAATAGAGAACTTTCTTTATACTTGGGCAGCCCTCTATTTGTTGAACTGATTGAAATATCCAAGTTTTTGTATTTGGTATTAGATGAGACTTGAATATAAACATTCATTTTTATAAGCTAAATGCTTACCCATAATGATCTAGTGTCTTCTGCAAACCTATAGATTTATCAAAGCAATCCACCTTCAAGATCTCAAAATTCATCAGTATTGGGTCTTAAGAAACAATTCTTGTTTTTTGTTTTGTTTTGTTTTTGTTTTGTTTTTGTTTTGTTTTGTTTTTGAGGGAGAAAGAGAGAGCCTGGGAGGATGGGGGCCAGAGGGAGAGAGGAAAATAATTTTTTTTTTTTAAGATTTTACATATTTATTTGACAGAGAGAGAGAGCACGCACATGTGTGAGCATGAGCAAGAGCATGTGGGGGAGGGGCAGAGGGAGAGGGAGAAGCAGGCTCCCCACTGAGCAGGGAGCCCCATGCAGGCCTCCATCCCAGGACCCTGGGGATCATGATCTGAGCTGAAGGCAGATGCTTAAGCAACTGAGCCACCGAGGTGCCCTAGGAAAGAGAAAATCTTAAGTAGGTTCCATGCTTAAAATGGAGCCCAACGCAGAGCTTGATCTCATGACCCTGAGATCAGGACCTGAGGCAAAATCAAAAAGTTTAACCAACTGAGCTACCCAAGCCCCCCAAAAAACAATTCTTTTTGTGCACGTGTGTGTGTGTATGTATGTATGTATATACATATATATTTATATACATACATACATACACACACATCTGGTATTTTTACACACATATATACATACATACACACACATCTGGTATTTCTACCTATATCTCAATCCATATAAAACACTAAACTGTCTTTAATTAATGACTACATTTTTAACATATATATCAGTGGAGGAATCCTATAAACTAGTTTTAAATAAGTGATATATAGAAGATAGATTTTATTTCCATACATTTTCAAAAAAAATTTCTCCCTAAAAACCAGATTACTTAAGCCAGGTATTTTTTTCTCTTTATAGAACACCGATGGGTGGGGTGCCTGGGTGGCTGTCGGTTAAGTCTCTGCCTTCAGTTGAGGTCGTGATCCCAGGATCCTGGAATTGAGCCCCTCATTGGGCTCCTTAATTGGAGGGGAGCCTGCTTCTCCCTCTAACTGCTGCTCTCCCTGCTTGTGCTTTCTCTCTCTCTCAAATAAATAAAAAAATCTTAAAAAAAAAAAAAAAAAAGAATGCTGATGGGTGCTATCATTTACTGAGCACCTACTATGTGTTAGATTGCCTATATTTCTCCAAATAAATCCCTACAACCATCCTATGAAATAGGTAATATTACCCCCATAATAAAGATAAAGACATGTAAACAAAGATGATGAAATTAATTTGCCCACAGTCATACAGCTAGTTATAGTGAAGCAGAGATTGAAATCCATGTCTATCTGACTGCAAGTATTAATAATAACATTTTTAAAGGTTCTAAGTGCCTTGCATGTACTAATTTTATTTAATCCTTACATAATGAACCCGATGAAATTGGTTACTCTTAATTGCACTATTTTAAGAATGAGAAAACTAGGCATAGAGAGATAAAATAACCTCCCGCTACCAACGTACAAAACTGGGCTGTAACCTCAGACAGTCCACCTCTTTAGTCTCTGCTCTGAAAGCCTCTAATTTACTCATCCTTTATCACAAACGGTTATGTTGACTCTGTAAATGATCATGACCTTTATTAAAAGTGTACCAGTTTGAACCATAAGAAGGTAACATTAACCAGATGGAAGTGTCTAGGAGTTCTTCCCATTTCCCATCCCATCCAACCTATCACCTGGACAATGCCCTTCCAACTGGTCTTTAGGCATCTCGTTTTTTCACTCTCCAGTCTACATACATATGAAACAGTACCTAAAGACTGATTTTGTAATAAAAGAATTACTATGACTCAGTATCTTCCCTAGAAATTTTCTGAAATACAAGGTAAAGAATCACTAGTCTCTTGTAGACATCTCCTTACTGGATGGTATCAAGTACTCTGACCCTAGAATCACAAAAGACAATTCAGAAGCAGAACACTCTCGTACATTCCTATGACTGAGGGGAGTGGGGAAGCTTGTTTTTATCTCTTGTGAATGTCAAATTGCTCCCCATGTTGCTCCCTAAGTACCAAGATCGACACAGAAACCCACAGATCTTTTCTCTAGTTTTAATTTATTTATAATATCTTTGAGCACCAATTTTAAGTTTCCTTGAAAAATGTCTCTTAAAATCAATATTAGTGTAAGATTGATTTATACTTAATTAACAATGAATTTAAACTATAAGGATTTGAACAAAAAATTCAAGTTTATATTACTACATTGAAAATGAAGAAACATAATCTACTTTGACAGAACTCACTCAGGGCCAACAGTGAGGGATGAGTCTTCGGCAACATCAAGAAACAGGGAAGATCGGAGCCAACAAAAAAGCCAAAGAGGCTTGGTTCAGGCAGGCACTGAGAGCCCACAAAGGCTAAGTGATAGAGCCAGACAGAATCACAGGAGACTAGGATGCCTCCAGTACTTAGAGAACAGAGGGAGTCAACTGAGGGCTAACCACCCGCTAAGAGCGGCACTTCAGCTATAACAAAGGTATGAGGAAGATAATCCAGAGCTTTGAGAAGAGTGAATCACCCCGCCAGTCAACCAGGCTATGACCTGGTCTCAGCAGAGCTAGAGTCCTGTGAACATGAAGAAGACCTAGTCCCACAGCTACACAGCCCTGCCTCACGTTTACCCAGCCCTACCAGGCACCAATTACAGAAGCAGAACTCATCACACACGTGCCAGCTTAAGGGGTTAAGGTCCCTAGCATATGTCAAGCTCTAGTCAAGACTGACTCTGGAATTAGGTGGCACTGAGCATCACTGCCTCCACAGGTGAGGGAACAGGAAAGAAGGGTCTAGGCTGCATACCTCTTCCCAAATCTGAACGTGCAAAGGATGGAAGTCCCCTCAGAGTCTTCCTAGAAGGGAGTCTATGAAGCATAAGAGGCCAACAAACACCAAACAGAAGCTTGTAGATACAGCATTATACCAGAACTAAGCATAAGACAGGTGGGTAATGATAGAGGAGGTTCACTTTATCCCACGTGAGGAGCTAATGGCTCTGAGGGAGAGTTTGGATTGAAAGTGTGAGGTCAACAAACTCCCTCCAGTTTTCCTACAGCTGAGCTAACAAAGCGAACAGCCACGCTCATTCCTCACTTTACCCATTGCCTATGGCTGCTTCCTTGCTGCAATGCTAGAGCTGAGTACTCACAACTGGGGCCATATGGTCACAAAGCCTAAAACATTCACTATCTGGCCCTTGATACAAAAAGTCTGCTGACCCCTGCCTTAGAGAAGTATCCGTCTTCCCAGACACAACTTTATATATGGAAATAAGCATAAACAATGAAAATTGAAAATTGTAAGATTTGAAGAACAGAACATAAAAATATCATACAGTCTCCACAGCTAACCCACACTAACCAGAGGAATCACACAGACGTGGATATAAACGATCAGAATTCCGATACTAACAAAATGGTCCATGTCAATAAACTAGGATATTTCAGTTCTATCTTCCTCTCCATATGTGTTTGTTTTTTCTCCACTGTATCAACATGTTTACCTTCCACAAGATTATATTAGTTTTTTCTTCTTAGGCTCACAACCATCTCCCCATACAAATCCCACTCATTCCTGCCTCAGTGTACATGCTGCAGTGATCACATTCTGCCCATTTTATGAATGGACGCCTGGTTGCCACAATGAATAGCTGGTGAGCTAAGCTGGCATCCTAGAAATGCGCCAGCTGCCTTTCAGAGATGAGACTACCTCTGTCAAAATAATTATTGAAATATTCTCTATAATTTTCCAGGAAAAACTAATAAAACTTGAAAGAAGGGACTGGATTTATTAAAATTTTAATGTTAGCTTATTTGCTAATGAAAACATTTCTTTAATTTATTATCATTATTAAGATCTGTATTCGAGAAAGTTCAAGCAATCTTTCATTCAACAAATATTTACTGAGAACCACTATGTGCCCTGAGCTATCCCGGGGACCAGTCTGGACCAGAGAAATAATCTGGGGCTGGTTTTCTCTCTTTTCACTTTCACAGAGCCCCTTTACTTTCCCAACACTTCAGACACATCGTGGAAGGATTTTCATTTATTTTACATAAAAAGAAATAATCATTCATAAAATAAAAACAGTGACTACCACTACACATTCTGTAAGAAATACTTCTACAATTAAATATTTGAAAACAGAAAGGTGGTGTACGAAGTATTATATGACACTGGCCTCACACACCCACAAAGAAAACCCACAGAATTTTAAGTCTTCCATGTTTTGTTTTTTTTCTTTTTTTTTCATTTTATTTTTTCAGTGTTCCAAGATTCATTGTTCATGCACCACACCCAGTGTCAGTGCTTCATGCAATACGTGCCCACCTCAATACCCACCACCAGGCTCATCGAACCCCCACCCCCACCCCTCCAAAACCCCCGGTTTGTTTCTCAGAATCCACAATCTCCCATATTTCGTCTCCCCCTCCGATTTCCCCCAATTCACCTCCCCTTCCTTCTCCCAATGTCCTCCATGTTCTTCCTTATGCTCCACATGTAAGTGAAACCATATGATAATTGACTCTCTCTGCTTGACTTATTTCACTCAGCATAATCTCTTCCAGTTTTAAAATTTCTTCTGTTTCCTTCAAAATTACAGAAGCTGAAATGTTGTTGTAAATAAAACTTCTAATAACAAATACTGTTCAAAATTATTTTGGGGTGGCAGAATATAGTATAAATTCTCAGTCACATACAGAGATGCACTGTATAACAATTAATATGCTTTCCAAATTTAAGAATTCTAACTATATTTCTCAACTGAAGCCACAGAAAGATTGTTTTGACAGCAGTGGAGAAGCTATATGCATTATACATGAACTGGTGTCCAGTTTTCAAGTTGTCTTTCAAAACTTGAGGGGTTGATTTTCAAAAGCAGCAGCAGGTGACATTAAAAAATATTTGAACTTGTACAAATGGAGGCAGCAATTTAAAAAAAATAGAAGATGAGTTTAATATCAGGAAGTGCTTGTATTATCTGAGAAATGAGTGGCCACTCAGATATCCGGATACTACCTCATGTAGCCTCTTATGGACCTAGAATAAGAACCTCGTGTATGTGCTAGCTCCAGCCTTATAACCCGAGAGGAGACTATGAAACATTTATGCTGTTACAGAAATAAATGGGGTGATTCATTTATTATTTCTGTCTATATTAGTACATAAAATCTCATTACTGAAAAACAAATTTTGAAGGTACTGACCCTTTAATACATTCACTTTTATTCTCCCTTCCTCCCCACCTCTCTCTCTCATGTGCACGTGCATGAGAGCTCACGCACACACACAATAATCCTTGCTTCCTTTAGAATCACATTATCAATGGTTAAGTTGTTACACACATGCAAAAATGTACATTTATACTAAGCTCTTTGGTGATACCAATAATTCTAATTCTATTATGAAATAAAGGCACTGTGTCTGGATTTTATAACTGTTCCTATTAACCAAATTTTACATACTATCTCAGTCTTTAATATAGATTAAAATATTAACAAATTGCTTCTTATACAAAATTTGAAAGAGCCAGTAGTAGGACCTTTTCACTTTTGTTGAAATTCAAACTCAGAAACCAAGGCAACACTGTAGTTCAGAGTCTCAGAGCTCCTCTTGGAGCCACTTTAATTCTTAATGTCTTAATTACTTGCACTTATTAAATAATTGAAACTCTCTAACAAACAAAAGATGAGATGGCTCTCCTGCTATCTGACCAATATGATGGCATGAGCTTACTCTAAAAAAAGAAATACAGAATTATGTTGAAAAACTATGTTGAAAAAATTTTAAAGCCTGTATTCTTCATGGGTTTTTGATCTTTACACACATGTACACACACACACGTGGGTTTTATACTGATATATATGCAGAGATATAGATTTACAAAACAAAAATGAATTGTTTTCTGAGAAACTAATAGTACTCATATTTAGAAACAACCACTAGAACCACAGGCCCTCAAAGATAATAATTAAAAATCATTTTGTCCAACCTACCTACCCAGTAGCAAACACACTGTAATATACAAGTAAATTTTATAAAGCACAGAAAGCAATTGTAAAATATCATATTTTTATGCTGCTAGCTTTAATTAACATTCTGGATACTGGTTCATTCCGTATTTGCAATGCATACAGCTTCTGAATTTCTCATATATATAAATATAAATATATATCTCTCTCTATACACACACACACACACACACACACACACAAGATTCACTGGCAATTATAATAATCAAGATATAGTCTTATTTTGTAATGTATCCAAAAGCGTGTGTACCTCAGAATCACCTCCTAATACTGACATTCCTATGTCCATTCCTTGGGAAATTAGGCTCAACTGTCATGAGATGCAATATTATACATATATTAAAGAGAGAACTATAAATATTTGTTTAATAAATTAATGAATAAAATTAACTTCGGATTTATTCATGTACCATATTTTCATCTCAAAAGCACTGTACTCCAAGTTTTCAAAATCTGGCCTTTATATTTATATATGAATCATGTGGTTCTTGTAGGAAAATTCATTTTGTAATTCTGGGAAGATCACAGGCATCAGAAGAAAGATGGTCTATGATACTGAGTCACAAATATTTATATATAAAAATTAAAGGATAATAGTCTTTTATAGCACAATGATTATACATTTCTGTTTTCTTGTAGTGGCCTTGATTTACTTACTGGCCTATATAACTACTGCTAGTACCTTCTTTCACTCTCAAAGCTGTCCCAGTTTAAATAATAAATGATATAGCTGCTTGATCTAAATAACTAATGCTCACCTTTTTCTTTTATTCAGTAATTATTTCCCAAGTCCAGTCTCAACTTCCAATCAAGATTTTTCCACACATTTAATGATTTACCCCCTATGGCTCAAAACCCACAGCAATGATAAATATAATAAGAAAATATAAAGTCAGAAAGCTATCATTGAGGTTTTTAAAATATGGTTAGAATCTTTAGGTAAGAAATAGAAAATCTGTATGGAAAGCAAAAGCCATAGACTTACTGGACTTTATGTCTAGGTAGAATTTGGCTCCTGCGCAACACGTGCTTAGAAGGGGGAAATACTTTTGCTGAAATTCTGACTCGAAATAAGCCTGCATACCAAAATTGCAGAACACATTTTTAAAGACAACCAATCTGAACATTGTTTCTCCATATGAAATTACTTCTATGGAAATAAGTTTAGAATTTTCAAATAAATAAGGGAGAAAATTCCTTTCCTCCTCTCTCAAAAGTAAAACATTTGCAAACAGCAAGTGACAGAAATTTTAAAGAACAAGAGATGTAAATGTAACAAATTTAAAATATTGAAAAGGAAATTAAAAAGTTTAAATAAATGGAAACTGAAGAGCAACTGAGAGACTATGCAATCTATTTCATAGGAGTGGTTGAAAATAAGAGGTTATAAGTATCTTTTACAGATAAAGATATCTACATTACAAATAAAGATAGAGATTATAGATAAGAAATATTTGGAGATAGGAGCATTAAGAATTTTCATAAAGTTATATAATTCCTCACCTCAATAATTTACTCTGGATACCATGTAGGATAAATAAAATGAAATCCATACCAAGTACAACATAGTAAAACTGAAAACAAATAGTAAGTATCAAAAGCCACTAAAGAGAAAACAACAAATTAGTAACAAAGGAACAACCATTAGATTGATGGGAGGTTCTTATCAGCAACAAGAGATGTCATTCATTTATTCAAAATATATTTTTGATTAGTGTGTTCCAGGCAGAAGACAATAGGACATCTTTAAAGTGCTGAGGAGGAAAAAAATTATGTTATTTTAGAATTTTATACCCAACTAAAGTATTACTGAAAATGAAATTACAAATAAAGCCACCCTTAGATCACCACCAAGTCATTTAAGGATATACTTCCGTATGTAGAAAAATGAATGCATAAGGGTGCAATAGTATTTAAAAATATTAAATGCAAAAAAATAAATAAATAAATAAATAAAAATATTAAATGCTACAAATTTTATTAACTGTTTGCCGTAAGATAATAACAAATCATATCGTATCAAAAAATAAAACCAAAACTTTTGTTTATATTAGCAGTGAGAATTATTCACTGAATATTTATACCATGCTAAGGTATATTCAGGAAGAAGTAAATACAGATAATTGTCAGACTTTAAAATGTATAATAATTTCTACATACTGAAAAAGTAAAAGTAATCTCTACAGAAACAGAACTATAATGTACAGCTTTCATGTATAAATGAAATACATGTATACATGTATACATGTATGTATAATGTACATAATGAAATACATGTATACATGTATGTATAATGTACATAAGCAGAGAAAAATGAAATGAAATACAGAAAACCTTAATAATCCAATAGAAAGCAGGATGGGGAAAAAGGGAGCAAAACAAAAAACTCAAAAGAAGACATTACATAAATATGCATATACTTGCAAACACAATAAACGTAAACAATAAACTCCCTATTCAAAGACAGAAATTATCAGAGCTATCTAAAAATTAAAAAAGCCAAGCTTAATCTGCTTGGAAAAGACATCCTTAAAACAAAACCATGCAAAACAACTGCTCTTAAAATGAGAACATGGGGATTGAAAGAGGAATATTCAACAAATGCTAACGAAAAGAAAGCTGATACAGCAATGCTGACATGAAAAAAATAAAGTATGTCAAAAAAGCATTAATTGGTTTTTGTCAACATTGTCAAGAAACAACAAAAACAAAAAAAACCCACCAAGAAGACAGAATATTGATGAACTTGTATGCACAAGGAGCATCATCTCAAAATATACGAAGCAAAAACTGACATGATTCACTCTACTGTGCACCTGAAACTAATAGAACATGTGCGTTAGCTATCCTGGAATTACAATAAAAAAGTAACTTAAGAAAATCACATAACATGAAGAAAGAACCTGACAGAGTTACAATGTAAAAAAGAATAACAAATAAACGTGCAATCTTGAAGGGAGATTTTTATTCATCTAGTTTCGTGGCAACTGACGCTATCTAAATTCTGGTTGCTAAACATAAGCACAGAAGCACAATCCCCTACTTGCTTCTCGTTCTCCAGTTCTCCACCTCTTACAATAGGGCCAAGTGGATATGCTCAAAGATGAAAGCCAAGCCCTGAGGATGAAGAACTCTCGACCACCACCAGCAAGAGCTGGGAAGAGGGGCTTCCAAGGTCTAACACTGGTAGGGAAGGTGGGAGAGAGGAGGAGGGGCTGGGGTTTATTAAGCACCAGACTTCCTAAGAAGGAGGGCCTGAGTGGATGGCACAGCCTCTGAGCTGCTCCTCCAAGTGTGACAGGTGAGAAAGCTGTACATGTGGCCTCCTGTCATTGGTGCCCTGCTTGGACACGGCTGCGCAGATTCATAGGGACTTCAGAGAAACAGTATTTTAGGCTCAGATGATCACATTAAGACAGTGTTGAGTGCATAAATAGGAAGAGTGCCAAAGGAAGTGAGAAAAGAAAATAGAAAACACTGTCCAGGACTTAGAGGGAAACCCAAATTTAGAAGTATTTAGATAAAATGAAAGTTATGAGATCAGAATCAGCATGAGCGACATGTCAGTGTATCGATCGTGGTACAGAGTGGGTGTAGGTATTCTGGGTGTTCAAAACGGCAGTTAAAGCTGCTAAAGTAACTAAATTAGTTCAGGAGACTCTGAATGGTAAAAAAAAAAATTGCTTACTTTTTGAAATAGAAAAATAGGGACAGCAGAATAAAAAGAGCATCTGGAAATAGAATATACTAAGTGCAAGTTTTATCAGGTGGGAAGAACAGAGAAGGCATGAAGATGAACATGGAGGCACCACAGGAACTAGTGTGTGAAAGGAACTGGTACGAGCAATGAGAATGTTAGTGTTTGCTTCCTCCACAGACAAACCAGTCTTCTTAAACAGCTTATTCACTGCCAGAAAAATCTGTACATTAAACTCAAAACCCTGACCACCTGGCTCTAAAATTCTGTTTTTAAACTTGTGATAATTCCTCTCAGATGTTTTCCCTTTAGTTCTGTCCTCAGCAAACAATAACCAGTCACCCTTACAGAAGAGTCCGGTGCCTACATCGCAATCCAGCGACTTAAATTGTTCACAAATTGTCATGCTTCAGAAAAAACTATTCAGCTGAATAAGCACATGCTAAGAAATAAAGCTCCGGTACATCATCTTTCTGAACTGCAGATCAACAGACAAATACAAGTAAGTTCTACAAAAGTATATTTAACTTCAAACCTTCATGAAAAAAGCAAGTTTCATTACGAGGTAAATACTATGGTCATATTTATACGAGATAAATGATATGAGGATGGATGGATGGATTGGATGGATGGATGGACAGACGGATGGACGGATGGATGATGGAGGATGAGACTGAGAATGGTTATATAAGAATTCAGATGGATACATACCATATCATTATGTGGTTATCGCCAAAGATACTATTCTCTCTTATTTCATATACTTCAGAATACTGAATATATACTAATTTATAATTATTTTTATGTTTATTAATTTGAGCACATTTATCCTAAATAACAGTAAAACGATAATATAAACTTAGAATTCTATTAAGTTAGAACAATTCCAACATAAAATCAAAGAAAGAGAACAGAAATACATTGCTATTATTAGTATATATACAAATTGCTAATATTAAACTCATAATTACTTTGGTCCCAATGCTTGCCCAGAACTGGGAACTAGATTTGCTATAGTAAACTTAATTTGGACACCGCTTACCTGGCAGCTAAATTGATCCCCAGCCATCTACCAGTGTGGGTAACAATAACTGCATTGCTCAAGTAAAGCTGAGCATCTTTGGAGCATCATGAAGTTCTGTAGACACTGGTTATCTGGTAGTTACAGGTGAGGGCCATTAGCTATAGAAATGAGCTGCCTACAAATACGTATTTTTTGAGGTCCTAGAGCCTTTGACCTTTTGATATTGCAAGAGAATGAATGGAGCTATAAGGTTTTGAGCAGCTGCTTGATGGTTGTGACATCCACCTAGTACAGCCTCTGTCCCTCTAACCTCCACTTCTGTCTCTCTTTGCCACTTTGTTTCTTGATCCGAAATGAACAAGGAATTCAGACGAGGCCCCAGTGGTCCAAAATGAATAAAGCAAGCCTAGGCTTCTATAGAAGCCACAAGAAAAAAAATGCTATAAAGCCGGGGGGACACAGGGGAGGTACCAGAGGTCCTGAGTGTTCCGTGGATAGCCAGGTTATCAACAGGCAGTTAGAACTGGTCAGAACTTCAGCTCCCACTGACAGGTACCTTGAATGAATATGTACAAGACAGAGAAACACAGTGCCAGCCCGATCAAAATAGCGAATTGAGAGGAAAATACTGAGACAGATACTCTGTGAGTGAGAGGCAAAGCACAGTATTAATGAATAGCTATATATAAGTAAGGAGGGGCCAAAGAAGGGTAGAGTCAAAAATCAATGGAAAGTAACTACAGAATATGACAGTGGTAGAATTAGTAGGCTAAAGTAATATTTCAGTTAAGCACGTGAGTATTCATTTTCTAAATTATCAATTTATCTTTTTTGTAAGATTTTATTTATTTGACAGAGGGACAGCGATCACAAGTAGGCAGAAGCAGGCAGAGAGGGGGAAGCAGGGTCCCTGCTGAGCAGAGACCCTGATGAGGGGCTCGATCCCAGGACCCTGAGATCATGACCTGAGCTGAAGGCAGAGGCTTTAACCAACTGAGCCACCCAGAAGCCCCAATTTATCTTTTTATTTTTAAAGCATCTATCAACATCTACTGAAGAATGACTTCACTACCCAACACTATCTGCGCTAGAATACATTTCCCCAAACTAAATATTCAAGCTAAATCCTATTTAAGCAGATCACAGAACTATTCAGTTATAACTGAATACTTAAGGCTATACGATTTTTACCTGGGAGCCAATTATCATGCATGGTGGAGACATTGTACCTAAGAATTTAAGGGAACAAATTAATGAAGCTCGTTTTTTATATGTTCATCTACATACCTTATAATATTAAATAAGTCTGTACAACCTTCATGAATATTAACTACTTTGTGAGAAAAAGAAAAAGAAAGAAAGATGTTGGGCTTTTGAAAGAATTAGGCAGTTTTCAGCTCACTGAGTCAAGAATTAGAGAGAACCTCTTCACCAGGAATACAAATCACATGCCTCCCACAGGGCGACAAGGACTGAAAGACGGTCCAGGAGCTCTGGCAGGCTCTGCAGGGGGCCCTGTGGGAAAGCAAAAGTACCCTCTGCAGCATGTGCTGCCTGGTCTCACCGCCTGTTCCGATTAGCCAGACCCTTCCACTGACACTTTGGAAAAACACTCCGCTGTCCATTTTACATCTTCCCCCTGTTTAGAAATTACCACACTATGGCTGCCACTTTTCCCCACTGTGACCTTCTATTCGGAGAGGCAAGATGCCTTTTCAGTAATACAAATCTTAGCAGTGGAAGAAAGGAAAATAGTTTTTAGATTAATTAAAATAAGAATCAATATACTTCCCAATCATTATTGTAGAATACATTTTTTTTTTTACCATAATTCAATTCCATGAGCTTCCTTTTTGTGTCAAGACATAGTTTAAATTTTGACTTCTATTTAAATGCCCTTAAACTTTGCTTCAGTCACCATAATCGCTTCCATTCCTAACATTTATTATCTTTCCAATTGCCTATCAGTGTCATTTGTCTCTCATCAAACTTCTTTACCATTTTTTAAGAGAATTATCATCACATTCCCTGAATTTAAGAATATTTGCTAACCAAACCTCCAAGACAAATTTTTCCTTCTTGCTCAATAATTTCCCACGCATTCATTTTAATATAATTTTCTTAAGTAAAAAAATGTAGTTTACTTACAATTAAAGAAATCATATTAAGGTTGAAATCACCATAAAAGCAAAGTCTTCAACTTTCCCAGAAAACACTTAGTTTTAATACTTGATGGGTTTCCAAAAGCACTGGGAAAATAACACATTAAAAAAACCCTCGATTTTGTGGTTGCTGTCCTGAGCAATATCTGCGGCCTCTCCAACCATACAGCTGTGCTGCCCAAATGTGATTCAGTGGCCTGAAAACTGAAATTCTGTGCCATTTTGGTAACCACAGACCTTCACTGTTGAAGACACTACGTTAACCATGCTTCATCCTTTCCATGCATGTGGATCACCCCTCAGTTTAGGCATGTCCTTTTCACTGAGAGTTGCTGGGAAAAACAAAGGTTTACATAGAATGTTCTTTTAAAGACATACTAGAAAATGAGCCCCCACCCAAAACGGCATGCCCATATTGCATAAGCAGGGAAAACGGAGTGACTTCTGATACTGGTTCATAACAGATTCTGATTTCACGTAGATATCCCTATCCATTTGCCGTTCTCATCACCAACTGCTCAAGGGAGAGAGCTATATATTACTTTCTTTTACCATATAAAATGGTTTTATGGACTAAAAATGTTTCTGGGGTGCATGGGTGGCTCAGTTGGTCAAGCGTCCAACTCTTGATTTGGGCTCAGGTCATGATCCCAGGGTCCTGGGATCGAGCCCCTCGGGCTCCCTGTTCGGCAGGAAGCCTGCTTCTCCCTCTCCCACTCCCCCTGCTTGTGTTCCCTCTCCCACTGTCTCTCTCTCTCTCTCTGTCAATTAAATAAATATATAAAATCTTTAAAGAAAATGAAAGATACTCAAAAAGGGAGAGAGAATTCATATACATTCTCTAACATGATTCCTCAATAGTTGGCTTAAAAATAGTAATAAAATGGATGAAGGTGACAGAAAGCAGAGTCCCAATCTAACAACTGTATAAAGAAAAGGAGCCAGAGGATTACTGCAGATATTTGTGTAACAAAGAATGAAAAGGGGAGTTTACAAAAGTAAAATAAAAATAAAATTAATAAGTTATGTAGACTCAAATGTATCTGTATAGCTGGATCTTGATTACCACATTTTAACAATAAATAGATAAATAAGTAAAATAACTAAATTTCTTTATTGGAATAGCAACAATTAATCTCTCATAGATTTTATATCTCACTAAATTAACTTAATCATCATCTAAGTCTATAATCTCCTAGAAAATATATGGTAGATCAACTGCGGTAGGGAGACAAAATTAAAAAGGCAAGATTCTTCAAGCTATATGATTTTTTTTCCAAAACAAAGACAATAAATGTTAAATATGAATCAGCGTAAGAAGCACATAATGTGCATAGATCCTCAATTTCCACCTATCTGATAACAACTTCTGGGCAATCTGGACAGCAGACACAAGCAGATAGCTATTCCTCATCCCCAGGAAGGGGATATGCCTGCCTTGAGGAAAACTTCCCTTTTTCAAAGGAAGAGAAACAATGTCCTCCCACCCTAAAAGAAAGGAAGCATCTCCTTCTCCCTAAAACAAAATGGAACAAATGGAGCTCTCTTATACCCATATGCACTCATACATACATATAAATACTGCACATACTTACGCATACAATAAATCCAATATGTAACATATCTTTTAAGAAGTAATATAATAAATGTTATAGACTTGAGCTTTGAGAAAGGTTTTAAATCAGGAAAACCTAGTTTATTTAAAAAAAACATGAAAATAAATATAAAGGAATATGAATAATCTTAAAAAGATTAGCTATCTCTATAATTAATCCTAAGCCACTTGTCCCATTAAGGAATTGAAGTAACACAGGAAAGCATATTTATAGGCTCAGTGCTACAGAGGAATGGAAGAAAGTCATATTCTGAAAGTGATATAGATAGCCCGAGATTGGAGGAATAGAAAAAATAAAATAAAATAAAATAAAATAAAATAAAATAAAATAAAATAAAATAAAAAATAGGGATGCCTGGATGGCTCAGTCGGTAAAGAAGCATCCAACTCTTGGTCTCAACTCAGGTCTCTATCTCAGGGTTGTGGGTTCAAGCCCCAGGCTGGGCTCCACACTTGGCATGGAGCCTACTTAAAAACATATATATTAATTTTTAAAAAGAGACAAAAGAAATGAGGACGACAGAAAAGAAACAAGAAAGGAAGACAAATGTAATAGATGCAGGAAAGATGGAAACAAAGGAGGAAGGTGAGCTGCAGAGGCAGAATTGCTGGGAGTGAAGATGAAGGTGTGAGCAAATGCTACCAGTATGGTGAGAAATAAGTGACAACCCAGATGGAGAATGGCTGGAAACGAATATGGAGGAATACAAGGAAATACTTGAGTTAACAGCAACAACAGTAATCTGTATATAAATAGATAGGTAGATAGAAAGACAGAGATATAAGTGGGCATATAGACATAAATTGATATATGTATCAATTTATAGTTTGTAAAGTACTCTCACTATTTCATTTGATTCTCGCCACAATGAGTTAAGTATTTTTGTTATGTCTGTTATACAAATAAGATGAGGAATGTGCAATTTAGAGGATTAAGTGATTTGCCTAAGGTAGGTTGGTGTCTATTTCCCGCCCCTCCCACACACACACAGCAAGTAACTGGGACCACCAACACTTGAACCTAGGTCTCCAAATGTTTAATTATGTTTGCCAATACCCACACAAGCACTTAACAAAAAAACTGATTAATTCCTCCCTTTTCCTCATCCTCCCTACATGTAATCTATTAGAAAATCCTTAAATAAGACCACCACGATTTGCAGAAATGTTCACTCCTTTTTTTTTTTTAAGATTTATTTATTTATTTTAGAGGGTGGGTAAGAGGGGCAGAGGGAGAGAGAGAATCCCAAGCAGACTCTCTGTCCAGCATAGAGCCTGACCTGGGACTTGATCCCATGAACCCCAGATCACAACCTGAGCCAAAACCAAAAGTCAGATGCTCAACTGACTGCATCACCCAAGTGTCCCAGAAATGGTCACTTCTTACGTCCTCCAGCCATGGCCCTCCTCTGCCACCACAGGCTTTTGGCATATTCTTCTTTTTTTTTTCTGGAATACTCTTCCCCTGTACCTCTTCACTTCTCCTCCTTCACACAAACATCCCCGATCCTAACACTCAACATAATTAACTATTGCTCATAACCTCAACATGGTTCTCTCAGAAAGACTTCACTGTTACATGCTTTCGGAAAACCATGAACGCATGCTCCATAGTATTTATCATCAGTGTTATAGGCTTTTTTGCATGTGATTATTTGATATTATTTACGCTACCACTAGACAGTAAGTTCCATGCATACAGGCCCCACGTTACTTTTTTTTTTCTTTTTCTTCTCTCATTTTTATTTATTTATTTATCAACTGATAGTCAATTACGTCTCTAGTAACCAGCACAGTGCCTGCCTTGTACACAAGCTTTATAAATGTTCCTGAATGAGGAAGAATGTCTCCGTTGGGTTTATATTCTAGAGGCAGATCATACAAGGCTCATACAGATCATACAAGGCCATGATGATACAAGATCATACAAGATCATACAAGGCCCTGGTAAGGAGTTTGGAATTTTAGTTCAGTACCATGGGAAGTAACTAAAGAACTTTGGGGGTGAGGGGGATATGATCTAATCTTAAATTTTTAAAATATTACTCCTTCCATTGTATAAAGAATACACAAACACAGGAAAGAGGGGAAGGACGGTATACATGCTAGAAGCAACTACAATGGTCCAGAAGAAGAATCATTATAGCCTGTGAGGGGCAAATGTGCAAGTAGTAGAGCTACAAAGATGGAACAGACTGGGCACATAATGGTGATAAGATGGCAAGACCCTGAAAATGTTAACAAACTGCATATGGGGAATGGGCAAGAATAAAATAGGAAAACTTAGTTTTAGGTTTGAGGTACTAAAAAGACAAATAATAAAACTTCAAATTGGAGTATAGAAAAAAAAGAAGTCTGAGCTCTTTTGAAAGAGTCATCAAAAGAAAGATTCTAAAGGGGCGCCTGAGTGGCTCAGTCAGTTAAGCATCTGATTCTTGATCTCAGCTCAAGTCATGATCTCAGGGTTATAAGTTCAAGCCCTGTGTTGGGCTCCATGCTGGGTGTGAAGAGGAGGAAGGAAGGAAGGAAGGAGGGAAGGAAGGAAGGTAGGTTGGTTCTAAGAAATGGAAATTTTGGGGACGCCTGGGTGGCTCAGTCGGTTAAGTGTGTGCCTTCGGTTCAGGTCATGATCCCAGTGTCCTGGGATCAAGTCCTGCATCGGGCTCCCTGCTCAGTGGGGAGCCTGCTTCTTCCTCTGCCTGCTGCTCTCTCATTCTCTCTCTCTGACAAAATAAATAAATAAAATCTTTTAAAAAATGGAAATTTTGAAATATATGATCTTCTAGGAATCTAACATAAAGGAGATTTCAAAGATAAAAATTGCAGTTGCTTCCCACAAAATTAATGTTACCCGTTGGACTTTTTAATTATCCTAACATGTTCATATTCAAGAATCTATTTTTGAATTTTGAATTTGGCTAAATACTAGATATCTAAATCACAAGATTTTGTTATAATCTGAGATGCTTCACATCTCTTTTCAGGGTGGTTCCTATTTATTTTTCCTCAGGACCCTTCTAAATATATTTTAGAATCACTAAAGTCTTGAAATCAATGAAATAACTGTTAGCCATATCTTAGTGCCACATCTAAGTTCATAAGCCCTCAAAAACTATCAAGTACTGGACAAACATTTTCCATGTCAACTACAAGCTATGTTTTTGCCTTACAATGGCAATTAATGGTTCACTCAATCAAAGTTGGAAAAAAATATGAAAATCCAAACAAACCAATTTATTTCCTAGCATACTGTATTAAAATTACATTTAACAACCAATGGATTGGGAGAGGGAGCAGGAGATCCACATTGCAGTAAAGTACTGATGGAGATAAATGAAGAACTCTTCAGAATCACAAGTATTTATTTATATAAACTGTTTTCAAGTCAGAATTAGACAAGAGATAAATAGTTGAGAAATAAAAAGGTATGGCAAACCCTGTTCACCAGTAATTATTCTGCTACGAAAAAAGTTTTTTCCCTTCAAGAAGTGGAAACTGTTGAAGGTCCTACAGAGCAGAAATTATCAAAACACATCGCCATGTTTTCACACAGGCTTCCCACTTTAAATCACCAAATAAGTAAAATGTACTCCTCACTTTCCAGGCTGTGTAGCCTCTGAGGCTCCCTTACTCATTATCATAAAACCTCACCCTGAAGGAAGATTCTCTGCCTAAGACTTGCTAATTGTCAGCAAATCACAGAGGCTTTCCCAGACACACACCATTTTCTTCTCCGCTCCTACAAATCGCCAAAACCTTCTTCCTGCTATTTCCCTCATTGATAAAGGATACGGTATCATAACCAAAAGAATAAGAGGAAGCTCTCACCCCAAAGATCCATACATTACCACGGGGTTTGACTGTGTAGACTTCTTCCTAGAGGCTAACCTCACTTGGCTTCCTTGTGCCAGAGAACTCTTAAGATTGACAAGTTTCAAACCAGAAACAGAGATCTGGTTTCAAAGCAAACAGGCACATTACTGCATTATCTTACTGCATTATCTTACCACAGTAAGAATGGTTTTTACCACAGTAAGAATGGTTTTACTATTCTTGTATGTGGAAAGGACACAAGAATGGTAAGATTAATAGCAAATTAATGAAAATCACTCCAAAGTATTCGGAGTCGTATACCTTAATCAGAATGGGGAACGAAGATTTGTTTGAAAATGTCTGCAGGGCTTTAAAACAGAAAATTTTTATGAAAAAAAAACACAACTGTTTGTCACATCTGCATAATTATCTAATAAGTTAAATTTGAATATTTTAAGAGTATTTATTATTACAATGTCACTGCCTAGTTTAAAATCTCATAAAATTTCAAGGCCCTGGCCTGAAATTACTACAATTCTGGATCATCATATAATCATTATCACACTCACTTAAACTCTAGTACACTGAAATTTACTTCCTAAAAACAAATGTAGTCTCTCCATTAAATCTCAATTTAAATATCTTGGATTTCCACGGTTTGGTGATTTATTTTCATCGCCTATAAAAGAACATTATATTGTTTTAATAAAAGCAAACAACATATATTTTAGCATAACTACTAAAGGAACCTATATTATACTGGATATTGTAAGAAAACTATATTTAACGTCTCTTCGAACAATACCTAAAATGCTTTTGTGAGCATGTGTTTTGCTACCTTTTGCTTAAGGGTACACATTTCCAGTACAACTAGAAAGTTTAGTAGCTACAGAAAATTTATAATTACAATCTTATATCAGCTCTGATTTGATTTAGATAAAAAATTCTAAAAACCTCTCTGAATAAAAAAATTATTTTAAATTATACATTAAACTTACTTCAAATAATTTACATATATGTATTAAAGTTTGTATGTACAAAAATACCAAGTTATTGAAAGTGAGACAACATGTTATCTAAAATTCCTGAACTTGGAATAGAAGCCCCAGATCCCACTCCTGCTTTCTCCATGTATTAGATCGATGATTTGGGAGAGCCGCTCAATTCCTCACATCCTAGTTACATCATCTGAGAAAACGGAGACAGCACCTGCATTGTCCTGAGGGCTGATTTAGGAGGCTAGCACTTACCGGCCACGTAACCTTGGGCAAGTGACGTAGTTGTGTGGGTCCTCAGCTCCCTTGTAAGTCACAGAATGGTGATTATAAATACATCTACCTCATAAGACTGCTGTCATGAATAAATGTGACCATTTAAAATAAGTGCTGAAGACCATCCTCGGTACATAGTAAGAACCCAGTAACTATCACATTTGCGCTGCTGTCCTTACGTGGGATAAATGCCGCAAACAGGGTGTTCCGAAAGGAAAACACTCAGGCACGCTAGAAAGCCCAGCAGGGCTGGAGCAGAATGCATGACCAGTATTCCAGGCTGCAATGCCTCCAGCCCACAGCACTTCAGGGGTCCTTGATTAAATAAATATCTTGCATTACTCCGGCAGCAGGTTCTCTATTCAGGTGAGTCAAGTCTAAAAGCAAGACTGCTCCCTCCCAACTGTCAGATCCCAGTAAGACTTTTTCTCATCAGATGAGACATTCTGCTGAAGCTTTGAAGACACAAGCCTGAACTCTCCTCTAGACTAAAAGGAAATCTGAACACAGTAACGTTTAACTTCATTGATTTAGTTCTTTATGAGGCCAGGAAAAAAAAATGTCATGATCTATTAAAAACACTCAAACCTCTAGGAGCTAGGACGGATGCTGGAATCCTTTCAACCGTGGAAGTAATGATTCAGGACGCAGAGCTGTGCTAGGAGGCTCCTAATGAAACCGGGCTCACATTCATCATGGGCTGGATCCTGGAACGGCTTTTGCTTTGTCCCATATGGTAGTTTAAATACATTTCAAACTATTGTTGGTTTATATAGTACATGACAGAAGATAATTTAAACACAATGTCCCAACTGTATATTTGTTTTGGTTATAACACTTACTGTGTGTGCAACAAATGCCCCATTACAAAAATAATAAAAAATGTTTTTCTTCCACATAAATCATCCCTTGCTTTGTTGCAGTGAAAGTGTGGATTAAATGCATGTGATGCTTTTCTTTTAAGTTCCTACTGAAGATCTTTGTCCAGTTCAGCTCTTTTATGATTTAAATTTATGTATGTTATAAATAAGGCATATTTTATCCCTTATATTTGATTCACAGAAATAACTACTTAAACACGGTGACAGTATCTGTTTTTAAAATGTTAAATATTATGAACTAATATGCAAAAAAACAAGAGATGCCGAAAATGCCGATTTTCAGTATAACTAAACATACAACAAAGCAGAAAGACAGGAACCTGGATTTCAAATTAAAGATTCCACAATGGAATAAAAAAAAAAGATTTCCACATTTATTCCAAAAATAAATGTCCACAATGAAACGAAGTTGTTCAGAAGCTTTGAGAGTATAAAAGAGGGGTGCCTGGGTGGCTCAGTGGGTTAAAGCCTCTTCCTTCAGCTCAGGTCACGATCTCAGGGTCCTGGGATCGAGCCCTGCATTGAGATCTCTGCTCAGCAGGGAGCCTGCTTCCCCCTCTCTCTCTGCCTGCCTCTCTGCCAACTTGTGATCTCTCTCTGTCAAATAAATAAAATCTTCAAAAAAAAAGAAAAGAAATCATTATGAGAAAGCACAGTGAGAAAGCACACCTAGCACACTTAGCCTTGTGCAAAATACTAAAAAAAGTATTTATTTTTCCCCTTGGAGAATACACTTTTCACCCGAGCATCAGCTGATCAAGTTAAAGTGGTGTAGGGGACTGGAAGACGGAGGCGCCGATGACAGGACCGTCTCGCCCAGCTACTGGCTGCAGCAAGTCATTCCACAATCGGAAGCCACTTTCTTTACATGTAAGATGAGGAGCTCTGTCTATGAGGACCTTCTAGCACCGTACGCCTATGGCTATGCCTTCTGGTGCTCTACTCCACAGGAACAATCTGTCCTACCCCATCTGGAGCCCATCTGTTCAGTCCTAATCTAAACTCTGCCACTTACTTACGCAAGGGTCTTCATTAAGGCATTTAACCTCTCTTCGCCCTAGTCTCCTTGCTTTTATAATTTGTGATAATAATCGTGCAATATTCATACACTGCCTACCTGGCAGAGAAAAGGACCTAAAAACATCACAGAATTTTACAACATCATTACGACTGCCGGGCCACGGGTTTCTGTTTGGCCCAACATTTACTGAGATTATATTAGACACACCACCACAAGAATAAATACACACACACTCACACACACATAATAACATTTATTAAGCACATAATCGTTATGTAAGAGTTATGAATAACAGCAGATATAGAGATATGTCCTCCCTCTTTTTATTTATGTACATATTTTACTCTTTTGTATAATCTACTTGAATATTGAATAGATAGATATGAGGCAATCTAACCTAGTTGAGAAAGACAGACCTGGTTTGCAAACCAAGTCTGCCACTTACCAGTTCTCTGGTCTTGAATAGGACACTCAACTTCCTCAACAGGCTAATCGGAAGCACAGATACTGGGGTGACAATAGCTGCCATGTTAGGTTACTGGGAAAATGAAGGCGGAAACACGTTGAAAGAGCCCACACAACACTAGATCACTGTGAGTGCTCCCCAGACTGTAGAAACTATCTTCTTGGTCTGCTCAGGTCCTCTGCGTAACTCCTGCTGGCAGCCGCTCACAAGTCAGGCTGCCATGTCTCAGCTGCTAATGGAATATGTTTTCTCAGTCAAAACTTCAAAAAAGGACATGCTTATGCTCATCCACTCATGGAGGGCATGGTGCTCAGCAGTGGAAAGTCAAAGGAGACTAGGCATTGAACCCCCTTTGCTACATGTCATTACAAGTTTTAACAACCAACTAGTAGCTAGCATTCGTTGTTTGCTTACCCTGTGCCAGGCACTGTTTGAAGTGAGTTATAAGTTGTTTAATGCTTACAAGGACCAGGTTTCACCACTCCTTTCCTATTACACTGGTCTCTCAACTGGTCTTCCTTCTTCTGACCTTGTCGTATGTGGTGTATTCTCAAAATGGCAGCCAAAGTGTTCTTGTTAAATTGGTCAGACGCTGTTACTGCCTACCCCAAACCCTCCAATGCTTCATCTCCCTACAAGACATAAAAATGGTCATCTCCTACTTACTTGCCTGTTCCAGCTATAGTAACTCCTTATGTCCCTTAAACATGTCAAGCACATTCCATCTTGAAGCCCTACATTTGCTGTTCCCTTTGCCAGGAATGCTCTTCCCCCAGATACCCTCACTGATTGGACCCCTACCTCTTCCAGGTCTTTACTAAACTGTCATCTTCTCAAAGAGGTCTTCCCTGACAATTTTATTTAAAATTGCAACCTTCTCCTTTCTCTACTCCTAACCTGACCCCAGGATTCCCTATCCTCCTTCTACCATTTACCACACCATCTATTTTACTTATATTATTTGTTATCTATCTTCCCCACTCCACTGCACCCCGAATATAAACCTAGAGACAGGAATTTTTGTTTATCTATTTAGTGCTGTATTCCCAGTGCCTAGAAAGTCCTGAAACACAGGAAGTATTCATAAATTAATTCTTGAATAAATGAACAAACCCTAAAAGATAGATGAATTATATCCCCACTTTACAGGTGAGAAAAATGGAGAGGGTATCTGAACTCTTGTCAGATGCAGACGTAGGATTAAAACTCACACTCTAGAACACACACTTGAACACTATGCTATTCTCCCTCTCAATATAAAGTTCACGGCCCCCTACCATGATGTACACAACCCTCTATAATCTGGCTTGGCCTCGTTCTCCAGACCCAGCTCCCAGCCCACCCACAGCACAGAGCTGCTTGTGGGCCCAGGGCAGGCCACGACGTGTCACCCACCTCAGCCTCTGCAACAGCTAGCTCTTCAGCCTAAATGTTCTACCTTTCTTCTTCTTGCTATTTCCCTAGCTTGCCTACACTCACATCTCAGGATCTGGCTGGGAATATAAGAGAAGGAAAGGATGTCTATCTTGCATGAGGAGATTCTTGAGTAGAGTGTCCCTCCCTGGACTACCAGAGAACCCTGCACATGTTCCCTGAAAGGCTCGTCCCACATTTTTTAAAATAACATATTAATGTGTACCTTCCCCACTAGAAAATTAACTAATTGACCAGCTAATTGATTAATGAATCCATAGAATCTGAAGTAAGACATAGCACAGGATTAATGCTCAATTAAGTCTGAACTGAACGGTGGCCACAGAAACTCACTAGGAAGTTTATGTGTTCAAGGTGTGGTAGGGATATCACTGCTAACAACAGTATCATATATACCACTATTGTTCCTGCAAGGAGAATATGCATTTATTCATTCATTCAGCCAACACATTCATCTGAACCTTCTGTATGAGATACTGTGTTAGATTCCACGGGCCCCATGAAGATGAAGGAGAGAAGTCTTCCCTACCTAAGCCCTGAACCCACTCCACCCCACCTCTGACTAGGAGCTAACAATCTCGTACTTAATTTAGTGCCACATAAATTTCACAGGAGTGATATGAACAAAATACTATCAGAGCTGTGACACGAGAGATCACTTCAGGATGCAGTGATAACAAAAGACAACATGAACAAAGTCATATTTAGTTGAACCTAAAGAATGGGTTGTATCATAACATTTATATTTTATATTAAATGAAAAGAATACTCCTAAGCCAGATCTTAAAAGTGAATAAAGTGAAATATCCTCTTCTCTATCCAATTATAGGGACTCAAATAATTTATCATTTCTAAGCAAAAATTTTATCATAGCCTGGTAAAACATCCAGAATCTCTATAAGTGACCCCAGAAATGGAGAAAGGCAGAAAGTATAGAAAGAATGGAGCCCAGTCACAGTTACCATCTTGGAAGCAGTAGAAAGAGAGCCAATAAACACTGGCCTTTCCAGTCATATAACACTGGCTAGAAAACACTGATCTAGCTTTGGCACCCACCTCCAACTTGGACTTTTGATAGAACTGGATTGTCTCTGTTTAAGTGAGCACCTGAAATAATCACACTCAACAAGCCATCGTCAAATCACCACGAAGAACTGCTTCACTGACTCCAAACAGAAGACCATACAAAAACCAAACGAAAAAATTAATATATCTAGTTCTACTAAATATAAAACTGATCTACGTTGCTAAGAAAAAAATCACTAAAAAAACACTGAATGCCAATATGCTCACACTAAGCATGTACTAGGACCAAATACAACACCGTGCAGTGCAAGCCTGCATCTTACAATAGATTTAAAAATCTAAAGCAAACACATAAGCAAACAAAACTATAGAGCAGCAGTCTACAAAACTATGCCTTGTGGGCCCAATCTGTCCTGCCTCTT
The DNA here is from genome assembly GCA_028534135.1 of Potos flavus. Taxonomy (NCBI): domain Eukaryota; kingdom Metazoa; phylum Chordata; class Mammalia; order Carnivora; family Procyonidae; genus Potos; species Potos flavus. The sequence goes on from CM052886.1 coordinate 27,050,046, forward strand.
GTTTTTGTAAAATAAAGTTTTGTTGGGGGCGCCTGGGTGGCTCAGTCGGTTAGGCATCTGTCTTCGGCTCAGGTCATGATCCCAGGACCCTGCGATCGAGTCCCACATCGGGTCCCGCATCAGGCTCCCTGCTCAGCAGGGAGTCTGTTTCTCTCTCTGCCCCTCCTCCTGCTTGTGTGCACGCTATCTTTAAAAAAAAATTAAGCTTTGTTGGAACACAGCCATATTCATTCATTTACATATTGGTTAGGACTGCTTTCACCCAACACCAGCACAGTGAATTTAGCTGCAAAGTAGAATGTCTAGCCCACAAAGCCTGAAATATTTACTAACCAGCCTCTTATAGAAAGAGTCTTCAGATTTCTGGATAATGTAAATCATTTATCTGTGACTGGTTAGCTGGTACAATATTTCTTGACTATAGAAGACATTTAATTCTCTAAACTTTCATAAAGCTTTTGATTTAATAAGTATGAACTTATTATCATCATATGGTGTTAGTGCTATTATCTGTTCAGAAAGATTTAAGATCTTAGTTTTAAAATCTATAGCTACTTGGGATTTACTATAAACAAATAAATAGTAAGTTGCTGTGTAAAGGTATGCATTTGTGTGTAGTGTGTATACATGTTCTTAAAAGTTTCAACTTCATTGCGGCAGCTAACAGCCAGGATAAAACAAGTACAACTGACCATTTTTTATGAATAATTTGTTTCTAGAATGTCAAGTTTTGGTTGAATAAAGTCCAAATTCATTCAGTTGTGAAACAATTATTTAATGAATAAGCTGTAAAATATGTTATAAATTTTGGTGCATGAGAATATGTGGTCTTGACTCCAAAAACCAACTCAATGCACTACAACTCTAGTATTAAACTAAAATCTCAGGAGCTCAGATATTTTTATTTCTGCCCTGTTCCCAGAAGGACAAACTCCTTCACCAGCCGTCTAAACCCTTTCAAACTTTGGCCTCTAAGTCATTTGCAAAACCACCATCTTGCACATGTCCTCAGTTTCTGGAGTACCTTCTTCCCCTCCTATGCTAGCTAAGTCTTAGTATTACTCCTCCAAGAAGTTAACCTGATGCCTCCCCCGTCTTCCTCCATGGCCGATTTGGTCATGCTCTTCTGCATTCCCACAATTCCCTGCACTCAGAGCTCCATGAGTGCACACGGGGTTACAACCCAGTGGATTGCATGCTCCTTCAGAGCAACAGATGTGTCCTAATCATCTGTCTGGAAGTCCAGCCATTTCCTCACCTAAAGCGCAAACTGGCCAAAAATCTGTTGCACAAATGAATGTATCGATGATAAGCAACACAATAAGTCAAGTAGAACATAGTGCATAACAACTTGATTTCTGAAAGGAGGTCCAAATCCCAGCTCCAGCACTTACTGGCTTTCAGGTTATTAAACACCTCCAAGTTCAGTTTCCCTCATACATACAACAGGGATAAAAACAGCATCTACTTCATATGGTTGTATTAAGATTAAATAAAAGAATGCAAACAGACTATTTAACATGGGGCTGGCTATGCAATAAGATAGCTATTATTATCTTATGTACAACTATTTTCATTCCCCTTGTATTAGGATATTGCCCTTTTCACAAAATTAAAGAACAAAAAGCACCCCGAAGGCATCCAAGAACCCACTAAAATCTTGATAATCATAAAAGTCATACCGGTGCACTAGGGGAAAAACCTGGAAATTCAGAATGTACACAAAGGAAAAAAACTTACCAGCCAAAGACAACGGTGGTTAACGTTTTCATCATGTGTTATTAATACAATAGTATAATGTTTAAAAGATAAACATTAATTCATCATGTTTTCCTTAAGGAATTTCTCTCTGAAGAGTTCTTTAATGAATAGTTTACATATTTAAAGTTTCTTATCAAGATGGTTTAATAGAGTCTTATGATTGTAATAACTGCACATGTTCCAGAACCCTCATATGGAGCATAAACACAAACACACACAATCCTATTCAGCAGCATCATTCACATGGCTATGCCAGGCTCATTACAGTCAAAAGTGTACAAAATATGAAACATATGGTAAGAGAAGTCAAGACCCAGCAAGAGATGGCCTTTAGCAAGATGAAGTTTCTTAGAATTCTACAAAAACTTTGCTTTTAATTTTATAAGCACTGAAAAAAATAATTGGACATCCAGAATACAGAAGGCAAAGAGAGCAGTGTGGTCACAATCTACTGTGCTCATCAGAAGTTTTAAAAGGCTATTTTGTGAGAAGGTACTCATGACACTCCTCCACTCCAACACTTACACCAATTAAAGTGTCTGAAAATGAAGCAGCCGATACAAGAGTGCGTCACTCCTAAAAGAAACCAAGTTACGTTTTGTGCAAGTATTTGTGATTAATACTGAGATCAACCAAATATTGGCCAGTAAAACACAAGAAGATAATTAGGTATCTTCAGCCACATTTGTACTCATTCTGTTATTCTCACTACATTAACATTGAATAAGAGATGAGAAGAGAACCAAGAATAAACTATTACTATTCATCATCTAAATTTCTCTTTGCAGTGCTGTTGTGAAGGATAACTACATGTGAGCCTGATGTTAAGAGCACCATTTCAATAATAAAAATATCACTATGCAATTGTGCTTGTGTCATCTATGAGGGGTGGAATGAAATATTTTTTTAAAAGTCAACACAGGAATAAGCAGGATTCTAATGCATATATTAATTTTCATGACATTACAGAAATGGGTTACTGATTATTAGCATTTTTTTCTGCATAATTGCATATATTACTGTACGTATGTGGTTTATTTTTTTTAATTTACTCCCTCAGGGTATTCCATAGTAATTCCCACCTTCAGTCTGGGATCTCCGATCTAAAATCCCACACTTGTTATTCTTTAGTCTTCCAGATTTTGTCCCTTGCCTCTGACTGATGCTGATAACCCAGGAAGAGTCCTCCCCCACTCTCCCACTACACAGAAAGCACTGTTGAGAAACCTCGTTTATAGCTCTATGGCTTATCTCTCAAGTCTTACAGGGCAGGGACTCTTGTCCTTATCTTAAGTGTCTACTGCAGAGGCTGGTGCCTGGCCCCCAACAGGCACTCAATGAATGAAGGTGGTGATACATTTATTACGTTGAACCACATGAAATTATCATTTTTGTAGGTCAAAAATGATCAAATAGTGGTAGTTCCATGAAGTCCAACATACGATTTTTTTGCAAATGGTTAATTACCAAGTGCATACTTGGAGGCAAGAATAGTTCTAAGAATTTACATATATTAATTAACATACTTTTCACAAACACTTCCTATTGCAGGTAATTTTATTATTCTAATTTTGTAAATGTGCAATCTAAGAAAGACACAGTGTAGTTAAATAAACTGCCCAAGGTCAAACAGCCAGTACATTTCACATGGGGATTATTAACCGCTGTGCTATAGTTTCTGACATCTATTATTTTTGAGCAAATAAACAGTATAGGCTGAGAGTATCGGGATAAACTTAAGATATTAAAAATTAGATTTTCTAGTTGTTTCCACTGAAAGGTCCTAAACACAATGACATTCCAGTAGTAATGAGCACATCTAGAACTCTGATCTTGTTTATAAATGCCTTTTCCCACCAAAAGAAGCAGGGGTCCCTGGGAAAACTGGCTGGTTCCAGATCGAGTTGAAGCAGTAATACTAAGCAGGCCTGGGATATCTTACTCTGAAAAGTAAAGATGGACTCAAAACTTTAAGTGGGGTATGTCAAAAGGACACAGGAGTTGGCTTGAGAGGTACCCACTTAACAAATTCAAGACAGTTGCAGTATCAAAAATAATGATTACAAAGGATTAAAACATGATTAATTAGAAATAACCCATGAGACCACAAAAAGAGAAAAAGGTAGATAGGTCAGAGAAGAAAGCTCTTCTTTACAGAAAAATGGCAAATAATACATGTCGAAGAAATAACAGATCTTAAAAACCACTATTTTGTAGTCCTCAGGATAACTGCCCATTCAGGGACTAATCACTAGTGGAGGCAAAACCCCTGAGTGAAAGGCTGTTGGATCATCATGCAGCCTAAAGGTATCCGCCCCCCAAAGCAGGTGAGCAGACACCACAATGCTGGGCTTGGCCTCAACCCCTCATTTGTTTACCACTTGATGCTCCAGCAAGAACTTCTATGGAGTAAATGTTTAGAGAAACCCTTCCTAGTAAAGCAGATGTAAAAATGCTGTATTAAAAGTTAAATATCTTTTAAAGCATGGCTGAAATGGCAGGAAAGTAAGGGAATTCCTCAGAGGACGAAAATGAAGACTGGAAAATTTGGAAGGGTTAATGAGCACGGGCTGGGATTTGCCATGGAGTCAGTCAATCCCCAGTGGACTCAAACATGAGTTTAAACGAGGCAAAGCTAGGAGTCCAAACAGAATGAGATATTAAAATCTGGGACATTCACATCAAGGTGGCATCCTTGAATGGCCGCCTCAGTGATGTAGTAGGAAAAGCCCCATCTTGCAGAGGGCAATGACGGGGTTACATGCCTATCCTGAACTTGACTTGGATGGAAAAGAAGATAAAACTTTCCTGAGAATTCCTAACCACAAGCTCACAATCACTCAATTTGAGAATCGGAATTCATGCTACATGGATTGCCAAAAAAAGCCTAAATCAAAATTTAGTTTAAATTAGCCCCAGATGATAGAGCTTCTAGGCATCTGGCAAGAGCAGATTCCAATTCTGTGAAGGAACATACTTTAAATTCAGGTCCCACAGGATTCTCACAGATAAAGTTCAAAACAGCATGAGCTCAAAAACAAGAACACAAACACTAACCAAAAGAAAGCTCCTTGCAGCTAGACTAATAAAACCAAATAGACCTTAGGGCAAAAGATATTTGATAAGGATATTAACATATAATGATAAAAGTTAATTTATCAGAAAGAATTAACAATTCTAAATATGCGTGGACCCGGTAAAATAACTTTAACATGTATAAAGCCAAAGTAGAACTGTAAGATAAACTGATAAATCCACCATCACAATGAGAGATTTAAATACAACTATCTCAGTACTTAAGAGAGTCAATGACACACATACACATCCACCTGCCAAAAAATTTGTTAGATTAATCAATAAAACCCAGTAATATGGAAGCTGTGAGCAATGTAATCATGTCTATGTTAACGGACATACATGGGTATATATTAAATTACAAATGAAAAAGAAGGAAAGCCAATCAGTGTGCTGAGAATGGCTAGCCACTTAGGGGAGGAAGAAAACTTACCCTGTATCATATAAACACTGGACTCCTGATTTCCTTCCAATCTTTCCTCTTGAAGATTTTCTTATCTTAGTGCTTAGGGTCACAAAACTTGTAGTCATCACTGACCCTCTCTTTTCCTCCCACCCCACACCCTATCCATTAGCTTATCTTATGGGCTCGATGCTTGAAATAGATTTAGAATCCTACCACTTCTTGTCACTTCCACAGTTACTACCCCAGTCCAGGCCACCATCATCTCCTGTCTGAATGCCTGCAACACTCTCCTAACTGGTCCCTCAGATCCTTTCCTGTTGTCCTATGGTCTATTCTCCATCTAAAATATAAATCACACTATGTCAAAAACATATGCTTAAATCTTTCCAATGACTCCCCATCTTTTTCAGAGTAAAGCCAAAGTCATGACCAAGGCCTACAGATTTCTGGCCCCACACCACCTTTCTGATATCACATCAGATCTCCTCCCCTGTATTCATTCTGCTTCAGGCACAGTGGCCTCATTTTGTTCTATGATCATGCCAATAAAGTGCCCATCTTCAGAGCACTGCACGTGCTGTTCTCTCAGTCTGAGGGTGTTCTAGCATATACCATGACTCATCCTTTCACTTCCTTTAGACCTCTGCTCAGTTTTACAAAAGGAGGCTTCTTTGATCATCAACCTATGGAAAAATGTATGCACACCTCTTTTCCATCACTTTCTCTCCTATTACACATCCTTGCTCTTTTTCCAATACCGCTTACCACCATAGGGCACGTGTATATATATTTTGTTTCTTTCTTTCTTTCATTAGAATATAAAATATTTGAAAGCAAGAACTTGGGGTATATTTTTTCCACTGGAGTATTTTCAGCACTTGTAACAGTGCCTAGCACATAGTAAGTACTCAGTTAATCTTTGTTTAATCAATTCATCAGTAAATAATAAATACAATATAGCAGAATAAACAAAAACCTAGGCTCAGACAGACTTGGATCTGGATCCTGTCTTTGCCACTTGCTATGAGAATTTGGGCAGAATCTTAACCTCACTAAGACTCCATTGTATAATCTTTAAAAGGGGAATGTAAATACCAAAATTGTAGTTGCAACTTTTTCAAGGATAAAAACTGCATGTATATAAAAATATTTAATATGTATGAAAAATTATGTACTATATATAAAGCCCTATGATTTATAATTAGGTGCTCAATAAGCAAACATTAATTTTGTATAACTTGGAAAAAGAACTATTTTGATCAGTTTACCATGCACAGCATATTACAACTTGAAATATTAACAATAAGGAAACAAACAAATAGATTAAAAAATAGGCCAAAAACCTCAACAGATACCTTTACCTAAGAAGCAATACAGATGGCAAATAAGGGTAGGTCATCAGGGAAATGGAAAATAAAATGAGATGCCACTACATGCCTTCGAGAATGGCCAAAATCTTATAACACCAAAATCAAATCTTATAACACCAAATGCCTGGTGAGGATGTGGATTGACAGGAACTTTCTCACTCACTGTTAGTGAGAATGCAAAATGGTGCAGCCACTTCGGAAGACAGGATGACAGTTTCTTACAAAACTAAATATATTCTTACCACACATTCCAGCAGTCATGCCCCTTGGTATTTACCCAAAGGAGTTGAAAACTTATGTCCACACAAAAACTTGCATTTAGATGCTTATAGAAGCTTTATTGATAATCGCCAAACTTGGAGGCAACCAAGATATCCTTTAGTAGGTGAATGGATAACTATACTGTTGTACAAGCAGATAATAAAATATTATTTAGGGCTAAAACGAAATGAGCTATTAAGCCATGAAAAAACACGAAGGAATCTTAAATGCAGCTACTAAGTGAAAGAAACCAATCTGAAAAGCCTACATATTATGTGATTCCAATCATACGACATTCTGGAAAACACAAAAGTACGGCAACAGTAAAAAATCAGTGGTTGCCTTGCCAGGAGCTGGGAGCAGGGGGAGGAAATGGACAAACAGGTGGGGCACAGAGGACTTCTAGGGCAGTGACAATACTCTGTATGATATTATGAAGGATACATGCCATTAAAAAATTGTTCAAAACTGCAGAGCGTACCACTCCAAGAGTGAACCATACTGACTATGGAACTATGGAACTGGGGTAATACGGATGTGCCAATGTGGGTTCATCAATGGAAGAAATGTATCCTCCGGGGAGGGATGCTGATGATGAAGGGGGTTATGCACATGCCAGGATAGATGGTATGTGGAAAGCCTCTGTACTTTCCCCTATTTTGCTGTGAACTTAACACTCAAAAAAATAAGTCTTAAGATAAAAATGTTAAAATATTAACTTTTAAACCATTAAAAACCTTTAAATATATATATAATTATACTTACTATCTGGTGGAGGATAAGAAATGTTTACTCACACTGTTTCAGAGTCTAGCTATATTACACAAGAACAGAAAGAATTTACTCTAGATATTCAAATAAGTGAGAAAGTTAAGAAATGTTTAATCGACGCAGTGTTGAACAGTCCTTTTTAAATGGCAAGATTGACCTCCTTTTTAATAAGAGGCAGTTTATTTCAGTGCCAAGTGACAATATAAAATGCACGTGACCAAAAATATCCTCTTCTTATTCTCCAGTGGGCCGAAGCATAGTCTGGGTCCCACGTTGCTAATTCAAGTTCATGTAAGTCACTTGCAAGGATTAGCTTATGAATAGCCTACCTATGCATATTTTACAGGAAAAAAGCACCTTTCTAGTTTAGATGATAAGGATGATAAAGATGATCCCACAATGCCATAACAGTTATATTTACAGAAAAGTTAATGGCTTAGAAAGCATTGTCTCACTCTGCCCCCGCCCTGGGGCAGGCAGGGATGAAGGTTACAGGTGAGGACGAGGCCCAGGGGAGTCCAGGTGCTACAGGCAAAGTGACAGGGTTAACTGGAAGACTGAGATGGGGGCTAGGAACCATTTTTCCAACTCTAAGTCACTGTCCCTCCTAAAACACTGTTGCCTTTTCTTGTTCTTTCATAAATTATGACCATAGTATTCCATCATCACGCATTTCTGATTCTTTTTTTAAAAAGCTTATTTTTTAAAAATATATTTCTAAAGATTGTTATTTATTTGTCAGAGAGAGAGAGACAGCACGCAAGCAGGGGAAGCTGCAGGCAGAGGGAGAAGCAGGCTCCCCACTGAGCAAGGAGACCGATGTGGGAATCGATCCCAGGACCCTGGGATCATGACCCAAGCTGAAGGCAGATGCCTACCCGACTGAGCCACCCAGGCATTCCTCTGAGAGATTCTTGATAATAGAAAATGTACCTAATTCTCACGTATTTTACACATAAAAAATGGAAAATAAACTCTATGAAATGCATGTATGTATATTATATATACTCTCCTAAGCCCATACGCATATTTGTGCGTGGATTATAACAGAAAGAAAACATAGTGCTACAGGTGATATGGTTTCATAAAAGATGGTATCATTCACTTTCAGGACATATGTTTTTTTTTAAATAAGTAAAAACCCCGATACCTTTTAATGGACTTTTATATTAAAAAATACCATAATTCTCTGATCACAGATTGGAAGTTGAGGCCATGACAAAGAACTGAATTTCTACAAAATGAAGTGAGGGAATTTGAGGATCCCGTGGACAAAGAGAAATTCCGAATACCTAGAGAAGATGTGGAGATACATAAGGCTAAGAGAGAGACCATGGAATGGGAATCTGGAGCAAGACAGAGACCTCCAGGGAGAGATGGCCAGCGACTACTGATGACCATTGAATTTCTATAAACTGGGTTGTATAAGAGAAAGTCCCAATTATTTCACTGTACTCACTCTAAAATCTTCTGCCACAGTAACTGCCTCATGTTCATTGGAATAGGGCAGCAGTAACTCGAAAAAGTTGTGGGCAGCATGAGACAAAGCAGTGCGGGAAAGAACAGTGTCCTCCTGGTCTAAGAGCCATGGTAAAGATCCAGGCAAGAGCAGAGAAGCAGGCAGCTGTGTGGACTGACTCATGAGCACAGTAGCTCCGACCTGCTGATCTTGGAAAGCTGGAAGATTCAGAGGAACAGAAGGTACTGAAGCTACGCACATCCGGGGTACCACTCCATTGTCTTGTCCAACTGTTCTGGCTCACTGACCTGAATCTGCGTGTCTCAGACGCTAAGACCTTTGAGAGTATGATCTGCAGAATCTAATTTGAGAAATTTTAAGTAATTAGGTTAACTAGATAAATGTTGACACTTGTATGATCAGTTGGCACCAATAAAACATAATGTAAAATCACAAACCACAGGACTAAACTTTCATAGAGGTACTGGGTTATAAGGTCATGGCTCATTCACAGGACTCAAAATTGTTTGCTCAAATATATAATACTTTACAAGGTTTTATAAAGAACTTGAGCCCTGCTCCCTCAAGAAATATACCTACAGACCCCTGGATATACAGATCCCACCATGAGAAACACCGTTCTGCATCGTTTCTCAGTCATAATGACCGCAGAGTCATTTCCATTTCAGAGGCATCCCATCCTCCAATCCAACCATGACCCGAAACTCACATACACTTCTATTTCTTCTAACCTGGTTTCTATGCTAATCATTTTAGTATAATCATATTCTTACTTATTTCCAGTGATCTCTATATATGCAAGTTGAGTAAGCACTTGTCAAACAGTCCTTCTATAAATTCTATAGAAGGCAGCATCCTACAGGTTATGGTTGATAAAGAGTAAAGCAGGGGTCTGCCTTAAAGAAATTTACAATTTGGGTGTGGAGGCCTAGATTAACAAATTAATACATAGCCTACCATATAACTCAGTATAGTGTTTTACAACTTGCACTCGTTTTTACACTGTTTTGCATTTTTAGGATATATTTTACAAGTGATTCATATTTGATGATGTTACTTTGCTTCTCAAATTAGGGTTTAAGAAACATGCTCAAAAATCACAGGATTAGGGGCGCCTGGGTGGCTCAGTGGGTTAAAGCCTCTGCCTTCGGCTCAGGTCATGATCTCGGGGTCCTGGGATCGAGCCCCGCATCGGCTCTCTGCTCAGCGGGGAGCCTGCTTCCCCCCTCTCTCTGCCTGCCTCTCTGCCTACTTGTGATCTCTCTCTCTCTCTGTCAAATAAATAAATAAAATCTTTAAAAAAAAAAAATCACAGGATTAAATATAGCACCACCTTCTGGGGCATGAGTTTCACTTACATTTAGGGTTAGGGGAGAGGCTGTGCTCAAGAATGTAACTGTTTTAAAATTTTACTTTATATTTTTACCTATAAAGATATAATTGCAGAGAAGAATGCAAAATGTGAATGATTTTTTTCAAAATCAATCATAAGCTTTCCATGAAGTGTCGTTTGCGATTTTCAATGGACTTTTATAGATTCTACCCTCAACTTAATGTAAAGAGTGATAAGTGGGGTCTCCTGTCTCAGTTGCTATTCAACATTGTACGAGAGGTCCTAGTCACTGCAATGAGGTGATAAATAAAAGGCATTTTGATTGAGGAATAAAAAAATGTAAATATTCACAGACAATATGACTGTCTACAAAGAAAACCCAATACATTAGAACCAATAACTATTTGGTAAGGTTGCATAAGAAAAGATCAATATACAAAGATCAACCTATTTCCATACATAAGGGATAAACAATCAGAAATTGAATAAAAAACTTGAACTATAGCATCAAAAATATCGAAGACTAAGGCATGAATCTGACGAGCTGTGCAAGACCTATATGCTGAAAACTGTCAGACACTGGTGAGAGCAGTTAAAGAAAACATATAGATGGGTCAGAAGACTCAGCATTCATTGTTAAGATGTCAATTCTCCTCAACTAATATACAGATTCAATGCAATGTCAATAAAAGTTTTTTTTTCTTTTTTTAACTAATAAACTACTAAGACCATGAAAATCCAGGACGTAGACTGGAAAAAAATACCTGCAAAGTAAATATTTGATTGGATTTGCATCCAGAATACACACACACCTACATACACACATACACATTCACACACAGAGTTTGCTATAGACAAAATATACCTCAATAAAAACTTAAACATTAAAACAAATTGAAAAAGGCAATCTCTAGTTTCAGAAGGATTCTTATCTCACTTAAAAAATCAGTTTTGAGAAGCATGAGTTTATGTGATCCTTAAGGTCAGGAAATAAAACTTCTATTTTTTCTTTCCTTTCCACCAGGGACTGAAACCACACACACAAGGCTTAACAAATATAACCCAATAACTCAATTCAGAAATATAATTATCTCACAAGCAAGCAGCCTGGAAGAAGGATGTGTCAGGCTTGGCAGCTCAATAATTTCTTCAAGGATGTAAGTTTTCTCTGTCCTTCTGCTTGGCCATCTTTAGCATTTTGGCTTTTCATTCTTAGGCTTATCACCTCATTGTCAGAGAATGGCTAACACCATCACATTCTCCTGCCACAGCCTCCAGGGGAGTAAGCGATGCAGGATAAGAGAAAGGAGTCCTCCTTCCTGTGGCTCTCTATTTAGATGAAATAAGATCTTTCCCAGAAGTCCCTTGGGTCACTTACCCGGGAGTAGACCAATCCGTTTCAAAGAAGACTAAGATTACCATAAATCTGGCTTCAACCTATTAGACATCTAGGACAGTGTGTGGCCCTCAACAAAATCACGATTCTCTTAACAAAGAAGAAAAGAGATAAATGACTGGTAGGCAACTGAAAATGTCTTCTACAATTGTTGACTAGTAAATAGAAATTCTGAAGAGCTTTTTACTTTCCTTAACTCTCTATTCTTCATATTCTATGAAAGAAGCATGAATGTGAATGTTTGCTTATTCACAGAGTCTCCCACCTCTCAGAACAAGCATTTCTGGTGGTTTATAATACAATTTATGCTTCAAAATAAGGGTAAATAACCTAAGCCAAACTGAAAGAGAAAGAGAGTGAAGGTATGGCATCAGTGCTGGTAACTGGGAAGTGTGCCAGGACCAAGCATTTGAAAACCCACCGCTGCCACTGAGCACATAATGATTTCTGAATCTTAAAGAAATAAGAATGGAAAGGAAAACATGCTTCATCAAATAGGTCTTGGTGTGGACAATACAGAATATGACACATTCACTTCCGTTGCAATGTTTATATCATTTCTTAAGATCATTTCCCTTTTTACTAGTGACATTTTCTTCAGAAACAATTAAAATTAGTTCACACTCTCTGTGCGGTAGGGCCCTAAAGTTGGGTTTAGTGTAAAAAGCCTCAGATATATATTACTGAGAATGAGACATCCCAGGGCTAACCATTTTCTATGTATTATAAAATACTGGAAATTGAATATGGTAGGGATTCATGTGGACTCAAATCAGTCTGAAATTCTTAGTAAAGGTTTCTCCTGTGTGATTTTGAAAAAAAAAAAATTCATCAATAAAAGTTCCCTATGCTCAAAACTTCAACAATGTTGTAGGTGAAAGCTCTGGGACATGAAAAAATCAAGTATGTTGGAACACAGCCTGGGACTCAAAAACCTAGCTTGAATCATCGTTCTACCAACAACCAGCTATGGGATCCTGAGCAAACTCTTTAAATGCTTTTCGTCCTTAGCTTACTCCGATTACACCTATGAAATAATAGAGTCAGACAATTTGGTCTCTGCGGTCTATTCAAGCTTTATCTGCCAAAGGGGCAACATTTAGAAAAAGGACAAAACTATTTAAATAAATATACTTAAATTCCTAAGGGCTTTTTAATATACAACCAGACATCAAAGGATATTATATAATAATGTTTCAGAGTTGAAAAAAAATTTTAACACCACAAAAATTTTCCTTTTCTCTCAATTCCTGAATTTGTGACTCGTCCCAGAGACAGAGAAAACCAGGCACTGGGAGTACACTTTCCTCCCAATTCCTTGCATAGAAGTTGATACACTCAACCTAACAGCATCTAACAGCAAAGCAACTTCAGTTTAAGATTCCAACATTAACAATCAACCCATGTTCATGTAACAAACACCAATACCCCCAAGTCCTTCCATTAATTCCTTTAAATCTCAAGTTTGACATTAAGTGTTCAAAAATGGAAATAACCTACATACAGTTCCAGTGACAGTGCAATAAACAGTAAGTGAAGGGGAAAAAAATCTGTTAGCATCCAAATATTAAAGCTACTAAACCAAAAATGTTCAGTGTAGAGTTTATTCCCTTGAAGACTAGCAAATTCCTTCAACATTCTGAAATAACTATGCATAACCCGAAGTTATCATGAATGATTCCTGACTTACTTCTGCACAGTAACTTAGGCACAAGAGAATGTGTCTGAATCAACCACAAAGCGAGCAGATACCATTACGGTAAGTCCCATACCGATGTTCAGCTGACGAGCATTCCAGAAAGACCTCTGAGCACCGACGACAAGTTACTGAAATATTAAATACCTCTTCTGATTTTTCACAAAGGGTTTCAAATCACAAATTATTTAACTAAGATAATACGCAAGTTCTTTAATTTTGAATGATTTTCAAAATGTAAGATATTAAACAAACAAACAAAATGAGAAAACGAAAAAGAAAAAGAAAAAACATCAGTCTAGATGGAATCCCACCCAATGAAAACGAAATTTCATGGAGAAAAAATAAGTCCACAATCTCACAATGAGGATGGAAACAATCACCTCAAGCATGGATCAGTGCAGATATTATTATGCAAATCGGAGTACAGGAGAAGGGAGTCGTCAGTTTTGGGGTGACTGGGAGAGTCACATGAAAGATACACAGGCACGGCCATACAGAATTAATAATACCCTGACATTATTTGCCTCTTCATCTTATGCAAATGTTTTCAAAACTGAAGTTGTAAAGGCTTTTTATTTTACTTTTTACTTTACTTTATGGACATTCAAGCTCACTTCCCTTAGTACTGATGTCCGAATCATTGTTACAGCCTGTGACATTTACTCTGTATTTTTCATTACTGAATGCCATACCTAAACCATGGCTATATACAGTTAAACAATATATAAAAACATATAGTGATATAATGTCTATCAACCTGTAAAAGTTCTGCATTTAAAAACCACTGATCATACACATGCTAGTTACCAAATACTTGTATTTTATAAAATTGGCGAAATAAGAAAATTTTGAGGCAGACAGGTTAGCTAAACTAAGCTAAACTAAGAGTATAAGGCTATAAAGTATGAAGACATCCTGAGTAATATGAAAAACAACGATAACACAATTTTCTACCTTTGTTGAATATTTTAACTTCCTGTGCACAACTTTAATCTATTGTTTAATTCCGGGTCAAAATGAAGTAACCCAAATATGCACTCTGTTATATAAAAGGCCAGAGGATGAAATTACATCTCTCTCTAATAAGGTCCTTTGAAATCCTATGCTAAAGTAACTTCGCAGCCAAATTATTTTTCTTCTGTTAATGCTGATTGAGCAGTAAATAATAACTAGGAGAAAAACAAACATGTAAAATAAAGTATTTCACATCTTTGCTTGAGCTTTCTTAAATGACCCCCATCTACTAACTTTAATACAGGCTCAAAGAAAGGCAATTATTTCCTCAGCCTCTAAATAAAGCAATAATTCAACTGCAGTTTTCAGGGGGCAAACTTGAATTTCAACATGTTAAGAAGCTGTATAGGAAAGTATGCAAATTTTAGTGTTGAGGTTGAAACAAACCAAAAAATCTCATTTTGCAACACAGGGCTGTGGTGATGACCTTGGCTTGATAACGTGCTCGAGCTTCTTAGCCTCCATTTTTGCATCCGTAAAATAACAGATTCGACCAGTGTAACCTCTAAAGGTCCCACCACTTGTAGAACAAGCCCTCAGTCTTCCCTACCAAGCATGTTAATATGAAAAGGAGATAAAGTGGGCAGAACACTTAACGCAAAAGAAATGTGAGTGTACTTTTGATCTTCCTACAGATCCTGATGTAAAAAAAATCAGCAGAGACCCCTAAATCCACCTAAGCCATTTTTTAATGAAAAATAACTGACATACAATATTATATTTGTTTCAGGTATACAACACAGTGATTTTATATTTATATGCATTATGAAATAGTCACCACAATAAGTCTAGTTACTACCTGTCACCATACAAGGTTATTAAGCCCCTTTTTAAATCAGTAGATTGAAAAATAAATACCATCTATTTTATCGTCTTCAGTCTACCCCTTCATATTATTTCTGGTGTGACAGACCTGTGAATTAAAGAAAAATGTTAATAGAAAAAAAAAATGAACACAGACCAAATTTTTTTTCTTCTTATATATGAACACTTACAAAATTTCAAAATTTTGTTGTTGTTGTTGAAGGCATGGGTCAGGGTGGAAGACTAAAAAATATAGAGCATTTTCCCAGCACATACCTCACAGAGTTAATATTGTTGGTTCAGGAGGCTCAGTTAAAATCCTGCTCTCCTACCTGCTAGCTGGGTGACCCCTCCCCTATAAACTGGCGGATAATAATAGCGCCCACCTCATCAAGCCATGAGAATTAATTGAGTTAATGTACATAAAGCACTCAGAAAGCCCACGTGAGGACCACAAAAGTGTTAGCTGTGAGCATCTGGGGCTCACGATCCAGTTATAATCCACTGGCCATGTCTGTCCACTGTAGCACTTCGGGCAAAATAATGAAAGCTAAGGAAAGTAAGTAGGCAATGTTTGTCCTTCCTTTTTAACTCGTTTGTTGTTTTTGTAGACCTTTTACCCTGCTATCCTGGTTCCTGCCAAGAGAGTTGACGTGAACTTAACATACTAACTCTTGTAGGGGTATTTACATTCTACAGAAGTCTGGGCAGAGAAATCAATCCTCAACCCAAGAAGATATGAAACGATAGAATTTCATGTACTTTGAGACAAGTATTTTTCATTCTGACTCTCTCGACAAATTTGACACAATCACATCTAAATAATAGGCTCTTCTTTTTCATTGGAAATACTGATATCCAAAGAAAACACAGCAAGCAGTTTCTTCCAGAGATGAGAGGCATTTTCATTAACCACAAAAGTGTTTGTTTTCTCTTGTCTCTTTTTAATGGTTTCAATGTAAAAAAAAATAAACTTCCAATGCTAACACCTAGTCTTTAGTCCTTGTCAATGTGACCTACTTTGCTAAAGGAAAACTGAAAATATCTCTCAATAATCTGTGTATGGAGTTCTAAGGGATTCCCTACCATTTTTTAAAGTAATAGCTATTGCTAATCTTTTTTATACCACTTAAGTATTTAATCCTACCATTCTTCCATCCACTTCCTGATCTTGTCTGAACAAATGTACTTCCTTCCTGTGTTACTAAAAAACCAAATTCCAGCAAGGGAGAGCACCTTGGAATATTCAAAACTACAGGCATTCTCTACCATTTTCAGAGTCAGAGCGTGCTACCCCTCCCTCATCCCAATGTTATCGTCTTCATTCTGACCTCTACTGGGCTCCATTATCACTTCTGCAACAACGTGAGCCCACTGTGCCTTTCTCCCCTGTCATCGACCACACACAAGCCTCCTTTTGTTTGAAAAAGGTGCTCCCTTCAATTACTGTTCTGTTTCTCTTTAAACACACAAGCTTCCTCTTACTTCCTCCTCTTCCCTGTACTGAGCCTCTGAGATGTCTCTTCTTACCACAACTCAAGTGAGACTGTATTCCAAAGTGCCACCAATGACCTTCTAATCAACCAATGAGACAGCCTGTTTCTCAGTCCCCATTCTGCTTGACCTCTTGAAATGTCAGATAGTGAGGACCAGTTCCTCCCGAAAATTATCTTGGTCCTTAGCTCTGAAAACAGTATTATCCTGATCTTTTTTCTGTTACCCTATCTCTTCCGTCTGTCCTGACCCATCTTCCTCCTTCTGCCTCAGAAACATGGTCTTCTCCCAGTTTTATCTACGTAAACCAGACGTCATTTCCTCCTATACAGCGCCTCAAGGAAAACACTGTTCTGCTCCACATGGCCAGCCCAGACCCCTCTTCCATGGTACAATAGAGCTTCACAGGTTGCTTGTTTGACACGTTCTCTACAGTTCTAAATTCAAACACATCTTTCTCTTAAGTCACTGACACTTACTCTTGAAACCTCCTACTATTCTAAACTCGAAACTCCAGGATAATCCTTGCCTTTTCTTTCTCCACATCCACTGTTCACCATTCCTCCTATTCACTCTGTTTGGCTGGTTACCAAGTTCAGCAAAGCTTTCTCTTCAAGTTCTCTTCCTTGATACTTTCCTTGCTTTCTTTCCACTGTCACATCATTAGTTTACACCAGAAGCAGGCCAAGTATGGGCCACAGCCTGCCATATGTTGATGTAAATAAAGTTTTATTAGAACACAGACATGACCATCCACGTATGCGTTGTTTATGGCTGCTCTCACACTCCACCAGCAGAAGTAAGTAGCTGTACGGAGACTTGATGGACAGAAAACCCAAAATTATTTCTTGTCCTTCCTTTTACAGAAAAAAAGTCTGTTTGCCTGGTTTACGTCCTTTTCAGCTCACACGTAAACTGCTTCAAGATCTCCCAAACCATCTTCCATGCCCAGTTTCACACTTTGACTAATCTTCCCACCATCTGGTTAATTTTCCTAAAACATCATCTTAAAAATATTACTCTCTTGCTCAAAAATTATGTAACTTTCCATTATGTCCAAGATAAAAGTCCCAAAAGACAGGGCAGTATCTTATACATCTCTATACTTCATGTAGTGACAAGCATCATGCTGGACAAGAAGCAACATGTAAATATCTAAGCTTGACTTCAAAGATCTTTTTTAGTCTGGTCTCAGGATTTCTCAGCTTGATGCCCACCACTCTCCACCTTCATCCCCACAGAGCTTCTGATTCAGAAATTCTAATTCATCCACAGTTTTTGTACAGAATTTATTGTCTTCTATTTTACACTTCTTAGTCTTCACTCCTGCCAGGCCAGGATAGGTCTTCTTGTGTCCAAACAATTTTCTCAACTTTCAAGATCCAGTTAAGGTATGATTTAGCCTACCTACAATTCTTGTCTTGACCTTTCTTAAACTGAATAGTACTTATTATTCTCCACTGCTAACTTGGCAATATTGTTTTGCTTTCTTACCTAAATTCTGTATGAATATGTTTGCCTTTTCATCCCAGTTCCCTCAACAATTTAGGATAACATATCGCAGTAAATGTTCAGATAAACTTCCTCAAATATTTTGCAGGGAATATATACATAAGCCAATAACTCACTGAAAGCAGACATAACAAAGACCAGTGATTCTTGCCTCCACCCAGAAGACATCTATAGCCATTTTTGATTGTCACTAAAGAGAGAAAGTAGGGGAGGGAAATGAGTGCTACTGACACCTAGTGGGTAGATACCAGAAATGCTTCTGCACATTATACAACACACAGGACAGCCCCCCAACTGCAAAGAACCATCCGGCCCAAATTGTTGATAATGCTAACACTGAGAAACCCTGAGGTAGGTCAATTCTTTGCTAATTTGTAATGCCTAGAAACCTCATATCTACAAACACAGCAATCAGAAAATAATAAATATTTGTTGGCTGATTTCTATATATTTATGGCTTTATTACTTGGATCAAAACACAAAGAAGTGAATGACATCTCAATACTTATTTAGCTGTATCTCTTCCTTGAGAGAGTCCAACCCAGTAACCATTAATGCATATATAATATGTGATTTTTTAAAAATTTGGAAGAAAACATATCGAAAGAAAACTTGCTGATTGTGGCAACATACAGGTATGGCATAACTCAGTATTTATAAGTATTATGGTAGTAAGATTAAGCAACCACCTTAAGTAAACTGTTGTCTCCTTAACCTCTAAATGTGTGTGCCCCAGAATTCAGTCCTTTTAATTTGTCTCTATCTAGGCTTACTCTCTTGGTGATCTCAACCAATATTCTTTCTTTAAATAGCACGGATACATTGAAGCTTCCCAAATTTATATTTTGAGTCCAACCTTCTCTCCTGAATTCCAAATGGTTACATCTAACTGACTTCCTAGCATTTCTACTCATATGTCTAATATCAGGTCAAACTTAACATGTCTCTATGAACTCAATTGCTTAATACTCTCCCAGAAATCTGTCCTCCACACAGTGTCTCAGCCATCCAGCATCATTCGATCTTAGGGTTCCGCCATCTTGACCTGAAGCCTCCTCCTCATTTTTCACACTAGGGGAACATAAGGACCAAAGAATCACGCAGCAGCTTCTCACTGCTTCCACCTGGAAATGATATGCACATCACTTCCCTTTGCATTTCATTTGCTGAAACTAGTCCTATTGTCCTATCTAAATGTAAGGAGGCTAGAAAGTGTAGTTCCCAATGCACCAGAAAAGAGGAGTATGAAACAGCATTGGTGAAAACACAGTAATGTCTCTGCTCCCATGTCTAAAACTGAACTCCTGGATCTCCACCCTCAATCCGTTCCTTCTAAGTTAACCTATTTCAGTAAATGCCATGCCATCCTTCCCACTGCTCAGGATGAAAACCTTGAAGCCATCTTTGACTCCTTTCTCTCACAACTGATACCCAACCCATCAGCAAGTCCTCTGGCTCCACCTTCAAGACATATCCTGAATCCAATCACTTCGCACCACCACTCCCCCTCCCCCCATTTCTATCTTGTCCATTTCACATCTGGGTACTGCAACGGTCCAGTTTCTACTCTTGTCATCATAACTGTCATTTTTAACACAGCAGACAGGGTGATCTTTTAAAAACTTAAGTCACATCATGTCGCCCCTAAGCTCAAAACCCTCCAAACACTTCCCAAGTCGCTGAGGTTAAAGCCGGAGCTCTTAAAATGGCCTAAAAACCCCCACATACTCTGTACTCCTCCACCTCACTTCCAACCTGATTACCTCTTTATCTCCACCTTGCTTTCCCCACCACTGCCAGCAACATTGGCCTCTTTCTATCCTTTGAACATATGAGCTGTGCTGCCACCTTAGTTTCATAGTTGCTGTCTCCTCTAACCAAGCCCACTTTCCCCAGATACCCACAGGGCTCACTCCTTTACCTTCCCCAAATCTTTGCGCAAACACCATTTTCTTGGTAAGATCCCCCCAACTCCTCTTCCAAAACTGCAGCCTTCCCTTTCCACCTACCTTGCCCCCAGAACTTCCTATCCTCCTCCCTACTTTATCTGATTTTCCTCCTTACACTTATTATCATCCAACATACTCTACTTGTTTACTGTTCATCTCCCGCAACTAGAATATAAGCTCCATGGGAATAATAGTATTTGTCCATTTTGTCCACCATGGGTTTCTAAAATCTAAAAACATGCTTCAAATATAGCAGTTCTTCACAAATATTCACTGAATAAATTAGTTGCCACTGTCCAAAACTCATTTTAAGATAACTTTAGAACTCAGGGGCCTGGGTGCCCCCCTGAGGGGCCTGCCTGAGTCAGTTAAGCGTTTGACTCTTGGTTTCGGCTTAGGTCATTGTCTCATGGGTTGTGAGATTGAGGCCCACGTCAGGCTCGGGGCTCAGTGTGGAGTCTGCTTGGAGAGTCTCTCCCTCTGCCCTCCCCCTACTTGCACACCCATGCGCATGCTCTCTCTCTCAAATAAATAAATCTTTAAACAAAAATAAAATAACTTTAGAAGTCGACATAACGTCTTACAGTCTTATAGGAAACAAAAATTGGGGGAGGACAGAAATGGCGTTATATTTATCTTTTAATCCTCAGTTTAACAAAGTTCCTGAAAGAGAGCGAGGAATCTTTAAATATTTCTTTAACTGAATTTGTTGAATTGTCATTCATTTTTCATACATTCTGCTATCTTATGACTGTCTGCTCAAAATATTTAGTAATGAAAATTATACAGTGGATTTGTAATGATGGGAGAATAACTTCTATTTCTCACCAAGACCCAGGGTATTTAAACATTTGCTCTTTATTTGAATAAGCTGAGATCAAGTTGAGTTTTTAATGCGTACTTAAAGACATCAAGTGTATTGAAGGGTCTGAAAACCATTTGAGTTGATCAAAGCAGGTAAGATAATACATTTAGCAGTATAGATTCTGGAAGGGGACTACTTGTAAGATCACATCTGTCAGTGCACCATTCTAGCTGTCACAACTCTGAGTAAGATCTCCAAGATCAGCTTCAGGCCGCCCTGTGGGGCAGTTTAATGAGATGAGTCACATAAAGCACTATCAAGGAATGTAAGCTCTTTTCATCAGCCAACATTTTCCATTTGCTGTACACCTTACAGAAAAAGTTACATTACATTAATTTTCCCATTTCTCAGAATTATTAAAGAAATAGATTACATTTATATCACAAACAGTTATTTTCATTTTAATTATTAAGACAGAATTATTGGGCAGTCGAAGGACCATACATAAGTTGCAAATTCAGATAAGAGACTTTTGGTACCTGAAGATACCATGGCTCTTATTTGCATCTATACTCTCCAAGCAAAGTACTCAGAGCTGCAGACAACTATCCAGCCCCAGATCAGCAGGTGTGAGGCTCTCTGCCACTCCCCCTCCTTACCAAGTCCGTGGCAGGTTGCACTAAGATGATAACGTTTCTCTTCCACTGAGCCAGAAGGAAGCTTGAGGTTCCTTCTCAACAGGGGCAACTGCTACCAACTGATCACAGGTGACAGAAGAAAAGCCTAACATTTACTCTCCAGATCACAGCAAATGGCATGCAATCACAATCCATATTCTGTACAATATGGGGCTACCCCTCTTTGTCTACAAGTATATTCTAAAATTTGTGGAGAGGTTTTAATAAAATTAAATCATAATTTTTGGAGGTCATGAAAGATGATTCGTGGAATCTTTTCATGAATCCTTACCAACACATGCAAAAACGTAGAGATTCAGAGTTAGAAAATTGTGAAAAATGAAAGAGTAAGCCTAGGGCGCGTGAGTGGCTCAGTGGGTTAAAGCCTCTGCCTTCGTCTCAGGTCATGATCCCAGGGTCCTGGGATTGAGCCCCACATCGGGCTCTCTGCTCGGCAGGGAGCTTGCTTCCCCCTCTCTCTCTGCCTGCCTCTCTGCCTACTTGTGATCTCTCTCCTCTCTGTCGAATACATAAATAAAATCTTTAAAAAAAAAAAAAGAAAAAGAAAAGAAAGAGTAAGCCTTAGCGACTAATAAAAATTAAAAATTAAATTTTCTGTACCTACTTTTTAGGTACTCTATTATATAATTGAAAAGTAAAAATATCATTGGCAATTGGGAGTTACAATACTTTTGAAAGTGATTTAGCTTTAGGCAAAATTCCAATGAACTCTGAAACATACTGTCCAATTGGGTGGTGCAAAAAATACCTGTTGTGAACATGATTCTTATGATTAATTTAAAGGCCAAGTTCTTCCTAACAGATTTGTAGCCTCAAAAATAATCTGATTTTGTTTAGATCAGAATAAAATACATTGCATGATGATGTTCAAATTGATTTAGAGTATCTAAGGAAAAAAATAATAAAATAATGGGATTCCAGGATTTTGACAATGCCACATTATCAAAAATGAAAAATCGATTTAAACTGAAGGTAACCAAAATAACTATTTTATAGCATGGTGTTGAAACATTGACAGAAATTGGTGATTCTGAAGCTCTACATCTAAAGGGTAATTTGGCTGACATATCAATTCCATACAACAGCTAGAAACTGTCCAAAAGACTCAGAAAAGAGCACAGGTTTTTAAAGATGGGTTAGTCCAACTTTTATTTTAACATGGACTGGACTGGAAGAGATTATGTTGAGTGAAATAAGTCAAGCAGAGAAAGTCAATTATCATATGGTCTCACTTACGGGTGGAGCGTAAGGAAAAACATGGAGGACATTGTGAGAGGGAGGGGAGGGATGAATTTGGAGGAAATCGGAGGGGTGAAGAACCATGAGAGACTGTGAACTCA
>CM052886.1:27073313-27110056 GCA_028534135.1 Potos flavus
TTTGATGCAAAAAAAATAAATACTATTATTATCTACAAATATATATAAACTTCTAAAAACACTGCTGCAACATATATATAATATGGATCTAATGGATGTGAATTTAGACCTCACTAACTGGAATACGTCATCAATAATGAGTTAAGTAATTCAAGTTAAGTGTAACAATGTTGATATATGTAGCAATATTCAGGCCCTTAATGTCTAATATTAGGGAATGCCATCCTACAGTAAAAATTTTATTCTCCCTCAGTCTACTTGGTAGTCATTAATGCTTTACTCCAAACACACAGTACTTAAAATTCACAAGCAATATCTTTTTCCCCAAACTTCTAGCTTGACGATAAATTTAAGCAATACTCCCCTCACTTTGATATGAATGAATAAGATGAGGAAAAAAGTGTATGGACAATCATCCAAATAGGACTTGAATATATCTCATTGTATAAGGATAGTATAGAAGCTATAAAAACAATAAATATTGCTCAGTCTTTATTTGAATACAGGGAATATAACATATTTCACAGTATCAAAGGAACTTCTGATTATTAGTATAGATACCGCTATTCATATTTATTTCTATTAACGACATTTAGTTAAAAACCATAGTCAGCTATAACTGGATATAAAACTATTTCTCAATAATTATGAAATTCTAATATAGAATTTCAGACAAATAGGAAAACTAAACCTTACTTTAATTGCTGGCCTTCTAAAATTCCCTAGATGCTCTCAGCCAGACTGCAAAATAAGATCCAGATATAATGCAAAAAAAAAAAAAAAAATTTATTTAAGAACCACACTTTGTTTTGATTACATGCTACTAAGTGAGTATTATATGTTAGGTGCAATTTTTAAAAAATGTAAGTGAAACATGAAATCATGAGTCAGTAATCCATTTTGAGAATAACATTTTGGCTTTCTAAAATTCCTCAGGCTATTCAATAACATACCTTAGTATGTAACAGTATATAAAAGCTTTTGAAGAAAACATTCGTTAAATGTCAGCAAGAATTGTGCTAAGAAGTAAGGATACAAGATGAACAGGACTCGCTATTACTCTTAAGTAGTTTATAATCCAGTAGAGAGGTAAATAAACAGATAAGATTTCAGTTCTGTGGGGTAAGTCCCGGGATGGAGGTAAATGCCATTGGCAGCACACTGTAGAGGCCCCTGACAGCCTGGGGAAGAAAGAGGCCCTCTCAGAGGGACTGAAACCCACAGCAAGTCTTCCAGATTTACGAGTTACCTGGATGGAGCAGAGGCCCATTTGGGAAGAGGCTACAGCTCTAGCAAAGACACAGAAACCTCAGAGAACCTGCAAGATTCAGGGAACCAAAAGAAGCCAGAGAGAATACTGGAGAGACTGAGGTAAGGAACTGCGTCTGTGTGCTTCACTGAATGCTTGGGACTTTCTCTTCAGGGCAAGAAAGGGCCCGTGAAGGATATTAAGTAGAACAGCAACATGACTGGGTATGTATTTCAGAAAGACCACTCTAGAAGCAACTGAAAGCAGAAAAAGACAGTCAAGAGATAAACAACTAGAGATCCAAATAAGAGCTGGAGCAGAGTGAACACTCTGAGAGATACTAAAAATTAAGGTGAGATAAGAGTTTAAAATGGAGATGAGGGAGAGTAGGATGAGTCCCTGCTTTCTGACTTAATCCACTCTGTGGCTGAGGATGCCAGCCTCGGAGATGAGAAGAACCTGAACAGAAAAGAGGGGGAGAAAAACTGGTAGAGGGGAGCTTGTGAGTTCAGTTGTCATATGCTGAGTTTGTAAACTTATGCGCCTCCAGGCAGGGCTGTCGCCAGAAGGTAACTGGATACGCAAGAATGAATGCATACTCTTTAAAGACCATCTGAATATGTCAGGTAATTGTAATAACATCTAACATTCACCACGTTTCTACTCGAAGCAGGGCATATGTTAAGCCTTTCATATAGCTTCCTTTTATTATCCTCCCCGCACTACACATGAAGAAGAGTTTAAGTAATTCCCTAATGGTTACAGAGTACTGAAGTGTCAGGGATTTCTGATTTCAAGCTCAAGTCCTTACCCACTATACTATGCTGTGTCTGCAAAATCCATTACAGGTTTTAGGACGAGATAAACATGGGTTCAGTTCTAATCTCTGCTACTTAACAGCCGAGTGACCCTGACACTCTCTGAGCCATAGTTTCCCCACCTGTAAAACGGTGACCCTAACAATTACATCACAAGACGATTACTTGGAGAGAAAATATGGAAAATGCTAGATTGAATCTATATGTGCAATAACTGGTACCCACTGTTATGTCTATGCCTAGAGAAGGAATTCTTCTGTGATCTGAGCAAATTTCCTTTCATCTTATTATGAACTTTCTTTTAATTCTACTCTATTTTTTCTATATCTTAATAAAGGCTAAGTATCATTTTTCAAAATATTTGAAACATACGCTATAAAATTTAATGTTATTTAAAGAATTCACTCAAATAGAAATCATTTCAATGTAAATGAATGATTCAATTTTTTTGACATTTCTTATAGTGATGAATGTCAAAATAAGAAAACCCTAAAGCCATAAGGCAGGCTGATGTTCTGGAAAGAGCTTTGGACTTGGAGTCAGAAGACCTGTGTGAAGTCCCAAGTCTGCTGTTTACTCGCCGTGGCATCACAGGCATGTCATTAACAGTCCCAAGGGTCCCTCTGTGCATGTAGGAGATGCACAGATTGGCCTCTCTGTTCTTCTAAATCTAAGGACGCTGAAGGAGAAAGGCTTTACAATCTTTATAAAACCAAAGCCCTTCTTAGGTCATTAACACTTGACACAAACTTCAAGCTTCCTGTGTTTTAAACCAAAAATGCCCACTCTTTGATGGTCCATCAAACCACTCCACAGAGCAGGAGCTCCCAATTTGACTCTGACCAGATGACACCCCCTCAGGTGGAGAGTTCTGTGTAAAGGGTGGGGGGTGGGCGGGGGGGTGGAAGTGGAGAGCATTCTTTCTTTTTCTCAAAATCACCCCCATTCTCACCACAAATTCGGTAGCTGAGTTTGAGCTGAGAAGCCAGAAAGCCACACCAGATTTCTGGTTTTCAAACCTGGCTGCACATTAGCAACACCAGGAACTTAAAAAAAAAAAAAAAAAAAAAAAATTTGTTTTTAAACGTTGAGCTTCATAACCCTAAAATAACACCAGAGGAAACTGTGTATGATTTACAAATGCTGGGTTTCACTTTGTAAAAGGTCATGTGAAACATCTTGCATAATAACCTCACTCTAATGTTAAACATAAAAACATATTCTCTTTAACCTCCACTACACTGAAAACAAATATTCCTTCTTGAGGATACACACACAACTAGATTCACTGCCCCAGTCTGCTGGGACTGCACCTGCATTACCTCTGAAAGTTCCATGTCCCAGGTGACCCCAGGGTCTCGGGAAAACAGGGACAGTCGGTCAGTCTCTCACACACGCATGCGCACAAAGCTTTAAGTAACCCTCAATGTGTCAGAACAAAGTACAGATCAACAGTGGCCCTCTCCGGAAGCAGCACCGCTAAAATGACATTATTCACTCGCATACGTACATGATCTCGCTTACAGACCTGTGACACCACTGAGATCCATAAACATGCAATGGCATGTTGATATCATCATGCTACCGTCCATTTTGTTGGAGTCCACACTTCGATAACCAGCATTTAAAAAAAATAACTACTTGGACGCCCCCGCCTAATTGCTATTTGTCTAGTCAGGAAATTTTTGAACAATAACATCTCTACCATTTGGCAGACGTTTTTTATACTTTCATGGTTTTGTATTTTTGTTACATTTTTATATAATGATGCCATGTAAAATTAAATAATTTTACTTTATTCAAGATAATATACCACAAAATTACACAATGGCTGTGTCTGTAAATTAAAGACTTGGTTATCATTTTTTCTTTTAAATGAAATATTTTTAGAAACAAATTAACTTGAAATGGCATGTGTTCACCAGAACATACATTCTTCTGTATTTCAAAACCAAGCTCATCATAGAAGTATTTTCTAGAACCACATGATAATACACAAATGCACTCTCTTCTGTGGCCTCATAGAAACATTAGACTCTAAGATCAAGTCGTGATCATACAAGCTATTAAAGGACAGCATCAATCTGCATAATACACACTTGGTAGGTTCCCATGTCTCCTCACTTGTGACATGGCTAGTGGTCTGTGGGAGGAACGGGTTGGCAGTAGTGTGAAGTGTGAGCGAAGACTCCCCACTGACTTCCATCCCAAACACTAACGCATCAGTGCCATGGAGACACAACTAGTGAGTTAGGAGCAAAGGCCACATAAACTCTTTCCCTTTGAGAAAGCAGAACCTCAGAGTGACTGCCACCAATCTTGCGCGTTCTTCACTCTTGCAAAGAACTAGCAACATAAGGCAGCCCAAGAAAGCACAGGAGGACTGTGGCTGCCTTCCCTGAAATGAACAAGAGGCATGCTGGTAACATACCTTCTCCTGTTATGCTTCTGACATTCAACACTATATGCACCATCTAAGCACTTCTGGAATACCGCGAAATAAAGAAGCTGTGCAAAATTGTTTAGATTGTTGAAAACACTTGGCATGATTTAAATGCCCGAGTCTTTCTACCACTGGCTTTCCAAACAGACAATTGACAGAGACCTCAAAATGTGACCTCATTAAGCAGGAATGGCATACGTTTCCAAAGGTCTGTTTCATGGCCTTGGAAGAGAATTCAAAATTCAACTAAAAATATATATATTTAACAAAACTCTTTGATTTTTATTATATATTCCTTTTAATACGATTTTGAGTGGTTTTGCCACAACTTTTTCCAACAAACTTGAGACTGAATAAGACTTACTGATTGCTCATTTAAGTCCTGGGAGTCTTCCATGTGGTTTTCTCACTTCTCCAGCCACCCGCAAACAGAAGCAGCTTCCTTCAATTAAAAGTGGACTATCTAAAACAAAAAGATGGAAACAAAGAGGAAATATGAAAAAGTTATCTTTTTTATTTATTTGCAAATTACCAAAGCACACTATGATTTATGTGATAACAGGTAATCCATGGGAGCATTATTTTCAAAGACCAAAACTCATTAACATTATCTATAACTTATAGACCTAATGACCCTGAAAATCATATCATGGTAAAATTGGAATACGTGAAAAACTACTCAGGAATACTATAAACAAAAACATCTGAGGACAATTTTGGAGACACAGTCTGTAATAAACACTTAGAATACTATTTTGCTGAAAGAGATCTGTCATTAAGCTATTGGCAGATTAAAAATTAAGAGTCTGCATCAATACACTTTCTAAAGTACGTGAATTAAGGAAATACAGTGTGTATCTTAATATGACAGCTTGCTATAAAGGAAAATTTGTCTAAATTACCAAATGATCATTATTCAGTTTTGAAGAATAGAATGTCATAAAGTCCATGCTCAATTTTAAATAGAGAATAAAAACAACACTATTATCATAAAGAAGGCATTACAAACATATACGGGAAGGACAATTCATTAATAAACCTTAGTAAGACAGTTAATTATGCAAAAAAAGTTCATCTTTACTCCATACCATATATTTAAAAATTTCCATGCAAACTGAAGTGTAAAATAGCTCTAAGAAAAACAGGTATAATTTCTTTCGATTCCCAGATGGAGAAGGATTTTGTAACAGAAACAATGGAATACAAAACAAAAAAGCCAAACAGCCTCTTGAATCCCCTCACACCTACATCAAAAAAATTATAAAAATTAAAAGATATGTGAAAATATAAAAAGAAATATCTACACAAATATTAAATACAATAGGCTAATATCCTTAACATATAAAGAACTCTTAAATGCAAACAGAAATGCACACACGCCTCTACAGAAAATGGTCCATCATCACAAAACAATGCTCAAATTCATTAATAAATACAATGCAATTTAAAATAGCGATGATGCATTTGTGGCCCTCCAAATCCTAATTTTAAAAATAAGAAGAATATGAGTTTAAAAAAAGATTTATGTGAAAAGTGTTTCTCACAGGCATCAATTAGATTAAACTGCTAAACTCAAGGAATATTTAGTGGCATCGAAATTCTCTGAAGATACAATTTAAGTGAAAGATGAGTATTTCAGTAAGTGTTCTTTAGAAACAACATTTTCCCCAGTTTTTTGAAATTCAACATACACAGGTGTTTTGCTCCATTTTACAAAATTCATACATGTCCTACTACAACCAGGCAGATGTGGCTTTAATTTCTTTTCTTTTCTACATTGCACTACTTTCTACAATGAACCTAATACTTACCTTATTAGAATACAAGACGTTTTAAAAATTACAAAGGAAATTTAAAATGTAGCTTGTACATTGTTTTATGCCTATAAGACCCAGAGACACAGATTAAAGATTTTTTTTCAATCTTAAGAGTTAAAAGTCATAAAATAGGAATGTAACTTGTATGTATGTAATGTGACAGTCTCCATGAGACACTGATTAAATATACTCCAAAACCAGGAAAGTGTCCCTTTAAAGAACAACACAATTTTACAGCATATGTGATATGAAGGAGGAAGGGTAAGTATGAAGCACACTGAGAGATGTGGCAGTATGCACTGGGATTCAGAAAGATAAGCAGGCAGGGAGTTCAAGATGTACAAATGTTATTTTTTGTGTTGGGGGTGGACATGAGAAATGGTGACTGGAAAACCCGGGCTCTGCCTCTTACCTCACACCTCCTCCCTCTTTCATCTCCCACTCTCCCCTTCTCCCTAAGGACTGGTTCAGGGCATTTAATCTGGGTCATTCAGCCTCATTCCTAGGGATCTCTTGCTTGCTCCTCCTGTCCTTGAAGACCTCCATCCCAATCCTCAGCCCTGTATACTGCTCCCTCCCCTCATGACCAAGACCATTCAAGTCAGGCTCCCCTTGGGTATGGGTGCACCACAGTAAGTGTAGGCCACTAGTCCCGCTGATGCTGACCTTGCTAAGACTGACACCTGCCCACCTCACACGCCCTTCCTCCAACCTCCCAGAGGGAACTGTGGCAGATCATCTCCTTTAGCGGCATTTTCTCCTCACTACCTGGATAACAGACTGGCCAAGTACTCCCAAGGCTGTTATTTTTAAAAAGCACCACAAACTGGGTGGCTCTGACCAATAGAAATTTATTCTCTCGTAGTTCTGACAGCAAGAAATCCTAAATTAACGTGCTGGGAAGTCCATGCTCCTTCTCTAGACTCTAGAAAAGGATCATTCCTTGTCTCTTCCTTGTTCCTAGTTTTGCTCACAATCCTTGGCATCCTTTGGCTTGTAGATACATAACTCCAACCTCCGCTTCCATACTCAATGGTATTCTCCTCACCCATCTCTTCACTTGGCCCTTTTCTGTGTGTGCCTCTGTATCCAAATTTTCCTATTCCTAAAAGTACACCAGTCACTGGATTAGAATCTACCCTAATCCAGTAAAACCTCATCTTAACTTGATTCCTTCTGCAAAGACACTACTTCCAGAGGTGAGGGGATTAGAATTTGAACATATCTTTTAGGGGATCCAAATTCAACCCACAACATAGTTATAGTTACCACGCTAAAATGATTTTTAAGATGTCATCAAGGTTTCAATGCAGTATTTCCAGAAAGGATACCTAACAATTAAGATAAGGATATGGATCATTAGGAAAGAAGTAATTGTTTTCTAGAAGGTCCACCATCTCAGGAAGATGGTAATAACTCAAGTGAAATTAAAGATTAAGACTTCAGAAAAGATGTTGGAACATAAGAGAATTAAGCAAAAACCAGCCTTTTTTTTGTTAACCGCCCATTGAGAATCTACTTAACGTTCCAGTTGGGGAGCTATTTGCATTAATGTTCCATGTTACAACATAATACTTTGCTTTATGTTTCCTTAAAATTGAGATTGTTACTTAGTTTAACTTCTTTATGGTAACATGAATTTCTTTTTTCGCCAAACACGCTAAGGTACTAAAATATTATGAGCCCAGTGATTTTATATTATTGAACCAAGTAAAACTACCTAGGCTAATTGCAGACACAGTATTATTTTACATCATAATTTAGCACCGGTTGTTATGCTAAATCTTTTAACATTTCATCTTCGCAAATATATGAGAAAAAGACAAGAATGCTCTTCAAATCAAGTAAAAGAAGTATTACTTCATAATAAAGATATAAAATTAAGGAATAACAATAACTTCGTGCTGTTTTATGAGGCAATAATCTAGTTCCCAGCTCTCTTTCGAGGCCATTCCCCCAGAAAAAGGTGAATTTAAAAAGAAATAATAGCAAGCCCACCCATTCCATGTTAGATTTTTTCCTCCTGCAGTCAGGTTCTCAATACACAGTAAATGGATGATATCTTTTTCTTCAACTCTGCTTTAGAAAAAGTAAGTTATAAACTCTTGTGTCTTAGAAAATTAGAATTAAAAAAAAAACAACGAACAATTCCCCTAGTTTAAATATATAAGGAGATTCTGATATCAAGTTATAAAACAATTCTCAGAAATGGAACATGGTACTGATACCTAGTCCAGGTGTGGAGACAGCGAAGAGAAAAAGAAGTTCAGAGACGTTTGAGAAGTTTGTGGAGTTTGTGCGATCCAGCCATCACCCTCTCGACTGATCTTTCTAATCGAACCTTCAGTGAAAACGAGATTGTCCCGGCATACTTCGCTCTGGCTGAATAAACGTGAACGTGGAGGGGGTGGCTCTCTGAGCCAGGGCTGGCACGGGACAGGGACAGAGGCTGCACATGGGAATACTACACCTCTGGATGGTGCACACACATGGCACAGCCTCCCACCGGCCATTAAAGCCAGACACCTGGGCTTTGTCACTGATTCCTTGCCCACTCCTCTCCAATTCCTGAAGTTACCAAGTGCCATTAGTACCTCATAGCACTCGTTCAAATCTCTCCACGTTTCTCTCCTCACTGCTGCCACAGTAGTTTCAGCCATCAGTGGCCCTCGCCCAGACAGGGAGCAAGAACCTCTCGGGGGGGTGCCCTTCCTCCAGAGTGGCTCCCTGGACTTGACTTTTCTCTTTCTTTTTTTTTCCTAGATTTTTTGAAAAATTATTTATTTTTGAGATAGAGAGAGAGCACAAGTAGGCAGAGCAGGAGGCAGATGGAGAGGCAGAAGCAGGCTCCCCGCTGAGCAGGGAGCCCAAGGCAGGACTCGATCCCAGGACCCTGGGATCACGACCTGAGCCAAAGGTAGACACTTAACTGAGCCACCCAGGCGCCCCGTGGACTTGACTTTTCACAGTGCAGCCAGAGTGATACTTCAAGTAGAGATCTAATTGGATTCTCTTAAAACAAAGTAGAGCTTTACCCTACCTTTAGGATGAGCCAGAAATTCTTCAGTCAGTCCTCCTTGAAGCTGGGGCAGTGCCTAGCAGAACCCATTGAAGGATAACCACTAGTTCTCTGCCTTTGCTCCCTGGGGCCACTGCCTGTTCCAGGTGGGAGTTCTGAGGGAGAACTCCACCTTCCTTCTCCCCCTGGCTGTGTTCCACTGTGTTCGCCATTCCCTCATCCTGCCACCACCGACAGGATCGCCACAGCGCCCTGCAGCCGAAGGAGGGGACTGCAGCAGGGTCTCCTGGGAGGATGTGTGCACAGTACAGGCTCTGCTATAGTACAAAGGAAGAGGGAGTGGGGAAAAGACTACTACCCTCACCCACGTGCCAAATGCCTGTGATATCCCAAGGGAAAGGTAGAAGACGACCTTGTACATGGCTGCCCAAACTGGTCCCAGCACCCCCGTGCAGACCCCGAGATGTGGACAGTCCCACCCATAACCACCAACAAAGTCCGCTTTAAACGTAGATGGGGCTTTGAAGAATCTATGTACATGTGCAGAATTTCCTGGGCCAGGGGAGGGTGTCCTTCCATTACATTCTATCATCCAGAACAATAGAACTAATCTATTGTTTGACTTACAGGTTTTCAAAGGGCAGGTACATTTTTGGAAACACATTGTGTACAGAATGACACTTTGCCCACATGGGGCTATATTATAAATATACTGACCCACAGCCAGCATTTGGCACCTAACCCATTAGATTGCACAGTTCTTTCCAAGTTACACCAAATTACTTGTATCGAACAATGCATCATAATCCCTTTCTATTGCTTAGGATGGGTGCGTGGGAAAGTATCAGGCTAGTCCTCTTTCAGTGGCAAATCTCTGGGATATAAAACTTGGGCACACTCGGGGTTGGGCTCAGTTGGTTAAGCCTCTGACTCTTGTCAGATCTCGGGGTCGTGGGATTGATCCTCATGTCAGGCTCCATGTTCAGCGTTTTGTCTGCTTGAGATTCTCCCTTTCCCTCTCCCTCTGCCTTCTCATGCTCTAAATAAATAGATAGATAGATAGATAGATAGATAAAATCTAAAAAAAAAAAACAACAACTTGGGCGCTCTTTATAGACAAGTGGACAAACCTGGGTCTGCTAGGAGAGACAGAAGAGAGGTGACCCAGAAAGAGTAGCAAAAGAGAAGATGCCAAGAAAGTCCTGGCAGAATTTAAGGACCTGGATCTTATTACTCTTAAAGTCTCCACTGTTTCAGTGCCCGTCCTGCTGCTTGGCTGTTCAGTTCTTCCTTGGATTCCCTGAGGTATTCTCAAGAGTCTTCAATTAAATTCCCTCCCTTATTAAGCATACTGCCTGACATAAAACTGCAATTGTAGAGGAAGTCAAACAACTTACATTATCGTTACATTATTTGGATATTATAGCTGGACTCCAACTGTCAAAAGGGCATCACTTTCACATCCTGCACATCGAGTCACCTACGCTGCCCTCCAAATTTTACGAATGGGTCTGCAAAGCTGGGACAGGCACTGGCTGGTTCCAACAGGTCAGGTGGCACGCCAGAGAGGGAAGCCAACAGCACCAAGGACACCTAGCTCCAATTCTACAGCCCACTGTTCAGAGGAGGACATGGGCATTCTTTGACCATGCACGTGACACTCTTCCCTACCTGTGCAAAAGGAAAACAGCAAAGGTGTCCAAGAAACAGATCTGGGTGAGCAGTAATGAGCACTGTGCCTCACTTCCATCTCCTTAAATGAAACCAAACTAAAAACTAGATGCCATGCTCTTCTGAACTGTTTTGGAAGCATGTTGCAAAACAGTCCATGTAACACAAAATGTTTCAGAAGAATGGGATTAATTTCTCATGCTAAAATTATAACCAGTTCAATTTCATGCTAATCACCAAGGTCATTAGTGATAGGTTCTTTTTTTTTTTTTTTTTTTTTTTTTGGCAATCATCTTCCTGGAATTATAAATTATGATCCCTTGATTTTTGACAAGCAAAGCCAGCCAAGTTTTTTCTATGTTGTTTGTGTTTGTTCATTGTTGCTGGTGGGCTAGTTATCCTAGAAAACGCCAACCCGGTTATATAACTGGACGGTCCCAGAGGAACCTCTGAAGGGATTCTGAGCTTGAGCAACTTCTGTTACCCCACAGATACTCAGGCGGACTCTGCAGGCTCACGGGCTGCCTCTGCCGCTCCTCCCAACCTCGATCTCACAATTACCCTGCCGAGCTTTCTGTGGATCCTGGAATGGTTCATCTAGCTCTGCTTGTCTGCTAGCCTGGCAGGAAAACCATTTCAGCCCTTTCTCAGAAATAGTCTGTTTTCTCGGCCATAAGCCACTCTCTTCCATACCTGCAAAACTTTTTTGATGAAGAATATATTGACCCTATATATTACTTAACACACATCCGATGACTTTATGCCCCTCTTGAGGAAAATTTGTTGCACTTTGAGAGAATTTTAAAATACACCTCCTAAATTTAGCATTCCCCTCTTGAAACCCTAGAGATATAAAATATAGTTTTGCTAGAGGGAATATAAATTTAGTGATTCCGAATAAAGACTTCTGGATAAAGCAGTTCTGTATGTGAGTCCTTGCTTTATCACTGGATAATGGCATGGCCTTGTGATAGTTCGTAAATGCCTCTAAATATCATTCTCTCTTTTTTTTAAGATTTTTTATTTATTTATTTGACAGAGAGAAATCACAAGTAGGCAGAGAGGCAGGCAGAGAGAGAGGGGGAAGCAGGCTCCCTGCTGAGCAGAGAGCCCAATGCAGGGCTCGATCCCAGGACCCTGAGATCATGACCTGAGCCGAAGACAGAGGCTTTAACCCACTGAGCCACCCAGGTGCCCCTAAATATCATTCTCTTCATAGATAAAATAGGAACAATAATGATACCTGTATTGTATTATGTTGAGGTTAAATGAAAACACGTATTTCAAAAATACAAGCCGTTTGATTACTCATGACAGAGTGGACGAAGATCTCTGCTTCTTTATTTTGCTTTCTATATAATCAATTAAAACATTTTAACATTTTTACTGTACAGTGAGGTATTATCTGTGCAATTTCTTATGGAAACGTAAGGATTCTTAACTCTTTTCTACTAAGAATATTATATTAATCAGTGATCTCCAGAAGGTGCATTAACTACCCTATGTTTAGAGAGTAGCCAAAAGTCACCAGTCTTTGACCAATTCTCTGAACTTCTGTAAGTTTGTAAAAATGAACAATAACTTAATTACATTATTACCATTCACCCCTTTTTAGTTTGCCATTCTACATAACATCAAAGTTGTGGCTAGTTTCGTTAGTGTTGAGAGACTGATGCTGTCAGTAACAGAATTATAGATGGGTGTGTGAAAGAGAAGGGAAAATATTTTCAGAAAAGAAGTTCTGAATTGGTAAAAGCAAGAGTGAGGAGCTAGATATTAGTGAATAAATACAATTTGTTATTACTATATTTTGATATTACTAAAATGCAAACAAAGAATGACATATGTCATAAAATTGCAACAACACATCTACTCTGGATTTCTGAAAAACAAGATGAACAGTAACCAAAATTAAGGGGCAACATGAAGGCTGTTGTAGTGATCTAGGTAAGAAATCAAGGGACTCTGGACTGATGTGATGGCTGACAGACACCTGGAAAAAAGCTGGATATATAGGATAATATTAAAGACAAATCAATAGGACATAGAAAATATGTGAATATAACTCCTAAGGCAAATATG
Organism: Potos flavus; assembly: GCA_028534135.1. Classification (NCBI taxonomy): domain Eukaryota; kingdom Metazoa; phylum Chordata; class Mammalia; order Carnivora; family Procyonidae; genus Potos; species Potos flavus. The sequence goes on from CM052886.1 coordinate 27,086,413, forward strand.
ACTTGCAGGTATCATGCCATGCTGAAAAATGTACCATATGGAAAAGCTGAGAGGAAAATATATTTTTTCTTAGTGTGTTATTGTTTTAGTTGCCAGTAATTTCATATAGGAGATGGGCAGGAAACAAAAACAAGAGGCAATGTATAAAAAGAAAGTCTGAGAATTCTGTCTCTTTTATTGAAGGAGGGCTAGAAAACTCAGCCCACCATCTGACTCAGCAAGGAAGCTTGTCATATGATGGAGCCGCTGGGAAGAGAGTAAAAGCAAATAATTTCTTGAGATAAATCAAAACCTCAGTCTTGCTCAAATGTAAATTCTAAATTGTTACTGCATCTCTGGTATGGAAACCTCAAACCAAAAAACTAAAAATCAAGACTGATCCAGAGGCCTGAAATCCCCAGACTCCAGGGAAAATAAATCCAAAATTATCCCACAGGGCAGAAAGGATTCTGAGAGAGAAATTCATCAAAAATGATAAGCTACATAAGGAAACAAAATGCCACAGAGACAGCAACTGCAACAACAGGGAAATTAGAATCCAAAATCTGAGATTACAGGACAGTCTGAAAAACAGAAGTATGCTTAAAACAAAGAGACAGAAGGAATAGAAACAGTATTGAAGGAACCCCCCACTATGAAAAATAAATATACAAATTCGGGAAAGAACCATAAAAAGTGTTTTTTAAAACTATATACACTGAAATCTTATAAAAGAAATGAATGAATTAAATAGTAAATTAGATTTAGCTAAAGAAACAATTTGTGAAGTAGAAGATAGAAACTAATAAATTAACAAAAATACTCAGGACGTATGCAGCCCCTGGAGTGAAATTAATGGCAACAAAAAACAATTAACAATGCAAACATGTATTTTTCTCTCAAATTTTCCATATCACCAATTTGTCAGGAATCAAGGTGTGACAACTGAGAGTTATTTATTTTTTTTTATTTTGGGGGGTCATGCAGAATCCCATATGTAACAAAGTAAACATGAGAGATACAAAATACAACAATAAATTTGACTTACCTAAAGCCAAATTACTTGCTTGAATTCTGTCTACAGTAAATATTAGTCAGGGATGTAATTATATATGATGCCATCTGCCTTCCTAAAATTTGGGACACTTGAAATTTTTTTATCCAGAGTTTTAATTAAGGCTGGATCCAAAGTTTGAATACCTTCTTCCCGCTCAATAAATTCCACTCTAGCATCAGAGAATAAAAGCATTCCACTGACTTCATAACTGCATTCAAAGTAGAATCACATTAATAAAAAACTGTCATTATAGCTTCTAAAAACCCAAGAACTTTTTAAGGGCTAAAGATATAAGAATTCAGAAAATAATATCTTGAATAAATTTGGTGCTTTTCAATTCTATATTGTGCTTCCTTGTTGTATGTTCTGACTTCAAGGGAAACTTAGAGAATATGAATGGAATCTATAGAGTCTTATTCCTTTGTCTCAGGATCATGAGGAATATAGAAATAAGTGAGGTTTATTTACAGAATGATCATATGTGTCTGTAGATAGAACATTTGAAGTTTCTTAGCTCCAAGGAACTGAACCACCTCCTTCTCCTTTTTCTTCTTTCAGTTTTTCCTTACATATTAGTTTATAAATCTACCTTTCAGAATTTCCACTCTAGTCTACCCACCAGAGCCACAAAGCATAAACTGAATCCTGCTTTAATATGTATGGCAGGCTGTTAGATATTAAGAGAGCGCAATCATTCATGTCACCCCTAAATCTTTTTTCCTCAAGTACCCCTAGTTAATAAGACCACATCTTTAATAAAAAAAAAAAGTCCTTGTTTCCCCAGAGGGATTATGGGAGAATACACTCAGCCACAGTTACTGGGAATGCATAATTGCCTAAGAAATGCATTAAATGGAAGATAGATATGAACTAGGTCATAGTGCATCATTATTTTTAGACCATTCAATTATAAATTGACATTAAATTATTACAGATCAGCATTAATGTACAGCAAATACCACATTCATACCCAGTCAAAAATGAAAAGGAAACCCAATTAGTTGAAATGGAAATTAGTGGCAATAAATTTTCAAAGCAGTGAGAATGAACAACCTTAGGATTCTGTTTGTTTGCCGGTTTGTTGAAAACTGAATTATTCTCTAGTAAAATTAAAGAAGAGAAAAGACTAACGTTTAAGCTGCTGGAAGGTTTGGTTTGCCCAGGACTTGGACGTGCCTGGGCTTGTTTATAGAATCTATAGGTTAGGCTCCCAAGGCTCCAAGTGCTCTTGGGTCTGAGGAGCCTCCTGGGAAAGAACTCTTCCCAGGAAAGAGCTGGTGAGCCATGAAGCTGGAGCTAAGTCTGGGTCCTAAGTCTCAGGGCTGCAAGCAAAGAACAAGAAAACAAACAAACAAACCAAAAAAACTGCCCACTAAACTCTGTAGAAGAGGTTGAGGGCAGATGGCATCCCTGTATTATCTGGATTCCCTCTTACAGGGTGCTGTGCTGGGAGAAGGGACTGGATACTTGCCCCCTTTGAAGTTACTTGTGGCACCAGCTGTTCAATCAAGGAGAAGTGAGGTCTGACCCAGAGAAATACTATTTCTCGTAAATAGGACTCTTACAGGTTGAAGGAGAAAAAGGGTGAAGACAGCTTGGGAAAAAACTGGTTAAACTAGTAAGATAAAGATCTCAATAAATAAGAATTAAAAATGTGAGATGTGAAACTCCAGAAAATGACAGGGAAGCAGAATAATTTGCCCCCTCTTGATCAAACCAAATGATCAATGGGATTGTGGAGATGTGGACACTGGTCCTTTCCATACTCCGGATGGGTAGCGTCGTTTCTCCTGGCCAGCACTTGGCACTCCAGGCCCAGCTAGGGCTGCAGCCAAGTTCTTGTTCAAGCCCTGAAAAACTGTATTAGCTCCTAAAGAAGCTTCACTGCTTCTCATAGAGATTTCTGTGGCTCACACCTGGATGATCCAATTTATTGTTTAAACACCTTAATTTCTCTTTCATGGTCATGAAAAAAAATATATAGTAAATTTCTTTAAAGAAAATATCTAAGATGTATAAATTCAAATATTATTCACACTATGTCAAGACTGTATCTTGCAAAAACATGGATTCCTATATAATGTATAAATTAATGAGTGAATGGACAAGTAAAAGAACAAATAAGTAAATAAGGAAACATGCCTAAGGCACATGTCAGGAAATAGACAACTTCAATTTCATGAAGTTGCAGGTTGAATCAGGCAAACAGAATCGTAGATTTCCATGCCTGCCATGACTCAATGTATGGCTTTGGGAAAACCTTGTAATTTCTCCATACTTCAGTTTCTCACCCTATAAAAGGAGTATATTGCTTGAAATTCAATTCCCTCACTGCAGTGAAGGTTTTGATTCAACATTTATAAAACGCTTTTTTGCTTCCCTGATTAATAGGCAAAATACTGTGGTAGTTGCATAATACGCTTTCCAAAAAGTATAAAGGTAACTAGTCAAATCTAATGTAAAATGATACTTGAGAAATAAATACCAGTCATATTTACTACTTCTCCATTCTATTTGCTAAGTCATAAAAATTACTTCTAACAGAAAAAGTATCAAATTAATATTCAAGCCAGCTGAAGTGTTATCATCATAGGTTTACCTATATTTGGGGGGAGGGGGAGTTGTTTTGTTTTTGCAGGCTGCCCCACATGTTTATATGGTACAGTCAGGAATGTTGGGCATGGTTTTGAAGGCCTCTAGCGTATTCGCTGGTTTCTGGCATTCTAATGCACTCTACTCTTCTAACCATAAAAGTACTCTTGAGTGCTTCTGGAAATATATAACAAATCCTTAATCAATTTAAGAGTGTTTTAACTGCATACATGAAATTTCTTGGGAGGAAAATGTTAGCTATTCTACACACATATAGTACTTAAGTTAGCAAGAGAGTTCCTTCTCAAAGGCACAAAGCAGTTTCCCCATAGTAATATAATTTTCAGTTTTATGTGCATAAGTCCTATTGAATCCCTTAGAATAACAGGAAATTCTGCAGGAAAAAAAACCCCACAAAAATTGATAGCCATATTTATCCAATGCTAGAGGAATAAGTTAGCTGTTTTGAGTTGGATTACTCTTAAGGCAATAGATAACCATTAAAGGTTAACCAGAATCTTAATTAACCAGAAATTGTAAGACCTGAATATTCTACTACATAGAACATAGAATTTTCTACTACATAGAACACTCTAACAATAAAGTCAACTGATTAATACACTTCATTTTAACATTACTTTAGCCAGGACTTGAATAGCTATTCTCTAGATTTTGATACATTAAATTTCACATTAAACAGATTATAACATTTCACAGATTTACAAATTAGTACATTGATAAGACAGCCAATATTTTGATCTATAGTAATAATTATCAACATATGTTCAGAACGGAGTGATCTTTTTTATAATAACCATACAATGTCTATACCTTTTAACTACATATTAAAAAACTATAGTAATATATGTAAGGTGCTTAGAATTATGCCTGGCACATAGTTGGCTCTTAATAGAATAATAATACATAATTCCTCATAAATGCTCATCAACAACATCTGAGTTAGAGCCATTTCTCCTAATAATTCCTATAAATATTTTATGGTACTATGTGAAAACATGTCACAAATATGACAAATATGTTTTTTTCCTTCCTACCAATTAGTTTAAGAACTATGAATATATAAAATAATTATTCTTATAACTCAGTTCTAACAACTCTTAAATATTAACTATATATAACACAGATTTTATATAATGGGGTTAATAAATTATTTGCTCTCATCAGTGAACTCACCAGCTAATGTATGAGTCTCAAGGAATTTTACTTTAAGCCTTCTTATGAATCAGAGCACAAATAATTATCATGTTCAATTGAGCATAAAATTTTGCCCTTGGCTTTTATGAGAAACATGCAAACATCGTCATAGGGATGCAAGATGTTATAACTTTTTTGAAAAATATTTTGGCACAATCTATGCAATATATACATATTCTTTCACCTATTAATTCTATGTCTAAAGTTTTACATATAGGAATTTTGGATAAATATATAGAGATTTATATAAAAATCATCACTGCAACACTCCTTGTAATAGTAAAAAACTACAAGCAACCTAGATATACACCAAGAAAGGAACAGTTAAATTATTAAACATATGCATAAATTAAATAGGAGTGTCCAAAATTATATGTACTGATGTGGGAAAGTATTTAAGATACAGCATATCAAAATAAAAACAAATGTAAAATAAAAATAAATTACAACCTCACACAGTTCTTATATTTACACATATATAGAAACAAGAGTCTGAAAGGAAGTGCACTAAAGTATAACGATTAACTCTGATTTGTGGAAAAGGGACGAAATGAATAAAGTGAGGGACATCCATGTCTTACTTAAAATACATCTGTGTTTTTTATCTTTTTATAACTGGAAAACATACACACATACACAAGTCAAAAGTAGACAGCTGATAAATATTAAATAAGCACCCCCACATCACCAATCAGACCAAGATATACGCTATTATCAGTGTTCCAGAAGCCTCTCTCCTGCCCTCTTCCAGTCACTCCCCTCAAGTAAATTTCTATTACATCTGTTTTAATGTGTTACACACCATACGAATTACTTTTTCTTTAAAAAAGTTGATTAAAAAAATCTTGCTTCAGCAGCAGGAAGGCTTGTTTTTTGAATATTAACTACGCTCAGCAGGTTCTTCAAAGAAATCAATTTAAAATATATTCTGAGTCTTTTCAGTGTCTTCTCTGCACGAACGGAGTTATTCCTCACAACTCCATGAGGCAAGAGGCAAGTATTATTATTGCTCCCTGAGTCCACACCCTGAGCTATGGCCTTGGCAGCTCAGTCAGTAAGTGCCCCAAGGTTACCCTGCCCTGCCGAGGAACGGCCACAGGGCCCGGACACACAGAGATGTAGTCCGATTCCGGTATTTGCAACTCTTTGTCAGACACGAACAAAGGAAAATAAAGGCAACAAGACAGAGACGTGGGAACACTAGGGTGTCTCCAGGACGAGGTCCTCTTTTTAGCTTCCTCCTTTCCAATACATCACTTAACATCTCTAATCCAGCCCCCAGCTGCAAACTAAAAAGTTAAGGTAAATTCCTCTTGGGATCTGATTCTCTGGTAAATAACGTGACCTACCAAACTACAGAGCAAATATGTTTCCTCATGCTGTAGTGCAATCACATACTGCATACAGAAGTGACTCATACAAGGAAATAAAACCACAATTTTTGAAACTATTGGAAACAATAAATTTAATTTAATGTTATTTTTGGACACGAGAGGGTTTTTTTTTTCCCCTAAATAAGCAAGTTGGTGGTTTTGAAGGTTCTTGCTCATCTTTTTGTGGAAAATGCCTAAAAACAAACCACTAAAAACTAAACAAAAAATTTTCCTTCCTCAATTGTGCCTGAAAAAAGACCTAATTTCTCTCACCAAAAGGCCACACATACTTTAACAGACACATCTGGGATTTCTGGCCCCCATATTTTGAAACATTGACATAAACAAATACAGAACATGCTTCCTCTCAGATGAAATCCATAATTCTGAGGGTTAAAAACTCTTCAAAATAACATGAAGTGTATCTCCACAGAAAGCAACCAGAGGCCAAAGTTTGTTTCGGGAGAAAAGTACAAGTACGAAGACTATAAACCTCGACCAGAATCTGTCTTTTTAATTTGGTTATTCAAAACGCCAGTTCACGCTGGATATATCTTTTCTTCCTCTAGAAAATCAAGAATATCTTAGTACAAATGAAGCTGTAAGTAAGTTAGAATAAAAAATAACCGATAAACTTGCTTCCGTGACCATAAGGAAAAGAGAATCAGTTTCCAAACTGTAAACCGGATTTACTTTGTAGTTGTCTGGCTTTGGATGTTTGTCCTTTGAAGACATGCATGGAATAAAGCAGTTAGTGAATTTCCATCAATATGCCCAGGCACTAGGACTACAGTGGGGGAAAGATAGGATCGCTACCCTCAATGAGTTCAGGTCTCTCTAGAAGACAGATTCACATATAATTAGCCTCAGCACAATGTGCTTTTATATTAATAGCCCCAAAAAAGGTGCTATGGTATTACAGAGAGAAAAGAATGAATTCTGCCTGAGCCTTAGGGAAGGCTTCCCAGAGGAGGTGACATCTGAGCTAAGCCTTGAAAGGTAAGTAGATTTTTTGTCCAGGTAACCAGCTAAAGAGTAAGAGGCAAATAGGTTAAGGGAGCTGGAGCAGTGGAAGACAAAGGTGGTGAGAGTACCCCAGGGAGAAAAAAAGGAAATGCCGAATTGTACTTTATAACACAAAGCATTCATACAAATAGTTAAGTCTTACATTAAGACCCGCTATATAAAAAATCAACCTGAGAAAGTAGATATCTGACCTGAATTCTTGGAGGAGGACAGTTCCCTAATTTATGAACCCAAGAAGTGTTCCTTTGGAAAAACAGAACCTCTGCTTTGCTGGCTGTTCTCCAGTGAACAGGCTTCCTGTTCAACATCAGGCATAAAGTATCTGGATGGACTCGAGTTCTGCTCTGCCTTCTTTGGACTTCTTGTCAATGCAGGGAACAGAACTCTGCTCCGTGGTCTGAAACCTCATGATGTAAGCCCCTGACTTACAACCCCCCCAACTCCCCTGGAATGACCCCCGTCTGTCACGGGGTTGCCCAGAACCTTCATCTCTCTTCTAACAAGTTGCTGTGCAAGGTTCTTCTCCTCTTAGAAAACAGAAAGACACTTTGATCACATACAGTAGGCTGTATTTGTAGCCAGTTTCCCCTCTTAAAAGTATATTTCAAAAATTAAAGCATAAACCACAGGAGAGGTATGAGAGAAAGACACAGACACACAGACAGAGTCTGTTGTTAAGTACCTCTGCCCTGCTGGCTTGAGCATCAATTAGGAAATGATGCGAAATCCCTAGGTCAGCTGACGGCTTCCAGGTAACATGATTACCTGCCTAATATAACTAAAGTAAAACCACTAATCAGACAATATGTAGGTGTGGAATTGCGAGTATCTTTGCAGTTCCTAATGAGATGACAAAAAATTGTATACTCTTTAGATCTCATATGAGTATTACTACAATCATATATTTATAATACTAATTGTTTCATACTTCAAAATAACTTTCACATTCAACCCAAAACTCATGTGGGTCAAGTTACTCTCTCTCACTTTATGTTAACATTATATGTTCCCATTTTGTTCCTTCGAGTAATCTTCAAACATCTTTCGTATAGGCTTAAACTAGGCGGAGGTCAGAGGTGGTACTCAGACCAGTCACATTTACTTACAGTCAACTGCAGATCAAGTCGTAGATAAAATGGCTGTCAAAATTAAACCTCAAGAATTAGAACCTAAGTTTGGATTTGGTAATTCATCACAGGAGTGCTTGCATGCAATATTTTCATTTTTATTTTCTTCAGATTATACCAGTGTTACTGAACTCAAGATCCTGAAATTGTGGAACAGACTGAAAGCTAAGACATATTTCATCTGAAAATTTATCATCACAAATGAACAAATTATTTTATTAAGTATTTTCATCTTAGGCAGTTGCGATTATAGGTAACTTTATCTTTTCTGGCACTATAGACTATAAAGAAAAGTCTCTTATTACTGAATTATTTATCTATGGAAAATAAGTAACTGTCATTAAAAATGAATCAAAAATACCTACTAATAAATAACAGTAAAAAATAGAAAAAAATAGATGTTAAAGTGAGTCAAACAAATATCCACTTCCTATATACTTTCCTAGGTATTCTGCTCTCCCCGCTCATGTATTATTCTTGGGGAAAAAATATGCTGAAAATTATCAGTCTGTGTAAAGCTTATCTGTAAATCCCCTCTATGTAAAGTTTATCTATCAACACAGACCAATGAGAGCTGTTTGATTTTGTATTTAAACTTAAGAGGAAGGTATGAAGATTCTCCACACTTGACTGAAAATAGAACAATTCTCTCATGCACATGCCTGGGAATCTTTTGACTCTATCAAGTGATCTTAAGATCTACTTTGGTCATCGGTTCTCAACTGGGGGCAATTTTGCTTCCAGAGGATGTGTGGCAATGGCTGGAGACAGCCATTACTCGGGGGACAGCGCTACTGGCATCTAGTGGGTGCAGACCAGGGATGTTATTTCACGCTCTACAAATACAGTGGACAGCCACACACACACCCCCAAACAGAGAATTATTAAGCCCAGGGCGCCTGGGTGGCTCAGCCAGTTATGTATCTGCTTTCGGCTCAGGTCACGATCTCGGGGTCCTGGGATCCACATTGGGCTCCCTGCTCAGCAGGGAGTCTGCCCGTCCCTCTCCCTCTGCCCCTCCCCCCATTCTCATGCTCTCTCTCACCCTCTCTCGCCCTCTCTCTCAAATAGATAAAATCTTAAAAAAAAAAAAAAAAGAATTATTGAGCCCAAAACGTCAATAATAAGAGCTTGAAAACACCTGAGGCTAATGCAACACTGTGTATCAACGACTGGAAAACACTGGTCTATATATATGGTGGGATTCAAGTACAGCATCACTATTAGTATTAGTATAATATTTTTTATTACAGGTGCATCTGGCAGTTCCAGGTAAGCCAGAAAAACAGGACCTTAACAATTATTTTAACTTCCCTTCCTCCCTCAGCCCCACTCTGCTATACAGTCATTACATCTGAATCCAAGAACTGAGTGATAAATTCTAGAAACAGAGGAACTTACAACCCCCTATTGTCTCTGCAGAGATAAGAATCATAGCAATATTTAAAGTTATCTTATTAAGTTTACATTAAGTCCAACAAGTCCACTGTCAATTGAAAAATATACAAATTGTTATAATTGGTACCTTCAGGCTGAGAAAATCAACCGAGGATTATAAAATAAGAGTACCATTACAGAATGTGCTTAAAATTGCTGAAGAAAGTTGAGGAACACCATAAATCAAAGCCTTAAAAAAAAAAATTCTAGATTATTGCATGTGGAAGCATTTGTTAAAAGAAATTCTGTATAACATAAATGGCCAAAGCTCAGTTTGGAGCACCTCTAGTGTCTTCTCTTAGAGCTCCAAATACAGCCTCGGTTTTGCCAAGATCACCCAAGAATGCCAAATTTGTACTTGGACCACTGGGGACTCCATTTATAGTCCTCAGTCTATGGCCCCAAAAAATGACTTCCAGTTCTAAAAACCTGTGAACATTTTTGGCCAACTAATGGAGACTAACAATTATAGTCATACTAGCTAATACTCAATTCAGACACTATTCTAAATACTTCACATATGTTTACTTATTGAATTCTAAAAAAAAAAAAAAAGCCTCATAAAGTATGTTCTATGATATATGAGAAAACTGAAACAAAACCAGTTTAAGTAACATGCTTATCATTACGGAGTCTTTAGTGTCAGAGCTGGGGTTTGAACGCAGTCCGCCTGGTGCCATATTCTTTGTGCTTAACCACTATGCTATAAAAAGAATCCAGTCCCTTAGATTTCAAGTGCTATGAAATACTTCTGTCTTCAGAGATCTTCAGGATCCTTGGGGCTTATCCACTGGGTCACCGACTTCTCAATGGTCATATGGGAAATAAATACATTTCTACATACATATACACATACATACAAGCTGGGCCTAGATTCAGAGCTGTAATTCTACTGAGTTAATACAAAAATCCCTGAGGTTGTTCTCAAGGCTATCCTGCAGTCTAATGGTCACAGCTATCCCCTCTGCTCCCAATCTCATGGCAGAGGATGTCAAGGGCCACCAGCACGGCCCTCGTCCCCCTTTTCTTTATTCATCCACTCAACAGAAACTTACTGACCCCCACTCACTGGAGATATGGAAATGACAAATGCCAGTAATCGCGTCAGTAAATTCTGTCTAGAGCACGATTTAAATTCACGTAATCTATTATGTGTCAATGTGGCAAGTACTGTGCTGAAGGTAGAAACTGAGTGCTTTGGCAGCAAAAAGGAAAGAAACATCCAACTCAGCCTCCGGAGGACAGATGAACTTACTAGAAGAGGTAACATTTTGTGTGAAGTCTTGAAAAAGAAGTCAAAAAGAAAGTTTTAGGGGCAGAAGAGATGTCTTCCAGGTAGAAAGAATCCCATGCACAAAGAAATGAGGTGGAAATGATGAGGGTGTATTTATTTGAGAACTGTAGTTCTCCATATGGCTAGAGATTCTTGTCACCAGGTGTGAGAGACGAGAATGGCAACCTGGGCAAGGTTCTGAGCACGGAAAGCCCTGTGCTCCCTGCTAAAAATTCTGGAATTGTCCTAGAGGCAAGAGAACATTTTTTGAAGAATTTTAAGTCAAGGAAGGACCTGATAAAAATTGTGAATAAATGTGATTGAACATTCCCGGGGTTGGGGAGGAGAGTTTTGGAGACAGTTTCAGCATAGTCCAGAGTGGTCCCCCAGGACTAAACCAAAGACAATATGACCTAGTGTGTATAAGACACGTGTCCACCCAAAGCTAATATGATAATCTGAGAATTAAACCTGTGATCTTGGTTATCATGGATAATTCACTTATTATTAAGCCACTGCTTGTGAATGGACTATGCCAATAAAAAGCAAAACTTATTGTAAGAGACTAAGAACCCCAAAGTCTTCAAAATTAACACAGAGAAGCAAAAACCTATTCATCTCTCTCTAACTTTTGCATGTCTTTAGTAACACTGAATATGAAAAAGCACTTAAAAAGCATGTATGTGTACCCAGAATTTTGCTAGGTCTCTTAATGAATGAAGCCTGGAAAATCTAAAGACGATGATTAAGGAGACAAAACAGACCTAAATTAAAATTATTCTTAGGTCAACTAAGAAAAACAAAACAGTAGCCTCATCTGAACACCTGAAAGTTCATATAAAAAATTTAATAGTGCTGCTGTTCCTGACAGAATTTTTGAGGTTTGCATTCTTAAGTTACCTACTAGAAGCAAAGTTTATTACAAAAAACCTGCCAAAGGGAATCTGAACATGACTCACCCACTTGTGATTAAATTTACTAGAATTACCTGAGTCATAATCATACATGAATATACATTTGCATTTAAATATAAACTTCTAAGTGAAAAGCATTAGCTAACTCAGAGACCTGTTGACTCCCCAAGTCATCATCACTTTCAACACACTGGACACATTAGGTTCCAAGTACTCAATCTCTGAGCCGGAACATTTAGGTCTTTTCAAATCCTTGAACATTGGGGAGTTCAGAGCCAGAGGTGAGCTGTAATGAATAGATCACTCCGTGGGGTATATGCAGAGGTCTGTGAATTGTGTATATGACCTTCTGGAGAATAAGCTCTCCCAGTATGTGGTACGCCTACTTGATTAAGTATAGAATTTCAAATCGAATGCTATTGCTTTTGTGAGTAGAATTAAACTTAATGGCATATGAATGTAAATTTTTATGATTTAATTGTATCCTTCACTAGAAATGCCCCTTTCATTTTAGAAAGAAAAGAGGAAAGAATCACAGAAACAGCGGCAAAAAATTTATATGAAAATCTAAGGTCATGTCCATTTAGGCCACTGCTGATGTTTCTTCATAAAGTCTTTAAAGGGAAAAAGATATTCTTATAAAACAAACCTTTGCCTGTAAAAATGGGGTGGGCCTCATTCAGACCAAGCCCTCTATGTAGGAAACATACTACTTTTCTTTTCTTTTCTTTCTTTCTTTTTTTTTTTTTTTTTTTGCTACTTTTATTTTCTAAGTACTAAACTGAAATAAAGTTGCAGATTGGTGAATAAGAATATTCAAGTAATACTAGGGTGAGCAGACATACCTTTTGCCCACATATTACGCTGGAGATATTTTAGGGTATCTGAGAGTTGTTTTTGCTTTGTTTTTTAGTGGAAGGCATGCTAACATACTTCAGGAGGTACTGTGAATGGGCCCCCTTATCCGAGGACCATTTTGCCCTGATTTTCACAGACCAGAAGACCCTTAACAGAGACTCTGGGATGGAGCAATGGTCGGAGGGCAGCATGGGTGAGTGATTCATGGGCCACCCACGTTCTGCTTCACTCAGGACAGTGAATATTTCTCCAGTGGGCACAGTGTCAGTTTTCACTTGGATAAAGGGGTCTGTGGCTCAATACACAAATAAATAAAAAATGAAAACCACTGTTTCAATGAAAAAAATACATTCACCTTATAAAACAGATGATCAGCAGCAAAACAGAAGGGTTCACCTAGAGAAAACTTTAAAAATGTAAAGTCTGATAGATGTCCATGCAAATTGAAAGAGTTTCCAAAATATGGGTGACCCCATTATAATTTAAACCTGCCTCCAGAGATGCATTACGCAGTCCTTCTTAGCTGGTCCAACATAAATGTGTAGATTTGAGATTCATAACCAGCATTCAGGCTTAAAACAACAGCAACAGTAGCGACAGCAACCCAAACCCCGTAAAATCGATAGCATCTAACCGATGGATAAGGCTTGGAAAGCAAAGGAAAATCCTACATAGAAGTTAAATATTAAAAAGATCGAGTCATAAGTTCCTGACATTTGGGAAGCATTCTAGATAGAGTAACAGTTTCTCCAAATTCAGTCATTTGCCACCAACCTTCATGATTTTGGCTATTTTAGCCAAGAGTTTACTCACTGTTACTTCATCTGCTTCTTTAAATAGGTACTTTCTAAAATTTAATTTGTTTTACTTCAGTACTTCTTTTTGGACTTCCCGTAAACAATAGTATCTGTGAAATTATGGGTTTAATATGAAATTTTATGTATTTTTCTAATATCCTTAGAAATAAATACATAACCAATAATATAAAAATAAAATGTTCAGAGAGCACCTGCAATGAACTCATATTGGGCTGGTGGGAGCAACTGCCCAGTGCAACCCTTAAGGATAAGGACTCTGAGGTCAGACCACACAGTTGGAACCCTGGCTCCACTCCACTGCATACCTGGTCTCAGTTTCCTCACCTGTAAAATGGGAATGATAAAAGTAACTAATTTATGGCATAGTTGAAAAGATAAAATCAGCTAATCCATGTGAACACTTTAAGGTATTTTGCATAAAGTAAAGCCCCAGGAAACGTCAGCTGTGATGTTATGATGATGATAATGATTAAAGATGGTAATGATTGATGACAATGGTGATGACTTACAGGGACATAAAGATTACAACTGTATAAAAACAAATCTGACAATTTCTATTTTAAAATATACTGTGAGATATAAACATAATTAATATGCTTTAGGTGTAAAGTCTCAAGATGGCTATTCAATATTGGGGGATTATTTTTGGGTTTTGTTTTGTTTTGTTTTTAAAGATTTTATTTATTTGACTGAGAGAGAGCATAGCGAGGGAATGACAGGCAGAGAGAGAGGGAGAAGCAGGCTCCTCACTGAGCAGGGATCCCAGTGTCCAGCTGGATCCGAGGACCCTGGGATCATGACCTGAGCTGAAGACAGTCACTTAACTGACTGAGCCACCCAGGTGCCCCTTCAATATTGGTTTAATAAAACTTCACTTTGAAAGTATTCCAATGTGATCACAACAATCAAACTTTGCCTAATATCTTTAATATAAAAATATCTACCTGTGAAAAAAAAATATTAAAAAAATCCATGAGGCGCCTGGGTGACTCAGTCGGTTAAGCATCTGCCTTTGGCTCAGGTCATGATCCCAGAGTACTGGGATGGAGTCCCAAATGGGGCTCTCTGCTCAGTGGGGAACCTACTTCTCCCTCTCCCTCTGCCTGCCGCTCTGTTCTGCCTACTTGTGCACTCGTGCTCTCTCTCCCTCTCTCTCCCTGTCAAATAAATAAATAAAATCTTTAAAAAAAAATCCTAACATGATAATATAGGTCTTTATCCCATGGCCCAAAAGTACACCAAAATAAATGTACTTATTGTATATAAATAAAAGTTTTAAAAATATGAGCATGTTGTATTAAAATGTTTCATATGGAGAAAATAATTAGAATTCCTGACATTTTAATATGGTGTTATTCATCAGCCATGGACTGAAATCTCAGGGTGAGAAAAGGGCCAGGCCAATGCTGAAAGGTTTCAAATATCAAACTATACTATTATGTCAGTGACCTAAGATCAATTAGCACCTTTCAATGACAGAAAAGGTTACAGTGAGACTCAGAGGTACACTTTCTGAAACTATTTTAAACCGCCATAAAAATGTGGTATTGATAACTCAAAATGGTTCCTATTTTTACATTAATCTATTTCATCTCTTTTTCTGAAAGACAGAAAAGGAGTTAGGGCAGTAAGGGAAGTGGTATTCATTTTCACTACCTCTCTACTAGTAGAAACATAGCTGGATACACGAAAGAATCACAAAGTTCAAGAGTAAAATGGCGTATCACCAAGGCATATACTAACGTGCCGTGCCAGAAGCAATATTAGGTGACAGTGAAGTTTACAAAGTCTTCAAACCTCTTAAAAGCAATCAAAACTGCTTATACTGTACTTGAATATGTGATTCTTGTTTATTTTCTTCCATTCAAGTTCAAACTAAAGGATGCCAAGTTTGGCTCCATGTACAATTTAATGAATACTCAGTGCCCCCCATGTTAAAACACATCTAACTGGATGCAGTATTACACATACAGCAATTAAATACACCACTGCATCTCACCCATCTCTACAACAAATGCCTGAAAGATCATGTCATTTCTTAGTCCACTAGGAAAAATTCACCAGAAAGGCAGGTACATTGCAATGTCATCCATGCGTTGTCCTGTTGATTTCATGCACCTAGGAACCACTGTAACAAAATCCCTCAACTACATTTCTGAATACAGTTAGTTTAAGATACTCTATAGGAAAACACATTATAAGAGCTTAGAATGTGTAAAAATAATACTCATTTAAAAAAGAAACTGTCATGGTTATATTCTCACTGAAAAAATAAGATGTTTGATAGAGGTTTGTTCAGTTCTTCAATGAAAAGATGCAAAACAACTTCTGCTTTTGATACTACGCTTTTCTGTTTGTTTCTTAAATGAGTGATCTGAAATATTTACAACCAGACAGTACCTAATTTTAGGTTTTAAGTGCTTTAACAGCTCCGTGAAATATGATCAGCAGCTGCAATACAGAACTATGGTGAATAAAGTCCTTATAAAGGGGGCCTGTTTTTACTGAATGTTCAGTGTTCCTGCATTTACCTAATAGGAAAAAAAAAGATAATGAAAAAACATAATAAATATCTGTGCTCTTAAATTACTTAACACTTCACTAAGTCTTGAAAAGGATTATCTCCCCTCTTCTTGAATTCTCTATAAAAATGTGAGGTTTCATTGGGTAAAACAAGTTAATTTTATTATTTGAAAGTTAGAATGTGAACTTTCCAACATCCTAACTCTTCATAACAATAGTTATGGCTTTTCTACCATTCTACTTTTCTAAAACTCCTGGATAAATTAATTTCAGTGCATAGATTTTTTTAAATGAAATACCAAGCCACATAAATATATTTTTAGACATGGCATCAGTCATTTAGAGCTTGCAACAGAGATTGAAAACATGAAACTGGACACTCTATTTCCCGTGGCTATGTAAAATTTATTTACACCCCAAATCACAACATAAATAAAAAGGAAACTCTCAGAAATGGAAAACTGAGTTTTCTTTTTTCTTCTAATTCAAAGAGATTTTTTAGAAGAAAAAATAAATTACAGCAAAATGACAAACTACTCATCTGCCAGCCTCCCTTCAAAAAAAGAAACTTTTATGCAAAGGCAATTTTTTTTTTCAGTTAGCTTCTACAAATCCTCTAGAATGCAGCATCTGTATTTCCTAATAAGAATAATGATTGTCCCTGAACCAATTTCTTCTTATACAAATCTTACAATTTACTTTTTAATTTTAAAATTTGAACACGATTTAAATATTACCTATGAATATATACATAAAGCTTTCCATTTTGCATAAGAGAAATTAAGTTTCTAATATCCAATGAAATAAATACTTCCTAATCAAAAAAAGGAAATATTTTTATTTCAGTTATACTTGTGAAAACGACCGCTATGATGGCCTTAAAATGCTGAAGGGTACTCTTGTCAGGTAATTGACAAAGGAAAACAGGCTTTTGAAAGCCAAATTGATTTTAAACCTTCACTTGTTACGGAAGACAAGGATATGTCCCTAACAATTAAAAAAAAGGACAGTTTACAAAGAATCTAATTGTTACTTTCCAAACTGTAACTGTCAAAAGTTTTAACCTTCTTTCTTGTACAGTCATTTCTAAAAATTGGTTTAACTCTGAATGACTTACAACTTTTAATCGGGTGGAACAAACTATTTTTATGGTTTATAATAACAATAAAAATGGATGCGGTTATATCTGCCTTTGGTATTGTTGCCATAAAAATCAGATTCTGGCAGTCTAGCTCCACACAAAACAGTCTGTCTCTTGTTACTACTGCTACTTAGTTCTTGGGACAATGTTATTTAAAAACACACACACACACAAATGCCTTTGAGTACAGTCTCCTAAAACGCACCACACCACGTATCAAATATTTTGTTTTAGGATTCTCTCCCCGCCCCCTTTCCTCGTTTTTTTTGGTTCTTCAGCTACAAGCTGGCCAGAAACGTTATAAAAGAAGAAGAAGAAAAGGAAACATCTCTACTTAAACCAAGTTCTACCCAGGAAAGATTATCAAGTGCAATTCCTTGTCCTGACCGGGTTTTTAAAATAAAAACAAAAACAACCCACCCAACAAAAAAACCATCATTGACTTTCAATACTGCCAGTCATCTATGTGTAAATGAAACTTCAGAAGCTGCTAAAGGGGAG
Source organism: Potos flavus (assembly GCA_028534135.1). NCBI lineage: Eukaryota > Metazoa > Chordata > Mammalia > Carnivora > Procyonidae > Potos > Potos flavus. The sequence continues at coordinate 27,104,247 of CM052886.1, forward strand.
CTCGCGGTTGTTAAACGCTCCTAAGACTCCCACCTAAGTCCCGACGGAGCCCGCACAGAAACTGACAAACGCAGGAGGGTGCAAAACGTGGCCGCTGGGGAAAAGGGCAACAAAATGCCATATTCCAGAAGATGTTTCGCTACATCAATTACGTTGATCCCAGGGTGCCAAGCCAAAAGGGGTAAGGGAGAAAGAAAACTGTTAAGTATGAGCTCTTAATGTGAAACCTAACCTGTTGGTACTCTTAGGTATCAGATTTTGGAAGTGTCTGTAATGACAGCCAGGAAAGCAAATTAATGGCCAACGGCCCACTGGGTTTGAACACGAGACTCCTGTTACCTCCTCACAGATCAAGTACACAACACACACACACACACACGCACACGGAGATGCTCCACGTGGAACTGCTCTGAAACCAAAACATACGCCCCGCCGCTATTCTGCACCTTGGCAGAAAGGGCCCAGGGACCTGCACCTTCCTCCACTGCCCTCAGGTTAGGATTCATGAATGACTGACTGCCCGCTCCGGAGTGCTGCGGAGAGAGGCGCGGGGAACGAAGGGAGAGGAGACTGTCTCCAAATCCTACCCTCCCACTCACACACGCTCACCCAGAGCACAGACCCCACTAGCCTTCAAGGGAAGGAGCGAGAGAGGTGGCGGGGACAGACCCTGCAACCCCAACAAGGGACTGATGGCTCTCCGGTTTCGCTACCGTCCTGCCAGGGGACTCGGTCCGCGAATTTCCTTACAGTTCCAAGCTGTTCAAATAATGCTTACAAAGAAAGAGACATCTTTAAAATGTTATTAAACGAAAGTTCTGGCTTCTGTGTGGCACAAAATAAAACAAGCCCACACGCGGTCTTCTTCCGAATTCCGCTTAACCACGCGAAAACAGCCGTTTCCAGTGCCACCACCAACCCCAGACCCAGCAAGCTTTGAAAGGAGAGAAAACCTGCTCTCTACAGCCAGGTCCCTTCGTTTGGAGAAGTTATAATCCCTCCATGGCATCCGCGTCCCGAGCCAATGAACGCGACTCCTCTGACCAGGCGCCTCTAATTTCACGGACCCTGGCAAGCGGCAGGAAACAATCGGTCCACGCCGCATAAAAACTATTAAAGTGGGGTGGCCGCAGTTTAAAAGCCCGGTTCGTGCCTCGAGATTAGAGCACATGCAGTGAACGTACACACACATGGAGCATCGTGAAAATGCCAGGAGCCTGGGCCTTCCACCGGACCCGGTCAGCATCCCTGCGTCAGGCTTATCTAGGGGGTCATCAAAGTAATAAAAAACACTGGAACGATGTCGGGGAGACCCCAGGAGCGCGCCCCCGCGAGCCGGGGGCGGGTATAGGTGGGGAGCCGTCCCGCCGCGGCCCTGCAGCAGCCCCGAAGGCTTGGAGAAGACCCTCGGGGCGCCGGGTGTCCTCCCGGGCAGAAGGCACCACTGCAGCCCCGGCGGCCTGGGCCTCGGGCGGGCGAGCTGCACTCCGCCTCTGGGCGCCCGCGGGGAATCCGCGCGCACACCCGGTCCCGCCCCACGTCCCCTGTACCCGGGGCTCTGCGCCCCCGGAGGAGCCGCGCGCACTTGCCGGGAGAGAGTTCACAGGCTCCCTGCAAGCCGGACCCCGCGGGCAGGGACGGGGAGAAGGGACACTCACCTCCCCGCAGCCCGGACCGCCTCGGGATCTGAAGTTCAAGTGTCTGTCCCAGCCGCGGACCCGTGCGTCTGTACTTAGGTATTTACTCTCGTTCCTTCCAGTGTCGGAGTTTCCCCTTCGCGTTGTGCCTCTGGTGAAAACAGGACATCCCCTTCGGCCACCCCCCCCCCTCAACAAATAGCGTACACTAGTGGGGGAGAAACGGGGCGGGGGGAGAAGCCGGCTCCGAGGGGGAGGAGGAAAGGAGAGGAGCCAAAACTCTGAACTAAGACGGGGTGGGGAAAAAGTGGAAGAAAAGAAAAAGAGAGCGCGCGCACAGCCACCGCTGTCGCCACTGCCCCGCTTTTCCCTAAGCTCTTTCCCCCTCTGAACGGGAGCGACAACTTCACGTGGACAGGCTCGAAGTTTTGCGCGGAAGCCGGGAGCCGCGGAGCGTGCGCCGCGCGGCGGGCAGCCTTGCACTTGCGCGCGGGGTTGGGGGCGGGGGACGCCGCCGCCGGCGCCCGCGGCCACTGGAGGCCGCCGAGGGGCCCCGGGGCGGGCGGCTCGCAGGCACCAACTCCTTTTTATTCGACCTCGCTGACTGCCTGTTGTCATCGTTCGCGGTCCCGCGTGGGGACCGCTCGGGACCCTTGGCGTCCCCGGTGGCGCCGCAGAAATCTCCGCGCCCTCCGCGCCGCCCCCACCCCGCCCCCACGGGCCTGGCGCCGGCCGCTGCCACCCGGGATTGAAGGGAGGGACCCGCGATCGCACTCCCCTCCCCGGACGACGGCACCGCTGTCTCTCCCCACCTGTTTCTGCCCAGCAGCGCAGGGGTTCCCTCCCACTCCGCCGCTACCCAGTCTCCCCGGGTGTAGGCAACTTCGGGCCCCCTGCCGGATTCCTTTCCACTTACCCCAAGGGAGAAGACAGAAGGGACTTCTCCGGCTTGCAGCGACGTAAAAGAAAAACCAACCCCCGCCAGTCGGAAGGGACGAAATACCCTTTTGCGCGAAGATGTATGCTAGGAACGAGTAAGCAGTCTGGGGGTAGGCTTTGCTGGGAAGGGCCTGGGCCCCTTCCAGCGCTGGGCACAGGTATAGGCATCTCTTCCAGACGCCCAAAGGTCAGGCAGCGTCAGAGCTTCCCCAGGCACATTGCTGAAGTGACATTTCAGAGCCTAAGCCTTATGCGCCTGCTTTAGGCACCCACATAAGATTTAGTATTCTATAAGAGCGTATGTGTATGCCAAGGCATACCAGAGGCCACGGCAAAGTAGACAATAAACAACGCATAAATTTTGCATCCATTTAATCACCTTTCCCTGAAACCTATTGTCTGTTTCGGGAGCATCTTCTTTAATTGTCACATCGATTTTAAGTGTGTTAATTTATTGAGAATATACGTCCGTCATTATACTGGTCCCTTCTGGTAAGTGTATGTTCATTTAGTTTTCACAACTCTAAGATGGTTATTGTATGGTTGTAATTTAGGCCCATACAAGAGATAAGGAGACTAGGCTCTAAGAAACCTAAGTAACTTCACCAAAGACAACCCTGTGGTCTCTAACCACAAAGCCTATGATTCAACAAGCAGCTCCCCACATCACCTTAGATGTGGCGGGACAGATTACAAAGTAACTAGTAGAATTTACTCCTATTCAAAGAAAATTTAGTTTTAATGTTTTGTCAACTTAAATTATTTTCTGTAAAAAAGTTCAGAAAAATATTTCCTCCTTTATTTCAGCTTGGTCTTTTGCAACTGCCATGAGGACTCTCAGGTTTAAAAGCAAGAACCAGTATTGAATTCTTATCATTACAGATTATATTTTAATTAGTGGGGCATTATCCACAATTATGAACAGGCAATGGAAAAGGTGAGGTTGTAAATTTAAACTGATAAAGGCACTCTGTGCTACTCTCACCACTCCTTGGGTATCGATCTTGCCTGTAGATTTATTTTGAAGGCCTAGACCTGCCAAACACCAGGTTCCCTTTTCTGCTTCTCAAGGTTGAAAGGGTTCTGATGGCAGATTTGGTGCAAAAAGTATTGGGAGCATGATCTGCAGCACGTTGTGGCCTGAGGAGAATGTCAGTTAATATACACATAAGATAGAAATATCAATGGGAAGACTTAATTAACTTTGCAGATCTTATTTTCCCCCATTTGACAGGTGAGAATATTAAGGGCTCAGAATTTGTAGCAGCTTCCTGATAAATGGCCAGCCTAAAATTCAAGCCAGCCTCTGTGCAACCCCAACCCCAAAGACCACTCTTTGCTACCGTGATGCTATTATTATTCACAGAATAGTCATAAAAATAGTAAATATCTTTAGTATAATTATATGTTTCAGTGACTGTACCAAATATGTAAAAAGTAAGTGCAAATGCTGAATTTAATACTCTCCTCATAAGGCCACAATTTTTGAATTTCATTTTGGTATGAAACATTACTTCTAAATAAAGGTGGGGAGATGCACAATTTGGATACAGTAAAATTTCATACGTTAGCGTATTGTTCATACAGATGTAATTTTTCACATGGTTTTTTACTCCCTTCTAAAATCAGATTTTCAGCAAGACTGACCTTGCTTTCAATTTACTTTGTTCCCATGTGATTTTTTATAACCTTCATAAGAATGTATTTACCGAAGTTATTTTTAAAAACCTAGAATTATATCACAGTACTAGTATTCAAGTTCTTATTACTATCTTCAAGTCCATCTAATCTCAAATGTACATATATTACATGGACACTAACAGGAGTGATATAAAATGTCATATTTCAGTCCAAGTTTGAGATAAGAATATTGAGCATAGGAAACAAAGAATTTTGAGGTTGTATAGGCAAAACGTATTGCTTGTTTAAATAAGCATTATTTCCAGGATTTCTGTAGAGTATCACTTTTATAATTATTGCTAGATCAACTGTAATAATTTAACTTAATACTTTTCTTTAAACTATTTGTATTATGTTTATCTGACAAAGGAAACTTATCATCATCATAAGTGGAAAATGCAATATAATTTACCATAAATAGAAAACAACCTTGCAAATGAATCTGTATTATGTAAATAAAAATTATTTATTCTATGCCACCTAGAATTATTTCACACACCAGTTTGAGAAACACTTGGTTAAAGAATTACATTCTTATGTCCCTCAGGCTCTCCAAAACATATTTTCAAGCCTTTTCTTTCCTTTACCGTAGAGAAATGTTCAGTCCAAGATGTTTTTAGGTGTTATCTTTAAAATTCTGTTTTTATTCAATTATTGATTACCTTACCTAAAATATACACTTCTGAAGTTGAGGTGTCTCTTTAATTTATTTTTTATTGTTTTTCTTAGCATCTTACTTGTGGTAAAATTTGAACAATTCATAAGTATACAATTAAAAACCAAATTATTCTCTAGAGAGACTATACCAGTTACCCATTACCCTCCCCTCTGTTTGCCCCCTCAGCACTTCATAGTAGGCCTTAACCTCTAAGAAATATTCCAACTGTTAACATCGTGAAGTGGCGGCATCTATTGGCCCCATCTGGTACTGCAACAAAGTTCTACAAGGCAACAGAGGGGAGAGGAAACAGTAAAAACAATGAGGGGGGTCAAAGAGCTTGAAAAGACAGGTGGAGAAATTCTGAAATCTGCTGGAAAATTCTGGAAGTGATTCAGAAACACTAACAGACCCTACATGACACGAATCAGGTCATCAGAATATCCATAAATGCCCAACTTAATCTGAGAAAAGACGTGTTTGGGAGCAAAAAAATCACATGACTTTATGTGGAAATCAGAGGAAATTGAAGATTCCCTTAGTAATTCCTTTAGCCAGCCCCTCCAGGGTGGGATGCTTCTACAGTTCTCATCTACTATTTGTTTATTTTTCAAGCGTGCATAGTACTGTTTGGCACTGGGTTTTATAGAAGACAAATTAAACAAAGCCTTCTAGGAGTTCAGAATCCAAAACATAATTTGTATTTTAATTTCATTTAAAAGCAACCTTAAGGGAAGACCATCCCATCATTTTAGTAAGAACAAAATTTAGGCTAAAAATTTTTGATAAGACACTACATTCACCAACAAAAGAAAGCAGAAGACTGGATGCTTATAGAAATAATCCTAAAATAGATCTTTTGAGTTACTCTGTTGGTGGACCTTTGAACTCCAGCC
>CM052886.1:27110556-27126145 GCA_028534135.1 Potos flavus
CTCAGATTCTGCAGATCTGCCATCCTGCTCCTCTAGGCTTTCGTCAGCTAATCCATTACACAGTGATAGGAGTTTGTCTATCTCTAACGCACAACTCTTGTCTCAGTGAAAATACATAGTAGGTTTCAAATGTTGATTTAATAAAGTGCAAACATCTAATCCGGCAGTGAACTGCCCAGAGCGGATGTGGCAAACCAGAACCTTCCATCTCCCTTACCCTCTTATGCACAGTCCTTTCTGTCTAGCAGGTGATCGATGCTTACTTACATAAAGTTACCACTGAAATAAGATATTTAAATGAAGGCTGACCAAAGACTTCAGTTGATAACCTGCTTGCAATGGAGCATAGTCAGTATGACGGGAATCCTCCTCTTTTGTGTTTAATTCATTTGTAGGTAATGCCAATTCAAATTTGGGCAATTTGATACCCCTCAGGCCCAAAACAACTTCCCTCTTTTGTATTCTACTTTTTACTATTTCCCATTAGCAGAGATGAAGTGTTCTGTATGTGTCCTACAATTCGGGATCCGTGATGAATCATCCCAGCTTCATGACCCAATTTCCAAAGTAGTCTATGAGCTCAAGAAAACAGAGATTGGGACACATGGCTCAGAAGGGGAATTTGAGGACTACTCACCCAGGCAGGAGAGGGAATGCTGGGGCAGAAAAAAGCAGGATTAGAGGGACTCAGGATGACTGCCTTTTCCCCCTCTATTAGTAGACCTCATGCAGTGCTGGGGACCTAAGATGGACTCATTATTATTGTACTCATTAAAAGAACTTCCTTGGGGTGTCTGGGTGGCTCAGTCGGTTAAGCATCGGCCTTAGGCTTGGGTCATGATCTCGGGGTCCTGGGATAGAGCCTCGCATCGGGCTCCCTGCTCAGTGGGGAATCTGCTTCTCCCTCTCCATCTGCCACTCCCCCTCATTCATGCCCCTCCCCCATAGATAAATGAAGTTTTTAAAAAATTAAAAATAAAAGAACTTACTTGGCTTTAGACTCCTTGCTAACTCGATATTAGCTGAAAGGGCACCATAGTTACCCACCTGAAGTAAAAGGATGAGCCCACACTCCTTTGTTTCAAGAGGAAATGAGCCAGCACAAGTGGAAAACCTTTGTGGTCTCTAAAGTGCTATATACTCAGGTAAGACAAAGCCTTGGGGAGGTCTTTGTGCTGTTGCTTCTCATCTCTGCCTCTTTGGAACAGTTGAGTGCTTAAAATGCTACAGCATTTTTCTCTTTAACCTTTAGATAAGAGGCAATCTAACTAATAACAATGGATCTTTTACCCCCACCCCCATTGAATCAGTGAAGCTATTTTAAAGGAAAGAAACCCATAAACATTTATAATTTCTCCCCCAAATTGGCTCATTGCCAAAAAATTATTCCTAACAGCCAGGACTAAAGCCACCTAGGACATCAGTCCTGAGGAACTCAAGAGCCTGGAGGCATGGCCTGGTTTTCACCCTGGGTTTTAGGATATCAAATTCCTAAGCCCCTCTTCTTTCACTGTCAGATCCTTTCCTCAGTCCTCCTATTCACAGACCTGGTCTTTAGTGAGTGGCCCCCACTGACAAGCTCCCCATTGGAACTTTCTTCTCCTTGGCTTCGGTGGTTCAGCTCCAGCCTTGGTCACCTCCAGCCCTCTGACCCCTCCCTTATCCTTGCCTTGAATCATTCTGGCCATTTAAATGTGGATGTCCCTTAGCATCTGCTCTTAGCATTCAAGTGTACTTACTCAACGTAAGGAGGTACAGAGATGAACGAGACACAGCCACTGTCCTCCAGAAAATTTCAGTCTAGAGCAGAAAATAGGGCATTTAGAAATAGTTATTACAGGAGAGAGAAAGTGTCAAGCTTAAAAGAAACATTGACAAGCGTACTACTTTAGTTCAGAACAGAGCGAATTTGCTTCCATCTGAGGGAATAAAGGAGGTGGCATTTGGATCTGGCCATTAGATCATGAAGAGTGTTATGCCTAGGAATATGTATAATTCGAAACAAGAAAAACAGAAGCCATTGTCTCTCCATTCCAGCCTCCTCCAGAACAAGATACTCTTCTCCCCGTGTTCCCTTACCTATTAACGGCACCAATAACCCCGCAGCCACTCGGAGGTACAAATGAGTCCTTTCATTCCTTAGCCCTAGTCATCCAATCAGTTGCTGAATCCTAGAGGTCTCACTTCTGTGATAAGCTTTGCTTTATCCCTTCCTCCGTATTTTTTAATGCAAACTTAATCTCTGCTTCATTTACTCTCACATAGAGTATTTAAATAGCCATACAATTGGTTTTCCCATTTCTAATGCCTTTCACCACTTCTATCAGATTACTCATTTTATAACACAGTTCTGTTCATGCCACTACTTTATTTGGCGGGAGGGGGGAATCAGCCTTTAAGCTCAGATTCCAGAGCTTCCACTCTCTGGACCCATCCTGTCTTTCCAACATGATTTGCTTGGCTTTCAGTCCCTCAGCCACCCCACCACAGATCATCTTGGCTCTGTTATGAACTCCTCCATAGTTGTGTGTTAGGTGTGGATAATAGTCTACCTAGGATGATGGTTACTTATGACATTTTATTCACCTTTGTGTCTTCTGGAGTGCTTAAGGTAGAATCTTATACTTGGTAGGTATGACAGAAAAATGGACTCAATAAATCAATGATAATGCTTTAATAAATATACTGCATACATACTGTCTGAGCCTACATATATTACCTGGGTCTCGGTGAAATATACCTTTGTATTAATTGGTATAGGTATAATAAATATAAATAATAAATAAGAGAGATAAATAATATTTATTATATTTTTATTATATAAAAATATAATTTTTATATAATAAAAATATAATAAATATAAATATATTTATTTTAAAAATATATAAATATAAAATATAAATATATAAATATATATAATATAAAAATATAAATATATAAACTACATAAAATATTAAAAATATATATAAAATATACATTATATTATATATAATTATATATAATATATTAAATTAATATATATTTAATATATATTATTATATATAAACAAATAATAAATAATAAAAAAGAAAGAGAGAGAGAGAAAAGAAATCCTAAAAGTGATAATAGGTCAGTGGAAGGAGGTATTCCATCTACTTCATAAACTGTTATGGAGAATTAATTCATGACATCACACTCTGGTTTTGTGTGTGTGTGTGTGTGTGTGTGTGTGTGTGTGTGTGTATGTGTGAAGACAGTCTCAGTTTCAACAGAATTATAGTCTGTTTATATCTTGAAGGCACTGAGAATTGTGTAACTAACCAAGTTTCTTTTTTTGATTTCCCTCTAAAAAGTTTAAAGGCACCTTTGGACTTCATCCCCAGCAAGGGTATAGGTTGCTATGGTATGTCTTTTTGTATTAGTCTTGTCCCCTATACCATTTAGGGCCTCATCTTATCTTCCTTCTTTCTTACCTGATTTTAATTTGTCTTTAATTGTATTTTATCCATATAAGCCTCCTACATATAAATAGCTATTAAAGTGTTCATATGATTTTGAATGATCATGTAACAAAAAATAGGGCAAAGTACCTTCAGGGCCAGAATATTAGGATCTTGCATTTTAAAAAATACATCATTCATTCTTACGAATTCCTTCCACTGTTCCTCTAACTTGTTTACTCCACCCTCGTCAGCAACCTACCAGAAAGTTCCAGGTAATAGATTTCTTTTCTTTTTTTAGTAACAGTACGATAATACTCGTCATAGAATAACTGCTTTATAAACCTATAAATAAGTTTGGTCATAATGTGGTCCAATAGGGGCACCTGAGTGGCTCTGCAGTTAAGCAGATGCCTTTGGCTCAGGTCATCATCCCGGAGTCTTGGATCGAGCCCCGCATTGGGCTTCCTGCTCAGTGGAGAGCCTGCTTCTCCCTCTGCCTGCTGCTTCCCCTGCTTGTGCACTCTCTCTCTCTCTCTTGCTCTTTCTCAAATAAATACATAAAATCTAAAAAAAAAAAAAAAACATAAAATCTTAAAAAAATAATAATGTGGCCCAATCTTCTCATTCTCTAGCTATGAAACTCTGGTTGAAGAGAGGTTAAGTGATTTGTTTGTGCATTAAATGTGGGGAAATGGAAATAGAATAGAGGTCTCTCAACTCTTCCCACACTGACTGAAGTCACTGAACATAACATCTGTGTATTATTGTGCCTGTGGACAACACATTTTAACAGGAAAGCTAAATATAATGTTAATTTTATAAAATATACAACTAATGGAGAAGTAACGTAACTGACAAAACTTATTTTTTATGGCTCCCTCACCCCCACTTTCTTTCCAACTCTTTTTTCAGATCAATTCTTTGCAGCACTCTATATTTTCTGGATAAAATTGGAAACTCATAAAACAATTTTTGGTATAGGTCTCCCATAGTATATAATTCAAAATATTACTACAAAGATGGAATAATTAGATCCATTTACCATGGTTATCAAATTTCAGGAATCAAGAGAGTGACCTACCCTTTTTATTAATAATGTTACATGTAGAAGTTGGATATTAATTCAGCAGCAAGTTGCAACTGACAAATAAGAACAAACCAGAAGTGCTATATGTGTATATAACACTGTTTTTTAATTTAAAATTTATATTATTTTTGAGGTCAAGCATGACTTGAATTTACAGTTTTATTTTTAGTATCAAAACAAAACTCAAAGATATTTATATTTGATAATGTGACTGCTTTATCAATGTTATATAAATGTTAACAATATTTACATTATTTATATGTATATAAAATATTTTTGATATGTTACAGAATTATAGTTGATAACTTAATTATATTTTATAATATATTTTAATTATGATTTAATACTATTACTTATCTATATATATTAAATCGCGAAACAATGCTAATATATTTTGAACACATTGCTGTGATTCTCAACTTAAAAAACTATCAAACTGAAAATAAAGCATGATACCTGTACAACACACAAGGACTGGTAATGTAGATTGAGGACACAACTGTGCATGGCTTTAGGAACCCGCTGCCAACAACTGAAAATATTTAATTTGTACCTTTGATATTAGAGCATTAAAAAATATTTTTATTAAGTGTTTTTTCATAAAACTTCATAACCTATAACATATAACCTTTAATCACTCTTCGTATTATCATTTAAATTCTCACTGAGAAAAATATCAAACTTCAAGCTAATTTGGGGAGCCTCCATATTTTACGTTTGTGTCAATCCTCAGATGAATATGTAAAATCCAAAGTAGTTTTCTATTTCCAAATAGCAAACATCACAGCTCATCAAGACTTACACTCATTTCACAAATTAAACCCACAACGCATTGTTTATGTTATTTAGTTCAATGTGCAAACGATGCTTCATTGAGGGTTGTATTTCAAAACAAGTAAAAACTGGCTTTAGTTCCTTTTCCATGTCATTGTAACTTTGAAGTGTATGCTTATATGGAATAGCTTCACATGGCCATCAGTGGTCTGTATACTATGAGTAAATGGCTAGATTAACTTCTAGTTTAGCTTTACCGCTTGTTAGGGCATCTACGAACTGTACCTTGGTGCCATTCTTGATCAAACATAAAAGAAAATGTTTTGTTTCTTCAGTTTTGCAATCTGTATTTCATTTAGATCCCTCAAATCATTAAACAGCAAATCTGTTATTTTAATGTCATTAGCATTTCTGTTAAAGTAGTGGTGATGAATAATTTTTCATATTAAAACTCATAAAGGATTACTCGACTCAGTAGCTGTGGAATTATACTTTCACATACGGTACACCGGTTCAAAAATGAATGTCTGTGGCTCTTTTCTTGTTTTTAAAATTTAGGTAATAACCTAAGATTTGAGACAGTTTATGAAAAAAAGTCATTTTTGCCTTTTAAGATGACCCCAAAATGCAGTTATTAATAACTCATTATTATATATGAGTTAGTCAACACTTTAATAAAAAACCCTTTCTTGCAAAGACTGTTCCCTTTTTTAAAATATTCTTAGATGCTTTTTCATAACTTCATGACTTGATGAAGTTCTGTTAAGAAGCCTCCAGAATTTTCTTGTGAAGAAACTGAGGAGCCCGATCATTTTATAAAATGAAGAAAAGAACACAGAACTCAATCAGAGTCTCCTTTTCTTTAGATTTTCCCAAATCCCATCAGATTTATCATGGAGTATAGTCACCAAAACTGCAATCCCATTCCCGCCGATGCAGATGAAACATAATTTTGGGCAAAGGTAAAAAAACCATTTCTTTTGCATTTCTAATATATTTCTAAACAATATCAAGAATGTAACAAAATACTTAGTGATAATTTCACCAGGACTTTGGCCTGTTTCTGAAAAAATAATCTAATTATAATAGTTATCCCTCTGGGACTGTAAACTACAATTTAGAAGTTAGTGGTACTTTTTGCTAAAACAATTGCCTTGCGATTGACATCCTAAATTTCACCTCCATAAAGCTCTTCAGGCACACAGCCTTAAAACATCCATCTGAATGTTTACTTGACCTTTTGCAAACAGGAATGGCTTAGTATCATCTAAAAGATGAGATATTTAACTGAAAATGTCTCCTTCTAGATCATCTTCAAAAATATTGTATGTCTTTTCTCTATTTAGTACCCTATTTGATACTAAACCTCAAAAGTGCCATTTATCCTATTCTGTTTTCTAGCTGAAAGTCAGTTTTTCTCTATGGCAAAATAAAACCTGTTATTTGTAATGAAATCTTTGATAAAGAAACAATTTAGTTTCTAAAATAAATAAAACACAAAAGCAATAGCAAAATAATGTATGTTTTTTTCTCCAAAATAATTCATATTTCGACATGTGTTAATCCTACCAGTAATTTTATATGCTATTTGTGTTGTTTTTGCTTGTGTAATAAGAAATTAGATTCATCGATCTACTACAGATTAGAGTGTCCCTCCTGGAAACTTGAAAATTTGGGAATCCTGTTGGAAATCTGGATATCCAGTGCCTTATCTCTTTGTACTGTTAGATCATGTATTGTGCCTGACAAATTATACAGTTTCATTATTAAGTTCCTTTAAATCTCTCTGATCAGTTTGAAATGGTCCTGATAACTTATTCTAAAGGGTGAACATCAAGGGAAGAATGAGTTAGACAAGAGGTTGCCTAACTGGTAGGAAGTAGAGGGGAAGGAGGTAGGGTTAGATAAAGGATTTATGTGTTGATTCAAGTTGCTGTCATAGTTAAGGGTGTCTGCTTCCCACTCTCAGCAAGAATTCCTTTGACGTCATTCATAACCCATAGTCTCACATGAGACTATGCATGACCCACAGCATCATTTTAGCACCTGGCAAATAATAGGTGCCTATAAATGTTTGTTGAATAAATAAATTAATCCAATCTCGAATTAGGAGCTTAACACTAATGATATACTAGTATTAATAGTATAAATAGCCTGGCTATTTCCCTAACTATATATATATATATATATATATATATATATACACACACATATATTTATTTATTTATGTATATATTTATGTATATATATACATAAATGTATATTATGTATATATATATGTTTATATATATATATATATATATATATATGTGTGTGTGTGTGTGTGTGTGTGTATGTGTATTTAGGTTTCCCTAAAACCACCTTTCCTGAGATTTCGGGCAGTCGTGGCTACATGAGTTTTGAGACTTCTACATCACAGAACAAGAACATTGCTTTGTTATACTTCAATCTGAGTGGGAATGTATCTTTTTCTTCTCTCTTGCTCTCTCTTTATCTCTCTCTCTCAATCTCTCTCTCTCTCTAGCTCTGCTGTTACTTTAAAGCAAGTTTTAAATTTAAGTAATATCCTTTAATTGATCTCACACAGATAATGAGAGAACAAGGGCCAGGATGATTATGGAATACACAAAAAATAGTCAAAGTCTTAATGATACTTCCAGTTTTTCACTAAAACATACTATTTTGAATGCGTTGATTTGGAAAGAATGACCTCTTGGCTCTGAAAATCATTTTTCCTGTAATGTTAAATGAGTGTCAAGAAATTAATCCTCCCACCACACTTATAGAAACAATAATAGTATGAGTTGGTTATGAGCTGCTTTGATAGGGTACTGTAAAGCCCTTTAGTCTTTAAAGAGTCCTGGCATTAGGTAACTTTAATTGTTGGTTTCAGATGTCAGTCTCCATCAGGAACACAGCTGGAGACTGATAGGTGTCACTTGGGAATAAGCATTTTGGATTACTTTGAAGTCAATTGGACTGAACATGAAAATTTTATAGTTGGTGGCAGATTTCTTTTTAAGATATATTTAAGTAAAGTGTCACGTAAACCAATTACATTAAAAACTATCCAGAATAAGAAACCTCAAAGGAAAATTCTCCTCAGTGGCAAAGTGTTAATCAAATAAACCAAGAAAACATTTTCCCCAAACCCATAATTTCCATGCTTTGGGTTGTTCTCATTTGGATGTAGCCCATTTTAACTCTTTCATTTCATTCCTAAGGATATTCCATTTTGACATAGTTATTTTTAAAAGTCGTAGAAATGGTAGCACGCAGAGGAGCAGGGCAAGTGGTATAATGGTTAGGCACAGGAGGGAGCACTTTGGGAATTCCATCTGTGCCTGCCTGTGACTGATTCCTCGTGTTTTTATTGAGCCTCCCAAGATGACGAAAGACCAATGCCTCCTGGTCCTCAAAGTTGTCTTTTTTTATACAGAGGGAGGTTAGGAGTGACTCATTTACTCTCCAACAAGGGCAAGAGGACAAGGATATTTCCCCTCAATGATTAGAAAGTTTCAATTCTGTTTCCTACTAGAAAGTTTCCATAAATCAGTTTTTAATTGAATTGTGATTTATAGCAAAATCTTAATGCCCTTGAAATCGAAATGAAAAATAACTTAATATTAAAGTCCATGGACTGCATATCAGGGAACAGGTAGGAGTCAATATGGGCCATACTACCTGTTGTGCACTGGCGTCAGCCAATGAATCCCTACTTTACAAAAAAGCAGAATAGAGAAAAATTTTTAAAAAGAAATGGTATGTACTATATAAATCGGTGGACTTCAATGTTTTATCCAAAGTTCTTTCCACTGTGCTCTCCAGTTTGCCAGCTTTTAACTCTTATTTCAGTACAAATAATGTCATATCAAGCCCAGACTAATCACTTCATGCTTTATTCCCTCAATTTTCTAATTCTTGGCATCCCCTAGAACACCATTAGACAGTGGCTTCTATTCTTTGCTTGAATTGCTGGAGAAATTTGTTCTGGACACTTTCTGTATTGTATTGTCACTGGCATACATAGCAATCAGAATGACTGCAGGTGACAACCCTTTTATGGGACTCTCTGCCATCACAGGACATTTAGGTTTATCCCATCGCCCAGTTGTTGAGCCAGCTGCAAACAAACAAATTTGTACTTCTTTCTAGAACTAGAGATATGATTAAATACATCTCCGAGAACTCTGTAAGAGTGGAAGCTATCGTAAACACACAGTCACAGAGTCAGAGAATGAAATGTATTTTAAAGTGTCTATCGACAAGTGGGATATGCTCTTCCTAACAGTGGGTGATCAGACTTTATAGATTCTGCATCATGCTGTGTTTTATGCCTGAGCTTTTCCTTTGGATGCATAGACCAGAGATCATAGTGGAAGAAACACTACATAGGAATCCAGAGTCCTGGGCACCAGGTGCACGTCTGCCTCTGTTTGTTGACATTTAACCTCTCTGTTCAGTTTCCTAATCTGCAGAAAAAGGGGATCCAGCTCAGTGGTTATCCCTAAAGGCCTGCTCCAGCTGGAGCATTCATTCTGCGGCTCCTCCTGCCTTGTTTGCCAGCCAATGAATAAGCATTTAATTGTTGCCTAATATGTACGTAGGTTGGATGAATTTCTTAGTGACTAAATAAATCTGTTTCCCAACTGAGGCCAGGTCTATAAATGGTAAGTAAATTAAACCAATAGCATAAGGACTGCTCTACTCATATTTCTGCAGATTTTCTGTGGAGAGTAACTGAGGGTCAGGGAGCAACTGTGTACATGGGTCTGGCTGCTAATTTAGCATCAGAGGACCTGTGTTAATCCAGGATAATTACTTTTCAGGTCCAGCTTATCATGGGTGTGTGAATATGGCCGTTATTCAGATGGTGTCCTATAACAACTTTCAAGTGATGGGAGGAGGGGAAGAAGTGAGTCATGTTAGTAGACATAATTACAGTTAGGGAAAAAAGTACTGGGAAAATGCAATTAAACCCACACATATATATATACACGTAAGTGGATGTGTTTAACTAGGATTGGGATTGCCCATAGGGCTATAGAGTCATTATATAGTCTTGACTCTGATAGCAAAGTGGGTCACACTTTAATTGTGTCACACAGTAAAAATGTTTTGATACGGGCTAGGGAGATACAGTGTTTGAATGGCTGGGGAAGTAAAGGTCTGGGAGAAGTGTCACAGTGGAGATAAATTGGAACCAGAATGGGTCAAGAGGGAAGCCTCAGACCCCAAGGGAAGAAAGCCAACAAAAGGAGAGACAGGAGAATAACAAAAGATACGCTTAGTCAACTTCTTGCTCTATTTAGAACCTATTGCTTTATGTTTATGTTTATCTCTTGGTCATTTTTGATAATATGATGCCTCTGATTTTTAGTACTTAAAACATTATCTTTACACTTATAGCACTGTGGAAATTTTGTGAGGTCAAGTTTTCTTGTTAATTCTGTGCACTTATAAAATAGAATAGCCACAGGTAAATTGATTGATTTCTCCAAATCTAATGTAGAGATAAAAAGTCACTTTTCCTAATCTGATTCTAGAAAGCTCGATGGCTAAAGGGCAGGTAGGGAAAGAAGAATCACTACCAAAATACCAGCAAGGTTAGAAATACTACAGAGAAATGCACATTAAAGACTTATGTAGTAATCTTTATGTAGTAAAGTATGCAGTAAAATTAACCAACTTTATTTTGCGCTTACCAGATGTTTTATGTGGATAAACTACCTTAATCCTGACAACTCTAAAAGGTAGCTATTATTTTTAGCCCGTTTTACAGATGAGAAAATGAAGGCTTAGAGAGGTCAAGTCACTTAGTCAACCTCACTCTGCTAATCAAGGAGCATAGCATTGACTCAAATCCAGGTTAATGAGGCTGTAGAGACAAATCTTTAAACAACTCTGGCAGATAGCTCACTGTAGTCGAAGGGTGTTGGTTGGCACATACCATTGGTGAAAAGAAAACAAAGAGACCAAAACAAAAACAAAAGATAGTTACCCACTGTGGCATTTATGGAATCATATAAAAATATATTCTGGCTGAACTGCAATTGTCAGTAACCAACA
Source organism: Potos flavus (assembly GCA_028534135.1). Lineage (NCBI taxonomy): Eukaryota > Metazoa > Chordata > Mammalia > Carnivora > Procyonidae > Potos > Potos flavus. Next base: position 27,121,909 of record CM052886.1, read on the forward strand.
TTTGTGTGTAACTTTTCAAGCAGACTGATGGGCTAAGCGTTATACAAATTAAATTAAGACATCATTGCCAAACCTGGGAACTTATAGTAGACCTGTGACTAAGTCAGAAATTTTAGAGAAAATGGAAAATACAGCTGACAGTATTAGTAATTCAGCATTATTGTTATTCTCTGCGTTGCTGCTTGTGTTCTCTTAGGAGGAGCGCTGACGGGAAAATTCTTCGGGCTGGTTCAAATCCTGTGGGCTAGTTAATTCTGGGTGTCTTTCAGTGATGCTGTCCTTTTGGTTACTGTGACCACATGTGTGGGATAACACCATCACAGTGGCATCCGTGGCCGAGAGATACACAGCTAAGGCTAGCATGTTTATTCCATCCTACCCTCATTCGTTCTCATTCTCTGCATTTTTCCCCCATTGGGGTTTTGATATTTGATGTCAACTCAGCGGAATATTGACTTCAAACTGGGTTTTTCGCAGCCCCAACTTAAGATGAAAAATAACATAAATTGTAACTTGGATGGTAAATGTCATCCATTTTCTAAGGTAGGTTATTGTTTCAAATGGTTATGTGGCTAAAGACAAGAGCCATATTTCTGTGTTACCTAGAAAGTTACACTCAAGGGCTGAGACAAATAGAAACAATGCTATGTATAAGCATCTTGCCCATGCTTTCTACACTTCCCTTGTATCCATGCTCCAATGATTAGAACTCCCTTCTCAAATATAATTATTTCTATAAACCAGCAAGAAAAAGACAATCATTGAAAACCAGACAAAAGTCCTTAATATCCTTCACAAAGTATGGTATAGAGAAGAACAATAAATACCTGAGAAGATGCTCAACTTCATTGTCACAAACATAATGCAAATTAAAATTATGTTGAGACATTATTGTAGTCACACAAGAATAATGAAAAGGAAAAAGCAAACAATAACAAGAGTTGGGGAAGATTTGGAACAAAACCAGACACTTACAGGGAGTGTTATCTGCTACAGGGAGTATTATCTTGGTTAACCATTTTGGTAACCTTTTGTGAGTCTCTACTAAAGCTGAACATATCTGTGACCCAGCAATTCCACCCCTAGTATATATCCACCAGAAACACAAAGTTATGTTCACAAAAAGAAAACAATAAAAAAAACACGTGAAGAATATTCATAGCACTATTCATAATATCCAAACTTGAAAGTACCCAAATACCATCAAGCATCAACAGTAGAATGAATAAATTGTGGCACCTTCACACAGTAGGATTATATATACAATGAAAATGATTCACAAACACATGCAACAGTATACAGGAATTTCATAAGCATAATGTTGAGTTAAAGAAGCCAGACACAAAAGAGTACCTATGGTATGATTCGATTCAAGTAGAGTACAAAATGGACAATATTTATGCCAATATTTATTGGAAGTTAGTGCAGATGCAGGGTTACGGTGTTTGGTAAAGGGGTTTTGGGCTATTGGTAATGTTCTATTTCTTAATCTGGGTGCCGGTTACATATGTGTGTTCGCCTTCATTGAGTTGCACCCTTACGACTAGTGTACTTTTTCTGAATTTATGTTATTTCATATTTTTCAAAAAGAGATGAAAGAAGACCTCTGCTATAATACATTAATCTAAGTAGCACATCAGTGAGGTTGCATTTATTAGATTAGTTAGCGATCTCCTTGAAAAGCAGACAATAAAGACTTGAAACCGAGGTCAGGAAAGTTTTGATATGGATGGGAAGGTGGCAGAGAATCTGAAAGAGTTATGAGCACAGTAGGCACAGACGGAGAGCTAGTGTGGGTCCAGCTGCATTTAGGAGGCAGCTGTGGGTACCTCAAAGGCCCTGGATCAGGACAGGTGTCAGCAGGCAACAGAAGAAAGAAGGAGATTCTGGGGTATAAAATGGAAAGATGGAGGGTAGGACCTGAAAACGAACTTCTCTTATTTCAGAATTTACCCAGGGCTAGACCTAATCAAAAATAATGTTGATGTTATTCCAAGTGACATAGAATTTAATTAACTTTCCCTAATAATTCAGAACAGTATACCTTTCTCCCTGCAAGCCTTGGTGGCCTTATACAGTATTTCTTTCTTAGTTCTTCATTTACAATTCACTAGAAGAAAGCTGAAAATGGGGGGAAGGAAGTGGGATTAAACCCACATAGAACATTCATGCTGCACAGATTTCAGAGAGTAAAGATTTACCAATAAGACCGTGTGATATTATGTATGAAATACAACTCAGAATAGTCCCAATACTAAATACAAGGGTTTCAATTAATAACATTATTTTAGTGATAAATTTTATTTAGGGAAAATAATTTTCTGTGTTCATTCATTCACTTATTCCATAAATACCTGATGAATTCCCATCATATGCCATTATTTGGCACTTCTCTTCAAATCTATAAGAATACGTACTATAGAAACATTCCCAAGCATAAATGTCTTGAAGAATTTGAAGTTATGATCAAAGCATAAGTCATAAAAATTGGAAATAAAAGAGATGGCATGCACCCCAAATAGAATGTGTTCTTTAGAAATCCTACTGATGAGTTAAAAAAACATGGTAGAGAATTGAGAAATAAATAAAATAGTATAAAATTTCCTGCACTTGAAATTCTATTGAATGTTTCTAATACCAGTTTAAAATGTTGACTTTCCCCTATATGTTTAATAGTATTACCCTGCGAATACTGAGCCCATGTAATGGAACCCTTATGGTGTTTATTTTTGTCTACATGTTGAAACGGCACTATTTCTATGGGGAGAACATGTAGTAGAGAAGCCACTTGTTTTCATCTCATTTTCTGGGACCTGTTACTCTCTTGGGTTGCAATAAAGACCACTGTTCCCACAGTAGTTTTCAATCTCGGGGGATTCCTTTCTTTCTTTTGGTCAAGGATAGCAAAGATGGCCTCAAACCAAGATCTACAAAGTCATCTGGTCTTATTCAACTTCTTTCTGAATGATCGGTTCCTTTCGGCAGTAAAAACTGCTTTTTGTCTTTCAGCAAAAATGTTGCTTAACCTCCACTGGGTTTCAATCCTGTGATTCCTTTATCCTTCTTACAACCAATTTCCCCATTTTTAAAAGAAGATACCTGGCTCCTCACAGTTTGAAATACAACACATATCCTTAAAGCAACAGGCTGTTTTGAATTTAGGAAGTGAAGTCTGATCAACTGATGCTTGTTTATGGACTTATTACTTAGGAAAGGGCTGGTACACCTTTCCTAGGCTAACCTGGTCCTGAGTCTTAGAAGCATTCTTCTGGAACACCTCTTACCCCAGAAAAGTCTATAGGTATCTTCAATTGCAATTAACAGAGCTCTGGAACAGAATTCTAAGAGAGATGTAAAATTATTCTTTGAAAGTCATACATTTTTTGGTTCTGGTTTTCAAGGCATTTTTTCCTTTTGAGGCTTGTCATAATCTTCCTCTCAAGGTAACCCTCATCTTCTCAAATCACAGATGGCTCATAGATAAATAATTCCAGTGTTAATTGAATGCTGTAATTCTGCCTCATGACACTTTATGTGATGTTGCATGAATATCATAGGGGAATAATGGTGTGTAAATCTATATTCATGAAGAGAACTTGGTGTCATTTATATCTATATCCAGTTCCTTTAGAAGGTTACTTAACTCTCATTTTTTCTTTATCAATAAAATTAAAACAATTCTTCATTATGTTATTTGGACAGTGCTTCAAATGATTGAGATATTAATGGGAAGTTTCACACTTTCCAAGAATTTTCTGTTTCCCTGAAATTTGATAATATAAAATTTTTTTAAGAATTACAGCATTGATAAGGAGCTTAAAATTTCCCTAATTTATGGATGGACAAAACGGATTTGAGGAAATCTGACACTTTTGATGTCACCAAGAACTCAATCAGGTACTTATTAATCATCGTTCCCCCAAAGGAGATATTCCTCACATATTCTAGAATGAACGACCATTCTGGATTTCTAAAATGGCACAACTGAACACAGAAATTGATAAGCATGTGGATTAGCCTAGATCAGAGGTAGTTCTAGCAAATTACAGCTTCTTCCTCTTATTATTAAAGAACAAAAGGAAAGCGATCATGAAATATATTAAAGACTGTACTTACCAATTAAAATAGAATGGAACACAACATGAAAGTAATTTATCATTCAAGAAATATTTGCAATAACCAGGCTCTGGCTTCAGTGTACTGGGGGCAGGAGGTAGGGGGTAGAATATGAGCCTTC
>CM052886.1:27126645-27396462 GCA_028534135.1 Potos flavus
TTCATGATAATTATGTTCTAAAAAGTCCCTTCAAACATTTAATTAACAAATACTGAATCATTACCCCTAGGGAAAATACAGGGTTAGGCTCCCACAAACCTGGTCTCAATATTTTCATCCATTGAACAATATATAACACTGTTTGATGTGTGCTTCCTTTTAAAGACACCTTCTTCAATATGTATTATTGATTCATTATTATTGAACTCAGCCAGCAACACTATAACTCATGCCTCTATACAGCCTTTTTTTTAACATCTTAATTTTATTTTATTTTTTTCAGTATTCCAAGATTCATTGTCTATGCACCATACCCAGTGCTCCATGCAATCAATCCGTGCCCTCCTTAATACCCACCACCAGGTTCACCCATCCCCCCACGCTCTCCCTTCCAAAACCCTGTTTGTTTCTCAGAGTCCAGTCTCTCATGCTTCGTCTCCACCTCCGATTTCTCCCAATTCACTTTTCCTTTCCTTCTCTAACACACATATCTTCTCCATTAAGTCCCATCACAGCCTCCTTGCACTGAGAAACACTAGACAATACTTTAGTACTACAATTGGCAGCCATTTTATATAGCAAAATCATCACCACAAAGCACATAATGTGAAAAAAAAAATCACAAGAAATAGACTGTGAAAAGAACAATTATTCAACTTCAACTGAAAGTGTGAACTTCTGGTGACTCAAATTTTTTTGCTGCTGTGTGCACATGCATGTCTGCAAATCACTGCGAGGACACTATGAGGACTAATTCTGGAGTTACAAATACATGTTAGCCAGTAGGTGAATTCGCAAGTACAGAATCCACAAAGAATGAGGATCAACCGTATTGAGCGTTTGAAAAACTAAAATAAATTCTGTTTGCCTAGATAAGAGTTTCAGGAGGGAAGTGGCAGGACAAGAACTTTGGAGATTTATACTCGTGCCAGGAAAGGCAGGATCTGGTAAGTCCTGTTAAGAGGTTGCTCCTTTTTCTAATAATAATGAGGCTCCATCACTAAAACTTTTAAATGGAAGAATGTCATAATTAGATTTGTGTCTTATAAAGAGCACTGGCTTATAATGAACACTAGAATAGAAGCAACACGGAGAATGGTGCCTTATACATGGTGCACACTCAATATTTACTGAATAAATTCCATATTTACTGAATGCGCTATAGAGATTAGTGTTGCTGGGGCTGGAGGCAAGGCTGGAGGTAAGGGAACTTTAAGATGCTACTGCTATTCAATGTTGTAGTCGAGGTTCTGGCCAGGGCAACTAGGGGAAAAAAAAATGAAATAAAAGGCATTCAGGTTGGAAAAGAAGTAAAACTTTGTCTATTTGAAGATGACATGATATTATAGAAATTCCTAAAGATTTGGGGCGCCTGGGTGGTTTAGTGGGTTAAAGCCTCTGCCTTCGGCTCAGGTCCTGATCTCAGGGTTCTGGGATCGAGCCCCGCATCGGGCTCTCCACTCAGCGGGGAACCTGCTTCCCCCTCTCTCTGCCTGCCTCTCTGCCTACTTGTGATCTCTCTCTCTCTCTGTCAAATAAATAAATAAAATCTTTAAAAAAAAAAAAGAAATTCCTAAAGATTTCACTAAAAACTATCAGAATAATCAGTTTCAGCAAGGTTTTAGGATACAAGATCAGTATACAAAAACCGATTGTTTTTCTACACAACAGCAATGAGCAAACCAAAAATAAAATTAAGAAAACAACTTTATTTAAAATAGAATGAAAAATAAAATGCTTAGGCATAAACTTAACCAAAAAAGCACAAAATGTATCCACTGAAAACTATGAAACTTAAAAACATTGAAGGCCTAAATAAATCGAAAGACATCATATTTGTAGATTAAAAGACAATATTGTTAAGATTGCAATCTTCCCCAAATTGATCTGCACATTAAACATAATCCCTATGAAAATTGTGGCTGCTTGTTGTTGTTGTTGTTGTCGTTATTGAGAAATTGACAAGCTGATGCGATAATTCATATGAAAATTATTTGACCCAGAATAGCCTGAAAATCTTGAGAAAGTTGAAGGGCACACAGTTCTTGGGTTTGAAAACTTACTGTCAAGCTACTATAACGAAGACAGTGTGGTATTGGCATAAATACAGACATAAAGACCAAAGGAATAGAATTGAAAGTCCAGAAATAGACCCTCACGTTTTCGGCTGGTTGATTTTCAACAAGGGTGCCAAGACATTTCAATGGGGAAAGAGGTCTTTTCAACGAGTTGCTGGGACAAGTAGAAGCCTCATCCAAAAGAACAAAGTTACGCCTAACTTGCACTGTAAACAAAAATCAACTCAAATCTTGATGAAAGATCCAAATGCAAGTTTTGTAAAACTACAAACTCTTAGAAGAAAAGAGGTGTAAATCTTTCTGACCATGAATTTGTCAATGGCTTCTTATAGATGATGCCAAAAGCTCGAATAACAACAGCACCAACTAAAGATAAACTGGATATCATCAAATTTAAAACTTTTGTGCTTCAAGTGATCCCATCAAGAAAGTGAAAAGACTACACATAGGATCGGAGAAATTTGCAAATTATACATCTGATAAAGGGCGTGTATCTAGAATACACAAAAGCAATTACAACTCAGTAACAAGACAATCCGCCTAAAAATAGACAAAGGATCTGAATAGACAGTTCTCCAAGGAAGATATACAAAAAGCCAATGAGCACACAAAAAGATGCTCAAATATCATGAGCCATCAGGAAAATGCAAATCAAAGCCACAGTGAAATCCTACTTCACACCCACTTGTATGGCTATAATCAAAGACAGATAATAACAAGTGCTGACAGGGATGTGGAGAAACTGGACCCTCATAATGTGGTGGGAATGTAAAGTGGTGTAGCTTCTTTGGAAAGCAGTCTGGTAGTTTCTCAAAAAGTTAAACCAAGCAGTGCTATTTGACCAAGCAATGCTCCTCCTAGGTAGCTACCTGAGAGCAATGAAAACATACCCACACAAAACATCTACATGGATGTTGATGGCAGCATTATTCATGAGAGTTAAAAAGTGGAAACAGCCCCAATGACCATCAACTAACAAATAGATAAATAATCTGAAATACCCACACAATAAACTATTATTAGCAATAAAAAGTAGTGAAGTACTAATAGATGCTATGGCATAGATGAATCTTGACAAATTATGCTAAATGAAAGAGGCCAGTCACAAAGAACTGCATATTGCATGGTTTCATTATACGAAAATTCTAGAAGAGACAAATCCGTGGAGACAAAAAATATATAATGTTAGCGGATTCCAGGAGCTAAGGGGACAGAATGATAGTCAATGACTGCTAATGTATATGAGGTTTTTTTAGGGGGATGCTGAAAATACCTTGGGATTAGGTAGTGGTTATGGTTCCCTAACTTTGTGAAAATATTAAAAACCTCCGCAATGTAAGCTTTAAAAGGGTAGATTTTACGACATGTGAATTTTATCTAAAACCATTTCTTAAGAATTCTATAGGATTTCCAATTCTGATTATGATACAGTAACTGTTAAGAGAATTGTCCTTCCACTGTTAATCAATACAAACATGGATAAAACTTATGATAGAGACTTTTAAAGCCTCAGGTAGCAGGTGGCAAACAACTATCACTTTTGAGAGAATGGAAAAGCATGAGATGAGACTTATCTTTTCTGAACTTGAGCACACAAAATTGGAGCCCAAGTAGAAATAGTAATTTGGCGTAGCTGAGGAGGCAATTGCCTGATTTCAGAGGTGTAGAAGGAGGTGAAATTTGAGGGTCAGGTTCCCAGTATTGAGGGAGTTACTCAGATGAGTGGGGATAAGTAAGCATGGGGGTTTCCAACACTTCCTTGGTGTTGGTTGGACTCTGCAAGCAGCAGAGAACAGCTCCTGTGAGGCAGAGCAGGGATGAAGATCTCAAAGTTTTCTCTGTGTTAGGAGGGTGGGAGGGAAGGAGGAAGAGAAGGAGGAAAATGAGGTGAAGAATAGAATATACAGGCGGATAGATTACATAGCCACAGTGACCATAACCATGGCGAGCTTTGATTTTTCAAGTGATTTCAAGTGATTAAACAAAACCAAAAATTATTAAGTGTTATTGACAATGTCGATCCATAAAAATTTAAGAAGAATGAAAATAGAACCTGTTAAATAAATATCTACTAAGTTGTGTATACAAAAGACCTATTAATTGCAAAGAACACCTCTGTAGAGTGAGGATAATAAGGAAGGTAAATTCTAAGAATTTAGTGGAATTTATTTAATTTGACAGGTTCTTTTTTTGATGGGATGCTGGGTTGCAAGAGCAAGAGTGATAGGGAGAAGGGAGAGAAATTCTAAGATAATTTATACACAATAAATCATTCTATAAAACAGAATCCTTCCAGAAATATGTTTTTCCAGCAAGATCACTCCCACTGGTCCACCCATGTAGGTGGAATCCTTGGTTTAGAGTCAAAGTAGGTACAATTATACTAAAAGCTCTATTCAATCTTAAAATAAGGGATTAATATCCACAATGGTGTGAATCTATTTTTTCCAGTTAATATCTGGCCCTTGTGTCCTTTTCATTTGAGTAAAGAATACATCTGTCAGTTGCAAACATGTATTCACCTGTTGGCTAGGCTGGACAAAAAAAGCCAATTGAAAACGAGGCTAGGAATAACATAAGCCTAGTCTTATCACATTAACAAGTGATTTTAAAAATTGTTTTAACCTTGTACTACGTGGTTAGTCATCACCATGTGCACCACTAAGTCAAGCTAGATACTTGTTCTTTTGCCAAATAATGTCACTTTAAATATGTGCAAATATCAATATCACAGTGAAATTTAGGACCTAACTTCTGACAAGGTGTGACCACATGCATGGTAATGAAATTTCATCTGTTCTCTTAAAATTTCTCCTCTAAGGATGCTTTATTTTAGGAAAAATGGAACCCATTTAGGTTTAAAATATCCATTCAAGACAGCTATGAAAAAATAAACGGTACTGAAAAAAATCCTAGCTCTAAGGATATATATGGATTTGTTATTCACTGTAACTCACCGGTAATGTTTTCTAAGGGACTAAATTTTTTAATACATTATGTATGAGAAAGCAAAGTTTCACTGTGTTGTATATTAGGTTAAACCCTTTAAAATAAATACGAGACAGTGAAATTCATCACAATATGCCTTCATTTAACATTTTCCTGCAGCTAATGTTCATTTTTTAAAGGGCTGGCTAAAGGCCCAAAGAGGATCATGTAACGCTGAAAAAAAATCCCGGATCCCTGGAAAACATTATAGAGACATTCCAGTATATTTAATTTTTTAAAAATGATATTTGTCAAATTGTTAGCCATCTATTAGACGGTGCACTCTATGAATATACCACCATTTTAGAGTGTTGATAATACATCTTATTGGACTTCCCACTAGTCAAGAGTTCCTGGTAAAATATTTTCCTACCACATAAGCCACTAGTCATCAACCATGTCAAACAACATTTTCAATTTGGATAATGAAATTCTAGGTTGACTGTGTTCAATAAATAACAGAGATACCTAATGTTAACCATATAATATTTTAAGCATATTTAAATTAAGCTATATAACATACGGGAATTTAAGGCAAAACATTTATATTGATCTCAGATACATAAATCTATTAACTACTATGTTTTACAAATGTATAATTTTTAACCCAGCCTTCTCCAGAATGGAATTTAATTGCATATACAGCATATATGTATTTAAAAACTAGGAGCAGAAATCTGCTTTAAAAATAGCAAATAAATTAACATAAGCTCTCTTCTCTTTGATAGATAGATAAATGGAGAAAATATACAAGATATAAAATTAACCATTTCATCATTTTAAGCGCACAGTTCAGTGGCATGAAGGACATTCACGTTGTTGTGTAAACGTGGCCACCATCCGTCTTCAAAATCTTTATCTTCCTAAACTGAAACTCTGTACCCATCAACAAATAAGTCCTCATTACCCACCCCTGCCAATACCAGCAAGTACATTCCACTTTCTTTCTCTATGAATTTGATGAATCTAGATACTTCCGATAAGGAGAATCATATGCTATTGGTCTTTTAGTGACTGGTTTATTTGACTTACTATGATGTTTTCAGGGTTCACCCATGTTGTACGTGTGTAGGAATTTTCTTCCTTTTTAAGCTTGAATGATGTCCCGTTATATGTATCTACCATCATGGAAACTTCATTCAGCCATCCATCAGTGGATGCTTGGGATGCTTCTACCTTTTAGTTATTGTGAATATGCTGCTATGAATATGGGTGAACAAATATCTATTCAAATTCCTGCTTGCAATTCTTTTGGTTATATACCTGGAAGTGGAATTTCTCAGTTCTTTGCATATATTTTTAATAAGTTCTCAGATCTACCCATGGGCTTGTTTCATATTTAAAGGTGACTGTTGCTCTTTTGAGGGATCACCATATCCATCCCCTTAATGTCTTCACAGTCAACACATTCTCCTTGCCCAGGAAGCGTTGATAAGATCTCTTACGAAACAATGGAAGGAGTTTCTTAAGATGGTCCACCATTCTCGACCCATTTATAAATTCTGAAGATTTGTTTGGCTTAGAGAGACTTAAGTTTTTGCTTTTGAAGTACCAAAGCTGGAAGAAACTTGGAAAAAAACCCCACAAAACATGGTGTCCATTCCCTACCCTTCATGTACAGCCTCATCCTAATTCAATGTAACTCTCTTTTATTGAAGGCCTCTACAAGACAAAATTTCAAAGCTTTCCTTATCAATCTCTTCCTATGTTCAAATCCCTTTCAAAAGAAGTTTCTTCATATCTAAATAAAATATAACTTTGCTGTTACTCTTGCTACTCTGTTCCTTTGCCAGGTCCTCTACTCACTCCTTTCCATTCTGAACTTCACATCGCTCCCAACACGTACACACTGATATTTGGAAATTCAGTGTTAAATTTCATCTCTTCTTGGAAGTCCTTCCTATCTTCCAGGATGATTTTAGTTTCCTTGTCTGAAAAAATGGAGGGAAAAATGTCCTTCTTTCATTGGTTTGTTGTGAGAACTCGATGTAAAAAAAGATATGCTTAAGCAGTATTTAGCACACATGGTAACTTTTCAATAAATATTGGCTGTTGTTACCAATGAAAACAACATTTAATAGAGGATGAAGAACAGTTGCTTCCTATCATTATATTAAATTTTTCTACATATAGAAATCGTTATTACTTTACCATTTAGCCAAACTGTCTTTTTGTTTTCTTTTCTACTGAATCCTATCCTCAGCTTTCTTCCCTAAATCTTCACTAAATTATTCTCATCTACTTCAGCTTGACAGTCGTAACTTAGAAATTAATTTCCAAGTCTGGGAATGAAAAATGTCAAATACAACTGGAGATAGGAGGAGAGATGTTAATTTAATATTAGTTAATTGTTTACCATCTTTATAGTGCTTTTTCTTTGATAATGTTTTGGCACAATATTATGCTCTTAGCCTTTTTGGCCCACAGACCTCCCCTTGCAAATATGATGAAAAGTATGGATTGTTGCTTGCCTCCTAAAAAATACACACTCACAATTTTACATTAAAATTCGGGAGATGTATGAACCCCCCTGAATGTTCCAGGAGTGTCCATAGATCCCAGATCAACACTGAGTGTTGTATAATATAAACATAAAAATCTCAGTTTTTCCATTTTCCTCTGAAATACATCTCAGATTTTTTGCCCTAATATTTTATCCCATTCTACCACTTGCTGTCTACACATCCTTATTGATTTCCAGTGGTTAAATCAAAGCTGATTTAGCCAAATGCTTCAGATACTACAGAGAGTGACTGAGGGAACAAGATAAGGAATTATGTCTATGTATAGAATATATCATTATCTCTTTTCTTTGCACTTGCATAACCAGTGTTAGGAGACTCCTCTTCAGGCACAAAGGTAACATAGTAAAGAAATGTTAGATTCTTTAGTGTATTTGAAAATCCTAAAACAAAAAAACCCTAAAGTTTCTGAATTCACATAGTCACTCAGAAAATATACTTCAATCCAGTTTCCTTCTAAAAACAGTTTTCACCAGACTACACAAAACTTTGAACTATCCTGGTAGATTTTGTAATGTTTTTGTGAGGGATTAAAATAAATTGGATAACAATCTCATTAAGATAGACTAAACTTGATTCATCCAAGGGCTTTTACACCAGGGAGTAAGACGTCTTTCTAGTCTGTAATATTCTTATACATATATTTGTGGATAACCTGTCTCATTTCCTAACACAAACTATTACCACTAAGAACAGAAGAAACACGTAGGACAAACTTTCCCCCCATTATGAGCAAAACAATTTAATTCTAAACCAAATACAGCAGGTACCAAAAAGGTCTTAACAATGTCTTCCTCCAGTACTTTAATTTTAAACTTGGTCTATACTAAATGCAACTTTAACTTCATTTTGGTCATAATTTACCTTATTACATGATGTTTGATTGGCTCTGCCTTATTCTTTGATAGTCAGAAAGTGCACCAGAGAAGTACATGCAAATGGTCAACCATCCCTATTTGCCTACTTGTGTAGCTTCAGTAGTTGTAAGTTCTGCTGTGTTGTGTATCAGCAGCAACCAGTTAGATGACACCACTACCCCTGAGTAATAGACACAGAGAGTGTTGAGGGACTCAGAGTATCAGCGAGTAGGAGCTTGACGATATGAGTGAGAATTTAAGGCAATTGCTCCCAGTCAAGTTGTGAAATAATTGATGAGCAGAGGGGAAGGAAGAAAAAGAGTGATTGAACAGCAAATGCTGAGAGATCATCTAATTTCACCTGCATTTTCTATAAATGAAACATGAAGTAATTGATTACTCTTAGATTAGGACTGGGGACATGGGTTTAGGGGGAAAAATTAGTCATTTGAGATTCAAGAAACCTGAATTCCAGACTTAAATTTGCCATTAATATTAGGCAAGATAGTTTTTCTGCGTCTCAGTTGCCACAAATGTTAAATGAGAGGATTGGGTTAGAATTCCATGATACTAATCTTTAAAGAGGCTGTTTTCACTCCCAGGCTAATACTATTTCATTTGAACATTTAAGTATGAGCACATAAACTTAGCATCAGGAAGTCCTCTTATAATAATAGTTACAATCATTACTCAATATTAGCTATTACAAGATAGATAATATGATTGATATCATTTAAAGTATGTTAAAGTTATATTTTTTAAAGTTATTAAGCAAGTTTTATTTTTTTATTTTTAACAATAGATATAATTATTCTTTTTTTTTTTTTAAATATATGAAACTCTTACTGAGTATCACCTGCATTTCTAGGTCCTGGAAATAGAGTAGTAAGCAATATAGAAAAGGAGCCTGTCCTCAAGGACAGAAAATTGAGAATACAATTTAATTTATTTAAATATAATCTCAAGATAATCTCAGAGGGTGATTAATCTCTTTTAAAGAAATAAGACAGTGATTTTTATGGGGACTATTGCATAAATGTGACTGGGGGAGGTGGGAAGATGTTGCTATCGATTGGATGGTCGCTTCTAAAAGGGAAACATTTGGGCTAAGGCATATACATCATGAGAATAAATCTTTTCTGCTGAGAGGCACAGAGATAGGAAGGTACAAAAGTCATGTAGAAGAAATGATATCGCCCTTCAAGGAACAGCAAGAAGGCCTGTGTGGCCTAGTATGGGATAAAGTCTGAGAGACAGGCAAGGGCCAGCTTGGAGGACAAGTTAAAAGTTTCCACTGAAATATTATATATCTACAACAACTAAGAGCTTTTAAATATTTTTTCCAAGACTTTATTTATTTGACAGAGAGAGAGAGAGAGAGAGAGAGAGCACACAAATAGAGGAAGCACTAGGCAGAGGGAGAGGGAGAAGCAGGCTCCCTGCTGAGCAGGGAGCCCGATGCAGGACTCGATCCCAGGACCCTGGGTTCATAGCCTGAGCTGAAGGCAGCTGCTTAACCAACTGAGCCACCCAGGTGACCCAAGAGCTTCTAAATATCAATATTAACGTATTCAAGGTGAATTTTTGCCTAAAACCCAAGCTGACTATAGATAATTTTGCCTTCTGTGGAATGAGAATGTGGGGAGAGTGGTATGTACGCGTGTGTGAGTGTGTGTGGGCGTGTGTGTGCATGTGCATGACTGGGACATGAATATTTCTTAAGAGAGTAGAGTAAAATATTTCTGCACATCTCACGTCCTTGTACAGAGACTGGCCAAGGACAGAGAATGGGTAGTACCTGATGTGGAAGTTTAGAAGCACACTTAGTGAGTCCTCATATGTGACTGGGAAACTTAGAGCTGAGTTTGGGGTTGGTTAGAGAAAGTGGAATTATCCTAAAAAGGAGAAGAGGTTTCTGGTCCAGGTGATCTGTGGCTACAGGCCAATATACTTTTAAGTAGAGAAGTCACCAATATTCAAAATTTTGTTTCATGGCTAAGTAAATGACTTTAGTTGCCAAACTTTCAGTAAAGTCAGGGACATGGACAGATACTTTTGTTAGAATTGCTTTTTTTGAGGAAATCAAAGAAGAGGACTGGGTTCCATGTTTGAACTGATGCACAGCGGTATGGATGGAAGTGATATAGGATGAGACTCGGAATCCCATGAACTCTGGCACTTGAGGCCAGAAGAGACCATGAAAACACAAGTCCCCCGAAATCGCAGGGAGAACAGCAGCGGCATGGCTTGATCTGGCTGTAAATTACAGAAGTGTTCATTTGTGCATTCATTTTCAGTATCTCACTGCTATGGTGACTCTTAAAGGAAAAGAAAGTAATTGGAAGAGGCAGGGAAAGAGAGAGCGAGCACATGCGCCTACTTTCTTAGAGACGGTAAGCATCCACAATGCCAAAACATCAGTTTGGTGAGAAAAACAAGTCAAGTGAGTCGTTGGATATAGAGTACTCAAAATAATTGGCTGGTTGACTAAGTTTTCACTTCCCAGCAACTTGCTTTGTCATAAAATAGAGCTCAAACATAAATATTTAAGAGTAGAAATACATCCATTTTATTCCCAATTCTGAGACATTCATAAACATGTTTCAGTTTTATCAGCAAAAATCCATGTGAATGACTTGTCCCATTTGCTCTGGGATTCTGGAGTTTTAAGTGGGCCAGGGTTTTTGAAGTGTTGAAAGATATTATAAAGCACTTACAAGTATTCAGCTAGTCAGACCGCTCAATTAGCTGAACATTTATAACCTCAAAATTTTGACAGAGCATGATTCATGTAGGAATGACCCCTTGGACAACAGATGGCTTTATTGTAGGTATGCTTGAGAGAAAGCACATAAAGCAATGTGATCTGAAGGAGTAAAAATGGAACGTATAGAGAAAGTAAAATTGAACTTAGAAGCATGGATTGTACTCTTAAATAAAGGAAATTGTTGAAAAATTTAGCTGATATATTTTTAAAGATAGGGTGTTTTTTAAATGTTTTATTTGAGAGTGTTTGAGACACTCATTTATATGACATGCCGCAAAAACAAAATAGACCAAAATTAATATCTAGTTAATATCTAGGCAACCCATCCTAACTCAGATTATAAATCCCAATTAAGTATTTAGAAAACAGTAAAAGTAACAGGGTTTGGGGAGTAAGAACTACCATGTCAGCCAAAAACCTAAATCCACAGCATTTTACTTTCTTGTTTTTTCTTTTTTTTTTTTTTTTTCTGTAGTTGTCAGATACTTATATTCTGGAAAGTATTCTGGAGAAGCATAAATTCAAAGGCATATTATAGGATGATATTTTTACCACTAAAATGTATCAACTTTTGAGTAAGAGGGTTTTATCAGTTTTTAAAGGAGAATCAAAGGTGATATAAATAAAAACATATATTTTCAAGTATCTTCAGTATTCCTTAAAACTGAAGTTAATACCACATAGAAATTCACTTTTGAGAAAGAAACATCAGATCCCCAAAAATACTTGACACGAATCCATAGAACAAATGCAAAATGTCCCTCTCATTTAGAGCCTCTCTCATTTGGAGCTTATTTTGGCACACATTATACTGGTATAACTCTTCTTTTCTGTCTTTTCTTGTCTTTTCTTGTTTTTTCTTGTCTTGTCTTATCCTGTCTTTTTTCTCTTCCCTTCCCTTCCCTTCCCTTTCCTTTCCTTTCTCTTAACTTCCTAAGAGCACAAAACTACTCACATTACCATAAAAAAAATTCATGGAACAAGAAGCAATAAATGATTTCTCCCAAAGGTAAAAAAAAAAAAGTAACTCCAATGAGAAAAAAAACAGAAAACAGAAAAACCATCAGGGATCAGGGAGGAGAACAGGACACAGGACACCATGCCTCTGCCAGTACTCATTGCAGACGTGTCTTGACCCTCAGAAGAATGTGCCTGCCTGTGGTTCAGGAGAGCCAGAAGCAGCCATATGTGAGTGATTAGACTTTCCACACTTATTGCTCCATTTTATAGATGGACCGCCAGAGTTCCTATGGGACAGTATGAGGACTGCTCTCTGACTCTACCGACTTAGCAATAGGGAAAACAGAGCAGTCCTTAAATTCAGCACTCCTTACCTACTCTCAACTGCTGCTTATTTATTAAAGTCATAATAAAGTAGTATTCCTACTTATCAAGTTTTTTAAAATAAATATAAAAAAATTAACAATGAAAAATCAGTAAGGACAAAAAATGGATTCGCTTTTACATTTTTCCCTTGACTTAGTCATTTCTCCCCTTAGCACTATTAAGCAAGAAACATTTATGGACTAGAATGCTCATTCTCAACTAATTGTTTATAGAAACTGTAAACGTACGCTTTAATATTATCATGCTTCTTTGGTCCTCATTACAACTCTATAGACCAGGTTATTATTTTTATTTTTATTATTTTTTTTTCTTTTATTATCATTTTATTATTTTTCTTATACTCATTTTTTAGATGAACCTGAAGTTCAAAGAAAATAATTTATTGAAAATCAAAGAGCTGGTATAGACTACAGTCAATATTAAATAAAGGACATTCCACCTCCTTTTATCATGCATCTATAACCGTAATGATTCCAAATAAATATTCTTCTAAAAAACAATTTGTTACAAGATCTGTTATCCACCCAACAGGGACACATACTAAAATTATAATTCTTGAGTAATTTTCAGGGCGATCTTATAAAAACATATCAGTGCTCTGAAGATCATTGTTTATACATGCAAAATATTTGTTCAATGTTCCTAATTTGAATCACCCAACAAATCAGAAAAAGATCATACTTCAGCATCTTAGACATTCACTATTAATTCCTCAAACCTTTTCTTTATATATTCTTTTTCTTTTTCTAGTGTGAAGAATAAGAAAACCTATTAGGAAATTTAGCTGTTACACGTAAAACCAAATTAGAAGAAGAAGAAATCAGGAGCAAGAGAGAGAGAGATCTAACAATGATGCTAGGTTTGGGGGAGGGGGTTTAATCATAGTATTAGTTGAGGGAAAAAATGAAACACTGTCCTCTGTGGGCACACATAGCATTTCTGTGTACAAGAATGATTTAAAATTGGCATTGGCTTTAAATATTGTCCATGAATGAACTTTTAGAATTAAAAACAAAAACAAATGCAATACACATGATTACTGATAGAAAATACAATTTAAATGCAGAACGGTTAATTAGCAAGCACGGAATATTCCACAAATTACTTACAAGGACAACCTAAGCCCTATCAAGGCTTCTGTGGTCTGCTTCTATGTGAGATAGTCGTTGTCACTGTATAGATCTTTTGCCCTTCTGCTAAGCATTCCATGACTTTCTTGGCAAGACTGAATGTAAGTTATTCTTATAAAATACCAGAACTGTTCATAATTACGATTTTTAGTATTATCCAAATTAATTACAACTTCCAGCAGTGACACGGACTAAAATAGCAAGGGCTGCTGGTGATCTAAAACTACTCTCAGCATGTCCCAGCGAGTACTTGGCCAGGAGCACATGTCGCTTAAAAAAAGCATGTAACCCTTTAGACCCGACAGTCAATTAAGGCCTTGGTAGAAATGTCAGCCATAAGAATGAAAAGACCTTTCAATTATTTACATACAATTTTCCTCTAATTAGTGAGAACTGATTTTAATTTTTTTCCCCTTCTTTCCTCAAACAGGACCATATGTGATCAGGTTTAGAAGGGCAGCTGCTTCATTAAAGACAGAGAGAAAATGAGAGCAAGAGTGAGAGCCAGGAGAGAGAGGTAGTTTTTCTTGTCAATCAGACCTCATGATTCTTATAGAGACGGGGTCAGCGAATGCCTATCAGCTTGGCAGTCTTTAAAGATTTGTAGGGAACTTTGCTAGGGGCCGTGCTGATGTTGTAAAACAATAAGACATTTTCAAAAATGCCTGACAAAGAAAATACAAAAATAATCAGCAGAGTGTAGTGTCCCAAGTTCCTGGTGTCTTTGTGTTACAAAAGAGATCTACCACCGTACTTTGATTTGGAAGTTGTATGGCTTGCCAAATAACTATACATGTATGTAAAAAATATAGATATAATGATTTAAATATGGTATATTCAAAATCATATCTAAAAATTACTTTTGTAAAGCAATTTTGAAAATACTTTTTGCAATATTTGAGTAGAATTAACTCTGGAATAATCGTGAGTAACATCCAATCTCTAATATCAATTTGGAGTTGACATATCTTTGGGGGCATGGTTTGGGAAAACCTTTACAAAAGTACATGCATTTCATTTTTTATTCTATGGAATGGACCATAACGTAATAAAATTTCCTTTTGCTGATATTTTCATTTTGTTTCTAGATTTGAGAACATCTACCTCCAGAGGAAAGAATGTTCTGAGTTTTTCTAATTATATTACTTCTTTAATATAACTTTTTAAAGTGTTTTTAGGTGACTGGCTTATGAAGAGAGACTCAGTCCTATTTATACTTTTAAAAGTAGAATTGGAAAACACATTACCTTTCAGAGCTTGATTTATTTGTATTTATTTGTTTCCAAACATTAACTTGGAATTTCCACATGGGAATTTCCAAATGAGGTAGCAGGCATATGATATTTCTCTAGCAGGTTTTACACGACGCTGACAGTAAGAAAGATTGACATAAAAGAAAACATTAAGCATTCACAGTTTTGTTTCCATTTATCCTGACATTGTTATTTAAGACAAATTCCCTAAACTTTCTTAAAATCCCAACGTATGCACAGGAGCCCGGCAGTGCTTTCAGTCTTCCACATGTGGCTTTAATTCGAATAAGAAGCAATTTCACCATCTGACTACAGGTTAACTATCCCCAGAAAATCCCCCTGCATTCTCTGTACGACTGTATGAAGATAGGCCCAAACCAAAATCCAGAACATTCAAAACCAAACCGAAAACACCCAGGTAAAGTAAGTCAGAACATATATATGGAGCAGCCTCTGCCAAGTAATAGGATTCCTTTCTGTGCTAATAGGATGGGACGAAAAATTCAGTTGACTCAATTGTCTGGGCGGGGTGGTTGGCTCTCAAGAACCTAGGAGTATGTGCAGATTTTGTAGAGAATGATAATGGCTTTCTCTTCCTACTTTCTCCCATCTTTAGACTGAGCCATTATGGAGAAATATGAAAACATCATAGAACTCAATCTGGAGTTCTGGGGCAGAGAGAGGCTGGCTTTGGAAAATTTCTATCCTAAGGGATTCCCAGTATTTTTCACTACAACAGGCTCCAAGGCCACCCTCAAGCTTGTGTAACTTCATGAAGGGCCATAGCTGCCAGCTGACTTTGTGAAGATCAGGTCCGTTGGCCCAAACATTCTCTTCTCTCGAGCTCCTGGAACAGCGATATGCCTTCTGTCCACTGCCTTCTGTCCTTTTTCGGCCACCAGTCACTTCTAGTTGGGGGAAAGTTTCCCCTAGTACTGAAGCTGTTGACTAACGAATTCTTGACTCTCCTTTCCCTCACATATCAGTAAAATCAAAGAATCATAGTGTCATTTAAAACTAGAGTCTTGAGCAACTGTCAATTTACAATGGGCTGTGTGAGAATGGCTTCTTTTTAACTTGTCCCCCAAAGAAAGTCTGCTAGAGTGGGGATCTTTCTCTCAAACCACTCCAATCCATTTTTGGCATGTAGAGACAGACTAAGACATTGCCAACCAGTATAAGAAAAGCCTGGTTCTGGGGTATAGAGCAGAAATAAAAAATAAAAATAACAAAAAGAAAGAGCCATGGAAATGAGGAAGAAAAGAGAAGTAGGATTTCTTTACCAATTCTGAGGAGATGTTCTAGTAGGTGTCAGTACCAATGAGGGCTAATCGGAAGGTCAGGGTGGGAGGGGTTAACAGAACGGCCACTGCACGAGACTGGCTTCCTGGGCATGTTATCTGTGCTGTTGCAATCCCAGAAGAATCCTCACACATGGTTCATGTTCTATTTTCTTCATCTTGATAGTCTTAATTTAATTTTTGAGCTTGTGTTTTACAACTGAAATCTAATGAGACAACTGAGCATTCAAGAGTAGAGATATGCTCAGTTTGTGTGTCCACTGTTCCTTGCTTCCCCATAAGCACAGAATTCTGGTAGACTCACAGTGTGGGAGTTCATTGACATTGTGAGTATAAGCTAAATGTGTTATGTCTACAACTGAGTGAGCAAGATGCTGACAGCTCCAAGAGGCCACACTTTCCCTGAGAACCACAACATACTTCAAACACAGAAAAACACAATGATGTTCTAAGAATACAATGACCGAGGAATCCTCTCACGTCCTTTCTTTCTTATGTTCCTTCCCTGAATTAGCCAACCACTTCAGCTAAAAATAATGACACAGATGGAAAGAGAGAAAGAGAACAACCCATAAGTCCTTTTCCTTTCAGTCTCTCCTTATCCATCAGTAAGCCAAAGGCGAAGACTGTTGGTAACAATGTGTTCATATAGACAAATGATACAGTTCTGTTTTGTGCAGCATCTCTGCTGCTCTAGTAAGAATGAAATGTATATGCGCATACAGGCTAGGAAATGTGAATTGTGCAACTTTAGTGATTTCACATATGAGTCAAATGATCTTAGGTTTGCATTGAAAACTGGCATTGTAGCATATAAAGATGAATGGCAAAATTCATGTTAATTTCAAGTTTTAATATTTCTTTACTTAGAACATTAAAAGCAAATTAAAAAAAAAAAAAAACCACCATGGCAAACAGAGAGAGATATCACAGAAGGAAAAACTTTATATTTTAGGAATTTTAATACCACTTTTTCCTTATTCTCAAAAGAGGTGCCCTGCATTTTCATTTTGCACTGGGCCCTACAAATGATGTACTTGGCCCTGCCACTTCATTACCGCCAATTCTCATTTTGGGTTCCATAGTTGGATTGAGTTTATTATTCAAATCACAAGTAAAAGACTACTTGATAGATTCTTCTCTACCTTATGGCTTGACAAATTAGTTCTAGGTTCAGTTAAGTATGAATAAATGTTCCCTTTTGCCATGATTTGGACAAAGTCAGAATCGTGGCTGGGGGTGGGGGGAGCAGAAACAGTGGTTCAACTCTGGAGAAAAATTCTAATATATCATGTTTTCAACAATTTTTAAAGGTAATATATTCACATGACGGTTGTTAAAACCTTGGGGAAAAGTCACCCAAGGACATCCCCCCCTTGAAACATTTAATTAAAATATCAATTTTGAGACTATGAGGTCTATGGATGCTGGGCTGGGCTTATTTCCTTTTACAGGCTCTTTCTTGAGTGCGAAGATGCCAGTACCGAACACAGTGACCAATGTGGAATAAACACACGAAGGAAACGTGAAAAATAAATCCTGGGTTTCCCTCGGTCCCACAATTTATGGCAGATATAACTATGAAAATAATGCCTTCCTTACTTAGTTTGATCTAATTTTTTTATTCACTGATAACAAAAATGAAGGAAAAATAGGTAAAACAACGGTTGTGCAGATAAATAATAAGAGAAAAATTATCTTCTTTTAAATTTGGGACCTCTTGCCTTATCTTGCTAAGAACCAGGAGTGACTGTGGAGAATTTCTCTGCAGGATTGAAGAAATGGGGCAGAGAGTGAGGGGGAGGAGGAGAGGGGAGGGGAGGGTGGAGAGACTGAGCAGCTGCAGTACGCAAGGGGAGAGGGGGAGACCCCAGGCAGCTCAAGAGGTAGTGACGTTGCAGAAATGTCTAAAGGCGATATTTCAATGATAAAATTCTCTCCTGCTTCATCTTAAAATGAAATCTACAATTTCTTGCTAATGTTTTGATGGAAGTGGATTTGCATATGTGGAGAAGGCTGGTGCTGGGGTAAGGATTGAAATGGGGGTTGGGTTGGAAGAGAGCTCCAAGAAGAGGACTGGGGAAGAGGTGACACCGGTTTTTGAGTTATACAGATTTTAAAAGATTGTCTTTAGCATTTAAGAAAAGGCGGAAATTAGTTCACTTCCCATTTAATATTCTCAGCCTTCCTGATAACTTTTGGCTGTTCACATTGACTTACTTCTGGGAACATATTCAATTTCCCTCGTTCCTTCACCCTCTCCGGAAAGAACTAATTCCAGTGTCTCCAGTTTTACCATCTAGCATTTTGTCCAGCAAATGGACTCCTTGGAAAGATGATGAAAGAGAAATGTCAGTAGAGATTTGTGGCAAAGGCAGAGAATATTTTCATCATAAAGGGAAAGCCTGTTTCCCTGGCCACCTCCAATGACCTATTTCCTGGGCTCTAAATATAGAGCACCAGGGCTTTCCTCACACCTGACCCTGATGCTGCCAGTTAGGAGATTGGGTCTCTATTCCAATATAAACACTATCATGTAAACAATATGTCTCAGCCACTTTTTCAATATAGGCATTTTTTTCCTTAAAACATGTGCTAATGATACATCATTAAAGTGAAATATTTGCTGCTCCTGATAAGTTTCTATCTTTAAGCTACAATTTCTATTATTAATAAATGGAAAAAAAAAAAAGTATTCTTGGGTTGCATCTGTATTTTGAACACCAGGATAGAGTGTCTCAGGTTTGAGAACCTTATTTTCTGGACTGAGCAGCAACTAGCGTCACTTGCCTCACAAAGAGATGAATCAGTATGACTCTAAATGGAAATCATAGGCAATCACTCACAATACTTGCCTTAGGTTGATTCATGGTACTTCAGCCCTTAAGCCCCAGGGGCCTCGCCTGTCCCTGTGGCCTGAAGAAACCATTTGTGGTTTTGATCACGTGTGATTTTCTTCTGCCTCTAGCTTCTCCTTTCTGGTCAATCCATCATACACAGACAAAGTCAGCTTTCTACAACACAAATTATATTGTGTTATTCCCTACTCAGAAGCTTTCCAAGACTCCCCACTGATTTCAGAAGAAACCAAACCTCTTAGCATAGCAGCCAAAACCCTTCACAATCAGAACTCAGTCTTCCCATCTAGTACCTTCTTTCACTGTCCCTCCCCTTTCCTGTACTTCCCTGCCCTTTCTATAAATACATTTTTTAAATACTCCAGTAATTCTAGTTAGCAGTTACTCATGGGATCAGGGATGTTCACTGACTTTTTCATTTAGCATTAGACATTAAGCCATACTTTTCTTTTTCAGGTGTACAATACAGTGATTCAACAATTCCATATATCACCCAGTTAAGCCTTACTTCTTTGTTCTTGTATTGATATAAGGAGTAGAGTTTGGTTGAATAATACCTATTCAGCCAAATGTTGTTCATCTAATTTTTGTTTGAGACATTTGATAAAAATGCAGATTTTTCAGCACCACCTTAGACCTAAATCAGAATCTTTGGAAATGGAATATGAAATCTGAAGGTTAAGCAAGTTTTTCACGTCTATCTAATACCCTAGAGTTTGGATACTTCTTGTATTTGACAGTAAAAGCAATAGCATTTGCCTTAATAGTATCTTTTTTATCTTAATCATCCCTATGCCACTCAAACATTAATATCCTGCCAATGCCTTCTATGTATCCTGTAGGCATACATTACCCAAAATAGATGTAGTTCTCCAGAGCTCGCTATTGATTGAAAAAGAAGAAGAAGGCTGAAAAATATCATTAAATATTCCAAAAGATAAAGGAAATGTGCCAGAATGATGAGACTTTGCTAGGGTTCAGTGACTAGAGTTGAAAATGTTTGACTTCTAAGGAAGCCTTCACATAGATAAACTGTTTTAAGGACAGGAAAATCATTCCAATTTCAGAAATGCACAAAAGCAAAGCATGTGGAAGATTCACAAATCCTGATCAAGTTGAGTCCATCTTAGTATGTGATGGGAAAGAGAGAAGTTAGACATGGAGAAGAAAGTGCATTCATAGGTAGAATGACTAGAAGCACACAATTTGAGGACTTTGATAGGGAATTCATTTCACATTTATTAGACCTGATTGAGCGGCAATATAGTTCTAAGAAATATGAAGTCATCAAGTGACAATAACTAATATTCTCTCAACATCTCAACAATTATTTATTGAATGACTTATATACATGCTAGTCACTATTACAGGCACCAAGAATTCAGCAGTAAAGAAAAAAAACACAGTACCATACCATCAGGAAGATAGACAGTAAACATTCAGACTGACTCCCGTGATCTCTTCCATTCTTTTGCACTGGGTAGCGGCAATACAGTGTAAAGAATTTTCCTCCACTCAAGTGGTGGGCCAATCTAGCTAAAGGCAACCCTCTCTCGCCGATGGTTGCTTGAGGAAAGGGACTTATGATCCAATTCTGAGAAATAAGATCAAAAGAAATATTTGCTGGAGTCTAATAAAGGTTACAGGAGACCAATTTCCCTTTCCTAGTGGATGAAGAAGAAACATATGACCTCAATTTCTGACATGAGGTGATCTATCTTTGGATGAAACCAACACTGTTGTTGAAAGAAAAGAGATATAGAAAGAACTTGCTGAATCAACCTTCCAAGAAGCCTGCACCATCTCTGGGTCTTTTCTTATATGAACTAATTCTTCTTATTTTTACTGATACAAAATATATCTTAAGTGATACACATATATAACAATTTTTACACACCTCATTTGATCCTCAATAATCTTCTTCAAGATGAATATTCTCTGCTAATAAAACTATATATGAAAAAGCTTAAAAGTGAAGAAAATATCAGAAAATTTTTATCAAAGTCCAAGCGGGAGGTTTGGGATTTAGAAATACATAGAATGGAAGCAAAGTAACTGTCACAGGGCGCCATCTCCTGTGTGCTGATTATTACGATAAGCATTTCACGGATTATCTAATTTTAGTTTTTGTAACAACTCTAAAAGTTTATTATTATCCTTATTTTACAAATGGGTAAACTGAAGGCCAGAGAAAGGAATTTACCCCAGGTCACAATGTGCAGCAAACATTTCAAAGTCAGATTTCTGGTCAGCATATTCAAAGCCCTTTCTACTTTGCCACAAACTACTTCTTGTGAGAAAGCATCTCCTATGAGTAAGGTCTCATAGAGGAGTAGTCATCAGTGCTTTGTAACGTGAGAATTTAAGTAAAAGAACATCGGAGGAAGATGTGTGAGTCCTTGTGACTAGAACAACAGTGTGGTAACAGTGAAAACAATGAAGCATTGAGAATAAAGCTGTGATAAACAATGGCCAAATGGTGTTTGTGGGAATTTCAAAGACAGAATTACAGTGAATATTGGGATATTAGCATATTGCACAGGGATCAGAAATGAATCTTTGGAGAAGTCCAGTGAGGGAGGTGAGAATAGGAGAACATAGCAAAATAAAAGAGAATAAAAGGAATGAGAAAACCTGGCTCAACTATAGGCAAAATCATATGCTAAATGCCTGAAAGAAGAGTTTATGAAGAATATGAAGAAAGCCTGTCAAAATGAAAAATGAACTAATTCATCATTACACTTTGGACTCTCAGATTCAAGATGTAGATTGGTAAATGGTTGAAACAGGTTTATCTGCCTATTAACTCAAGCAAAAAAGTACCTGGGAAAATATACCAAAATTCAGAAGTTAACAGAGATTAGATCTCCAATTCCTCCACATCCTGCTACAGTAAGTTTCCTGTTATTTGGACGGGAAGAGAATGTGGGAGGGAACTTACTGAGTGACTGTTTAGAGGTAGACTCTAATAAGAACTTCACATACAATTTTTGGCCCACTGTGTTGCATGGATCTCAGAATAAAGCTTCACCATAAAAGCTGTAGAGATGTGATGGACACTTAATCCTCACAATAACCATGTGGGATTATTGTGTTAGCTTCTGTTTTATAATAGAAGAAGGGAGGCTCAGAAGGATTAAGTTAGTAGTCTTAGATTATGGGGTGAAATCAGGATTGGAATATAGGTTTGCATAACTCCAAAGCTATGTTTATCCACTTCTTGTAGACCTTTCAACCACATTTTATTTAAACTAGTCCTTCCTGGGCTTCCTGGGTGGCTCAGTGGGTTAAAGCCTCTGCCTTCGGCTCAGGTCATAATCTCAGGGTCCTGGGATTGAGCCCCGCATCGGGCTCTCTGCTCAACAGGGAGCCTGCTTCCCCCTCTCTCTCTGCCTGTCTCTCTGCCTACTTGTGATCTCTCTCTCTCTGTCAAATAAATACAAAACAAAACAAAAAAATAAAATAAAATAGTCCTTCTATGAGAAAAAAATAAAAATAAAGTGACAATTGAGAGGCAATAAATAATACCATATATTTATTCACAAGAGCAAATTTATTTAGCTTAGTCACTGTACTCTTTATAGTACCTTCTAATTAGTGTTCGCAAGAACAACAGCATGGGGGCTTTATCAGCTTTTATAGGGTGATCAAGATTGAATTTACCTTTCTACCTTAAACAACTAGAAAATTAGACTACATCTTTAAAACTATGATTTGTCAAGCACTAGATGCCAGGCAATATAGGTCAGTGAGTCCTGAGAGAAGGGAAACAAATGCAGTGAGCTCTGCTAGGAGAGAGGTGCCAGACCATAGTTGAGGGAGAATGAGCCCAAACAGAGCTTATTGGTCTTGTCGAGTTGAGAAAACAGAGTTGGGAGTTTGGGGAAGATAACGTGGCTGGAATTTGAGTGATGGAATCAGAGAAAATGGATCTGGACAAAAGGAGAACTCCAGAGATCTACAGAGCTGCTCCCTTAAATATCTGGCTGAATAATATGGACATATGAGAAGAAAACACCTGAATTCAGAGAAAGAACTACTATATATAAATATCTGGAAAAAATCTACCCAAGCGTTATATAGGACTGGGAATAGGTTGTATTCTCAGCAATAATTCCAACACCTAGTATATGGGGCATATTATCCTTAGAAGGTATTGCCTTAGTAGTGAGGAGAATTACCCTGAGACTAGAGACTGGTCTGTACCCATCCTAACAAAGCTTAAAAGCAAATGTTAAAACTGATTCCAAAAAAAAGTATCTGTATGCTATAATAAAGACTAGAGAAAAAAAAATTTGGCACCAGAAAAACAAAATTTACAATGTCTGACATCTAATCAAAACTTACTAGGCAAAGAACCTGGGTAATACAATCTATAGTGAAGAGAAAAGTCAATCAATAAAAACAGACCCTGCAATGACAAAGATAATAGAATTAGCACATAAGGACATTCAAACAGCTGTTATAGAATCAAAGCAAAGAATATCAGTGAATGAGGGACAACGTCAAGTAGAACAATCTATTTGTAATTGGAGGACAATTTCAACAATGCAAAACTAAATCCATTTTATGAATCACTAATTTTGTTTGGTACAGTTTCAATTTAAAGTATAATAGATATGTAAATACTGATCACTTACTTTAAGTCAAATACTATAATAACTCACGTAAGAAATGAAGAGTAATGTATCTAATATCCCTGCTCTAAGGAATTTAACAATCTCTTCAGGTACATAAGGCAAGTAGAAGTTTTGCTATTTGTCTGGTACAAGACAGAATATATGAGAATAAAGAATAAAGAAAAATAAAATTTAAGAGCCAGGCTTAGAGAAATGCTTTGTGTAGGCAGGGACATTTCAGCCGAATATTTAAGAATGAGTAGAAATATGAGTCATAATTATGGGGCACAGAAAATATATTCTAGTTGTAAGAAGTTATTAAGAATAAATGCAAGGATGCAAGAGAATTAGGAATATGTTTTAAGAGTAGTTAAGTGCTATAATGCCTTATATTAATTCAGGAAGGAGGTATATCAGTTCAGAATGTCAGAAAGGGAGCTAGTGCAGGTGCAATCCTGTTACCTCCCTATTAATTTTTACTATCTTTACCAATTATTATAGGAAATTTAGGAAGAACATTAAAAATGTAGTCTTTATGTTGTACTGGTGAGTGTATTTGTTTGCTAGAGCTGCCATTACAAAATACTACAACCTGGGTGGCTTAAACAATAGAAATTCATTGCCTCTGTTTGGGAGGCTGGAAGTCCAAGATATAGATGTTGACAGGGTTGTTTCCTTTTGAAGACTGTGAGGGAGAATCTGTTCTATGCCTCTTTCCCAGGTTCTGGTGGTTTTCTAGCAATCCTTGTTTCTCCTTGGCTTGTAGATGCAATGTCTGTTTTCATCTTCACATGGTATTCTCCCTTTTGTAAGCACAGTCATATTGGATTAGGGGCCCACGCTTTTCTAGTATGACCTCATCCTAATTATCTATAACTATCCAATTTCCAAATCAGGTCATATTCTGAGGTACTGGGGGTAAAGTCTTCAAGACACGAATTTTAGAGGGGCACATTTCAACCTAGAAATGGTGGGGAAAAGTTGGAGGCTTAGGAGAGGGTCATAGGAGAGGGTCTTGAACAGAATTGCCCGTCAGCAAGAGTGATCTGGCAGCTGTGTGTGAATCGGCCTTTGAAGGTCTAGTCTTTCCTTCCCCCTCTGCTCTATATCCAAATATATGCATATCCTGTAACCAAACAGCATCTACATTCACCACACCTTTTCATCTATCTCTGCCCTTTCCTATGCTATTCCCAATCCTGGAATTTCTCTACCCCATTATGACTAACTCCTACTCTTCCTTCAACACTTATTGAAAACATTTCACTCATGTCCATAATATATAGATATGTCCAGCACATTTCAAGAAGCCTTCCCTAAACATGCTACTCCCCTTCTGAATGATGTTCATAATCCCATTGTCATGACCATTAAAAAATAAGTAACGTCATGTGTTATCACATGTATAATACTTTTTTATGAAACCATAACACACTTTAGGTTGGATACAGTGTCTAATTCATCTCAGATCTCTTACAACTAGCTCAGTGGCTCAGTGTGTGGTATTAAATAAAAAGACTAGAGGTAAGGATGCAGCTAATTCCCTCTGTTCTTCAAAGCTTATTCTTAGATTCTTAGTGTGGATTATAATAAAAAAAAACAAACAACAACAACAAAAATCTACGTTGTGCTTGTTGTATGCCTGGCAGAGTTTTAAGTGCTTAATATACATTAACTCATTTAATCTTCAGAAAACTGCGGTAAGTTGGGTACTACTATTGCCCCATTTTATAGATGATGACTCTGAGGCACAGGGAGACTCAGGACTTGCCTGGAATTACATAGCAACCGAGTGACTGATGCTACAATCTCCTCCTTAACCATTTTGTCACACTGCTTCTCAACAACATTTGCCCTCTTTGCCATAGGCCTTCCTTCTGATGCCATGTCTACTCCTGCCTCTAATTGGCTACGTGATTTTGAACAAGTTATTTAACTTCTCGATACTTAATTTTTTCAGTTTTGAAATGGAAATAATGGTAGTACATCCTCGTGGAATTAATATGCGTAAAGCATTTTAAAAAGTGCCCAGCAATGGGTAAGCCTACACCCCTCCACACACATACACATTGAATAACTGAGAATTTATTGTACACTATGTAGCTAATTGAAGCCATACTGTCTCCTGCTGTTGATTAATAGTGTCTGGCTTCTGAAGAAGGATGGTATTGGCAGGTTTTTTTTCCTTTTTATGAAGGATGGGACTGGGCTGTCACTTTCTATGAAAATGAGAAAGAGGAGGTCAGAGGTGTTTTTGATAGCAACACAATGGACCTTTATAAGGCTTAAAAAAACATTGCAGTGTTAGGAGTCTGAGAATCTGGACTTCCACTGGCTTATAGCAGTCATCTTGACCTCTCTTCCCTCCTTGTAAGGGGCAATGGAAACGCACTAGGGGAAGTAGGGAGAAAATTTCAGAAAATATTTCAGAAAATACAATCTTGAAAGGAAATTAAAAAATCAGAATTCTGCACAAAAAGAAAATCCTGTTCACTGAGTTGGTTGAACAGTTATCAACAATTCTTTAGAAAATTCTAGCAGTTTACATGTGGAGTCAGTTGCTTTCTAATTGCTACAGCAGGCTACCACTGGGAAGAACAAAGGAAATATTTAGCACGTCGTAAATTCTTCTGTAGCCCTGTGGAGTGGCTGGAGTTCAGATTACACATTTATAACTAGCATTTGAGAGCAATTTCTACTTCACTTTTGAGAAAGTTGTTGGGGAAGCAGTTCAGCACTGTTCTTCCTATGACTGTAGAGAAATACAGACTGAGCATTTAAATTTAATAATCCAGTTCATTTGTGTCAGGATTTAATGAAGCTTGGAAAGATGTAACAAGGTAATCCGTCTTCTCCTCTAGAGTTTGCTTTTTCGTGGAAAGTAGGTTTTTCAGTGAGTGGGAAAGTGTACCTCAGATACACTGGGGGAGAGGGTGCTCTCACGCACCCCAACCTGGACAGTGGTCTTCTCAAAGGCCAAGACTGAGACATTCTGAAGAATAGGCAGGACCTAAAAATAGATTCAGCTCACACGGCCAAGGAGAGCAGGCAAGCAAGAGGTAGTAAACATGTTTCATGTCACCAAGGATGCGATGAAGGAGTTGCACCACATAACTAGGGAAGAAACCATCACAGTCCAGTAAGGGCACCAAGAAGCCACTTGGATATGAAAAGTCAGAGGTCAGCCTGACTCTTAAGACTGCTCTTGAAGCTATTGTATTTATGTTATGGTTGATGAATGAGTAGGTCTGCAGTGCCTGATTTATCTTTGACTTTGGGGAAGATGATTCAATCCTCTACAAATTTTAAGGGGCACATTTGCTTAGCAAATAGAAACACATTGTGGAATAATTGGCTGATAGTTTATGATTTATGAGTTGTCTCTGGCTTTAGGTCCTTGGGCTGGACACAGCCATAAGGACTACCTTGTCATTCTTTACCTTGATGATTGATAAAATATGGGAGGTCATTTCTCCCCACGATATTAAATGAATGTCTTACCCCAAGCCCGAGGGAGAAGAGGCTAAGATTCGAGTCTTTCCAATAAATGAAAAATGAATGCTTTTCTGAACTTATGGTAAATTTCTCATCCTCCTGCTAAAATAATTGATAATCTTCTCACTAGTTTGCCCAAACTTTTAATTGTGTATTGGCTAATATTTGGAGAAAATTTCCAAATAAGGAGGAAAAAAAAGAAGAAGAAAGAAAGAAAAAAATCTGGTTGGGTTTCCTATTTCCTAAGACTAGTTCCAACATAAAATCTCTGTAGATATAAACTACAGAATAAATCTTGTCTATCTTTCTGGTTGAATATAAACTCTAACCTCACTATTTTCTCTCTGACCAAATTTAGGCTTGCAGTTTCTTTCTGTTTTAAAAGTAAAACAATTAGTTCCCACTTTAGGTTTTGGTTTTGCTACACAAGTAGGTAACATGATTAAGTTGAATAAAGCAATCATTTAGTTGTAACATTCATCAAATTAATAATTACAGTTTCTCTTCCAACATCACATAATTTTATGCAACTACTGGCCGACAATCCTGAATTTCTCTATTACGTCATATATATCATCTATACCTCAAAAGAGAAAAAATTAATCTCTGTGGCTACTCAGCATATATTCTGAATATAATCTGGTTAGGTAGTAAAGTTTTGTTTCGTTTTGTTTTGTTTTCTTAATGTGGCATGATTTAAAAAAAG
The DNA here is from genome assembly GCA_028534135.1 of Potos flavus. Taxonomy (NCBI): domain Eukaryota; kingdom Metazoa; phylum Chordata; class Mammalia; order Carnivora; family Procyonidae; genus Potos; species Potos flavus. The sequence continues at coordinate 27,154,567 of CM052886.1, forward strand.
TGCTAAAGGCGGGGCACCTGGGTGGCTCAGTCCATTAAGTGTTTGCCTTTGGCTCAGGTCATGATCCCAGAGTCCTGGAATCAAGTCCTGCGTGGGGCTCTCTGCTCAGAGGGGAGCCTGCTTCTCCTTCTGCCTGCCACTCCCCCTGCTTGTGCTCGCTCACTCTCTCTCTATCTCTGACAAATGAATAAATAAAATCTTAAAAAAAAAGTGCTAAAGGTAAATGAAAAATGGCTTAAAATCATAAAACATCTGATTTGTCTTCGGCATCAATCTGATGCCCACATAAACTGCGAGAATTTATATCATGTATATTCTGTTGCTTGACAACAAAAACAAGACTAGCCATGCCTATATTAAAAAGCACATACATTTTAAATGTATTTTTATATATTTGAAAAAAGTGAATAGGAAAAGGGTGACTTGTACGAATTAAGGAATCAAATGAGAATATTAACTAAAATCTTGTCAAGTATTATTTATGAATGTATACTGTCAATTGATTCTCCCATCAAATTATAATCTCTACACTGTCAAAAAGCTTCTAAGCTCCAGCCAATGATTTCCTTATTTCAAGCAACATTTGATACAAATAAAATCCAGTATAGCCATTCCCTTGGATTTCATTTTGATGGGATTTATTCTGTTCACCGATATAAATGTTGGTCTAGAACAACCGATGTCTTTGGGAATTTTATTGAATAATGACCTAACTCATTGTTATTTTTAACCGCAGATTCTCACTGACATTTTAGTAACTTACACAAATGCAAGTATTTAAAAAAAAAAAAAAACAAGCATGAGGTAAGAAGAACCCTAATGAACATAATTCTAAGAGGGAATCTTTTATTGTTGTGAAGCTTATAAAATTGAAGGTCTCATGTTTTAAGAAGATGAAAAAGGAATTCTTTCTCTGCTGTGGAATAAATGGACTATCTCACCCATGAATAATGATTAACGTTCTTTCACTCAGAGAAAAGGCTTGTAGGTGTTCACACCTGCAGCATTCATGAATTATAGGCCCCATTCCCTTGAAAGAAACTTAATAATCACTATTCACAGGTGAAGTGTGCTTCAGCTGGATATAAAAAGTTGAGATAAAACCAGTCAGCTTTGTTTCCAGCGCGGTTACTTTCCCAGCATTCCATCCCCTCCGGTCACTGCAAAAATACTTGAGCAGCTTTAAAATTATCCAAAGGTGGTGTTGTAAATACCTTTTCTTCTCAGCTTAGTTCTGTGTTTATCAGAGATTCAGAGGTGGTTTTAAAGGTCAGAAAAACAAGCCGCCTGCAAACTTGGATTCAAACCCAAGTAATAAGGCCGACATTTTTACAACCCTACTCTTCTCCATGCCATCCAGGTCTAAACTGAACTTGCATTTCCGCATTCTGAGCCCTAAACCTCCGACACTGCCATATAAATATAAATACAAATGTAAACATATGTATCCATTTAAACAAAAGTTTAAATATAAAGTATAATTTTATGTATAAGACTGAGTATAAATTTAAATATAAATATAAACAAATATAAATAAAAATATACATATACATGTATTTTTCCAATACAGTAGGAAGGTTTTTGATTCTTTCCATTGCCATTTTAATTCAATAAAGATGTTTATGGCATTTTTGTTTCTGCTTAGAGGCCACAGTGATTGCCCACTTGCCATCTATGGCTGGTTCACAGGTTTTCTTGGTTTATAGGGTGTTTTTAAAAATATTGAACCATAGGGGCACCTGGGTGGCGCAGTCGTTAAGCTTCTGACTCTTGGTTGCAGCTCAGGTCATGATCTCAGGGTGCTGAGATTGAGCCCCAGTGTGCTCATCTCGGAGTCCACTTGAGTTTCTCTCTCACTCTCCCTTTGTCCTTCCCCTCCCCCCATCTCTCTCTCTCTTTCTCTAAAGTACATAAATAAATCTTTTTAAAAAAATCTATTGAACCATAGCTTAAAACGGGGCCTATTTCACATTTAAAATATCTTAATTTATCAATTACTTGAAAAGTTTCAAGCTTTCACAACACTGCCCCTCCACTCCCTCATAGTCCGAACTGGCCGGTGCTGAATGCTGAACACTGGGTCAGCTTGCAGACCTGACTTGTACGTGACTCAGTTACCGTTTCCTGCCTGCACCTTGACTGCATGATCCTAGCATGACTGGACTGTCACTCTTTTATCAGCCCTCATGTCTCTTCACCCAGTTAGCTTCTTACTCCTCCAACCAACCAACGATGCTCCTGCGCCTGACCTTGCGAGTACTTAGGTCTTTGGGTGGAAAGCAGAGTTAACTATGCATTCTCTGCCTTTGAATCCTAGGCAAGACTTTCATGAAACACTAGGGTTGTAAAGATAATGGGCAATGCTACCTTCCAGATTACAATTTAATTGGAGACAAAGAAATACATGTTAAACAGACAAATAAAACTTGCAAGTGTGATGATACAGGTGCCCATAGGGGAATCAGAGCACGCAGAGGAGGGTTCCCTGATCTAGGTGGGATGGGTGGGGAAGGTGTGGCTGGGTTGAGGGGAGAAAGGGGATTGCTCAGATCCGGGCAGAGAAGGCTTTTCTTGCGGACTTTAGAGATTATGAAGGAGTTAGGGCAGCCAAAGGTTGGGTAGGGGACAGTAAGGGATAAGCCACTGGTTTGGTCTTTTTCTTATTTTGTCTTGCCTTTAATTTATAACTACTCTTAACTTCCACTCTGACTTTCTCTAGCTCTGAATTCAGCATTACATCTAGTGTTACAATGCTTTTATGAACATTGCTCAAAAACAAACTTTGTCACTGGAAGCCATGTATTTTCCAAATATATATTCATCTCCACCTCAGGAATAATCCTTGGATTTTCATCCATGACTAAATCTGAGGATATTTGACAAAATGTATGAGGGAAAAAACATACTAAGACTGTTCAATAAAATGGGAGCCCATTACACACACACACACACACACACACACACACACACACACGCACACACTCATACACAGAAACCTTACATAGAAACATAGTATGTTAGGAGCTAATACTATTAGCCACTGTTGAAATTCAACAAAATTATCCTCAGCCACCGAAAAGAAGGGGGGACTTTTTTTTTTTTTCAAGTGTTGAGAAATTGAGTTTTAATATTTGGTCAGATCCAACATTTTGGTTTGATAGAACCAAATCATTTATTAGTATTTCAAGTTTTAAAACCCCAGTGAATTAAACTTATGATTATAAAAAACAAGAATGCATAGAAAATAAAAGCAGGAAAACATTCTAATTTAACCACAGGGCCTAGAATGTTTTCATAAATAGCCATCTGCAAAATGAAATTTTGGTTCCTGATTTAAAACAAAAACATTTCTTTTAATTAAGTAGCGTTCTTGTGGGGCTGGCCTTGGCACGTGTTAAAGGATACAGATGATGGGCTCACATAAGAGAAATGTAAATGTGGTAAAGAATGAAAAACGTTACCAGGATGTGTTGTTAGGTGACGCTATCTTTTCTTTGAAAAGAGTCATAATCGAGTCAGGAAGCATAATCAAAAGTGTTTCAGCCTCTTCACACATAAGCTCCCCTTCACTGAAATCACGTCAGTCATCAGAAGACATTTCAAGTGCGATCCCTACAGTAATAGCGAACCAGATAAGTTCAAGTTGTCAGTTCTCGGAGTGCGCTCAGCCTCCAACATTACCGGTTCTCATTGCTTTGTTAGCTGAAGCAGTGGGCCCGCCAGGTTTTTTCTTCCAAAAGCTTATAAAATTCATAGTTAAGAAAGGTCTATGAAAACTTAAAAACAAAGGAGATGGATTCAAAAGCAGCTGCTTATACAGTTTGATCGCAGTATTTCACTGCAGTCATGATGTCTTTGCAGCGGCTTCAAACTTAAAAGATTCTGAAAGTTGATTGATTGTTCCCAAACTGCTACATAGTTTTATTTGATTAACCACGTATATTTTTTTGCCAATATGTCTGGCTACCTATTTAAAGTTAGTGCGTTGCTGGCAGTATTAGAAAAACAGATTTTAAGGATTGGAATCAGATTTGGCAGGAAAGGATTCGGTTCCAAACTCAGAGGTGATCTTAAAATTTCATTTGACATAAAAAGAAAAACCTTTGCAGTCAAAAACAAAAGGCTGTACTTGCACTGAAAAAAGCATTTTGGCTGCCAAACATGTTTATTTTTCCTTTGTTTTCGCTCTATCACTGGTCCCTTTGAAGAATGGCCTTCACTGATATTATTTAAAAATATAAGTATGCACACACATTTAATCAAGATCTTTATTTACATGTGAAGTAAAATCTTACTCCTTTCAAGTAAAAAAAAAAAGACATATTTTCAAAAGTTCATTGCAATAAAAGAATCTTTTGTCCTTCCTCTTGGCATTTTAAGGTTTTAACGAGTTGTTTATATATCTCAATGGCTTGAAAAGACAGATGTATTTTATGTAATCTTCCATGTAAGCTTTTTTCATTTCCCTTATAAATTACTTTTCCATATTTTAAAATGTAGTTATGTTTTCGGGGAAAAATGGCCAAAAAATATGAGCCGTTATTTGTTGGCCACCATGAACCTTTAGATAAAGTAGGTATAAATCACAGTAAGCAATAAAATTCCATCCTAAAAATAAACCACAACTTTATTGAAGAACTATCTATTAAAACTGTGCTGTCTCATTTTCGTTTTACCTGAACATTAACGTATGAGTTTCATTTGAGAGCCAACAGTTAACAACCCATGTTTCATATCCTAATTAACATAAAAGAGATCTGTTTCAATTAAAGAAAGCAAACTTCCTAAAGATTCAGTGATGAACTGCTTTTATATTCCGTGAGCTATGGTTGTAAATTACATATAACACACTAAGGAAAAAAAAATAATACAGAACAAAGATGCCAACCCCCGAAATATATAATTGAGCAATAATAATGTAAGTACACATGTCAGCTTGTGTGCATAGCAAATTCAACCCACAGAAGCACAGACCTAACGAAATGGTTTCTTGCTTTGTAATCTCCATAAACCTTTCCTGCTGCTTTTAACTCTTATAGGTTTGAATACAAATCAAATGTAAACCTTAACTTCATCTGGAGCTGGAGTCTAGAAGACAAACAGAAACAAAACAACTTCTGCAATGGCTTACAGGGACTAACGAACGCGTGCTTTGAAGGATGATGAAAAAGCTCTCGGAGTTAAAGGGGCACAGCTGAGTGGATTGGTGCGGTGGGTAATGAGATTCCTCTGGTTCAGAAGTACCTGATTGTAATGAAATAATCCACCCCAATGTTTGCAATTAAGGTAATGTAAATTCTGTTATTTGTGGGATACATTAAAAAGGCAATGTGAGAGCTCCCCCTATTGACTCAGAATAATGCACAGTGTACCCTGAAATACACTTCCAACTATTCACCATCAATATAAAATTTCAGATGGTTAAGTGATATCAAAAATCATCGAATTTGACTACTTAATTTTATACTTGTAGGTACTAACACCTAATGACCTTTACCGTGATGAAATAAATTAGCTACAGAGTTGAAACTGGAACCCAAAGCCTATGTCTCTAAGCCCCATTTTCTCTGCACTAAGGCATGACATCCCACAGATGATACAATTGGAACGTGAGGAAGAACTAGAGAGACCCAAGGACTCTAACTCCAACTTCCTCTGATCAAAGAGACCCACAGAACCTAAGACCTGTATGGATCACGCAGCTTACTAATAGACAGAAATTCCTGCGTTCTTTCTAATAGAATGAAATCCTAGTTATACACTCTATTATTTCTACTCCGACACTGTTCTGTCTTGTTTTGGGCTCCAAATCTTTTGTTCTTTTGCAATTTAAAGATAATTGTTTTCGAAATAGAGAAATTTAGATTTCTGGAATACATGAAGACATTCGCTTTTCGGTGATACATATTTTCTGTGAATTAACTAGAACATGTATATTACTACGGTTATATTTACTTTCATGTCTCCCACTCAAAATATTCATAAGATGAGGTGTGCAACTGTGCAAAATGGTAGACTACTTTTAAATTGAAAAAAGCAAAAAAAAACGTTATTTCTCTAATTTGCTCTTTGGTGAAAATAGTTGTGATTAATTGGCTCACCTTGATATTATGGCTATTGTTCCTGTAATTCGTCATGAGTTATTGATGAGATGTTGATTCCATTTATGGCATAAGCAGAGTTTCCAGCCCCCCCCCCAAACCTGAAGATATGTAGAGATAGATTTGTAAATTGCACTCTGTTAATGCCTAGAGGGCAAGGGTTGGGTTTTAAACATCTATTTTTATGCATCTATTTTTTCAGTGAAGACAGTTGGAATGGACACAGGGCTTTGAATAAAAGCTTTTGATTTGCCATTGCTTGCTATGCGGCTTCTACTGAAGTGTGCTCGAGGTGCCAGTACTGACTGCTGGATTCCAGGTGGATGCCTTTCAGAATCCCACCACCCTAATGTCCTATTTGCTACATGACACTTTCAAAATGCTGAGGTACAGGACCTATTACCAAATTACCTTTCTTTGTCCTAGAGGCTTAGCCTCTAGGACTGTCGTAACAGGGCATGTGAAGAGAAATTGAATGAAATACTTGTTAAACTAGGTCTTGTGCTTGGTGATCTGAAGCAGAATTTTGTGTTCTCAAATAATTTGGGACTAGAAGAGAATCACCCTCTCTCCTTGAAATGTTGACCCTAAGCCATGTAGTCTTCATGTGTGTGACTGAAAATGTAAAGGTGACAGAAATGGGGCTATTTGTTTATTAACAGGAAATTTGTACATAGCTTTTTTTTCCCTCTGGAGTTTCCGGTGTATTTTAAATTGTTCAGCCCTCTGTTACCTTTGAGGATTTCCCCCGCAAAAACTGCACCCTACCCGGGCCTAATCCCCACCCTACAAGACATAAGCAGTCTCTAGAAGCTCAGTGCAGGCGAAGAAAATTTATATATTTTATCAAGTTTGAGAATCAGATTATTGCATTCCACTCAAATTAGAAATCAGGTAATTATATATCAGTTCTCATTTTAATTTTGCCCTTCAAAGAAAGTTAAATAATGATGGCTAGAAAGTGCTTTTATCCACTTTCTCATAGACACAAGTATTTTTTAATACGTGCATGGAATGGCTTCCAACCTTGATGAACATGATGGAGGCAATGAAATATTACCTTTGCCTGCCACAAATCTAACATCTACTTTAAGTGTGATATGTAATTAACTGTTTATTCTCTGCCTTTTATTTACCTGAACAAACGTTTTTGAAACAAACTTTTTTAGTCCACTATTTTGTGGACCTTGGGTACTTCACTTACTGGCTTCAACTTCTAGCTTTCCGGAAGTCTACTTGGAATTTCAACTTGGAAGTTGAAAATATATGACATATTAAGGTAACTTTGGTGATGAACTTTTACAATTGGGAAAAAAAGAACTAATGGATGTTAGCACTTCTTAGTACCATGATATGGTAAGAATGAACAATCTCTTATGTGATCAGGAGGGGTCAGGTCTGATGGCAGTTAGAGATGGAGAGGCAAGAAAATTAAGGCAGGTACTGGTCAAGAATCTAAGAAATAAAAAGGGAAAGGAGACGTCCATCAGTCATTTCCATAGTTATCTGATCTTCATTGGGAAAAGCAATTGGCTTCACCTGTATTTCTTCCCTGTAGCTATGGATATTCTTGTGTGAGTGAGCGTATGAGAGGGAGGGCATTGGTGAGGGACATGCACCACAGCCACAATAAGTTTGCCCACTGGGAAGTAAGTTCTTTCATGGGACCTCATGTCCTAATTCCCAAACTTCAAGATAATTGTATTTAACTCTCAGGGTGGTTGTGCAAATTAAACGAGATAAGGCACATAAAATAGCAAACAGGCAATACATTTTAACTATCATTTTCAGAAAAGATCAAACTAAGAATGAAGACAAGAAAAAGTTGAAGGAACTGACTAGGTTCTAAAAGAGAGTAAAGCACAATCTAACAATGATGGTTTCAATTTAGAATACATTGATGGTTTCAATTTAGATAACAATTTCTAGAATGCCTCAGAGTAGAAACTCAAAGGGAGAAGCTACATGATAGTTTTCATAAGTTTTCAAAAATTCATTTGATAACATTTTACATTCATTTTGGATGAAAAATAAGCTTTGATAAATTAAGATTAAAAAGATGCTTTAAACACAATTAAAATGTATAATTTGTTGGTGAAACAAAGTATTCATTAATTTAGAAACATAACAGGAAGGGTTAATATCTCTGACATTTTTTCCAGATTTTTTGAGATATAGTTAACATTGTGTAAGTATAACATGGTATAAGTTTAAAGTGTACAAGTGATGATCTGATATGTTTTTTATATTGTGAAGCGATTACATAATAAAGTTATTTAACACATCTATCATCTCACATAATTCAGTTTTTTCCTGCTCTTATTTAACATTACTCTTAAGGAGTTATTAATCCAGTTGGACAAGATGATAAACTTTTAAGTAGAATTTGCCTATATATTATAGATATATGATTTTATGTATATACAAAATTATGTACACAGGATATGTATGGTACAAATCTGGAAAGTCCAAGATATTCTACTGAAAAATTAGTTATTAAAAAAACACAATGTCATTTTTTAAAAAATGAGATATAGTTGACATACACTATTATATTAGTTTCAAATGTATAACATAGGAATTCTACAATTATATACATTACGAAATGCTCACCATAGGGTAGCTATTGGTGACCAAAGTTATTAAATATTATATTGACTATATTCCTTATGCTGTGCTTTTCATCCCTGAGACTTCTTTATTTTATAACTGGAAGTTTGTACCTTTGAATCCCCTTCCTCTATTTTGCCCACTCCTCCACTCCCCTCTTCTGGCGACCACCACTTTTCTCTGTATTTGAGTCTGTTTCTGTTTTCTTTGTTCATTTGTTTTGGCTTTTTAGATTCCACATATAAGTGAAATCATATGGTATTTGTCTTTCTCTGCCTGACTTATTTCACTTAGCATAATACCCTCTAGGTCTATCCATGTTGTCATGAATGATGGGATTGCATTCTTTTTATGGCTCAGTAATATTCCATTGTATACATGTACCACACCTTCCTTATTCATTTATCTATCCGTGGACACTTAGGTTGTTGTTTCCATATCTTGGCTATTATAAATAATGTTGCAGTAAATATAGAGGCCCATATATCTTTTCAAATTAGTGTTTTCATTTTCTTTGGGTAAATATCCAGAAGTGGAATTACTGGGTTTTATGGTATTCTATCTTTAATTTTTTGAGGAAACTCCACACTGTTTTTTGTCGTGGCTGCACCACCTGATAATTAGTAATATAGATTATCTTTTCATGTGTCTGTGGCCATCTGTATGTTTTCTTTGGGAAAATGTCTATTTAGGTCCTCTTCCCATCTCAAATTGGATTATTTCTTTTTGATGTTGAGTTGTAGAAGTTCTTTATATATTTTGAATATTAACCCCTTATTGGATACATCATTTGAAAATATATTTGCCTATCTAGCAGGTTTCCTTTGTGTTTTGTCAATGGTTTCCTTTCCTGTGCAAAAGCTTTAGAGTTTGATGTAGTTCCAGTTGTTTATTTTTGGTTTTGATTCCCTTGCCTGGGGAGATAGATCCAGAAAAATATTGATAAGGCTGATGTCCAAGAGTTTACTGCATATGTTATCTTTTAGGAGTTTTATGGTTTTAGGCCTTATATTTAGGTCTTTAGTCCATTTTGAGTTTATTTTTGTGATTTTTGTGTATGGTGTAAGAAAGTGGTCCAGTTCCATTCTTGTGCATATAGCTGCACATTTATTGAAGAGACTGTCTTTTCCCTGCAATATATTCTTGACTGCTATGTCATAGATTAATTGACCATTTAAGTGTGGGTTTTCTTCTGGGCTCTCTATTCTGTTCCACCAATGTGTCTGTTTTTGGGCCAATACCATACTATTGATTACTATAGCTTTATAGTATAATTTGAAATCTGGGATTGTAATACCTCCAGCTTTGTTCTTCTTTGGCTATTCAGGTCTTTTGTGCTTCCATAGAAATTTTAGGCTTATTTTTTCTAGTTATGTGAAAAATACAATTGACATTTTGATAGGGATTGCAGTGAATATGTAGATTGCTTTGGGTAGTATAGACATCTTGACAATATTATTTCTTCTAATCCATGAGTATGGTATATCTTTCTATTTATTATGACATCTTCAATTTCTTTCAATAATTAGTCTTACAGTTTTCAGAATACAGGTCTTTCAAGCCAGAATCATGAAAGTGAAATATTACAAAATGTATATTTCCATCTTTGGATGCATTTAGGTAGCTAGGTAGGAAGCTAGCACATCAGCTTCCTGATGAAATAACAAGATCTAGTAAAAATGATTCTAACTTAGTAGGTAAAAGTAACTGCACACCATACTTGAATCCCTTAGATCAGTTCAACTGGCAAAATAGTTTTATTATAAAAATGGAAAAAATAAAACCTAGATGAGAAAAAAGTATTCTCTACTAAGCTATCCTTTCAACTATTGCCCTATTCTTGATCCTAAACTTTGGGAAATTTTTCATTTCAGATAGCCTCATATTTTTTGGCTAAAGACCTGTTTTTTGTTTTTTTTCCCTTAAAAAATACAGTCAACCCTGATTCATTGTATAGAGTTGGGGTATACAATGATAATACATGAATAGCTTGATGTTGGAAATTCCTCTGAAAGACAATTATAAGTTGCAGTGGAAGTTATAATTTATGCCAAGAGATAGTGAATCTTTTATTCCTACTCAAAAGTTTAGGAATTATGGCCTTAGGGAGATTTGAAATCTGTAGCTTTGAATAGATGTTGATTATTAACTGCTGCAATCACCTAAAAATGATTCTAACTTAGTAGGTTAGATTTGCCACTACCTACACACAAAATTTAGACTGAAAGATAAAAATTCTCAGGAGTAGATGGAAAAATGACTTGATTTTCGTGATAAGGTGATATATTCTTATAAATTATGTGGGAGTCAGAACATGTAATAGACTTCATTTTGAGTTCCAGATATACTTTTAAAAAAGAAAATTCATAGTTGAACATAAGAAAAAATATTTACAGTAAATAAACTTTAGACATGGAAAGAGTATACCTTCATATTTATGATTTAAGCAACATAGTACAAGTAAAAGCTTGATTTAGCAAACTTTTTCTTATCTCTTAAAATACTAATATGAAACTGCCTTTAGATATTTTTAAGAAAAAATAGAACCTTGTTAAATTATTTGCATGGATAGTTTCTGGACTTTCATTTCAACAATATACAGATCAGATATCCTCAAACACACGCGCGCACACACACACACACACGCACACACACACACAAACCTCCTTGAACAAAAATTCTAAAAATGCTGGGTAAAATTTTACAAAACCCATCTTTTTAAATGCTTAACTATTCTGGCAAGAAATAAAGGAGGCAGATTCATAGAAGCCAAAAAGAACAAGCAAGCATAAATCCAGAGATCTATTATAGCACTAAATTGGACAGTTGCCCAGGGGGACATCTGCCAGGCCCTGGTCCCCCAAAGCTTTCTTTTAATGAACCAAGTGAGTGGGCTATAGGTGGTAAAGCCTATGGACTAATCAAGATAGGAAGTTTAATTTTAATCATCCTTATGTTACCAGAACCTTCCAAAGGTAATATCTTTAGTAAAGAAAAAACTAGAAAAAGTACCACAACAAAAGAAAAAACTAGAAAATTTGGCTGCAGATAGAAGGGGAAGAAAAGCTTTTCTTGAGAATTCGTAACCACAGGCAAGGCTTTATGTAAGTTCTGGGCCAGAAATCATTCTATTTGTGTGGTCTAAACACTCCAAGATAAAAATTTGGTATAAACTGATCCGGGGTTGCTAGTGCCTCTAGCCTCCCGGCAGAAGAAAACAATTCTTTTTTCTGGGGAAGTACATGTTTACCCGGGCCACAAATAGTACCCCTATAAAGTGTTACAAATATGAGGTCTCAATTCAAAAACTATAAAGTGGACCAAGTCTACATATATACTTATTACGAAATATAGAAGTTCACTGCATTTGAAAAAAAGAAAGGTAGAAAGAGTATAACAAAGGAATAGCAGACAATCCCAAATATTCAGGAATATTTGGGGGAAAAAATAACTAATAGAATCTCTATAAATGAAAAATAAAATAATTATCATGAGAACACAATGAGCAGGCTAAATAAAATATTTGACATAGCTGAAGCGAGTTGTCACAGATGGGAAAATGCACAAGAAATTATCCAATTTGTAGAACAGAGATAGGAAATATTAGCAATAAGTTAAGAAAAAAACATGTAAGGTCCAGTAAGAAGGTGAAACACATTAACTATGGAACTCTAGAATGAGAGAGTGGAGAACATACGGGAAAGGCAATATGTAAAGAGGTAATGTCCAAGAACTTTTCAGAACTGATAAAAAAAAAAAAAAATTCAGTAAATCCCAAGCAAGATGTATAAAAAGGAATCCACACTTGGACAAATTGTAGTAAAATAATAGACCTTCAAGACAAAAAGTACTGAGGAGAAAGAGATTACTTATGAAGGAATGAAAACTAGGCTGATTTCTCAATAGGAAGAAAAATAGCTAGAATACCGCATGATCTTTTAAAAGAGCTATAAAAGTACTTTACACCCAAACTAAGGAAGCTTACTACCAACCAGCACTCTCTAAAGGAACATCTAAAGAACAAACTTCAAGAAGAGCAAAAATGTTCCCAAAAGAAGTGTTTGTGGTGCAAATAGGAACAGTGATCAAAGAAAGTGATAAATGTGAGGGTGAGCTATACAGAATTTTGATTATATCAAATGATAATTGAATCATCTATGAGGTTAAAAAACATAGAACTAAAACAATAACAATAAAAGAATGACATATAATTGGAGAAAGGGGTTTAGAATGCATTCTAAATTTTTAGAATTGCTTGAAAGGAGTAAATACATGGCTTAAATGTGGACTTTATTAAGGCAAGTATTAATTTAAAAAATTCTCAAGTAAACACTAATAGGATAGAAAAAGAGCACAGAGTGTCTAAACTACTAGACAGAAGATACATGTATGCATGCAAGAATATACAAACAAATAAACCAAAAAAGACTTTTAGTAAAATTAGGAACTAAAATAGGATTTAACTCACACTACAGATTAAAATGCTAAGAGAGTATTTTGCCAGTGAGTTTGAATACTTCCTTGAAATTTCTAGAGAATTAAAATAATTAGCTAAAACTGTATATTTTAAAAAGCCTCTAATGAGTCCTATCATATAAGAAAATTAATGTCATTTAAAATCTTCCCAGTGGAGGGGTGCCTGGGTGGCTCTGTTGGTTAAAAGTCTGCCTTCCGCTCAGGTCATGATCTCAAAGCCCCTTGTCAGGGAGTCTGCTTCTCCTTCTCCCTCTGCCCCTCCTCCAACTCCTGCTCTCTTTCTCTCTCTCTCAAATAAACAAAATCTTAAAAAAAAAAAAATCTTCCCAGTGGAAAAAAAACTTAAAAAAAAATCTTAAAAAAAAAAATCTTCCCAGCGGAAAAAAACCCAGTACAGTATGATTTTAATCATAAGTTCTATCAAATGTTCAAAGGAGAGAGTTCTTATTTCTACCAACTCTTCAGAGACCAAACAACTGAGAAAACACTCCCTACACTCCCTAACTTGTTTTGCAAGGAATTGACCTGATTCAAAACAGCAGAGAAGGAAGTAAGGGAAAACTATAAGACATTGTCAATGGTGACCATAGAGCGAAAAATAAAAACAAAAGATTAGCATATAAAGTTTATAATGTATAAAAAAAGTCTATATTATGACCAATTGGATTTATCTCAGGAAAGCAATGTTAATTTAATATGGTAGAAAATTATTTAATGTAATTTACCACTTCAGTGGATTAAAAGAAAAACCTATGCTTCTCTCTCACATTTAGAAATAACATTCAACAAAATTCTATATCATTCCTACTTTAAGACAAAAGATAAACTAAAATCTCTTGGCAAACTTTCTCAAACTGGTAAATATAATATCTAAAAATATCCTATAGTAAACATCACTAAAGATGAAATGCTAAACATTCTAGTTTAACATCAAGAACAAAACAAGGGGCAACTGGGTGGCTCAGTCAGGTGAGCCTCTGACTTGATTTCAGCCCTGGCCATGATCTCATGGTCCTGAGATGAAGGGCCCCCCAACCTTTGGTTGGAGTCTGGGTTCCCCGCTCAGCAGGGGTGGGGGCGGGGGAGGCCTTTGGTTGGAGCCTGGGTTCTCCACTCAGCAGGGGTAGGGGCGGGGGAGGGTCTGCTTGAGATTCTCTCTCTCCATCTCCCCATCTCCCTCTGCCCCTTCCCTCTGTGCTCTCTCTTACTCTCTCTCTCTAAAATAAATAAATAAATCTTAAAAAAAAAAGAGTAAAATAAGAATGTTTGCTGTGATCACTTTTAGTCAACACTGAATTTTAAGACCTCATAAAGATAATTAGGTGAGAAAAATAAATAAAATACTAAGGGTTGGAAAATAAATAGTAAATTGTCATTATTGTGATATAATATGATCATCTACCTAGAAAATCCTAATTTACAGAATTAATTTTTTAGCCCTTTTGTTGACATAAGAGCAGTAATTCATATCAATTTTATTTCTCTACACCAGCAACAAAATAGAGGATGAAATTTTAAAGATAACATTACTTATCATAAAACATAATGTACCTAGGAACCAATGAAAAATATGTAAAATCCTTATGGAGAAAATTATAAACTTTAATATAAGACATTAAAGAAAAGGTTAATAGACATACTATACTTACGGGGAGGAAGAGTGAATATTTTGAAGAATATCAATTCTCCCCAGATAATCAAGATATTTAAGTTAATTCCAGTTAAAGTCCCAAGCTGATTTTAAAATATGTGTGGAAGAGCAAATGACAAGTATAGTCCAGATTGTCCTCATGAAGAACTAACAGATATCATTACTTATAGTAAAGGATGTATAATTTAATTGTGATGTCATGCAAGGATAAATACAGTGCTATATGGCACAGAAAAGACCCCTCCATGGACTTGTGTGTACTTGGGAACTTCATATGTGACTAAGATTGGACAGCGGATTGGCTGAGGGAAAGGTTTAACCAATGGAACAAGTCCAGTGGGTTATCCATATATTAAAAAAAACTAAATAAGATTCCTGACTTAAGTCATAAATAAAAACAAATTCCAGATGATTATAAACATATAGTTTATGAAATACAAAGTTTTAAAGATAGCTTTTAGCAGACAATATTAGTGAAAATCTTTGTAATGTTGAAATAAGGGAGAATTCCTTAAGGAAGACACATAAAACACAAACTAAAAAGGAAAAGATTAGCAAATTAAATAGTGTTAAAACTGGACATTCTAAAAAAAAAAAAAAAAAAACTGGACATTCTATTATCAAAAGATATCAAATAGAAAGTGGGAAGACAAGCCACAAACGTAATAAAAATTCACAATATTTTTATTTGCCAAAAGATGGGTACCCAAAATATATATAGGATTCCTACACATTGATTTCAGAATTCCTTCTTTCTTTCTTTCTTTCTTTCTTTCTTTCTTTCTTTCTTTCTTTCTTTCTTTCTTTCTTTCTTTCTTTCTCTTTCTTTCTTTCTTTCTTTCTTTCTTTCTTTCTTTCTTTCAAGAGTGGGGGAGGGGCAGAGGGAGAGGGACAGAGAGACTCTTAAGCAGGGTCCACACCCAGCATGGAGCCCCACCCGGAGCTCGTTTTCACAACCCTGAGGTCAAGAGTCGGGCACTTAACCAAGGTAGGGAGCACTGAGAACTCTTATAAATTGCCGATGGGAAAATAAATGCAACAACTTTGGAAGTCTGGCATTTAGTAATGGAATTTAAAATGTGCATACTCTGGGAGCATTTTCACTGATGTATAAATACTTTTACCTGTACGCAGGAGTCGTGTACACAAAATTCTTATCATCATTGATTACAGTTATAAAAACCTGAAAACCACCCAAATGCTATTAAAAGAAAGATAAGATAAATATAGAAAAACACCAAGCAATATTTTTTGGGAGGATCCATACATATGCGATGAAACCATAAAGGAACACAAGGGTGATAATTTTAAAATGCAGGAGAATTACAATGAAATCTTTCAGGGGTATGCATGGGACTTCAAAGTGTTAGTGATATTCTACTTCACAAGAAGGGTGGCAGATTTTAACATGTACATATGCTTCATATGTAATTTTCCTATGTAAAAATTTTATAATAGCTTTTTTGAGAAAATCTCTGAGCATTTGTTGGGTTTCAAAAAAAAGTAGCAACGCATGGTTTCCAAAAGCTTAACTCAGTGGCGTGTGGGAGGGTGGCTTAGTAAATCCTTTCAAAAGTAGCATATCTTACATTGTAAAGTGGAATCGAACCTATTTTACATATGACTATGATTCTAAAAGATTTACATTCATCATTTTTGGTAAAAGTACTAGTAGATCTATTTCCTTACTCTTTAAAAAAATCAAATAAAACCAAGGATTTCCTTGCGTATGTACCATAGACATTTGAAAGGAGTTCCTAATTCTAACGATGATGAACCACACAGCATGGATATTGTCTGATTACTAACATAGGGTCTCTAACCCAGCATTGCATTCTGCCTTTGGGGACAAAAGTTGGGGTTGCCCCATGTCAACACTATTTTGTGTTGATTTTGTGTTTCTATAGGTATTTCTCTTACCGAAATTCAATGCATAGAAGGTAGAAACTGCATTGTCATAATGATACGTTCCTATCATTGTTAGTCTGATAGAGAGATGTTTTTTGTGTTTTGTATTTTTTTTTTTTTGAACGGTAAGAATAATGTCGCAAAGTAATTGCTTTTCACTTACACACAATGGAGTGTAAGTACAACTTTATTGTTTAATCGAATAGGTGGAAAGTTGATCGTTCTTATTCAGGCTTAAACAAGGACTCTCATTCAATGCACTAAGCTAGTTTGGCTGTTAACATAGGCGAACAAAGAAGGAGAATGTGACTAGGGCATTGGATCTCCAATAAACTAAAGCACATCTAGCAAAAACCCTCTCCATTTAGGGATTTAAAAACTTTTGGTACATGCTGAGGTAGGACCAGGCTCCTTCCCCTGGCAGTCTGTGAGTGTCTTGAAAAACAAAATGTCCGTGATAAGTAATCAGATACATCATTATACACCTGTTAGAACAAAAAGTACTGTATGCTGACCGTCATAAAGAGTAGGAAGTAGGGACTGGATGCTTCAAGAGATTGGGTAATAATAAAGAAAAAGGCATCCTTTCAGCTCAGAGGACAGTAGCTGATTTTATTGCAGACAATGCTGGGAGATGCTGGAACTGGAACTCATTCATACCTGATGACTAACAAGGGCCTTATACAGGCCATCAGATGGTATCGGTATCAGCTTAGAATCTGATGGAAAGCTGTCCACACAGTCAAAGTTGGCATGAAGTATCATGATACATTGTAAACAGCCTCAGTTCAGAAATCTTCGCTCCTCTCCAAAATCAGAAATTAGTCCAGATCTCAATTTTGCTCCAGCTGAAAGAAAAACACGTTATCAATTTTATTTCAATTTGAGTTGCCAGATCTGCCAAATAAAAATTTGACTTTCAGATAAACAAAGAATATGTTTATAGTATAAGGATGTGCCATAAAATATTGGGAACATACTTATACCAAACAATTATTTATTTTTATTTTAGCATCCTGTATTTTAGCTGGTAACCTTTACCCCATATTCTTCCCAAAGTTCCAAGTTTTTTGCAACAGTTCATCTATAGTGAATTAAAAAAAATCAATATGGGGATTGATGACTGAGTTTAGCTTAGACCTGAGGAATTCTAAACATTCGAAAGAATTAGATCATGCAGGTTTAATTGTTATGGGTCAGGGCTATTCATGCTAAGAGAAAAGAAGTCTCTAGGTTAGCCAACAAGGCTAGTGAATCTTTGGATCTTTGCCTGGTGGTGCCTCATTGATTCTTCTCAGCTTTATTTGCATAAAAATAAAGAAGTCAGTGAAAATGGTGAAAGGCTATAGTCTTTGTGAGATACTTAGATTCTGTTTTACCCCATGTGATTAAAAGTAGCTGGTCTTCCTGAAAAAGAAACTCTTTTTTTGTTGTTGTTTGTTTTTTAGGGAAAGCCAACATCAAAAGGTGAATGCCAAGTGTTGAAGCTGCCCTAAGAAACTGCTAAGCAAAATATTTGGTCCACCTGTTCCCCCCCGCCCCGCCCAGAACACTGCTCCTCCGGATATCCATGTTCACTCATTTACTTCAAGTTTTTGCCCACTTTCCATCTTCTGTACAAGGCTCTTCCTGCCCATCTTGTTGAAAACTCCAGTCCATCGTTCTTCCTCACCCTCCTCCCTACCACAGGATGACCAACACCCTTCATGATGTTGAACAAAAATTTTTTATAGCTCTTATCACCTTCTAACACGCAAGTAACTTCCTTATTTATCATGTTCTGCTGTCTCTCTCACTCCACTAGAATGTAAGTCTCAGAGGCCATGGACCTTAGTTTATTACGTTCACTAATCTATTATGAGCACATAGAAGAGTGTCCGGGAGTTAGTCCTCAAAAATATGTGCTGGATGAATGGATCCATTTATAAGGGGAACAATCTTTTATAAATCAGATTTTTGGAATCAAACTCTGTAACCTAAATCTGTAAACATCATTTTGACTCTGCCTATTAAAAGGACTGAAAGAGGCACACGGGGGCTCAGTTGATTAAGCGTCTGCTTTTGGCTCAGGTCATGATCCTAGAGTCCTGGGATCGAGCCCCCCATGGGGCTCCCTGCTCATCAGGGAGCCTACTTCCCTCTCTCCCTCTGCTTCTCCCCATGCTTTTGCTCTCTCTCGCTGTCGAATAAATAAATAAAATCTTTTAAAAATAAAATAAAATAAAATGGACTGAAAAACAAAAGCTCAAGCCAGTAATAGGTGTATGATTCTAATCATAATACAGATATCACATTACTAAATTCTTAAAAGTGGATCAGAACAGATTCTTCTGACTGTGTTCTCAACAAGATCCACATATAATAAAACTGTAACTCTTTGGGATCATTGGTAAATGAAACATTCTAGTGATAGATTTCAGTGTTTGACCTTAAAATATTTGTAAGATATGTTATCATATATTCATAAATACTACAGTCTTGAATATTAATGACTTCTGGACAAATACATATTTTAGAATTACTCAGAGTTCTGAATAGCAAATAATTCTCTTGCTATGACTGTAAAAGAAGATCGAAGAAATATAGAAATTAAGGATAAATGTATATTGTCCAAGTACATACCATGAAAGTCAGATTTGGGAGCATTCTAAAACTCTTCTTTCAATTTGCTTGTTTCTCCTAAAAGCAGTTTATTCATTAATTTTTTTTTTAAGATTTTATTTATTTATTTCACAGAGAAAGAGATCACAAGTAGGCAGAGAGGCAGGCAGAGAGAGAGGGGGAAGCAGGCTCCCCGCTGAGTGGAGAGTCTGATGCGGGGCTCGATCCCAGGACCCTGAGATCATGACCTGAGCAGAAGGCAGAGGCTTTAACCCACTGAGCCACCCATGCGCCCCCTAAAAGCAGTTTAAAGAAAATGAATTGAGTTAATTAAGGATTGCAATTTGAATCAAAGTTTAATTAAGATCTTATTATGAAATAAATTTTATTTTTTCTCCTTTGTCACTATTCTATTTACTTTAAAGTTTTGTCTTTCCCTTGACCTGTGTGTAATTTTTTGCTTGTTTTTAACTGATTAGCATTTTGGCATCTCATTATCCTTCCAAGAGTAAGAAAAACAAAAGACAAAACAATGTAGAAATTGGTGTTGTAGCATTCCACCAGGCCTACTGGTAGGCACTGAGCAGGACTAGTGTGGTGAGGCCGCAGTGATGGGCAGAAAGAGGGAGCAACAGTGGCCTGCCACCTATGTAAATCAGAACTCGAGAAGTCTTGTCCTGTGAGGATTATAGGGGAGTGGGATTACTTCCAGTTCTCCTGGGAATATAGCTTATAGAGTCCACTTCCCCCAACTGTTCACTAAGAGGAACAAATCCCATTATAATACAGTTATTAAGTTCTACCCCAACAACATTCTAGAGCCTTAAGCAGCTGCAGTAGTGACTCCCAGGTCTTTTAAGGACTAAGGAGACC
The DNA here is from genome assembly GCA_028534135.1 of Potos flavus. Taxonomy (NCBI): domain Eukaryota; kingdom Metazoa; phylum Chordata; class Mammalia; order Carnivora; family Procyonidae; genus Potos; species Potos flavus. Next base: position 27,174,787 of record CM052886.1, read on the forward strand.
ATGCTTGTATATCCATTCCTCTGCTCACATTTTCTCTTGATTTAGTCATTTTGTACTTATTTGTACTGAGAATGACTTGGGGAGTTGAAGCTCAAAATTACAGCTAGAAGGCAGTTTCTGTTGTTAGGAAGACTCCCGTCACTGTGCCTGGATGGCTCAGTCTGTTAAAATATCTATCTTTGGCTTGGGTCATGATCTCAAGGTCCTGGGATCGGGGCCCACATCAGGCTTGTCAAGGGGCTCCATGCTCAGGGGGGAATCTGCTTGTCCCTCTCCCTCTGCCCTTCCCTCTGCTCATGCTCTCTCTGTCTCTCAAATAAATAAATGAAAAAAAAAGAAAGAAAGAAGGAAAGATTCTTCTCCACCACCTTAACTCTGATCCAACAGGGATTCACTTTGTCCTTTATCAATGACATCCTATGTCATTTGGCCTCTGTAAGTTGTTATCCAAAAATAACTCGAATTTTTTTCAGCTTTAACCTTTAAGAAGTTATTTCTTAGAATAAATGACACTGCTTTTTTGTTTAGCCTTTGAGCTGAGAAAAGTGATGCCAAGTTTGACATAAAACATTATGTTAGTGTCAAATGTAAAATATAATGATTCGATATTTGCATATATTGCAAAATAATCACCTCAAGTCTGCTTAACATTTGTTACCATTCGTTGTACAGAACTCGTTTTTTCTTGTGATGAGAAATTTTAAGATTTACTCTTAGCAACTTTCAAATATGCAATACAGGATTATTAACTATAGTTGCCATGCTGTATATCTTTGTGACTTACTTATTTTATAACTGAAATTTTGTAACTTTTGACACCCTTCACCTATTTTGCCCACCCCCCACAACCAATAGTATGTTCTCTGTATCTATAAGCATATTTTGTTTTTGTTTTTGTTTTAGATTCTACATGTAAGTAAGATTGAACAGTATTTGTCTGACATTTCACTTAGCATCATAGCCTTAAGGTCCACCCATGTTATTGCAAATGACATTTCATCTTTTTTTATGGTTGAATAATATTCACCTGTATCTCACATTTTCTTCATCTATTCATCCATTGATGGACACTTATGATGTTCCCATATCTTGGCTATTGAAATTATGTTGCAATGAACATGAGGCTGCACATATCTTTTCAAGTTAGTTTTTTTTCTTTTTTTCAGATAAGTGCTCAGAGTAGAATTACTGGCTCATATGGTAGTTCTCTTTTTAATTTTTTGAGGAACTTGCATACTTTTTTCCCCAGTGGCTGCACCAATTTATATTCCCACCAGCAGTGCACAAGCCTACCCTTTTCTGCACATCCTCACCAACACTTGTTATTTCTCATCTTTTTTTTTCTCTCTCTCTCTGTCTTTCTAATAAACATTCTAGTAGGGATGAGGTGATATTTTATTGTGGTTTTGATTTGCATTTCCCTCATGATTAGTGGTGTTGATCCTCTCATGTACTTGTTGGCCATGTATATATCTTTCTTTAGAAAAATGTGTATTCAGATCTTCTGCCCATTTTTTAATCAGATTGTTTGTATTTTGCTATTAAGTTCTTGTGTAGGTTCTTTATATACTTTAGATATTAACCCTTTATCAGATATATGATTTGCAAATATTATCTCCCATTCAGTAGGTTGCTTTTTTCTCATTTTATTGATGGTGCGATTCACTTTTCGCATAAGCATTTCTAGTCATGTTTATGGATGTGAACATTTTCTAATATTCCTAGGCCCTGATGGAAATCCAAACACTGGTGGAGGATTTATTAGTATGAAAAGAGCCCACCTTGGGCATATTCACATAGGCCACACACATACATGTGTCATAACTTACCTTACTACATTTTCTTATCTCGAGGTATCTCATTTCTGTTAGACCTGAACTCCAAAAGGGCACATGACTTAATAATATTTCCATTCATGGGGCGCCTGGGTTGCTCAGTCAGTTAAGCGTCTGCCTTCCACTCAGGTCCTGATCCCAGGGTCCTGGGATGGAGCCCCGCATCCGGCTCCCTGCTCAGCGGGGAGCCTGCTTCTCCCTCTCCCTCTGCTGCTCCCCCTGCTTGTGCTCTCTTGCTCTCTCTGTCAAATAAATAAAATCATTAAAAAATAATAATAATATTTCCATTCACAATACACTTGGCCTATGGTAGAAATTCAACAACTATTTGTTGAGTAAATGAGTGAAAGTCTCAGTTAATTAATTTTAAATACACTATTTTCTAGAGTATAAAATAGTAATTCAATTTCTAGCTTGTGTTTTAAAATCATACCTAAAAAGCAAGCATCTCTTCACCATTGTCAAGTATAATGTAGTATTGGAATGCATATAAAAATAATATAAAGTACTTTAAAATGGAAAAAAGTGTGGAAAAGAGAAAACAGTGTTTTGGTAGAATAATTCTTACTTGTATTCATGATCTAAATTTCTCATAACTCAAACTAAAACTAAGTAAATGCAAATATTATATGCACTTGGAGGTTTACTGTATATAAATTGCAAAGTATCATATGTATTTAGTATATAATATGTAGGACATAATATATAACTGTTCTAAATCTGTGAAAAATTGTATTAACCTGGTTAGCTTTTTAATATAGCTGGCTATTGAATTGTGTGTGATATACTCACTAGAATTTCAGACTTTACATGGATGCTAGGTATCTTTGCTAAAATCGTTTACCAAGTGAGCTAGTTTGTTATGATTAGAGACAGTGGCCAATATAAGGGAAGATAAATTGCCAAGATTATATACTGTGGTTTTGTTAATCTTTAATTTCTCAGGCTAATAGTTTAATAAAACCTCTACTATACTGATAATTGAGCCAATGAAATTGTATTTGAGTCTGTATTTCTTACATTTGTTGGATTTTTTTGCAAGCATATATATTTATTCTTATAAATCACATTCTCAAATTCTTAAAGTCTTTCCTATTCATAGAAACTTACAAAAATATATAAAACTTCTAAAGCATGAAATCTGCAATGTCAAAGTTTCTTTTTTATGATTTTTGCTAGCTACAGATTTTAGGTCACTAACAAACCTAAAAGCATGATTCCATCTATTGGATATCAGATATTTCCAAAATGCCTCAGTGAGATTCTACATTTCGATAAGTCTCCTTAATGGATTTGTTTCATCAATAGTAGTAGAAAATCTTACCTTTATGTTTCATAATTTTAGTATGAGGTCTAATTCTATTTTTAAAAGTGGCATAGATAGTATATTTATCCTTTTTCTATTGTTTTAGTATCCTATACACAGCTTATGAGGAAAAATTTAGTCCCACTAACAAGCTAGAACCACCCTAAATCCTTGTGTGTGTGTGTGTGTTCTTTAAATTATTATTGGGAAGAATGTTTCCAATCAACCTATCCAAAATACAAATTGAACCCCAAAATTATTTGGATTGATGTAAATGGACAGAGGTTTATGTGGGCTTTTTTGGTTATGGCAGCAAACTGTCAGTGACGGATGAGGTGCAAAGTCCATGACTGATGCCTTCAGATGCCCACACAGAGTGTGGTCTACTCTGTCCCCACTGTGCAGACCTAAGCCTTCTGCTAGTGGCTTATCCAGAAGGAGCATTTCCTATATTTTTCCTTCAGAAGGCTGTCTAGTGGCCTCCTAAAATACCGATGAGATCTTTCTTACACAAGCTGGTTTATTTTCTAAATTAGTGGGTGCCTAGCTGTTGCCACAAAATCCAGTGGGCCAGAAAGCTATTACAGAGACAGTCCACAAATGCATTTTCCAATAAAGTCAAGCATTTGCTATTGAATGGATAAATAATACATTTTTCACATTTATGTAATGTCAGTTTCACATATAAGGAATTTCTGTTGTGATTATCAAAATACTAACAATTGAAAACACCACTGAATTCATTCATGTCTTTCACTTATGTAAGTTCCGAATCAAGGTGTAGTAAGTTTTTCATGAATAATAATAATAATAATAATAATAATGTGAAAGTTTATGGAATTTTTGACATTTCTTATAAGCTCTTGATACAACAAAAGTTTGAAACTCTAGGCCTTAAATCATTTTTTTCTTTTAACTTAAATACTCAATACATTAACAAGAACAAATGTGAAATATTGTGATGTTAATGTGAGACCAATAATTTTTACTACTTATTTTTTTTAATTGTGAATGTATATTCATTTTTTTTATTTAAATTAGCCAACATATAGAACATAGAACCAATTGAATCACCCAGGCACCCTTCTTTCATCCATTCTGAATCTATCCTTGTGTAAGGTATAAGAAAGTGTCCAGTTTCATTCTGCATGTGGCTGTCCAGTTTTCCCAACACATTTGTTGAAGAGTCTTTTTTCCATTGGATATTCTTCCCTGCTTTGTCAAAGATTAGTTGACCATAAATTTTTAGGTCCATTTCTGGGTTTTCTATTCTGTTCCATTGAGCTATATATCTCTTTTTTTGCCAGTACCATATTGCCTTGATGACTACAACTTTGTAATATCACTTGGAGTGCATAATGGTGATGCCTCCCACTTTGCTTTTCTTTTTCAGGATTGCGATGATGTGGATGGAGCTAGAGTGTATTATACTAGTGAAATAAGTCAGTCAGAGAATGACAAATACCATATGACTTCACTCATATGTGGAATTTAGGAAAACAAAACAGATGAATGTGTGAGAAGGGGGGAATAAAAGAGAAACAGAGAGGGGGAGGCAAACCATAAAAGACTCTTAAAGGATAGAGAACAAACTGAGGGTTGATGGAGGGATGCGGGTAGGGGATGGGCTAAATGGGCAGTGGGTATCAAAGAGGGCACTTGTTATGATGAACACTGGGGGTTATACGTAAGTGATGAATCACTAAATTCTACTCCTGAAACCAATATTACACTATATACTAACTAATTAGAATTTAAATTAAAATCTAGAAGAGAAAAATAAAAATAATTAAAAAAAAAAAGACTTTGTGCATTCCCAGCTGTTCTGTATATTTCTAGTTCAGTGTACCAAGAGCATAATGAAGTAAAAAGACCCTTCCTCAGTCATGTATTTCAAAGAGAAAAGGTTCAGATCCATTTGTCCTAAGGGGTCCCGAACATAATGTTAATAACCTATCTGATCTTTGCCGAGTTACCCTGCATGTCGTTATGGTGTTTTAGAGACTCGCTTACTCATTCATCCTATATTTATTAAGAGCTATAATATTCATGGCTCTGTGACATAGATGAATTGAGCTGGAGATAAAAAAGACTCAAGAGCAAGGATTTTTAGGACAATGAAAATATTCTGTATGATATCATAATGACAGATACATGTTATTATCTATTTATCCAAAGCCATAGACTGGATAGCACCAACAGTGTACCCTGGTGTAAACTATGGACTCCGAGTGATTATGATGTGTCAAGCACATTCATCGGTTGCAACAAATGTTACCAATAGGAGAGATATTTGATAATGGAGAAGGCTATGCATGTTTTGGGGCAGAAAGTTATATGGGAAATCTTTGTCTGTTCTCTTAATTTTGCCATGAACCTAAAACTGGTCTAAGAAAATACAGTCTTTTAAAAATGAAAGACTCAAGGGGCACCTGGGTGGCTCAGTGGGTTAGGCCTCTGCCTTCGGCTCAGGTCATGATCTCAGGGTCCTGGGATCGAGCCCCGCGTCGGGCTCTCTGCTCAGCGGGGAGCCTGCTTCCCCCTCTCCCTCTGCCTGCCTCTCTGCTACTTGTGATCTCTCTCTCTCTCTGTCAAATAAATAGGTAGAGTCTTAAAAAAAAAAAAAAAAAAAAAAAAAAATGAAAGACTCAAGAGACAGAAGAATACTGCTGAACTCTGATCACTCTCATGGCATTAAAATGCACTTCTTTTTGTACACTTACTGATGGCGTAGAAATATAGAGATTCAGAATTCGAGAGAGGAACCCTGAGCACTTCCCCTACAGCTGAGGGAAAGTGTAAAGGACAAATAGACTATTTGTTCTTCTTTTCTGGCATTTGAAAATAAGACCCGAAGTGGGAAGCTCTGGGAGAGCTTCTTGCTATTCTGCAGGGCTGTTTTGCATAGATTCATCAGCTATGGGAACAGCCAAGGTCCTCCAGAGAGAAAGGGGAAATCAGGCTCATTGTGCTCTGTCGAGTAAAAGAGGAAAATCCACGTTTGAATCAGCCTGAAGGTTAATAGAGAAAAGATTCACATAAATGCATACCTTTTCCCCAAGGCTAGGCTACTGTCAGCAGAAGATGATTGAGTTAGCAAAGGCATTTCCCCTTTTTTTCTAAAATTTTCAGCATCATGAATTCCACCCATGCGTTCTGCCCTCACTCCTCACCCCCCACCCCTGACAGATACTTTAAAGAGAGCATCTAAGTCTGCCAACTATGTAAACCTCCCCGGTGACCTATGCCAGATTTCTCATCACAAACACAGAGCTTGAGAGGGGAAATAGCTAAAATTGGTTTAAATGGTATAAAATAGCTATTCCATTTTACTGGTCAGGAAGGAAAATGGGAAATGCAAACAGACCAAGTAATTATGCTCTATTTGCATCTATAAAAATGGTGCTGACAACTTATGCAGACTTTAGTTTTTATTGGTCCATTTTAGTATTCTCAAAACAATCGCTCTATATCCCTTATAGTTAGTGAGGAGTGCAAGCGGGCCATGGAAGAAAGTATGTTTTTAAAGGAATGAATGACTACACTATATATGCCAAATGCTTGAATCGTGTTTATTGGCCCAATAATTTATATATAAAATATATACTATAGATTTATCTTATTACTTTTCAATAGTGATTATGCCATCATATATTTTAAAACATTTAGATTTATTTCTGTAACAGGTTTAAAAAAAAAAGAAATGACTACATTTGTATGGATGACTTTGTAATAAAGACCTCATTGTCTTAGAATTCTTTTTCCCCTACTCTTCCAGTTAAAAACACCCTACTAATTTTCTACCCTCTATCATTGGCCCGAACAGTGTTAGAACTTCTATTACATCCTTAATGTTCTATCTCATTATTACTTTTTGCCCCATTACTAATACTCACAAATAGGATTTTAACACGTGCAAAAACCATCTGGTATGCTCCAGACCATGAGATCCAGGAGACCCGTGCTACCTGAAAAGGACTTGATTCATTTAGCATTGCTCATTTAAAATATTTTCTTTGGTTGGTCTAGTGCTTGTTTTAAATACTTGAGTGCTCCGGTTTAAGATTTATTATGCCCATTAGTATTGCTTTGTTGAAACCGTAGTATGTATTCTAACAAGTATTTACAATTTATGATGGTAAGTTCAAAGTTGTATAATTATTGTAGTAATTTCCAACTCATTCACTTGTCATTTTTTATTTCCAGACCTTCCCACAAAAATTTTCAAAATTAAAAAGGCCCCTGTCCAACTTGGTCTTTGTTCAAAAGTTAATTTTAGCTTTTAGTGAAGTCTGCCTTAAAATATATCAGCCATTTTTTCCTATTTAGTATGTTAAGAATGGGTCACCAAACCTCAGAAAAACTAGAAAAATAACTAAAACACTCAAATGGCTAATTCCTGGAGATCATTTTTCCAAATTGCAATCTTTTGGATTAATGTTTAGATTCAATGGATGAAACTGTAGGAAACTTCCTTCCAAGATGTTCTTGAAATCCCAGTTACAAATACCTTGCCAGATCACACAGAGAAATAAAGTGTAGACTTTCTGCTTCCTCTGATTCATCCTCTCCTATAGAGAAAGTCACTGCAGTTAAGATGTGTTATTTGAGCAGCATTGCTATAAATATAGTGTATAGGTATCCTCATCCTCTACTGTTGCCTATGATAAAACTGCATTCCTTGACCATTTTATAGCCAGTACTGTTGACTTTATGAGATGCCCATATAATGGTTTTTTAGTTCTAGTAGAGCAATTGGTCTTACTTTCTTAAAGATATGTCTCTTCCTAAGTAATGAAATTGTCACTTACTGAATAGAACAAAAAAAGTTGTCATCAACTGACAATTGGAATATGCATAGATATCTTCAAGAAATTATTTGATTTTTGCCATAGCAAATGCTTAGGTTTCAAAAAAAAAAAAAAATAAAGACTATTTTCCTAAAACAGTTGAGTTGAAAACTTTCATGAACGTGGTTTGCCTTTAGGTAGTTCTAATATCTATTTTTCAAATTTTCCAAATTTTCCTTAGTAGTGGAGTCCTTCATCCAAATAAAATATTATTAAGTATCCCAATATATAAAAAGACAAAGTGGAGTTTCTTTTTTTTTTTTGTTTTTGTTTTTGTTTTGTTTTGTTTTGTTTTTTTGCAAAGTGGGGTTTCTGATTAGAGTGGAGGTGAGGATTAAGAGCCCCATCAGCTCAGCCCTTTTGATGTTCAAGACATTTACTGAGGAAGCTCCAATGCTCTGAAAAGCAAAGTTTGAAAATCATTCTTCAAAGGCTTTTTTTTTTCAGTTTTTAGCTATAGATGATATGAGTTGATAGGCACATCATCTAAATCAACATCAAGTAGAGGAGGTAACATCCACATTTTTCACTCAAGACCTAACCTGATAGACATCTCTAAATTCAAATCTCAAACAAATTGTATTGCTTTTTCAAGCTTCAGTTTCCTTTTCCATATATCAAGATTAATCATCTACTTTGCACCAATGTTGCTGAGATGAAATGTAGTAACATAAGAAGGCCCTCAGTAAATGTGGGCACCATTCCTTTCCCTTCTTTGATAATTAGGTTTTCAAACAACTATTTTGTAGATCATCTCTAAAGCTCTCGTTATTGGGTATACTCAGTTCACTGCCTCTCACCGCACCATGATGTCTCATCTGAATCTGAGAATCATTACTGTGATGTAGCCTTTATGGTGAAATATCTGCCTTCTTTCACTTAAATGTCTAGATAATGTTTAGGGTCAACTTTGGCATCTTGTTGACCTATTTTCATCTTCTGCAGGCTTTAGGTATGTAAACTTGCTGTCCTCTTAGAGCCACCACCGTCTCACTTCCCATTTGGTGTTCTTACCCTACAAAGCAGGATAGTTTCTTTGTTATTGTCTCTACAACAGTCACTCAGATCCTCTCAACTAATAACGTCCAAAAATAATCAGAGCTTCCCTAACTACAACAAATAGGAAAATTGCTGAGATATTAGAAATTTGTTAGGGAGCATCTCCCAAGGATATGTGAAATCGCTTATTGCTGCCATTGTAGTCTCCATGATATTTTGTTAATTTGTTGCATCTTTATGGAATCTCAGCTATGCAGCCACAGAGTCATCAAAAGGTCATCGTCAGGGTGCTGAGAAGTCAGTAACAATGCCCTTCCAGTTGAGTTAATTGTTTGGCCCAATAATTTGTTTGCTCTGTTTAAGACCTTGAGGAGACTAGCATGATGAGCGGCTGAGGTAGAAGTATCCTGACATCTGAGGTTTCAAACCTCATTTCACAAAATCAGTGATACACTGCCCTAAAGCACCCTGCAGTGTGATTTTTAGTGACCAAGTCCCCATTTGGTGCCATCGAGCAAGAAATAGACCCAGGAGAGTGTCTACCTAGATTTAGTTATCACACCTGAGAGTAAAACAGCTAAGATCTTAAGACTCATACTTAATGTTAGTATTGGTTTTCATATCCACTCTGCCAGCCCAACACATTTATAGAAGTATTAATAATACTTGTTTCAGTTCATCAATATGCAAAGGACTCCCTTGTTTACTTTGGTTCCAATTTGGGAGTAAGATATTTTCAGCCTTATCTTAGTTCAATACCGGATGAAAATACATGGCCTGTAAAAACAGGTAGATTGAGGGAAAATTTGACTGTCAAATCTGAGGAATTTTCAGAAACTCAGTTCTAAAGCTGTTCTTCAGGTTTAGGCCCTAAAATTAATCCCTCTGGCCACTCAGCTGAGCTTCCTCAATTACGTTGTTCTTCTAGCTTTTCTGCCTCCTATCTCTAATTCTTGCTTTCTTAGATGAGGTGGAAACTTCCTTCTGTGATCCTCCCCAAAGATTCCTCCCCAGGATCTGGACCATCTTAATCATCTTTTTCAAGATTCTTCATTCTTTTTCAATGATTACAATATTCTAGCTTCTTCCATTCACTTTTTTATTTTTTATTTTTATTTATTTATTTATTTATTTAAAAGATTTTATTTATTTATTTGACAGAGAGAGAGATCACAAGCAAGCAGAGAGAGAGGGGGAAGCAGGTTCCCTGCTGAGCAGAGAGCCCGATGTGGGGCTCGATCCCAGGACCCTGAGATCATGACCTGAGCCGAAGGCAGAGGCTTTAACCCACTGAGCCACCCAGGCGCCCCCCATTCACTTTTTTAAATTTAATTTTCTTTTCCTGAAGTTATCATTTCTTCCTTTAAGTGGCTGCAGCTTGGTTTATGTTCTAAGTCAATGTCTGCATCCAGCCTGGGCACTGTCATCCCAAAGCTTGTTGCCTCTATCACATTGTTTCTCTCTCTGACCACATCTAACTGCTACCTACTTTTGTTACTTTTTCTGGATGTTCCACTATGTTCTTATTTCTAGTCTGAAAGCCATCTAGATGACGCATCTATATCACATCACAGGACATATTCTAAATCCAATAACTATTCACCCCTCAACTTCTTGATTTCTTCAATCTCCCCTTGATTCTTCCTGCTATTCAAATTCAAGTGCCATTCAGGAGCGTGGTCTTCTGAAACTTAAAATAATAACAATTTTATAATACTAAAATATTTCAAGAAGACAATGAAGAAAGATCACTATAATTTCCTAAAAGAGAAAAGCAGAGCTTTCCCATTAAAGCCTTATCGTAAGCTAGTATTTCTGAAAATGTTTGATTCTGGATAAAAGTTTGTGTCTTAACATTCTGGAAAGCGATAAAGACAAGATTTATTATGCTTTTCGTTCAGTTTGGTGGCATTGGAGATGCATACCACACCTTTATTAATTTCATCTGTAATGTATATTCCAGTATGATAATACTGTTTTTAGATCCTGAGCTTGTTTTTATATGGGTAAAAATGTGTAAAACACCACGTAGGCATCAAATACCATTATTACTAAGGCAAATACAATCAGACACTTTTTTCATGGAACATAGTAGCAAAAGAATGTTCTACATTCTTCAGTTTGTCTTCAAACTGTCGGTTTGAAGTATGTTCTTCAGCTTGTCACTGATGTATTCCACTGTTAGCGATCTTATATCTCTGAACTTGGTTATTTGGGAGAATACAGAACTACATAGGCTTAAGTATTAGATTTATTCAGAGATTAATAACAAAGGATATTTTTGGTTGGGTTTTGCATTTTCATATCTGTTATCAGTTATGATCTACTGGCCATAAAAACAAAACAAAACAGCAATTAAACTAACTTGTCGATTCTTCCAGGGCTGAGTCTTTGTGTTCTGGGAGAGAGAAGTGAGGAATGGAAGATGGAAGAGAAAAAGCAGGTTTAGGTTCTTCAACAGAGAGTTAAATTCAAACACAACTAAGCAGATAGTTTAATTACTTGCCACTTTGACCTCTTCTGTAGTATGTGCTTATGGTCATTCTGACTTGAATTTCATGTGCACCATTGCTCCAAGTTGGGACACACTCCTGTGCATAGTTTGTTACTCCTCCTTTGAGAAACTTTTTCTGTGTGTGAGCCCATCTTTCCTCTTCATAGGACCCATTGTAGATATTTAGGGGGAAGTATTTGTGAAAAAGGAAGAGGAGTTAAATATTATATATTTATAATATAAATATGGGGTCTAAAGGATTTTGATGTCTTAGAAATCTATTGGAGTTATTTGGTTGTGTTTTCTTGGGGATCCTAAAGTTTCAGCTTTGTATCCAATATAATAGAATAAATACCAAAAAAAAAAATGAGTTGAAATTCTAAATAGAAGTATGGTGCTCTTAGGAAAACTTCTGTGGTCATGATATGCAATAAGATAATTTATCACCAGCTCTGTCTTTCCTAGCAGGAAATCTTGTGGTGATTGTAAGATGACTTCAATTACATTTTTTATATCACAAAATATTAAAGAAGCAGCTTTTCAAATGCATATTGTCCATATCATGTACTTAGGAACCTATGTCCAGGGGATTCAGTAAGAAAGAGCTTAGATATCACTAACTCCTGGATCTGGTGGCAGAAAACCCAATCAGTGCACTGATTGCTGACTTAAGTCTCAATATAGATTTTACAAGAGGAAAAATAAGCTGAACAGAATAATGTTCATAATCTCTCAGGCCGAAACCCAGGTGTGACTCCTAATATCTGGCAACCGATAGTTATGATTACTCACCTGCCAGTGATGTCCAGGAATTGTATCTTGCTCAGATGTTTTAAGGATATATTGGACTGCTACAATATTTACACAATGAATTTAAATTGGAAGTCACCAAATAATTATTGGGCCCTTCCTGCTTGTAAAACACCAACTGGGTGGCTGGGATGGCAAAATTAAATATATAAGAGTCTATTTCCAGAAGATACCATATTTCGATTAAGGAGTCAATGGAAAAGATTTTAAGAAGTCTTCTATGGTTTCCATAAAACAAGAAAATAGCGTTAAATAAAAGAACTGGGAAAACAGGGACTTCTGGTGTCTTCATTGCATTCCTACATGGGACAGTTCTCTTTAAAGAAAGTCTCCCTGCCCCATGCTCATCCCTGAAGTCTCCTTCGTTGGTTCTGTCCCTTGTTTGTGGTCTTGATCATACAATCTTGCTGTAGTCCGATCTCTGCAAAGTCTTGAGTCGTTGCGTGGTGTGCCCATTTCCCTTTCAGAAGCGATGCTTTGGACAGCTCTGTGGTTTTGCATGCTCCCCAGCCAGTCACCATGCCAGCCCAATCCCATACATAGCTCCAGAATCTTAATGCAGACAAGACCAGTATTCTCAGAGCCTCCCTGCTCACACGGGAAGTTAATTGGACGACTGGTTGCATCTCACACACTCATAGTGTTCAACAACTGGTTATTAGATAAAGGGATGAATGTGATACTATCTAAATCTTTTGGCATTCCCATTCCATATTTAATTAACTTCATGTCCTCCTGAATTTCCTGAATTTCTGCAATGGTTTATATAATATTTTGCTTTTTGTTTTTGTTTAAGGATTCACACACTGTAAAATGGCTTCTCACCTCATGGGAAAAGATGATTATGTGTATAAGGGTGGATGCTAAAAAGTTTTTGATAGTAAAGACTAGATTCTGAGTCTAGAGTGCCTGATGGCTCTGAAGCCAAATTGTTGACTGCAGAGATCATTTTCCTTCAGACTTTGAATAGAAATGTTGCTGCTCTGACCCTCCGGCTCTATCAGTTCTTAGGTTTCCTTGTGCTGTTCATATTAGATATTCTCTGGGTACCTAATCTCAAACTAACACGATTATGTGATTTACCACATTGGGCTCAGCTTGGCTCATGTCTTGAATGCAGTGTGGAGGGCAGAGGTAGTGGCGTGTTATGCTTGTAACTAGACATCATCTGCTGTGTGAATGAGACTACATACAGAAAAATGGAAGCAACTGATTTTGGCTTATTTCTTAAGTAACTCCATCCCTTTTTTCATGTCTTTGTATGTTTTAAATGTATCGAAAACTTATAGCACATGATAACAATGCACAGTGGTTTTCCTGGCAGTCTCAGGATAATCATTTAGCTTCTTCAGTGTATCAGCCAGAACACAAAGTTGCTTCTTTCTTCCCAGAAATTGAATAGTAACAAATTATTCCCTATACATATAAAACTGGATTGTATTCAAGTTCCCCCATATTCTACAGATGTGGAGGACTTTTCATTTTTATGTATATTCAAAGTACATCGAGTAAGATCACACTTTCTTAAATTCTGAGGTTGAAAGTCAACTAATTTCTATGCTTATCTTTTAAAACAATTACTTGAATCCAACATCATAATTTTCCTTTAAAACTTCCAGTCTATCCTTTAATGCACAAACAAGGTATATTTCAGGAACTTTTGGCTCTGACAGAATTTTACGGTGAATAACATTGGCCACGTACTGTTGAAATGAATATTTTTCCCATTGGTACATTATGTAATAAGCTGCAATCTCAGAGTGAACATCTGTACTATGGAAACACCATGTGTAGAATTTTGAGGTCAAGTTATGTTAAATCTATGTTCTCCAAAGTCATAGTCTTTTTCATAATAAATGACATACAAATGTCAACTTTATTACGTACCTAACAGCTACACATCTATTATTATTTTGACCCTACAATAGGACTTCCTTATGACGATGACATTATTTTAAATGTATAATATATCCAGTATGCTGAGAGCCAAAGAGAGGCCATTTCTTTTGTTTTCTCTTTCTCAGCATTTTGTGGTCAATTATTTCCTTCCTTCTGATGCCTTTGGGTTGATTTCTCTTTTTTTCCTAGTCTCTTAATGTGTAGAGTTAGATTATTGATTTGAGATCTTTCTTATTTTTTTAATATAGGCATTTACAGCTATCATTTTCCCTCTGATCGCTGCTTTTGCTGCATCCCATAAGTGTTGGTATGTTTTTGTTTTCCTTCATCTCAAAACATTTTCTAAATTCCCTTGGGATTTCTTCTTTGACCCATTGGTTGTTTAAGAGTGTGTTGTTTAATTTCCATATATTTGTAAATTTTCCAGGTTTCCTTCTGTTATTGATTTCCAGTTTCACTCCATTGTAGTCAGAGAATCTTCTTTGTATGGTTTAAATCTTTATAAATTTATTGGCACTTGTACTATGGCCTAACATATGGTCTACTATGAAGAATGTTCCATGTGTACTTGAGAAGAATGCATGTTACATTGTTGGTTGTTGGAGTGTTTTATAGATGTTGGAGAGTGGGAATATTGATTTTTGACAAAGGCACAAAAGCAATTCAGTGGAGAGGGGAAAATATCTTCAGCAAGTTGTGCTGATAAATTGGATATCCATGTGCAAAAACAAACAAAAAGAACTTCTATCCACACGTGGGACAACATACAGAAATGAACTCAAAGTGCGTCACACACACACAGGTGTAAAGCCTAAAACTATAAACTTCTAAAAATAAAAAAGTGGAAGAAAATTTTTGTGACCTTGGGATAGGCAAAAATTTCTTAGAAATGACAAAAGCATGATTCATAAAAAGACAAATTGGTAAACTGAGCTTCATAAAAATTAAAAACATTAATTCTTCACAAAACAAACCTGGGAGAAAAATACTGGGAGAAAATATTTGAAAATTATATCTGATAAAAAGGCTTGTATCTAGAATATCTAAGGAACTCTAAAGATATAAAAATAAGGAGACTAAAAAGTCCAATAAAAAAACATGCAAAAGATTTGAATAGATACTTAATCAAAGAAGATCCTTAATCAAAGAAGGTAGCAAATAAGCACATGAAAAGATGCTCAATATCAATAGTCATTAGGGAAATGCATATTTAAACCACATGAATAACACTATACACCTCTTATAATTGCAAAGATTGAAAAGTCTGACCACACTAAATGTTGGTGAGGATGCAGAGGGACTGGAACTTTCATACACTATTGATATAAAATGGTACAATGACTTTGGAAAACTATTTGACAATTTTTTAAAAAGTTAAACGTGACCTATCATATGATATAGCCATTGCATTTCTGGGCATTTACTCAAGACAATTAAAGCTTATGTCCTTACAAAGACCTATGCATGAATATCCATAGCTTTATTCATAACAGCCCCAAATTAGAAACAACCCACATGTTTGTCAAAAGACAATGGATAAACAAATTGTAGTATGTCCATATAATGGACTACTACTCAGCAATAAAAAGGAATAAACCATTGATACATACGACATTGGCAAATCTCAAAATAATTACACTGAATGAAAGAAGCCAGACAAAATGAGTACGTGCTATCTGATTTTATTCATGTGAAATTCTAGGAAACGTTAATCTATAGTGACAGAAAGAACACCGGTGGTTCATTGGTCTCCTGGGTTTGGTTGTAAAAGAAGAGGGAAGGATGACAAAAGAGCCCAAGGAAACTTTGGGAATGATGGATATATATGTTCATTACTTTGATTATGGTTGTGGATATATGTAATTCCATGCAAAAAATGGTTTATTTTCTGTCAATAAGAACCTCAACAAGAACATTTAAAAAATAATAACACAAATGGGATCATATCACTTCCCTGGTTAAAATTCTTCAGAGCCTGCATAGCCTAATAGAAGCCAATCCCCTGGCAGGACACATAGTGTTTCTTAAAATATGATCTCCTATAATTCCTCTACCCACAACTTGTGTTCCTACTATTCAACAACTTGAAGTTCCCTCAAGAAACCATATATATATGTATACATATACATATATATATATACACATTTTTTTTTTTTTTTTTGAAGCTCCTCACTGGGCAAACACTGTTTTTTGCCTTGGTTTAAAGCCTCTGTCTCTCTTACGTGTCAAGCAAATATCTGCTTATCTTTTTGACATTCAGTTCTAATCACTTCCGCTATATTTTTCTCCCCAATTTCCCAAGGAACTGGGCCCTGCCTTTTCTGTAATCGCATAGCAACCTGTTCAAGCTACGAGGATGATACTCTCCACGGGTTGAAATTATTCATTTATCTTTTAACCTCTTTTCCATTAGACGGTAAGCTTTTGGGGCACTGTGCTTTATTCGACTATCTCCTCAGGAGGTAGCAGAATTCAATAAATTTTTGCTAAATAAATGTATGATCTCAAGACTAATAAGGTAAACTCATAATTGCTTATATAAAATGCTGGTTCACAAGAGCCAACTATTGTTACTGTTCAAAGTATGTCCTGAGGGTAAAAATTATCACAGGAATCACCCAAGCATCTCTCATAGAAAGGAGAAACAGGTTTACATCATACTTTCCATCAATAAATTATTCCACGGACTCCATCATCTAGATTTGTATCTCTCTTTGAGCCCAGTGAGATGATGTTTATACATCTCAAGTATCCTAGTTCTCACATTATGGAAGTTAAAATAAATTTATTTGATTATAATATCGCCAGTGTTTTTAAGTGGAAAAAAATCTATAAAACTGTTAATAAGAAATAAAACTAACCTAAAAGCACTTCTGTGTAGCAGTAATAGTATAATTAAATTTTAATTCATTTTGTCATATTTTCTTTAGGTAATCTTAAAACAACACAGTGCTTTAAAAATATTTCCTGCTTCCTGGTTTTTCCACTTTGATTTTGTATAATGGTTGCTCTTTCTTAATTAAAAAGGCCGCTGGAGGATAAAGGGGTGGTAATACAATCTGACCAAACTTTTTCAAATTTCCTTCTTTATTGCTTTCTACCTTAATGAAAACATTCTCACACTAAGCCATGGCAATATAAAGAACACAGCATTGCATTTAGCATTATAGTATAAATAAAAGAAAACAAGTTTGTTGCCCTCTAAGGAATCTGAAAGCAAGATACATCTATAATTTTAACACTTGGATCTGACACTGAAATATCATTCTTACAGTTAAATTTGCTGTTAATTGCATTGTAATTATGTTCACCTACTGAATCGTATGCAAGTTACCTTCTCTGCAATTGAGCCTGGAAAGGCCAGATGACTGGTGACTGGGAAAATTCAGAAGGGACAGACTTACAAAACTAGCTTCAGAAGGGAGACTCCTAATCCAATTGATTATGCCTCAGAGAGTCTGTGAGTTCCTTTTCCATAGCTGAGCAATTCTTGTCTGCTCAGCTATGAAATCCAGACTGGTGGAACGATTCCAATCTGCGGACAGTATGATTAATTCAGAGAGCTTTGGCATGGTAACAAAGTCAAGTATTCCTCACTGTGAGAAATTCTCAACTTATTTCATGGATAAGATCGAATGGATTTGGAAGCACACTTCTATGGGAATAACGTTCGGGAGTGATCCACGGTAAAGGAGGGGCTGCAAAAGCACTATCTTTGCTGGTGGTTCCTTAGAAGAGTTTCACCAAGAGTTCTGAGGTCTGTGGAATGTAGCCAACCCATGAAGAACAAAGCCTCGAAGTTCAGTATACTTAGGAGAAGTGATCTTATTAATCAAACATCAATGTGGAGTCAGTTATTCATTCTACAGTGGGCATGCAGGGTGCTGCTGGACGTATAGAGTGGAGGGAGCAGGACACAGATTTCTGGGCAGAGAGAATGTTTCTCAAGGTGTGATTCTAAAATCACCTACAGCAGAACTGACTTATGCGTATCTCAATACCCCAAGCAATATCCAGGTTGTTGAATGAGAATTTTGGATTGCTTAGCCTGGAAATATATAGTTTAACTTTCTTCCCAGAAATTTTGGTATATCCTAAAGTGTGAGAACAACTACTCTTGAGCTTCCACTCAATGAAAAAATAAAACAAATTAACAGGCTACTGTGATATATGGCATAATTTGGTTTATGTAATGGGAAAGTTGAAAAGGACTATTTAGATTTTTTAAAGGGAAAAATTATGCCTGGCAAATAGAACCCGAAAATACCTAAGAAAGGAGTGTTTGAGATAGACTTCCTAGGAGAATATGTAGTATTTCTATTGTTGACATTTGGAGGAGTCATGTTCTAGATGAAGGAAAAACCAGAGTGTGTTTATGAAATATTGAATTTTGGTTAGTAATATTCTCGACTTTTGCATTATAACCCCTGGAAAGCTTTTAAAAACGCTGATGCTCAAAAAAAAAAAATAAAATGCTGATGCTCAGGCTCACCCCTCAAAATTCTTGTTTTAGTTGTCTCTTGGACTGGCTTTGATATCTGTTTTTTTTAATTATTAAATTATATTATTTTCATTATTGTTATTTTAAGTATTTTTTTAAAAGGAAAATCAAGAAGATGAGGGGGAAAGGATGGGTTTGGTGAGCAAAGGAATGATAAGTCATAATTGGAAAAGTTATTAAAATATCCAGGTGGCTATTTCCAGCTGGTTGTCAGAAATGTAAGTTGGAGTTCTGGAAAGAAGCTGGAGCAGGAGATGTTGACATGGGAGGAGATTTGTATAGCTTTGGGTGTGGATGAGGAGAGAGATGTAGTTAGGATTCAGGGAGGCAAGAGAAGCAATAGATGTGAAGTTGTTTAGAATAACAGCAGAAGAACCAAGGCATAATTACCAAAGTGAAGGGTGGAGAGAGTTTTGGGAGAAATCAGGTGATGGTTATTGTGAACAGCAACTGTAGTAATTCTCAATGTCAGTTTCACATTAGAATCACCTAATGTGAGGACCACCAGCTATAGAAAAGGTAAGAAGGATGGACATAAAGGAAAGCCCTCAGAATTTAGTGATTAGGAGATTACTGGCAATTTTTGAGAAAATAGTTCCAACCTAGTATTTGGGCTTGAAAGCCAAATGGCAAAGGAGTTAAAGAATGAGATGTAGAGAAGAAGAAACTTTGGTTAGACCATACTGCTTTAGGAAAACATTCCAAAACTCAACTAAGCCATTTTTTATACTTCCTCAAAACTACTTTTAGAGAAAATAGCTGTATTTGGAAGATAGCATTGAAACAAATCAAACCAGTCCATGATCCACTAGGTTTCTGTGACCCTAATTATCACGGGGGACAGGGCACAGATACAGCTAGAAACTTAAAATGTTATGTCAAATTTGGGGAATGCTTTTGGATGGAAATGGTTAGTGAAAATGGTTTAGACATGTTCTCCACGGTGATTCCCCACTTTCTTCCTTCTGCATAGTCTTTTCTCCCTTTTATTTTCTCATTTTATTGCCTTGTTGTTCTCTTACATAGGAAAGTGAAGTGACTGAGTAAACTGGAAAATCTAAGGTTGAGAAGTAATTTAATTTGAAATATTTCCTACCACTAATTTTGTCCTTGATGGAATCAAATCATTTTTATTTCAAGGAAATTTTTATTTTGATGGGAAAAGAGAACGACATTAAAATTTATCTTTATTTTCTGACAAATATTTGCATAAAATGTATACTTGGGGTTTGGTGCCCATGCGTATTTCAGTGTGCTAGGGTCACATCGACAATTTTTCTTCTTTTGTTTCATCCTTTTATGCTTGGATTTAGAACCCAAGTAACTAAAAAACAATAATGATTCTTGAATTTAAATGAAAGTGTTATTGGTGTAGTCTATGAAAGCTTCATGACTGCTGTTGCTTCTTGTATTTAATGACCACAAATTCTGAATTTACATCAGACAACTTTCTTCTCCTGGTTTGCCCAGATAGCTTTTCTTTTCTTTTTCTTCTCCTTCTCATCCTTCTTCTTTTGTAACTTTCTGCTATATCTCACTGAAACACCACACTTATATGTCTCTCAATCTCTACTGTTGCTTGTTTTGATATTCAATGATGAGTATTTGATAGTCAATGATTATTTAAAGAGACACATAGAACTACATCTTTTTTTTTTTTTCGAGAACCCCCCCATACCATTTTCCATAGCAACTGCACCATTTTACATCCCCACCAACAGTGGACAAGGGTTCTAATTTCTTCACATATTCTCCAACACTTGTTATTATTATTTTTTATAATAGCCATCCTATCAGGTGTGAGGTCATATTTCACCGTGGGTTTGAATTGTGTTTTGCTGCTTATGAATGATGTTGAGCATCTTCTCACATACCTGTTGGCCATTTGTATGTCTTCTTTGGAAAAATGTCTATTCAAGTGTTTTTTCCTATTTTTAAATCAGGTTATTTGTCAAAAAATTAATAAAACTACCATATGATCTAGCAATCTCACTTCTGAGTATGTATAAAAGAACTGAAATCAGGATCTTGGAGCGATATCTGCACTCCCTTATTTACTGCAGCATTATTCATAATAGCTGAGATATGAAAATCTAAATATCTATTGGCAGATGAATGGATAAAGAAAATGTGGTATATATTTACAATGGTATATCACTCAGTCTTACCAAAGAAGCAAATCATGCCCTATGTGACACCATGGATGAACCTGGAGGACATTACCCTAAGTGAAGTCAGGCCAAGTGCAGAAGCATGATGCTATTGAATGGGGTATCTAAAATGCTCAACCTTATAGAGGGTAAATGGTTGTGAAGAGTAGGGAGAAAGGAAAGTAGGAAGCTGTTGTTCAGTAGGCATAAGGTTTCAGTTACATGAGATAAATAAGTTCTAGAGATGTACTGTAAAACACTCTGCCTATAATTAACACTGTATTTTGGACTTAAACATTTTAAAGGGTTGGTCTCGTGTTAAGTGTTCTGAACAATAAAAACCTCAGCAGAATGAGGAAAATAGCAACACGATCTTATTCAAAACTGTATTTTAACTTATAGTTTTATTCTAAACTTATGAAAAAATTATTGTAGAAATAGCAAATATCTCTTTCCAGAACAATCTTTTTAGGCTTTATGGCCACCCAGTAGAGCTGGGGATGAATGTATAATCCAATTTGATTCTCTTTCTTTATCACTCCCTCTCCTCTCCCCAATATAGGTGAGAAAGCACCTATCTTTGAAATTATGGGGGGCCAGCCAGAGTATGAAGTGGGCACATGGAAGAGAAAACAGATAAAATAACCACGCTTCTTCTAAAATTGCCTCAGTCACATGAGCAAACAAGTATCCTTTATTTTTTAGGCTAGTCTGAGTTGAATTTACATTATTTGCAACCGAAACGTTCTTCTAGCATACAAGAAAAATCAATGGATTAGGAGTCCAGAGGCCAAGTGCAGTGTGTATCACATAGTAGACACTCGGAAACTATTACCTGAATGAATAGACTTTCAAAGTTTCTATTGTTTCCCTATGTAAACTTGGGCAAATCACATTATTTTGAAGTCTCTGATTACAAAATAAAATATTAATGAATGTTTTCTAAGATCACTTCCCACTAGAAGTAACTATACACTTTCTATGAAGGTAAGAGTAAATATTAGTTATTCTTATTAATATCAATTTCATATTTGAAAGACTGTTTCTTTACAAGTTTCAATATACTATAGCAAGTAGCATTTTTCAATTCTCTTTTTCTTATTGTTTCACTGAGAATCACCATTTTTCAGCAAATTATCTATAATAAAAGTAACAAGCATATTTGTCAGGAAATATATTTGCTCTATTTTCGACACACTCTTATAGCCTTAAAATTCAATATATTTATTATAAAACAACTAAACAAAAACACATCTAATATGAAATCACAATAGAGATCGTATTGCTTCACTGTGTACTAAAAACGACAGATCATTTTTTTCTGCAAGTGTTTCAATATATTACAACATGTGACTATTAGGCAAGTTGTACAAACATCTATCAGTAGCATTTGACTTCCAGGCTGGTTGAAACAGTTGAAGTATTTTTTATTGTATTGTGTTTATTTCTCTACTTTTGCTTATATTACAGAAAATTAATTATACTGAAATGGTAAAATTAGATGTAATTGTTCTGTTATTTACCTAACCAAGGTAACCTGAAAATTCTACTTCTAAGCTTTTGTATGGAAGGTGAATAATTAGGGGAACCAGTTACCAGTTGAGGTAGAGAGAAGAGAGGCATGACTTGAATGAGAAGAGCTAAGCAACAATTCATAAAACTGGAGCCACACTGGGATTTCCATAAACGTCACAAACAAATTTGTGTTGGGTGATGTTGAGAATGTGTGATGATCTGACAGAGTTTGCAGTATGTGATACCAGTTTTAAGTTGGAAATTGGTTAAACTCTTTAATGTGGTTAAAGAGGCCATGACTTAAATGAGATGGAAAACCTTACTTCTTAAACTCTTGCTGCTTTAAAGATTTCAGGACCCTCCCTGTAAGAATGTGACAATAAAGCTTAATATCTGCTTCAATTTTATCTGAACTCTGTCATTGTTTTTTTTTTCCTTCAGAATGATGACTCTAGTCCAGTTCTTAAATACTATAATTTGTGGCATTCAAAGAAAGACTATGAACGACCCCAAGCCAACTCTGAGCTTTTTCCCTTTGTGTTGCTAGCAGGCTTTCAAAATAAGATTATATTCAGAGCCAAAACACTAATATTTGCCAGGGAATGAAAGAACCACAATAAAGAGGCAATTACCATCATTCTGTGGTCAAATTTAGTAAGATGGAAGTTGACTACAAATATATGAATATAAAATGAATGTTTAAAATCATCTCTAACTCCTGACACTTAAAATTTCAGTATGAAAATCCCTTCCTAGTTCCCCAAATAGTAAGAGATTCAACAACTATAGAGAATATAGACTATTGCTTTCATTTATTTATTTATTTATTTATTTATTTATTATTTAGAAAGGGAGAGAGAGCAGGGAGAGGCAGGGGGAAGGGAGAGAGAGAGAATCTAAGCAGGCTCCATCCAGCATAGAGCCCGATGTGGAGCTCAGTGTGAGCCTGGATGTGAGGCTCAATTTCACGAGCCTGAGATCATGACCTGAGCAGAAATCAAGAGTCTGATGCTTAACCAACCGAGCCACCCAGGTGCCCCTAGGATATCATTTTAAAAGACACAATAGGGAAGCCATGGCTTTAACTGAAGGCCATGGCCATGTGATGTGTTCTTTATATTGCTTGCTCTTAAAGAACCTGTTTTCAATTGCTCTAAGTAACAATATTTTGATTATAACATAATGATGTGATCTTTTTGTTTTATCATGTAGTTCCCTAAAGGTAAGGAAAAAGCATTTAGTAGACAACCCAGAGTTTAGGTTTCTTAAGGTTTTGGGTTTTTTTTTTTTAAGATTTTATTTATTTGCGAGAGAGTGAGAGAGATCCCGTGTACCAGGAGCAGGGAGGATCAGAGGAAGAGGGAGAAGCAGGCTCCCTGCTGAGCGGAGCCATGTCAGCCATCCTAGGACCCTGGGATCATGACCTGAGCTGAAAGCAGATGCTTAACCAACAGAGCCAGCCAGCCACCCCTAGGTTTTTTAAGGTTTTACTCTTTTTGGTTTTTTTTTTTCCAACTTAAACTTGTTAGGAATCCAATGCAGCTAGTATAAGATCTAATTGAGAAACATTAAAACGCTAACAGTATTACAGGTTCTTAAAAACTTATTTCACTGGCTACTGTGGATTAAAAGGCATGTGCATAGTTGTTTTTAAAGACAGGTTTATCCCAGAGCTCTAAAATCGATGAGCGATCCATTTTGGTATAGCCTGCACTGAAAAGAGATCTCATCCAGACTCCAGCCAGAGTACTCTCTGTGCCACCTAGAGCACCAACTGAACACAGTTTGAAGAGTGAAGGGGAAGAAAATTAACCTACGGTGATGGGAGCCAGAGCAGGGGTCGCTTTCTGCATAGGGCAATGCCTGGGATAGAGCTCGCGTGAGACTTAGGGCTCCAGGTCATGCTACATAACTCGATTCAGGTACAAGTTACATAAGTGTGTTACTTCATAAAAATTCACAGAACAGTTCGCTTATGATTTGTGTACCTCGTTGTCTGTTATATTTCAGTAACAAAGTTAGCCAAAAATATGAAGCAGCACTCTAAAAGACAACTGACCTTGTTATCAAGGTCAACACAAACACAGAACAAAACAAACAAAACACACCCAGATGCCACGCATGAATCTTGACTGAATTTTGGAGTAGGGGAAAAAAGAGCTATAAAAGTCTGTTGGGGACAACCGGAGATATATGAATATGGAATGGATGGTAGATTATATCCTGAAATTATTATGAATTTTCTGAAGTATGATAAGGTATTATTATATGGTTTTTAGGAAATGCACTGACATACTTAGAAACATTGAGTTGGGTTGTTTACAACTGAATTTCGAGTGGTCCCAGAGAGGACTGTGTGAGCGTCTGTGTGTACAAGAGTGTGAGTGTGGTTTTGCATATGAGTGTGCGTGTTTATGATTTTTTATCGGAGCATGGCTGACACACGGTGTTGCATTAGTTTCAGGAGTATGCCAAAGTGTACTGCAAGTGTGTACATTGTGCTGTGCTCACCACAAGTGTAGCTACCGTTTGTGAGCGTGTGTTTGTGTGAGCTTATCGAGGTCATGCATGACTGTGGGAGTAAACAGGAGAGAGTGAGCCATTGACAGCGAATGTGATGCAACCTTAACCATCACTAAATCCCAAGAAAGAGCGTATTAACGTTTTCTCTCAACATTTTTGGACTTCAATTTTTTTTTCAAATAAAAATGGGACTTTAAAGGGAGAAAAAGGAAACGATGATCTCTTGACCCAAATCTTAAGTCTTGGGATTCCTGCCGAAGTATTCTGAAACCAGAGGAAGCTGCCAGGGCTGTGGGAGAATGTGGGAATAATGGACCCCGAGACACGGGATGAGTTATATTCTTACATACAAAGCTCCTGAACACTAACCGTCTTAAATTTTATTTTTATATGGCACACATTTAGAAAATTTAGGAGTGTCCTGGAAAGTTGT
The DNA here is from genome assembly GCA_028534135.1 of Potos flavus. Lineage (NCBI taxonomy): Eukaryota > Metazoa > Chordata > Mammalia > Carnivora > Procyonidae > Potos > Potos flavus. Next base: position 27,200,102 of record CM052886.1, read on the forward strand.
AACAGCTGGTCTGCGAGTGCTGGGCCCCGGGGCTGGGGGTGGTTGAATGTCTGAGGAATTCCAAGGCCTGCGAGAGAAGTGTGTTTCCGAGCAAGGCCCCAAACAGCCTGGGAGCCCACAGTGTGAGAAACAAGCCACTGGACGGGCCCTGACAGATGTTATGAAAGGGTGGTGTTAAGTGCCTTTTTCAGGATATTAAACCAGCGTCCTAACTGGCAAAAAAATGAATTGTCACTGACATTATGTCGGCCCATTGGAGACCCTCTCTGCTACTTTCCATGATCTGGGAACCATTACACACGGGAGAGCGATATGCTCCTGGGCAGGAATTTAAATAATGATTTCTAATAAAACCTATTTTAGACTGTTCGGGCCAGAGGATAGAGACAAGTCACAAAATATAATGGGTTTAAAGCTGCTCTCCCTCCCTTTCTCTCTTATTTAAAGACCTGAATAATGGAAGAGAGATCTGGCGATAAGGCACCAAAAGGGCCTTTCGGGCCTGGCCAATCTGCTTAGCTAATGGCTGTAAACTGACACCCCTAATGAAATAAAAATGTCTCAGTTCAAGTGCATAGCGGCACAATTGTTAACAACCCTGAACTCTGGCTGCGATCCTGGTGATGGGTACTAAGTAATGCACTGACAATTTCCCATGACTTCCTTCCTCTCTGCCCCTGCCCAGTGAAAAGCAAATAAAAGAATCCTGCACGAAATGAAAGGATGGTAGCATCTGGGGATTTAGGCCAGGGAACGGGGGCGGGGTGTCATCCTTTCCATCTCTTTCCTCTGCTGGTGAAGGTGGACTGCTTGGGTTGCATATCAAGTCCTCGAGCCTGTGATGGGTAATTAACATGCTCGGTTGGGCTGGGGGGAGGTGGGGGAAGTGGTTAAAAAAGGAGAGCCTGAGGGGGTGCGTGCCTGGAGCCCAAGCCTGTGGAGGCCCCTGACTCTGCCCTTGGCCTCCCAGCGCCTCCGAGCTCCGCGCTGCAGACGGCAGGCAGGCCGAGGAAAAGCCCAGTCCGAGTGTGCTAAGACTGGATGGCTGTGGTTAAAATGGTTTCCCCTGGCTCTCCTTCACAGCTTGCAGTTGTCTGATTTCAATCAGTGGCAGTTCCCCCCACATGTCCAGCCATCAATCTTCCGCCGCCCCTGGATGAGTGTGTCACAGCACGGGGCATGTTCCAGTTACAAAATAGCCTTTGCCGCAGCTTTCCCTCCTCAGCCACTGATAAGTATGCCTTTGATATTTTTATTAAAAAAGAAAGAAAACACATTGGAAAATATGTTTCATTTCTTCCAGCACAGACCAAAGCCCCTGAGGTGGGGGAGGATGGGGGTCTGTTGAGAGGAAAATGGAGGTGGGGGGCTGGGGGGGCTGCTGAGTTCTACCTTTGAGATTCCAGAATTTTGTCAGGTGGGAAAGGCCCTCTCCCCAACAACCAGAGCTCTGCTATCCCTACAAGGGTGCCCCCTCCCCCCTACCCCACCACTCCCCTTGACGGGGATGGGCCTGCCTCAGCGTTGTTCACAAAGCAATAAGCCAATAGCACAACCTTCCTCTGACGAGGAACACACGTTGTAGCGAGAAACACGATTTGGAAGGGATTTGAAAAGAAATGGTGGGCTCCCCCCTCAACCTTTTTGCCATCCCCGCTGATGGCTGACTTAGGCACCCGGGATGGACTGGTCCTATCTCCTCGCTCACTGGGAGCTCAGCGGCAGGAAGGAGGCCGAGTGTGGGAGGCGGGGAAGTGTCACTCCCCGGCAGGGCTCTGCTGGCGGGCCTCCAGGAGATGCCTGCCCACTTAGTCACCTCCAGGAGACACAGTAAACATTCTGTAGCCAGGTTCCCGGTGCCTATTTTAAAATAGGCTGTTCCAATCTATTTATCATCAGGGGTCCACCTACCTTCTTGGCAGAGTCAGTAGAAAACCCTCTGGGGTTGAGCGGACCTGATCCCCGCCCCTCCATCCCTTCAGCCTTTTGTTCCGTCCTGAGGCTAAGGAGTGGCTGGCCTGGGTGAAGCTTATTTCAATTCAATTTAAATGAGGTCAGTTGTCTACTGCTGGGAATGACTTTCAAGTTACCAAGCCTTGGACCTGGCAACAGAAACATGGAATTTAAAGTAAAAGAGGACTTCTCCGTAGCCCACCCTCTCAAGACGAATACTCTTTGGAGTTTGATTGGAAAATCATCTACCTTCCTTATGGTATATAGGACTTCTACTGGTGGCTCACGAGCCTGAGAACCTGTGTGGGAACTCTGGGGAGAGGGGAAAGAGGGTTTCCAGATGGACTGACATGGTAACTTGAGCTGAATAAATCTGTAGGTCCAAGAACAATTCTATTTTAGAAAATCTTAGAATTAGAAATAACAACAAAGACTCTGGACTTGAGGAAGTGTCCAGAACTTGTTTTAGGCATCTGGTACTGACTGTGCTTGAAATAAGGGTTCAAGGGTAGGGTGAGCCTTCTGCCCTGGGCAGAACTAGAGAAAATATATATGGAAGGTAGTATCCCCTTCTGAAGGAACTAATTCATGTTAGGAAGAGGATGATGACTCATAACAGTTCCAAAAGGACATGAAGGAAAGCAATCTCTTCATGAAGTACCACTTAAAGAGTTTATCCATCTGGTTAAGCATTTCATTATGGCTTGACTGAATTCAGTGACTTCCCCCACTTGCTGGCTTGCCATAGTCCTAAAAATTTTACTGGTTCTGAAATTTTTATTCTTGAATAAATGAATGAATGAAATTGCTGTTTGTGTTGGTACAGATGGTTATGATGTTTAAAGACTAGATCAGAATTAAAAAAAATCATCCATGCACTCAACAGATATTTTTCGAGAGTCTACTGTGTGTTAGGCACTGTTTCTGGAGGTGGAGATACAGCAGAAAGAAGATAATGTCCTTGGTGGGGTATATATGCTAGAGGAGGAGCTATACAATAAATAATTAAATGGAAAAATAAAAGATATGGTATCAGATGCTGGTAAATGCTACCAATAATGATGCAGGTGGTCAGAGGTGGCCATTCTGAAAAGACTTATTGGCGTAGAGAACTGAATGATGTGAAGGAGAGAGCTAGAGAAGAATGTTCCATGCAGAGAAGCCAGCCTGCATGGGTGAGAAAAAGAAAACAAATCCTTGGTAAGTGACCATCTGCCTCAGTTTGCTGGGAATGGAGGAGGTTCTCAGGACACATGACTTTCAGTGGGATGTGCTGGCTGTCCTATGAGTTCCCAGACACATCAAATGAGAAACTGTTGCAGAGAATGGGTTTGGATAGTGAGGCAGGGATGGGAGCCCCTAGAGGTATGGTCTGGAGTGATTTTACTCTGAGTTTGATGAGAAGCTTTGTAGGATATCCGTGGGTCCCAGATTCTGATTCCATAATGGCATTGACATTTGAATGATTTAGTACATAGTATTGAATATATATGGGATTAGATTAGCAGTGTACGTAAGTGTGCTTTCATCCTGTGGAATTTTGAAAAAGTGACAAATATAAGAGGCTCAGAGTTGGAATGATCTGGTTTTGTCATTTGCTGAAGTTGCTACAAAGGCTTCAGTGACAGAACGGGAAGAACAGGCAGTGGGTGGCCTTGGTATGAAGACTTGAATAGTATAGACCTTCATGTCTCAGTGGGATTGAGGGAGGCAAGATTCATTTTGGGAGGATTAAATTTATTTGTGGGAAAGGGGGGTTTGATTCATGGTAGAGGCGCTTTATCTGTGAGAGTTTGATAAGGAGAGGGATTGCATTATTAAATTGGATAAGGTGGCAGGAAACATCACACACTTGGTGTCAGCATATCGTTACTGGGCTATGTTATACTCTGGTTCTCATTGTTTAGCCATTTGTGGTAAACTGGGGCAGAATTAGAGCAGAGCATAAATCAAGGTGAAAACAGAATGGAAGGTGGTAACCGTATTACTGCATAATGTTGCCTTGAAGGACTATTCGTATAGTATGTTGAGCCCTATCAAAAGCTTCTGGAGGCAACAATAAACAGGCATTTATAAAATGCTGGCCAAAGACTAAGGACACAACCCCACAATGATGCTGCTGAGACATCTCTGACATCTCTTTGCTAAATTTGTCTCTCAAGAGAGACAGCACCATCTCTAGTTGAATGTTGGATTACTAGTTCACAGCCATTTATTTATTTATTTATTTATTTAATTTATCTGAGGGGGAGCATGCAAGTGAGGGGTGGGAAAGAGGGGTGAGGTAAAGGGAGAGGGAGAAAGAATCCTAAGCATGCTCCATGCCCAGCATGAAGTCCTACTCAGGGCTCAATCTCACAACCCTGAGATCATGACCTGAGCCAAAATCAAGAGTCAGGCGCTTAACCAACCCAGCCACTTAGGCACCCCACCCCCTGCCCTGGCCCCCAGCCCCGCCATTGTCTTTCGAATGAATGTAGGAGTTCCCTCCTTATTTGTCTCCCAAATCTCATTCTATCCTCCCAGAATCTATACTCAGCAGAACAGTCAGAGTGATCTTTTAAAAACAAGTAAGTTCCCAATATACCCCGCTTAAAAGTCTGCCAACAGCTTCCTACTATAATAATAAAATTCAGGCTCTTTGGCATGGTCTACAGGCCCTGTATCTGGCCCCTGCTTTCCTCCCTGGCTCATCTTCTCACACTCTCTCTTCCCTCAGGCCCCTGCAGCCACACTGGACTTCTGGCTTCTCCAGTAACACTCCAGCTTTTATACTCAGTAGTCCCACTTCCTGGAATATTCTTCTCCACATGTTTGCTGGAGTTCCTCCTTCATATGAGTTAGGTATCAACTTAAACGCCACTTCCTTAGAGACTCCCTTTCTGTCTCCAGTATCTAAAACAGTCACCACCACCCTGTCACTTTCTATCCTCTTAGCCTGCTTTATTTTCTTCATAGCATTGGGCAGCCATCTGTTTCATTTATTCAACTAGATTGATAAGAAATCCAGGACTTCTCTAGCCCACTCTGGCCACATTCATTCCTTTCTCTTAGGAACAGTTATTCTTTTATGGGTCGGTCAAGTTTAGGGCTGCTGTCCTTGTCCAAGAAGTTCTCTTTTAGTTACTCTCTCTCCCTCTCCTCTGGGGCCGATGGATGTACTTTAGATTTACCTCTTCACACTTCATGGTGCTAAGGTCTGAGTCTTGGATTTGGTCTTTAGAGTTGAAATAGACAAAACTCACATATGAACTGCTTTGTTTTTAACCAACTTGAGACTACCTATACTAAAGAGAAAAAGACTATGTTTTAACTCACTGAAGTTCTGCATTAGACTATTAGGTCAGCTAATAAGAAGAAGCATTAATTCTTGGTTTGATTAGTCCTTATCTTGCACATTATCTCTCCCAGTGACCTCCTATAGAGAGGTAATCGGTCCGGCGGATGATTCAGACATTCCTAGGTCCTCTGCCCAAAACAATATTAATATCATCTCTTCAAAATACTCCACCTTATCATTCCCAACATTTAGGCTTGCCAGAAGTACCTGGAATATTATTAACAGCATCAAGAGACTTTTTCTTTTCTTAACCAGAGCAAAGGAAAGATCTCTAATTATCTTAAAATACATTTAAGGTAGTACGTATCATTTTCAACTTGCTAGCTTCTGATCCTTTCAGTGTTAAAATGACCAATGACATACTGATGATCAAAACATAAATGAACATCTCCACCAGAGAAGAGTGTGTCAAGTTAAAGACAAGTTTATTTTTGTTTTCATGTTAGAAGTTTACATTAAACAAACGAAGATGGGTTTAACAAATGCTTAATTTCTATGTTGAAACTCTCTTGTCTTAAATTGTATTAATTTGGCTAGATATGTGATCATTAACTTTAATAAGAAACACTTCACGTATTGCTTTAAGATGATTTTCAGGTTTTGTGTTTATTTACCATGAAAGCTATTTTTGTACTGGGTTCCAACCAAATCTTTGAGTGGACATGAGTTTGACCTCTCTGGTAACTTACTGCATGGCTTAGTTTCTCAGTTTGATTTGATGGACTTTGAATCACTTATTTCTGAAATTCACTGTCCATTATGTGTGTGAAAGATAATACTTTAATCTTTTGCACCTTCCTTGTTCACTTCTGCTCCCTCCGAGCCTGCCTCTGTGTTAATACCTTCAAACTCATTGCAGAAAGGTGGGGGCTGTGTGGGGAGGGGAATAGAGAGAGAGGAAAAGAGGAGAGAGAGAGAAGCAGAGAGAGGGAGTTAGAGAGAAGAGGGGAAAGGGGGAGAGAGAGAGTGAGGAAGAGAGAGAGAGAAGAGGGGAAAGAGCAGGGAGAGAGAGAGAGAGAAGAAGGGGAAGAGGGGTCAGAGAGAAAGAGAAGGAGGTAGAGAGAAAGAGTTAGAGAGAAAAGGGGGAAGGTGGGGAGGAGAAAATGGGAAGAGAAATTTTTTCATTATTCACCTTTCCGTTCCTTCTCAGTAACACTTTCTTGTTCCCTGATACCTTGTCTTATTTTCAGAGGTTAACAGTCCTTTTCCTTTCTCAAATATTGTTTCATTTCTTCTCCTCAAAACCCTTTTAGTAGGTGAGAGAATCAGACACCATGTAGTAGAAAGTAGAATGCAGTGGTTCAAAGCCTGCTCTCTGAAGCCAAACTCCCTGGCTTTGAATTCCCAATCAATGACTTACTAGCTGTGTGAACATGGGCAATTTGTTTTAGCTCCCAGTTACTTCCTCTATAAAATGGGAAGAATATCAGTGTTCATCTTATATAATAATGGTATTTTAATATAATGCATTAGTAAATGTAAAGTGCTAATAACAGTGCCTGGCAGTTAGTAAGCACCCAATAAACATTTTCTCTTATTATAATCTCCCATCCAAATCCTGAGTCATGCATATCATTATCCAAAAATGTTACACAAGACAAACCCTGGGCAAGGCTACTGCTCCTGTGTATGGCCTATGCTCCCTGGCCCCAACATGTTTATCAATTCAAATCAGGTTAAATTCAACACTATGGACAGCTGGGAAGGAGAAAATTAATCACCATAAGGGTATCTACAGTGTGTCTGGAGGAAGGGGGAAGGCATGGACACCCATTTGTCTTGAAGATGGGAAAGGAAGAGTAGCTACAGAATGGTAACTGGGAGACTGGGACTCCCTTGCCCTACGGTGAGTTTCTCCTGAGACATAGCTCAAGCCCAGCAGCCAGACTCATCAGGCTGTAGGACTCAGGACAATGACTCTAATTTGAGGAACACTTGGGAAAGCTTAACTTCCCAAAATTTAGCATCACTATCAGGTCTGTTTTTTGTTTTTAGGTAAGGTGTAATGTAAATTTGTAGTTATTAATTTTTATTTATATTAGTGAAAAACAGGATTTCTTCATTAATAGTAGATAATTAATCTGTTTCTCTGATCATTTATTTCAGCAGTGCATATTCCTAAAAAATAAGACATTTACACTTATTACACATATTTGCATACTGTATTATTAAATTTTTTAAGTGATGATTTCTTTAAGGATTATTGTCTGATATGGTAGGGGAGTTTAGGCATATAGTCAGTACCAAGCAATTTTTATATGATAGATTAGTCAAATTCTATTTCATTTTAGACATAGTTTTATATTAAAATATGTACAAATCATGTAAAAGCCAGTGTGCTTATGAAGGAGTCAATTTTCTTTTTTGTTTTTTAAGATTTTATTTATTTATTTGACAGAGAGAGAGAGATCACAAGTAGGCAGAGAGGCACGCAGAGGGAGAGGGGGAAGCAGGCTCCCTGCTGAGCAGAGAGCCCGATGCGGGGCTGGATCCCAGGACCCTGAGATCATGACCTGAGCTGAAGGGAGAGGCTTTAACCCACTGAGCCACCAGGCACCCCTAGGGAGTCAATTTTCAATGAAAAGTCAATTTTTTACTAGTGGGGTACCTTGTGATGACAGTGGAAATAACATTAATCTGAGATGTATCTGATTTTGAAGTACAAGTTTGTTTGCCTTGGCCATAGAAAAGTCCTTGCTTAACGACCAAATGCCAGATGTATGAATTGTAAGTCTTGTTTTTCAATAAGGAACATTACTCCCATACAAGTCTCTTTTCATTCTCAAACTCTGAAAACTGGCACTTTCCACCAAATAGTCATTAGACCTTCAGCATTCCCAACTGCCCAGGCCTTTTGTGGCACAGAAAGTTGCAAATATTTTCATCTCACTCTAACATCACAGGAAAATAACCACTGGCCTGGCATTGTGTAGTTACCAAAGGCAAGTTTGCTTCCTGGGAAATCAAGGCTGTATAATGTTCTTCTTTCTGAAAGTAATGTCACCCAGCTATGTTTTAATTAATAGGAAATCATAGAACATACATCCTGGAAATCAGAGCTACATCTGAGGGAACACATTAAAAAAGCCAAAAGTAATGGGCAGACTATCTGAAATTCTCACAAAAATCTCATAAATGTTTGTAGTCTTAACATAGCAAATACCTAGTAATATTTAATATTGTGGAAATAAAAGAATGATTTTTAAGTATGCAATAAGAGAAAATAAATTTTGAAATAAAGTTGTACACCTATGAAAATATGATTTATTTAAACATTAAAATCTCTTCGATACCACATTTTTGAGTCAAAATTATGGGGAAATGTTTTGAATTTTAGATATAAATGAATAAAATTTAGAATAAATGAATAATAAATCTGGAAAACTTTAAGATCTTAGAATCAGTCATGACTGCCTGGGTTACTAGAGACAAAATTTCAATTCAAATTGGTTCAAACAGCAGAAAGAACTTATTGGGTCATAAGACAATAACAGAAACTGATTCCAGCCATAGTTGGATCTAGGCACTCAGGTGATGTTTTCAGGAATTGTCTTTTCTTCTTCTATTTCTTCATTCTCAGGCAAGACTTTATTCATGTGAAGAAAAGATGACCACGAGCACCACTAAGCTTGTAGGATTTGTATAGCTTGAAACCTGAAAAGATGAAAGATCATTTCCCCACTCTCTTAAATAATCTCCCCAAAGAGCTCTGATTGATGCTGCTTGGGTCATGTGCCTAAGTTGGTCTAAGTACTTTACCTACAGGGCTAAAGTCACGTGCCTATCCTTGAATCCAGGAAGTATAGTAATGAAATTGATGGCCCCATCATAATCACAGTATGAGGGAGAGGAAGCAGGACAGAAAAAACAAAAAATAAATAAAACCAGATGTTTGCCATAATACAGTAAATATAGAGTTGCTCTGTTGAAGTGATGTAACTTCACTAGAGGTTGCTGGTCAGAATTGCTCAAGGAGCATTTATTGACTTCTGGTATGGATGTGGCAATGTATAGTCAGCATTCTCCTCTTTTCTTGTGTACCATCGAGAAGAAAACAATTGAAATTTAAAAACAAAGACACAAATTTCATTTTTAACAACACTTAGAGTCACAAAACGAATAAGTTTGCCACAGGTGATAGAGTTTATGCAGAAACTGCATGCAAAGGAATGGAGACCAGTGGAGAATAAGAACATGACACTGGCAGATTTCTGAATATGTAACCAAAATACACTTCACAGAGGGGAGAACTATAGCTGAGGGTCAAAATGTTTGTCTGAATCTTCAAAAGAGGATACAGAAACAGGAGTGAGCTAATGGAAGGCAGAAGCCACTATTCTTTACCCCTAACCAAATAGAATGATTATGTCAAAAAAAAGAGTAGGAAGAATTTCCAAAAAAAAAAAAAAAAAGAATTATACAAAAAGCCATATTTGCATGAAGCTGTCTAAATTTGTGATAGCTGAAGATAAGGCCGGGTTTATGTTACCAAGAAAACAAAAACAAAAAGCAGCTACTTTAGAGCCCTATCTTGTTCCATCCTATTTACAGGAAACTCTTCTTATAACAGGTCCACAAACCCTCAGTTCATATTAATAAACCATAAGCAGGAACTGGCACACATCTCTGCAGAGAAGCCATAAGCATAAAGGAAGAAACGAACATCAACATCTATTAATAAAACCACTTACTAAGTTAAAAAAACGTTGCCACAGAAGAGACTAAATTTTAAACAAATATTTTACCATATCATTTTTTTAAGTAAATGCAGCAATGGCCTCTGTGAATGAAGACCACAAAACAGAATACCAAGAACTTAGAGAAGAGATGGAGAGACCACACTAGTAGGTAACCAGCATAACTCGATAAGGATGTAGGGGAAAGAAAAGCATCAAAAAGTGAAGAAGGAATCAGATGGAGCTCAAAAGTAAATAAATATTGGGAAAAAGCAGCAATGGACACAGATGAGAAAAGTGACAAAAATACAGTTGGAATGGATAGTTAAAAAGAATTAGAGAGGAAATGTTGGCAATAGGAAAAGAAGATACACCGTATGCATAATTGGAGTCTATGAAGGAGGGAAAATGGAATAGTTAAAATATTTAAAGATACGATTCAAGAAAACATTCCTAAAATAAAAAGCACTTAAATCTAAATATAAAAAGCAGAATATGTGTTACACATGTTCAACACCTGCACATTTTTAATAAAGTTACAAAACTTAAAAAAATGAGTCTTTTGGGCGGTGGGCAAAAAATATCACTTACGTACGAGAAAAAAGAACTAGTCTTTTCTTATATATCATCACAGCAATATTTAATGTCAGACATCAAATGATAATCCATAAGAAAAAGGACAAGAATCACATGATCATTTCAATAGATGCAGAAAAAGCATTCGACGATGTACAACATCCATTCATGATAAAAAACCCTCAGCGAAATAGATTTAGAGGGAACATATCTCAACAGAATAAAGGTCATATATGAAAAACCCACAGTAAATACCTTAATAGGGAAAAACTGAGAGCTTTCCCCCAGGTCAGGAATAAGACAAAGATGTCCACTCTCACTACTTTCATTCAACATAGTACTGAAAGTCCTTGCCACAGTAATGAGATAACAAAAAGAAATAAAAGGCACCCAAATTGGTAAGGAAGAAGTAAAGCTTTTACCATTTGCAGATGACATGATACTAAATGTAAAAAACCTGAAAGACTCCACCAAAATTTACTAGAATTGAAACACAAATTCAGTAAAGTCACAGGACACAAAATCAGTCTACAGAAATCTGTTGCATTTCTATATACCAATAATGAAGCAGCAGAAAGAGAAATTAAGAAAACCATCCCATTTACAATTGCCCCCAAAATAATAAGATACCTAGGAATAAACCTAAACAAAGAAACGAAAAACCTGTAATCTGAAAACTATAAAACACTGATGAAGGAAATTGAAGACAACACAAAAAAATGGAAAGACATTCCATGCTCATGGATTGGAAGAACAAATATTGCTCAACGTCTATACTACCCAAAGCAATCTACACATTTAATGCAATTTCTATCAAAATACCACCAGCATTTTTCATAGGACAAGAGCAAACAATCCTAAAATTTGTATGGAGCCAAAAAAGACCCCAAATAGCCAAAACAATTTTGAAAAAGAAAAGCAAAGCTGAAGGCAACACAATTCCAGACTTGAAGTTACAAATCTATACTAATAAAAACAAGATGGTACTGACACAAAAATAGACACACAGATCAATGGAACAGAATAGAAAGCCCAGAAATAAACCTACAACTATATGGTCAATTAATCTTCAACCAAGCAGGAAAGGATATTCCCAAATGGTGTTGGGAAAACTGGACAGCAACATGCAAAAAAATGAAACTGGACAACTTTGTTACACAATACACAAAAATAAACCCAAAATGGAATAATTCTTGAATGTGAGATCTGAAACCATAAAAATCCTAGAAGAGAACACAGGCAGTAACATCTCTGATGTTGACCAATACAATTCTTTTCTAGCTAGGTTTCCTGAGACAAGGGAAACAAAAGCAAAAGTAAACTACTTGGACCAAATCAAAATAAAAATCTTCTGCCTAGCAAAGGAAACAACAAAAAAAGTGAAAGGCAACCTACAGAATTAGAGAAGGTAGTTGCAAATGACATATTCAATAAAGTATCCAAAATATATAAGGAACTTATAAAACTCAACACCCAAAAAAATAATCCAATTAAAATATGGGCAGAAGATGTAAACAGACCCTTCTTCAAAGAAGACATCCAGATGGCCAACAGACACATGAAAAGATGTGCGCCATCACTTATTATCAAGGAAACGCAAATCAAAACTACAATGACATATCACCTCATACTTGTCAGAATGGCTAAAATCAAAACATAGGAAATAGCAGGTGTGGATGAGGATGCGGAAAAAATGGAACTCTTGTGCACTGTTGTTGGCAATGCAAACTGGTGCAGCCACTGTGGAAAACAGTATGGAGGTTCCTCAAAAAGTTAAAAATAGAGCTGTCCTATGATCCAGTACTCACACTACTGCATATTTACCCAAAGAATACAAAAACACTAATCCAAAGGAATACATTCACCCCTCTGTTTATAGCAGCGCTATTTACAATAGCCAACCTAGAGAAGCAGCCCAAGTGCCCATTGGTAGATGAAGGATAAAGAAGATGTGGTATGTATATACAATGGAACATTATTCAACCATAAAAAAAAATAATGAAATCTTGCCATTTGCAAAGACATGGGTGGGGCTAGAGAGTATAAAGCTAAGCGAAATAAGTCAGTCAGGAAAAGACAAATACCATATGATTTCATTCATACGTGGAATTTAAGAAATAAAACAAATGAGCAAAGGAAAAAGAGAGAGAGAGAAACCAAGAAACAGACTCTTAACTATAGAGAACAAACTGATGATTGTGGGGGGGCAGGAGGGAATGGATTAAATAGGTGATAGGGCTTAAAGAGTGCACCTGTTTGATGAACACTGAGTCTTGTATGGAAGTGTTGAATCACTATATTGTACACCTGAAACTAATATAACATTCTATGTTAACTGTACTGGAAATTAAAACAAAAACTTAAAAAAAAAAAAGAAATAGAAGTCAAATGATAAATATCAAGTACTCAACCATGAAAATAAAAAATATACATTTTGGAACACTACATCAAAAACTAATAATGTATTGTATGGTGACTAACATAACACAATAAAAAAATAAATAAACAAAATGCAGAACCAAAAAAAAAATTCATCTTATTTTCAAGTATTCAAAACCTTTCATATATATCAATCATACTGGGGAGAAAGAAAATCTAAGTATACTCCAAAGAGTAAAATTAATACAGGAGACATCCTCTGATCACAGTGCAGTAAAACTGAAAATTAACAAAAGCAACAATAAATTTCCCCCACTTCCTAGAAATTAGAAAGTCCTAAACAGCGGCGCCTGGGTGGCTCCGTGGGTTTAAGCCTCTGCCTTCAACTCAGGTCATGATCTGGGTCCTGGGATTGAGTCCCACATTGGGGTCTCTGCTCAGCGGGGAGCCTGCTTCCCCGTTCTCTCTGCCTGCCTGTCTCTCTGCCTACTTGTGATCTCTCTCTCTCTGTCAAATAAATAAATAATATCTTTCCAAAAAAAAAAAAAAGAAAGAAAGTCCTAAACACAACTCACTGAAAAAGAATATTTAATCTCAAATTGTAAAAAGCCTTAAAAAAGATGATAATCAAAATGCTTCATATTAAAATTTATGAAATATAGATACTATGAAATATAGTGTTCAGAGAACATATTGTAATCGTAAATATTTTATCAATAAGCAGCAAAGATTAAAAAATGGAATATACATATATCTTAAAATGTAAGAAAAGGAATAAAAATGCGTACTGGAAAGGATTAATAGAGATGACATTAATTAGAAAATAAATAAACCAATGAATAAATAATGGTAAGCAATAAATAAATCCAAAAGTTAATTTTGTTGGAAAAATTGGATTAAAGTTTTTACTGACCTAGTTTTTTAAAAGTTCAGAAGTGAAAAAAATTCAGAGAATTATGATAGTATTTTCCCCCATTCCATACCAGTAAATGAAAAAATCTAGATGAAAAGGGAATTTTTATTGGAAAATATAATTTACCAAAACTGACTCGAGAAGAAATAGAAAAATCTAATTACAAAGAGGAAACAAAGGAAATTGTCAAAGAACTTTTTTTTTCAAAATACACCAAGTGAAAATAGATTAACAGAGGATTTACACCAAACTTTTGGAAAAAATGTTATTTAATCAGTTTCAGAGTACAAATAAAGTTTCCAAATATTTTCCAGAAAATATAAGGTATCTTGAGACCAAAGCCTGATAAAGATTGTCCCTGTATTTTTTTTCTGTGTTGCATAATACAAATTTAGCAGTCTAAAACAACACACATTTATGATCTCACATTTTCCATGGGTCAGGAGTCCAGACACAGCTAAGCTTGGTCCTCTGCCATAAACATATCAGCTGGGCTGCATTCCTATCTGAGTGTCTGATAAGAGAAAAATCTGTTTCCAAGCTCACTTAGGTTGTTGGCAGAATTCATTTCTTTGTGGCAGTAGAATTCATAGAAGTTTGCATTTTCAAAGCCACCAATGGAGTGAGAAACTCCAGAAAAAGTTTGCTAGGAAGATAAAGATTTATATAAGGTAATGTAAATATGGTAGTTATATCCCATCACATTTGCCATATTGTATTGGTTGCATCCATGACTTGCTTTTACTCAAGGGAAGTCAATTAAACAAGGGCATAAACACCACCCGGGCACCTTAAAAGTCTATTCACAGCAGTCCTTGACAGAAAACTACATGGACTTCTCATTTATAAATATTAACATAAATCTTTTGACTAAAATATTGGCAAAAAGAATATATAGCTGCACCTTAAAAGAATACAATGTTACAATCTAGTGTAGATAACTCTAGAAATGCAAGGATGGTTCAATATTATAAGTGTATTATTATTATCCATTGTATTCATAGATCAAAAAGAAAAAAATACAATCATTTCCATTGATGCTGAAAAGGCATTTAACAAAATTCAACATCCATTCTTAATTTTAAAAACACTTATGTACTAAACAATTAAATTGCTCTTTAACATAATAAAATATGTTTTATCTCAATAGCCAGCTGGATGATTCCCTCTAAGTTAGTAACAAGAAAGATAACCAGTATCCCTGGTATTATTTAAGATTGTATCGGAGGGGCGCCTGGGTGGCTCAGTTGGTTAAGCAACCGCCTTCAGCTCAGGTCGTGATCCCGGAGTCCTGGGATCGAGTTCCGCATCGGGCTCCTAGCTCCATGGGGAGTCTGCTTCTCCCTCTGACCTTCTCCCCTCTCACGCTTTCTCTCTCTCTCTCTAAAATAAATAAATAAAAATCTTAAAAAAAAGAAAAAGATTGTACTGGAAATACCAACCAACGCATTTAAAACAGAGAAAGAAAATACTGAGACACAAAAAATTGGAAAGAAAGGAGTAAAATTATTTCTTTTTGTAAATGGCATAAATATGCACCTGGAGCACCTAAGAGAGTTGATTAAAAGCTCTTACAAACAATAATAGAATCCAGTTCGTTAACCCAGTAGAAAACAAATATAAATTGAGATCAAGCTCAATTCCTACATAAAAAGAGGAACATAGCCCCTTGCTCTTTTTGGGATGAGAGACTCAAGCTAACAGTGTTCCACACTCTCAAGGCACCAGCCCCTCAATCTTACTCAATGACTTTAGTTTGATTTCCCACACTTGATGGTAGTTGCCACAATGCTACATGTGTGAAGCCACACTGTTTATGACACCATATCTCTGTTCTCTCAACAAGGCCTGCAATTCAATTCCCTCAGGAAGACATCTCTGATTATACTCAGCACATTCTCTGCATGCCATTACTCTGCATGCCCTTAGCACTTAGGGCAACAATTTGTCTTGTCCTAATTTGTGTTTCCTTATACGTTGCTTACTAAGTAAGTGTTAAGTGGTGTATGTTTTGTTTACCCAAATAAAGATTTTGAGAACCTTGTCTTTGAGAACCTTGTCTTTTCTATACCTCCCAACCATAATGCCTAGCTAGAATAGTCCATGACCAAGTATGCAATAAATGTTTCTCTTAATTTTTTAATAAATTTGTGATATAGAGAATGTATTTCAATAGTTCAGACATTTAAAGAGATATAATGGCATAGAGTGAAGAGTCTTTCTCCCATCCTATTCCCCATCTTCTCCATCCCCATCACTCACAGATAACCCTATTATTTTCTTGTTTAGCCTTCCAGAAAAAAATTTATTCCTATGTAAGCCAATACAGTTATAGCTTCTCTTTTTCCTTATCCTTTTTATGTAAAGGGTAATGTATCCATTTCTACAAACCTTAACAGTATATTTCAAATAGCTTCCCATTAATAAATAGAGAGTCCCCCAATTTTTATTTTATTTATTTATTTATTTTATTTATTGTTTTTTTAGAGAGAAAGAGACAAAGAGAGAGCTCATGCACATGCATGAGATAGAATGGGGTGGGGAGGGGCAGAGGGAGAGAGAGAATCTTAAGCAGGCTCTACACCTAGTGTGGAGCCCAACACAGGGCTCAATCTCATGACTCTGAGATCACGACCTGAGTCAAAATCAACTCGGTTGCTTAATGGACTGAGTCACCCAGGCCCCCCTCCTCCAATTTTTAAGTCATACATTTTATTTTAAGTACATACTATCATTTATTTAACCAGGGCACTACTAATAGACATTCATGTTGATTCTGGTCTTTTGCTATTATAACTGGTGCCTTCCAATTGCTGTACTAGATAGATATAGATACAGCTATAGATATAGATTTGCATTAAAATTATAGATACATAGATTCATTTGCAATGAAATTATATATATATATATATATATATAATATTATATTATGTATTGATGGCCTAGAACTGCCCTGGTCCTCTAAGATGACTTTTCATATTTATGTTCTAATTCATGATATATTCCTGGAATAAGTCTCATTAAAGGCCATCTACCATATTCTCCATCCCTGCTTGCATTGTAATTGTGATAGGAAGCCAATTATTTCCAACAAGGACTGGAATCACTCAAGAAAAGGACTAGCCTTACTTCCTTAATACAGGATCATGAAAATGGATTAAAGTGGCTGATATCATCTATTTTTATAAGAATTTGTTTAGTAAGAATGATATTCCTGGACATCTTTAGACAGATGATTCATGTGTACCAAGGCAGTCAAAATAACTACAGTTGTCAACCATATATCACCACATCGGTTAAGAACATGAGCTTTGAAACCAGACTACTTCTCCCTGTGACTTTGGGCAACTTATTACCTTATTTGCATCGCAAATGAGCAAAATGTGGATACTAATAGTTCCTCCTTAGTGTCTGATGAGTAACACTATGTAATAGTTATTATTATTACTCTTTTAAGTAAGCATTAGCAAATATGTACTCATCGCTCATAATAAAAGCAAAATGCTTACCTTCTGCCTCCAGCCCCGCAGAAAACACAGTTGAAGTGAACATGCTCGAGTGCTCACACTGATGCCTGGACCCATCAGACTTGATTAGGCTCGACAGAACCATTTGGCCAACCTCACTGACCTAAAGCAAATTTGGACCAGTGGTTTTGTACAACCTCTGTTTCTGTTGGCAGGTGGAGGTGGGGGCTGGCCTTTATGAATTGCCTTAGACTCCAGTTGTTTTATTTACATAGAGTGATCTACGACTGTACTTGCTTCACTGTATTCCTCCCTACATAGAACACTTAAACTGTGGTTTGCTTCAGCACAGTAAGTGATAAAGCAACAAAGTCACCAAGAACTACTAAAATTAAATTGAAGCCACGGTTTAAAATACTAACAACCGGAGAATTCAGGCAAGGTGAAAAAAAAAAAAAATCCCTCATTGTACTCCTTCCCTCTCCTCCAAAATCATCAGTAATATCAAGCCTATGATATGACTAACCTTTCTCTGGGAGGCTGGAGGTGAAAATAAAGACAGGGCAAAGGTCGCCATTGCTGGTAATGGTAGAGATTACATGTTAATATTGATTTATTTCATTTACTGGTTGCCGCCCATCAATTTTATGGTAGATTGATGGCTTCCATGCTGAATCTAATGATCTTTATATTTATTTGTTCTCCTCAAAACCTCTTAGGAAACAAATCAATCTTAACCTCCCAAATAAGCACAATTTCTCAAATATCGAATGTGTTATGTTAACTTCTCTAATATTATTCTTTTAAAACTGGCTCTGAAACATAAAAAGGAGTTTAACATCTGTGAATGAAAGACTGAATATAGTTCTAATACACAGGATTCTAACACACAGAGTTTTCCCTTTCAAAAATGAAACTTGTATAAAAAAAAACACAAATGCTTCCTCTGTGTTCAACTGTCTATTCACATCTTACAACCATTTCCACACCCTTCCTTGTTCATTCTTTACTGAAAGAGCTGAAGGCCTGAACCCACATTTCCAAGAAGTTTCTGCCGCCGGGTTCCAGTTTAAAGTCTGCAAGTCAGAGGCCCCCATGTGCGGTTTTCCTGGCAGAAGCGAGGAAGGGCCGATATGGCTCCTGTCATGGTGGGAAGCCACGTGGGCTTTGGCAGAGGGCCGGAGGACAGATATGATGATGGTGCCAGCATTCCTAGAAACCACCGATTTCAGGGCAACAGGCAGTGAGGTCATCAACAGTGGCTCCCTGAGATTCCTGCCCTTTCTGATTTCTTAAACATTGGCAGCAGTTTCCTGGACCTTTGCACAACCTGCTCTTCCAGTGGTTTTGTAAGTCTCAGATCTCCTGAATTAAATCCCTTCCCACATGCACATCCTAGAACAGTAAAAGCCAGGGGAGTCTTTTCTTGACTTTGGACCAGGACAGGTGTTTCTTGACTCTTCTTGGGTACCACATTCCCATCAAGTGTGGCCTTGGACCGAAGAGCTGGCCAATGAAATGGGAGCCTCAACCAGGTTCACCCCTCCAGTCTGGCTCTTACAAACTTCCCAAAGCTGATTCTCTTTTCATTCCCCACCAACCAGTTGGATGGAGCTGGCTCCTGGGGGAGGGCTCAGCCTATGGTAGAGAAAGTGTGTGGTCCTGGTCAGCTCTGGAGTAGTCCCTCTATGTCAACTTCCTTTGCCCATGCAAGCCTCACTGTCATGGGAAAGGTAAGATTTTATTGTAAGAAGACACTGAAATATTGGGATTGCTACAACAGTTAGCCTCTATAATTAGTGCATGGTGCTTGAAAACAGGAAATACATTCTCCAACTTCTGCTTTTTCCATGGAGCCAAACATACATCCATGGAGAGAAAAGACAGTCAATAAATGCCTATTTTATGAAGGAAAGAAAAAAAGAGGTGAGGATGAACATATTTAAGTAAAGATAATTTAATAATCAGATGATCATGGAGGAGTTCTACTCTAACACTTAGTAATGATCATTATGTCACATATGTTTGAATGAGAAAAATGCACCAGCCCTCCAGACTGTGCTGCTGGCTCTTACAGCTGAGGGAAAAAGTTAATATAGCACAGAGGTTAAAAGCATAGAGGTTCAAACCTGCTTTGTCACTTACTAACTGGTTATCTTGAAAAAGACACTTAAAGGCTTGGGCTTTTGGTTTCTTCATCCATTCATTTCATCTGGGGATGATAATCATAGCATAATTATCTCATAGGGCTGTTGTGTGTGTTCCATGATCCCACACTTGTAGAGTACTGGGAAGAGTGCCTGGATTGTGTTTGTCAGTATGGAAGATAAAAATATAGAAAATATCCTGGCCTTTCTCATCTTTGGCAATGAAGCCTTGTTTGATCATGTTTCTTATTTTCTACACTCTGTCCTCCTACACTGATTTTGCTTTGATTGCTATAGATTCCTTTGTATACAACTCTATAAAGGAAAAACCTAGCATTTTTCCACTTGGATAAGGAAAAACCCAGTTTTCCCTTTCTGGGTTTCTCTCCTGTGAATCTCTTTTACTAATGACACAGAACACTTGCAACACTTCTGGTCACCAAATATGTAGTTCTCTGCCTCAACAAGCAATTCTGTGATGCCAGCCGGGTGTCCTACACTTTTAACTCGATTCTATCCCTGCCTGGAGATAGTGTCGGATCCACGGCTTAAAGGCTCAGTCCTGCAAGACTATCCACCCCCGACTTCAGATGTCGGTCTCAAACACAGATTATTACCCCTGCTTCTGACCAACTGGGTATAGATCAGAGTCTGCCCCCCCCCCCCACCGCTCCTTGGATTCAATTAATTTGCTAGAACAACTCACAGAACTCAGGGAAATATTTAACATCCACCAGCCTATTAAAGGATATGATAAAGGATACAGATGAACAGCCAGATGAAGAGATACATAAAGCAAGGCCTGGGAGGTTTCCAAGGGCAGTAGCTTCTGTCTCTGTGTGCTGAAGTGTGTCGTCCTCCCAGTGTGGATATATTCACCAATCTGGAAGCTCTCCAAACCCCCTACTATTGAAATATTATGGAGGCTCCCTCATGTAGTATGATCAATTATTAACTTTGTTTCTAGTCCCTCTCCCCTCTCTGAAGGACAAAGGCAGGGCTGAAAATTCCAAGCTTCTTGGCATGGCTTGGTCTTTGTGAGGACGAGGTCTTTGTGAGGATGAGCCCATTCAGAATCCATAGAACAAAAGATGTTCCAAGTGCTCTTATCACATAGAAAACAATGAGGATTTCAGTAGCTCTGTGCCAGGAGCTGGGGGCAGAGATCAATATATACATTTTTTTTTTTTGAAGTCTCACAAACTCGTAGAAAAATTTGGGCTTTTTGCCCATAACTTTACAAGTTTCTGGATTTTTTCTGGTTTACAAGAGTCCTTGATTTGCTTCCATACTGGATTATTATCCCAGACGTCTCAATCTTATCTGCTTACTACATTAATGTCCCAGTTAACAGTAAATGACTCTTTTTCTTCCTCTACAGCTTTAAAACATGCTCAGTCAGGTTTTGTTTTTTCGAGTATGATTTTTAAGGACCTCATGGAAATATTTAAGAAATTCAGGGTTTTATAACCTCAGTCCACCATGTCTTGCGCCACAAATCCTTCTTTCCATTTGTATTTTATTCCGTGATGTACGGCTTCTCTCTCTGCTCCCTGCCACTCTTCCTCTCAGTTACATGCTCTGACAGGCAGTGTCTATAACCTGTTTGCCCACGGACACATTCTTCCCCACGCTCCCAGTTTTCTGTCTCCCTTAAGTGCCTCTGGATGGCCAATTCACTGACTTTTAATGTCATTCATTTCTCTGTGTTCTGTCTGTGCATCCCCCCGCCACACGCACAGCTGATTTCCTTTTTCCTGTCACACCGTCTTTCTTGCCAATATCAACCATATGTGCTCAATGACTCTTGTGTATTTCCTCCAAAAGAACCTTGCTGTGTGATGTTTGGTCTTTTGTCACTACAACAGACAGCACTCATAATACGCTGTTTTTAATTTGTGCTACAGAGCTCAAATGCATATGGTCCTCTCTGAATTAGAGATAAGGAACAGGTCTATTACTCATTTGGTGACAACCTTCAAATAAATATCACTTCTTCCCCCAACTATCTCCCACATCACCACACACACACCCAGTACAGTCCTATCAACTCCCAAAGCCAGTGTAGGGGGAAACTTCAAGACGATGGCATGCTTTTGACAGTTCGTGTCTCTTTCTTACCTTTGAAATAGGGTGATAGGCACATAAGATCCTTCAGCCAAATGTTGTGGCCTTCTTGGATTGGGAAGAATCTTTAGTTGAATTTTTTCATTATTTATTCCTGAATTGAAAAGCAGAAGAAAGGATAGCTCATAATGTGGAGAGCAATATTAAGTATCTTATCTGCAAGATACTTAGCAGAGCTACGAGGTCAACCCTTTACAAGTTACCAATGCTTTCTAAAAATATGTTTACATTAAAAGAGCATTTGTTAAATGTGTCTGTATCTCTTGCACTAGCTTTGTGCTGCCTTCAAGGGCCCTAGTGTCTGGTAATAGCAGAGGGAGTTGAGCCATAAAGAGCATAGTGAATTGGGGCAGGAGTAAACCCACAGAGACACTGTCAAGGGCTTCTTTGTGGTATCTGTGTTTATTATGGTTACCTTCAATGGAACAAGCTGGGCTCCACACCAAGGGCCACTGTGCAGATGACTCTGACCTCCGTAACGTTCTAACATCACTGCAGTTTGTTTTCACGTCTCTCCCTGTTACCCCTTTGGCAAAGCCGTTTCTCTATCTTGCCATTCCCTGATGCCCCCCTGCTTCCACTGGCCACCCAGCAACACTGTCTTGTTTGGTCTTCAAGGCCACTGGCTCTAAGCTTTCTGCACTCACTGCCACACATCACACTTTTCATATTTTCTCAGCCTCTTACCTGATTATCAGTTCTTTGAGAGACTGAGCTACATATAATCATATTTTCATCCCCTCATATAGAACAGAAATATCATACAGAGATATAGCACAGAACGGAGGTTCAATGTATGTGTGTTGAAAGGATGAATATTGACCCTTTCCCCTAAGATCTTACTGGCTTACAGTGACTGATAAAGTGCTCATGGGTCAAAGGGCTGTAATGCTTTAGCTTTCTTAGAAAATATTTAAATATTTTTATTATGAAGGTAAACATGCTCCTTCCAAAAATTTTAGCAAAGCAGAAGTACGTGAAGTGGAGGTCTTCTTTTCTTTTTTACCCTTTAGCACCCTGTCCAAAGATCCATTATTGTTGTGTCCTCCTGATCATTTCTATGCATATATAATCACAAATACATTTATAATATATGAGTTGATTTATAATGAAGATATATATATACTTAATATATCTTTAACACCTGTGAAAAAATGCATGACCATCTTGCCCACCTTCTTCAATAGTGAGTAGTAAACTTGATGCTTCCTTATGACTTAGGTGTACCTACAATAAACATCTATCACTCTACAATAATAATTTAGAGCCTACCACTTCCTGAAATTCTGTGATGCCCTCCCAAACTGTTAAATTGGTAAAAGTTCTTCTTCTACTAATGATAGCACTGCTTTTTTGGGAAGGGGTTCCCCAATGGCTGGTTTTAACATGTCCAAGACTTCCTCCTTAGCCGTCTGTTAGTGCTTTTTGCTACTATCCATCTGTTTCTTTCCTCCTAATTTACCACCTCTAATTTTAGCAAATTAGATTACCAGGCTTGCTGGGGATCTGCATAAGTTGGGGGTAAATTCCTAAGAGACATCTTCAGAGAATCTTCTCTTAAATGTGGCGTGTGTACCTTTGGTCATGGGCTCTGGGCTTTGAGAGATTCCTTGCAAAAAAGTTCCATGACAGGTTGCTGACAGGTGAGACCAGCCAACATGACCAAGACAGTATCTTAACAAGTGTCCCTAGCATAAGACTTGGTTCCAAATTGGGGAGTATCCGTGGTTGGCTGAGACTCAAATAATTCAACTCTGATCTAAAAAAAAACTTACAAAAACAACAACAAAAATAAACTGCCTAACAGCTAGAGGGTTGCTTAAATGTTGAAGTCATGTGGATTGTGAAAGTAACTAAGAACCATTGACTTCAACATTCAGACATATTAAAGGCAAAAGAAAATAAAGAGGTGGGGGAAGGGAGAGAAAGCCCTGTCTGTAACTTTGAGCTGCCTCGTTTTTTTAAATGGAAAATTGTTACAAATGGGTTCTTCAGCATATGTTATTAATTTCATTATCCTGGCTTTTTGCCAGCTAAGCATCAAGCCCTGGTTTTTGTGATTTCAGTTGCAACTAGTAAAACTCATGTGGGCATTAACAGAAACAGACAAGAGAACTTTTTTCCCCCCCAAATCAACTCCAAGTGACTATATGAAAGGCTTTTATTTCATAAAACTAGTTGGAACATTTGTTTTTGTTGATGAGAAGAATTATACCTTCCTAAAATATAGTATTCCCAGACTACATCAACCTTATTTGAGGACTTTGAGTAAATTATTTGTACTGACAGATAAAACATATTTAAGTAATGTTTTAAAATGTCTAAAATTTTATAAATGTCCATATAATTTTTACTTCTTATTTTTTAATGCACTATATAGTTTTAAAAAATAATAATAAAAGACTGTGGCCCAAAAAAAGCTTTTCTTCTAAATGAAGAAATGGTGATAAAACTCAGCAAACAGAATGGCAAATTTAGTATTAAAAGTGTTCCATGAAGTATTCTGCATTAAACCTTTAGAGATAGTATAACTCTGTTATGAAAAGTCATTGTCCAAGTCACAAAAAATAGTCCAGAATTAGCATCCTCCCTCCTCTTTAAGCTGACATTTATTGAAGCCGGTTATAAGCCAGGCACTTTAATAATACCATTTGCTGTTTATCTAGCACTCATTACGTAGCAGGAAACATATTATGTGTTTTCTATGTACTCCTTTTTAAGAAATCCCTAGAAATCTTTGACCCAGATATTTCCATTCCCAATTACCAATGTTTACAAATGAGAAACTGAAATCAGACAAAGTAAGTATATCTTGCTCAAGGTCATATTGCTAATAAATGTGAATGGAGAATTCAAATTCATGAAAGAATCTAATTCTTAAAAGCCAAGAGGACCAACTCTTCCAGTTTGCCTGTGACTAAGGGCTGCATGGGATGAACGATTTGGGGTCCTAAAACTGGAAAATTCCTAGATGATCAGAGATGATTTGGGGCAATTAGATCCTGTTGTTTTCCTATTGTGCTAGCTCCTCATCTTGCTCTGCCCTCCCCCTAGTGCTCTCTCACGTCAAAGCCCATCCATTGCCTGAATTTTGCGTTCTTTATTTCTTTTTTCAATCATGAGCAATAGTCCCAAAGTACTTCATATTTTTAATTTTTAAAATCCTTCTAAGGGCTCCAGACATTTGAAATTGATACATCCATTTCGCAGAGGCATTCATTCATTTATTCAACAATGTTTACTGAATGCCCTCCATGTACCAGGCCCGGGAGTTACAATGGTAAATAAGACAAAGTCTTATTGTTACAGAGTTTACACAGACATGAAAGGGGACAAAGAAGAAACAAATAAGTACATTTTACAACTGTTGGTGATAGAATGTTGTGAAGCCAGGCAAGGAAAGTAGGGGGTGGTCATGTTTTGTTGTTTCCTACCTAGTAGTCAGGGAGGTAGGAGTAGTACTGAGACAGGAGGGAGCTTCACATGGTCATGGGGCTGCAGCTGAGAAAGTGAAGGGAGTGTTCCATCAGATAGGACCTCTAAGGAGGTGCTAAGAAAATTGTTGGAGAGGCAGTTGGGTATGAATGTGAACTTCCTCATTTTTTTTTCTTTCCCTTTCTCAGTACTGAAATCATACAAGCAGGCTACACAATTTTGAAAATTCTTCATGAAATCTACTTTGTAATTTGGCCCTGGTGGCAAGGGCCATCAGGTTAAGAGTTAAGACTGGGCGCATAGAAGGAACTATCAGGTGATGGAAAGAATTACACCTAGTTTCATGTTGCCAATTTTTATCCTGATTCACAATATACAGCCTGGGATTGGCAAAACGCAAACATTCAAGTTGAAGATTCTTGAGCAGCCAAATTAAATTTGTTACGTCTTGGTGGTAAGTTCTCTCAGGTTTTTTGGGTCTATGGTCTTAGTCAAGTGGAGGTAACAATAATAATGACAAGGACCACGGGAATGTCTTACATTTGAAGGACAACTGACAGTTCTCAGTGCCCTTTCCTTAGCATTATCATTTATTCCCAAAACCCAGTGGGGAGGCAGGGAAATAACACCACTATTTTATATATAATGAGGATAGAGGTTCACAGAAGTAAAAATTAGGTAGTTTGTTGGAAGTCATATCTGCAGAAAGTGGTGGAGTCTATACTAGAACACAGCCTTTATTCTTAGGTCAGTGGTCCCATGTATGGTGTGCATATCACTTTGAAGGGATGACACTATTGGAAAGTGTACACTAAAGGAAGCTCCTGTCTTCTTGGGCAATGTCAAGCACATCTCACTGTAAAGCCAAAGTACCCCAACTCATCCTTCTGCTTCGGACTGAGTTCTATGCTCATCCTAGAAATTCTCTTATTGGTCTGAGAGGTAAAAGGACGAGTTCTTTATCTCATTGTGGGCACCTTCCTTCTTGCCATCGTCAGAGTCCCATTACCCTTTCTTCCAGAGTCTATTTAGTCTATATGAAAGTAGATCTATCGACCCTTTTTTCTCCCACTCTTGCATAGGAAAAATGCAAACTTTAAGTATTTTAAACACATTGATCTCAATTTAGAAAGGTATACTATCCTCTGTTTTCCCCCAGTATCTCTTCCTTTATTCACATGCTCAAATCTCTCAATCTGTTTCATTCTAACCCCTCTTAAAATTACTTCTCAATTCATCTGATTTTTACGGCCAAGTTTCATTTTAAAATTTTAACCTCTATTTGCTTTCTTCCCCACCTGTTCTCCCTTTAATTGATCATTCAATATTGTTATGATTGCTGATCCATGAATTTACTCCTCTCCATCCGTTGAGGTGGCTAGAGTTGCAGCCCTCCTGATCTCTTGCATTGAACTCAGCCCCCCACTGGTCACCGGTTTCTTTCTAGTGGAATCTGTCCTCACATTGCTGCAGAGTGAGCGCCCCAGGCCAAACTGACTGTTACAGTCTCCAATGCAAAGAAGCCTCTGTTGACTTCTCATGACCTGTAATATGTACTCCAAATTCCCTAGCTCAGTGCATATGACTCATCACGAGCTAATCCAAACCTCTTTTTCTAGCTTTGTTTCCTGTTGTTCTTCCTCCTCTCATAGCTCCACACAGGTGTAAATGCTATTCCCTGTGCCTGGGAAATGCATCCATCCACTCACACCCAGAGCAAGGGCCACCTTCTCCCATCCCCCCATGTGATTCCAAAGGACTCGGATTATACCCCCTTTCAGCAGTTCTTACCATATGGCAATACTGTTTTTTTCTTTATGTGTTTCTTCTCCCTGACCGCTGTATTTGGCTCACTGCCTGGCACACAGTAGGCTCTTCATAAGCTTTTCAGTGAATATTGATATGACTAAAGAAATGAATGAATGGAGTCAGGAAATTGGGTAAATTTATTACATAAATATCAATACATCTGCCTTTTTTTTTACTACAAGAATAAAGAAGTTCAACTTTACAATAAGTAACCTACATGAAAGCGTGTGTGTATATGTGTGTATATACACATTTACCCCAGTAACTATTCCCTAAGTGTATTTCAACTACTGTAGTTTTAACAGCTGCCATATATGTAAATATTGCAATAAATTTAAGGTTGCAGTTTTATGGCATTGAAGTGAAAATGAAAAATTCCAGTGAAACACTAGACTGCAGCAGTATCATAGAGGCTAAACATTATAGATTATATCACAAGATGTAAAACTGTATAAAGCAGTGAACCTTTTTTGACCTCTGACAAAAATGCACCACTAAGGGACTAATAACACATAGTTTCTATAATTAAAAGATAGAAATATATCACAAACTTTGGATTTTAGTGAATTCTCCATTAAAATAGAATCAACAAAACTAAATATCCAGTAATATGTGAATTGTTACTACCCTCTATTCTTTTAACTTTCTAATTTGTCTGTTATAGCCATATGTTATTTTAGTAATGGGAAAGCAAAATAAAAAACAGAGTACTTTCATAACTGCAGACTCTTCAGGTCATAGAAAAGTTAATTAATGGCTAGATGTAATTTTAGCTGTTTATATTTGATATTCTAATCTTATCATTAATACATCTACTTCTTTACCTTCTTTTTAAAATAAGATAGTTTCAGGGTGCCTGGGTGGCTCAGTGGGTTAAAGCCTCTGCCTTCGGCTCAGGTCATGATCCCAGGGTCCTGGGATTGAGCCCCTCATAGGGCTCTCTGCTCAGCAGGGAGCCTGCTTCCCCATTCTCTCTACCTTCCTCTCTGCCTGCTTGTGATCTCTCTCTCTCTCTGTCAAATAAATAAATAAAATCTTTAAAAAAATAAAATAAAATAAGATAGTTTCTTCTGATTTTTTAAAAGTAGACTTGGTTTCTAGAGCAGTTTTAGGTTTATAGCAAAACTAAGAAGGGACAGAAGTTTCCCACATGCTCCCTGCCCCCACACATACGCAACCTTTCCCACTATCAAGATACCACAGCAGAGTGGTACATTTGTTAAAATCAGTGAACCTACATAGACCCACCATTACCACCTAAAGTCCATAATTCACATTAGGGTTCACCCTTGGTGTTTTACATTCAGTGGGTTTGAACAAATGTACAGTGACTTGCATTCACTACTAGAGGACCATACAGAATAGTTTCACTTCCCTAAAAATCCTCTCTGCTCCCCCTGTTCATCCTTCCCTCCCCTTTAACTACTGACAACCACTGATCTTTTTGCTCTCTCCATAGTTTCACCTTTTCTAGAATTCATATAGTTGGGATCATCCAGTATGTAGCCTTTATAGACTGGCTTCTTTTACTTGGTAATATCATTTAAGGTTTCTCCATGCATTTTCATGGCTTGATAACTCATTTCTTTTTAGTGCTGAGTAATATTCTATTGTCGAGATGTACCACAGTTTATTTTTCCATTCACCTACTGAAAGAAAACTTGGTTGCTTCCAAATTGTTTTACAATTATGAATAAAACTGCTATAAACGTCTATGGGCAGGTTTTTGTGTGAACAAAGTTTTCAACTCCTTTGGGGAACTACCAAGAAGCACGATTGCTACACAGCATAGTAAGAGTATGCTTAGTTTTGTAAGAAACTGCCAAACTTGTCATCCCAGGTAACTATAGTTTGCTTCTAATTTCAAGAATAATTTGTTTGTTGTAATGAATTTCTTAAAGACCAAACACACACACACACACACACACACACACAAAAACTGAAGAATATTTAAATTACCCAAAATTACACTAACCATAGCAAACCTGTTTATATGCTGACTTACTACCTCCATATGTTTTTCTTAGTCATACAGCATATACATTTTGTATCTTTCTTCTACCCCAATCTTTAAGTCTTTCTCTGAATTTTGGAATATTTCTTTAGGAATGTGAGCATCTCCACAGAGATGATTCCCAAATTTAATCTCTGGCCCTAACCTTTCCACTGAGTTCCAAACTCACATACAAAAATTCTCCCTTAATGACCTCAGACATTTCAAAGTCTAGGGGACATCTCAGCATCAATGGAGCCAAAGCCACAACTGATTCCTCTCCTACCTCCCTGCACTGCCACTTCCCTGCTGAACCTCTCCCTCCCAAGTGTTCCCATCTCATAAAATGACCCCAAAATGGGCCTAGTTTCTTGAATCAACAACCCAGGGGTCATTCTGAATTTCTCTCCTTGTGCCGCCCTACACCCACCTATTGGCACTCCTTCCACATCATGTCCTGAAAACCTGTCCATCTCTCTCCTTGTGACTGCCACAACTCTAGTCTAGGCCCCGACATCACTTCTAGAGATGGCTTCAGTCACCTTCTCACTAGCACGCTCATCAGTACAAGTCCTTTTGACTCACCATGTGACTCAAAAGTGTCAATCTTCATACATAGATTGAGATCTAAATTTTTTAAGATGTTTAAGACCTGTGTCTACCCTTTTCTCTCTTTCCATTTTTCAGTACTATACTGGCAAATATTTTAAAAAGTGGGAGTAATAAAAGCTGTTTCATAGCATTTACTGATCTCTCTGAATGAGTTTAAGCTACTAGTATGGTGTCGCTGAATGTGGTATTGGAAAGAGAGTCTTATATTCAGCTCTTGGAGGCAATGTGAGCAGGTTCCAGCATATGACTAGGACCCCAGCACAGAGGTCTTCTTTTTGTGCCTGAATACTTTACTTTCTTTCCTACCTTTGAATTTTTGTATCTGTTCCACCAGGATCACACGTGGTTAGTTACATCTTGTCATTAACTTGTGAAGCTGAAATATCACTTGCGATGACTAATTTGACATGTCGACTTGTCTAGGATACAGCGCCCAGTTGTTTGGTCAAACACCATTCTAGATGTTTCTGTGAAGATATTTTTTCAGATGTGATTATCATTTACATCATTCGGATTTTAAGTAAAGCAGATTAAATTCCATTATATGGGTGAACCTCATCCAATTAGCTGAAGGCCTTAAGAGAAAAGACTGAGGTCCCCACAAGAGAAAAGAATTTTGCTTCCAGACTGCCTCCATACTCAAGACTGCAACACCAACTCTTCCTTGGGTTTTCAGCCTCCAACCTGCCCTGAAGATATTCAACTTGATAGCCTCACATGCATGTCAGCTAATTCCTTAGAAGGTCTCTATCTATCTATCGATCAATCAGTTGATCGATAGATAGATGATTGATAGACCTTTATCTACTGGTTCTCTTTCTCTGGACAACCTTAATGTATCACCTCCTCAATAAGAATTTCCCTGACAACCCCCTGGTCACTATCTAACAAACTTATTTTCTTTGCTCTATGTATCACTTTCCATAATATCTTGTCTGTTTATTTGTTTATGTACGTGTTTGTTTTTTGTCTGTTCTCCCTCTCGTCCCATGAGAATGTAAGTCCTGTAAGAGCAAACACCTGGCCTGCCTTGTTAAGTGCTCCTAGTAAAACATTCAGCACAAAGAGGCATCAAAAAAAAAAAAAAAGTTTGTTCAATGGGTAGCTCTTAGAAATGTAATTCAGGGTCAAAAATATATATTTAAAAAATTTGAACTTTTACTACTTTAAATGCCTTATAGAAAGCTTGTAGCAACTAAAGCTACTGATATCAGTATCAGACTGGCTCTCTCTTTCTTCATTTACATCATAAGTAATTGTTTTGGAAAGGCTCTCGTAACTTCTTAACCATCCTCTATTGCTTATGAGTCCATTACTAGAAAGAAAATCTTTAGATTAGAAAATGTGATGCATAGACATGGCCCACAGAATGATAAGAACACCCCTTTACTTTTCTCCTGAATGACCAACTATGTATACGAAGGTCATTGCTGATGGATTTTAGGAAGTTTTCCCTTTTCCACCATCTTAGTTTTTTTTTTTTTTTCTCTCCATCATAGTCCTGAGGTCAGGAAGGGATCCTACGGCAAAGAGTCATGATCCTGCTGAAAAAAGGTGGGATGGAAAAAAAATGATTCCTCCAGGCCAAGTATCACATTGAAACATCAACCTGGAATAAACTTGCTCATATAAGATAGCACTTGTGCTGTCTCTTTCTTCTCCTTCACCAATCCTTCTATCATTCTTAGACTGGAACTCACAAGGAAGTTTGCATGACAAAAGCCCTCTAGTGAGGGATGGTCTGGGGGCAGGGCAGATTATGCATGAAATTCCATTATACTTTCTTTACCCCCTACCCCACTAGTGTGTGCGTCATTGTGTTATCTTATTTTAAGTTGATATATAGTTGCAATGTATTTGGTAGTGAGGGCAAACATGTTTTATTGTTTTTATTAGTCACATACATATTCCTTGTCAATGAATTCTATCCACAGCTTCCATCCATTTTCCTATTGGCAAATTTTTTTTCTCCCATGGTGGTTACTTCCTTTTTTCCTAAGTCTGGGCTCAGATTACTATTTATATAAATTACTTTTTTTTGTAGTTTTATCTCTTGACTTAATTTATAACATATCTGAAATTCATTTAGTTGTAATATTAAGACCTAGTTTATTTAACCCACTCTCACAGAATCATTCATTAAATTTCTTCCTGTGTGGTTTATTCGATTTTTTGATTTTAGGGTTTTTTATAATATTTTATTTATTTATTTGACAGAGAGAGACACAGCGAGAGAGGGAACACAAGCAGGGGGAGTGCAAGTCGGAGAGAGAGAAGCAGGCTTCCCGCCAAGCAAGGAGCCTGATGAGGGGCTTGATCCCAGGACCCTGGGATCATGACCTGAGCTGAAGGCAGATGCTTAACAACTAAGCCAACTAGGCACCCCTAATTTTACTTTTATTAAATGATTTCATTTGGCTTGCTAGCATTATTTTTGCTTATTTTTATTTGTGATGGTAACTATGCCATGTAGAAAATGCTTCCAATTATTGAAATTTGTTTCTAGATTTCTTTTTCTATCTCTTTGATCTGCCTTTGATTCTTAAACCTCTGTATTATGTTTTTAGTAGCCAGTAGAGCAAGTCCTCCAGCACTCTTCTTTTTCAAAAATTTCTTTAATTTCTTGCCTTTTTATTCTTCTGGATGCTCATGAATTCAAGCAAATCTGACTAGGATTTGTGCTACTAATAATATTATGTCTATAACCTAATTTGAGAAAAATTGCCATCTTTACAACACTAGGGCTCTCATCTATCAACAGTAGGAGAAAGATTACTACTCTTTATTAAAATAATCATAGTAAAGAGGTTAAAAGACAAGGATATCAGCTCAAAACTACTGAGAAAATATTAGATAAATGCCCACTTTCTAGATTCAAGTCCAAAAGACCAATCTCCCCATTTCCCGCTCCTACGAAACTGAACAATCTCACTCTTACTGCACTCTTCATGGTGAGAAAGATTTTGTCTTCTTTCAACTCTTACATCTACACAGTGTAGATTCAGATCACTTATGCAAATTCTCCACTGCATCTATAACACTGTACCCCTGGAAAATGCATTTTAGCTTCCATTTGAAGGGCAAAGGAAGCATCATATATATTATAACATAGACAAGAGATTGTGAAAAGGAGAAGGAAAATGATCTAATTCGGCTAATCTTATAACTCTCTTCTTTAAACAGAGGGTGAACTAAAGCTAAAAGCACTCAGATGTATGAGCCAATTCTCTCCCTGATCCTGGAGATTTAAAGGTTGCATGTTCCCCATGTAAGGTTTGCTTCACGAAGGAAACCACAGTGAATCTATTACGTGAGAGCTCTTATTTCAGGATGTTGCTGCAAGAATTCCTTAGAGGTTTTCCTCTAACCTTGAGTAATCCCTCCAGACTTCATTCACCAGTCACACACAACTATATATAATCATACATTACAAAAAGTTTTCTTTATCTTCAATTAGATTATGAAACAATACTTTTCCAAAAATGTTCTTAGTGATTCTTCCCCCTAAAGTTTATAATTATTGCCTTTATATATGACTGTATGGACAACCAGAATTCTTATATTAAGAGAATCTCTTGGGGTGCCTGGGTGGCTCAGTGGGTTAAAGCCTCTGCCTTCGGCTCAGGTCCTGGGATGGAGCCCCGCATCGGGCTCTCTGCTCAGCAGGGAGCCTGCTTCCCCCTCTCTCTCTGCCTGCCTCTGCCTGCTTGTGATCTCTCTCTTCCTCTGTTGAATAAATAAATAAAATCTTTAAAAAAAAAAAAGAGAGAATCTCTTAGTGAACTTCAGCTCTGGCCATTCTGTGCAATTGCTAGCATAAATACCTGATTTTTGTTTGATTACTTACAAAGGGCTGGACTGTGGGCCTGAGCTTCCCAATGCATTTTTTCTTTTTTATTGGATGTTTTGGAAACATTATAAGAACAAAAGATAATGCGTAGAAATTAGGGAAAATGTGGCATCTGATGAAAATATGGGAGTTTTAAATCTGACTATTCCCCAAATATTAATTTCTTATAACCAATTTCCTTCTCACTAAAGAAAAATTACTTCCTTGGCTCCCAGCAAAAGAGTCAATATTAGGAAATGTTATACAGGGACATAAATACTGGACTCTTTCAGAATAACAAAATGTTTTTTCTCAAATGGGATTAACGACTACATAATTCATTGGATAATGACAATTCTTTTTCCCTTCTACTCTTGCAATAGTGTAATAATTGCAACACTTTCAATCTAAGAAATGGCTGTATCTACTGTTTTGATCATGTTTTGTGATTATATCATATACTTTCCATGCCTGCCTGTCAAGAACAGCATATTGAGTTGGGAATTATTAATTTTGAAAAAAGCAGTGTATACTATTGCTGGTTTCCCTTTCAAATATGAGATTAAAATCTTTAGAGCCTCTTAGAGGTAATTGCTATCAACAAGGAATTCTTACATTAGCATATATATTTATAATTTTAATAAATTAATAACATCATAAAGCTCACGCTGTATACTAAATATATGAATTGTATTCTAAAGTCTCTATTAATTGCAAGATCAAATCAAGACTTCAAACATGAAAATGAATCTAGTACAAATTACTACTTGGAGGTAGTATGTTACGGGATTCTATCATCATTCTCTGTGCTTTGACTGGAAGGTTTTCTACAGTTTAGGGCCCAAGGATAGAGCTAGGAGAACATTGCATAATAATTGAGTAAAGGATTAGAAAAGGTGCCAGTTAGAATACACTCACACCCTATCTCTTTCATTACCAGGGCTTTTAGGGCATTTTTAGAAACAGTACATTTTACCTAAAGTATTTAGACAATAGCAAATATTGAAGAAAAAACTGTACATTCTGAAAAAAAAGTTCAAATTATGTTTAAAGTGCTTGTGTCTAAACACAAAGAAAAATAGATTTAAGACAATAGATATAATCAACTGACTTTTTGTTAAGTGATTATGTGCTACCTCTAATAAAGGGGAATAAAGTCTCTGTAGCATTTTTCAAGTGAACAAACGCATTTTTATAAAACATGAAAAAAATCTTTATAACCAAAAACAAGGGGATCTGGTATGTATAGCATCATCATTCGTTTATTTGTACATTTTTAATACTAATATAGTACATACCAGATAATGATAAAAAAAAGTCAGTGGTTCCTATTGTTTACTAGATCTGTGGTTCTCAACTGTAGCTGATTCACCTAGAAAACTTTTTAAAAATGTTTGTGCATGAATATTTCCCCTGATTTACAATTAAATCAGTATCTCTGGAAGGTGGAGCCCAGGTATTGGTGGCTTTTATAAAAGTTTCCCAGGTGAATCCAATGAGTGGCTAGTTGAGAATAAATATCAGATGCCTGTATCTGGCATTCAAGGCCTTAGCTGCTCAAACCTTGGCTCTCATTGTTTTCCTATACGAACTTATGTTTTACTCAAAATGACCTAATAACTATAATTGTTTTTTTATTTTCCAATCTTTCTATATATCTTTGCTAATACTGTTTCTTCTTTAGACTCACCTATCTCCTATCAAAATCTAACCACTTTCAAGGTCCTTATATCAAACAAATAATTATCGAGCACCTACAAGTTGTC
This sequence comes from Potos flavus, assembly GCA_028534135.1. NCBI lineage: Eukaryota > Metazoa > Chordata > Mammalia > Carnivora > Procyonidae > Potos > Potos flavus. The sequence continues at coordinate 27,235,124 of CM052886.1, forward strand.
TTACCATTCTACGATAATATTTACATTGCATGCAATAATGCACTTCACATCCAAGTGGTAATGTGGGTAACTTAAAATGCAAGAATAAGATGGGGCTAGGATAACAGACGTAGAAGTTATTATGAGAACACATTGTAATGGCGTCTTGTCCAGGCTTAGGAGTTCCAGAAAGCTTCCAAGAGGTTGAGCCTTAAGAGATGAGTGGAAGTCAGTTAAAATAGGAAAAAGGATGTCCAGAAGAAGGAAAAACATGTGCAATGTCTTGAAATTAAGAGAAAGCATGAGCTCTTTCAGGGATAGAGAAGGGGGTGCAAGATGGGAAATAGTAAGCAAGTTTAGAGAGAAAACCAGTTAGAAGGTTATTGCAGTAATTCGAGATGGGAGATTACAGTGCTTGAGCTGGGGTAGTTGGTAGAATGAGCTGAGACCCTATCTAGCACCCAGTTGGACATGCAGAATTGCTCTTTGTAGGGAACTCTCTAGAAAGTGGAACAAAGTTTTCAGAGTCTTCTGGGTAGAGGTGGTGGTTGAAGTCATAGAAGAAGAAGAGATTTCCAAGCAAAAGAAGTTGGAAGAAGGCTAAGAACAGAATCATAGGAAACACTGACTCATAAGGGAAGGATCAGAAAGAGGCAAAATACTGAAGGGAAACGGGAATTGACAAAGGCGTCAAGTATCAATGTATTAAATAACAGAAGCTTCTCAAAATTCTTGACAAACTTGCCTGAGAGTAGCATAGGCATCTCTTCTTGTACTATTTTGCATATTTGTGTGAAATTGGAGTATTGATTAACTTAATTTTGCATATCTCATCTTAAGCAGGTAGAAATTGAGTTCAGCATAATTATACTATACTGTATAATTAGAAAAAAGAAAAATTGAAAATTTTAAAATACTAACTACAAAAAGAGGATGTAGAAGGATTAATGGCAGCAAAATAAAAGCGTGGTCTTAATTGTCTTAACAATTGATCGAGATGAAAAGCAGAGAACATATTTTCTAGTTTTTAAAGATGGCAGCTGTAAAGAAAGAGCTGTCCCTGCCACAGCTAAGACAGATCACAGGTGCTTGGATACTGTATGATTTCCCCTCTGTAGAGCTCTTCGAAATTGTAATTAAATGTAATTATGTTATTAGTTAATTAAAGTCTTACTTCCCAGGCTGGAATATAAGCATCTGAAGGTCAAAGACTGAATCTGTATCTCCATTTACCAGAATAATATCTGGTATGTGAAACAAGCTTACTAAATAGTTACTGACTACATGAGGGAGGGGACAGAAGTCCATAGGAAAAGTGCTGAAAGAGAAAACTTAAGACAAGGGGAGGTGGGATTCAGAGATATGGGAAGCGTAGCCCAGCATGCAGGAGTCAACACTGTTAAAATTCAAAAAAGCTAATCAGAGGGTGGACACATTTCCTGGTTCTCCTAGGACAGTCCTAGTTATCTGTTACCTTAGCGAAATGATTAAAACTCCCTCATTTCATTCTCAAAATGTGTCCATTCGTATGACAAATAGTATGAACACTTTAACTAGACATTTGGATGGACTATTAGGTAAAAAAAAAAAAAATCACATATACATATTAAAATAATACAAGTCTCCTTATATTTCATTCAGGATGAAGGTTTATGGTAAGTAAATTATGACAAATAGAAATTAGCATAACCTACCAATCATTTATAAAACTTAAGATGTGTTAGATTTCATCGATAATCTCTTTATTTGGCTAATGACTATCATCATTGTTTTATTGCAAGAATATAAAACTGCTCGAAGAGTCTTGTTTCTATTTTCCCATATCCTATTTTCCTCATGACACAGTGGAATTTTTAGGAGCCCAACTCTGCTTTCACTGGAAGACACTACCACACTGTTCTGGTACTTCAAACAGCTGTGTGTAAACTCCATTCTTGAAGTCAGCCACCTAAATTTGCAAAGCCTTTGGAATCCTTAAGATCAAAGCATCTTTTAACTGTACATTTCTGTTATTAATTTGGATATGAATTTAAAAGTTGGCCTGCCGGGTAGAATTGAATTGCACTGCTGATTTTATTAAGCTGGTCAAACTTCACGAACTTATAGCAATTCTTTTCTATCTACTGTTCAGGATAAACAGATGCTCAAACTAATCCCAGAAAATACCGAGTAATAACTTTTCATTTCAGTGCAGGCCATGACAGGCACAGGTGAGGACAGTTAAGCAGTTGTAGGGTATCCTGCTATTCAAAGCAGCCAGCAATCTCTCTAGAATCCCATTATTACTGCAGCTGATGCCCCAGTTTGGTGAATAGCTGGAATTTTTCCTTGCCGGGAGATGCTATAAATTTGTCTTATTCCTTTTGTATCCGAAATACCTGGTGCAAAGTAGTTGTTCATGATCAAATATTGAATAATGATACAGGGGCATGCTATTTGGCATTGTTTTTGTTTGGTTTAGCAAGTTTTTTACACAGTGGAGCAAAATTTAAGAGCACACATAGATCATTTAAAAATATTTACTGAACTGTTATTATCCACCTAGTTCCCTGCAAAGAATTTGGGAGATCTTGTAATGAAAGTCATTTATCATTTGTTTTAAGAAGTAAATGAAGCTATAATTTTTGGAAGTTGTTCTTGGTTTGATAAAATTTAATCATCATCATCATCACAGCAATTATTCAAACAGTAAGAGATAAATGGTGACATAGTGAAAGAGTTGTATAGCGCTCATTCGGCAATATAATAAAAAATAACTCTGTCCATTCTCAAATTGCTTGGCCAGACTTCAACCCTAGTATTACCTTGTTTACTGACTCTCATACCTTAAAGTATTGTGTGTCACGGTTAACTCAGTTCTGTTCCTGGTTCTATTAACTCACTAATTTTGTGAATACAGAGAAGTCACTCAACATACTGAGCCTCATTTTTTTTTAACCCATGAAATGTTACCATTGTTTGTTCCTCTGTGCTCCCATAAGACCTTATAGTTACCTCTGTTATTAGAGCTGTGTCAAGTGCTGTTCCAACCTTTTTACCTCTATTAACTCATTTAATCTTTACAAATATGATGTGAGTTTTCCCCATTTCCCCTCTCCCTTCTTTCCTTCTTTCTTTCCTTTCGTTTGTTTCATAGCAAATTTAAGCCTTTTTACAAAGTCACAAGTTACTAAGAAAGAGTCAGGATTTGAATGCAAGCAATTTGGTCCCAGAATTCAAACTCTGACCACTACTTTCCACTTTATTTTATTTTACTTCATTTTAATTAAATGAGCACACATCTCTCTTCACCGCTAGAAAAGAGCTCCTTATTCTCCATATTCTTATGGCCAACTACTGTAGTTTGTTAATCTTTTCTCTTCCTCATCCTCAAGTATTTTGTTAGTTCCTAGCACAGAGTGGATGGGCCATTAGTGTTTGTCAAATGCAAGGATGAGTATTTGCCCTGCTATCTCAAAGGGATTTAACTCCTGTGATTAGGTTATGTTAGATTGCAATGGTAAAGGAATTTTGCAGATAAATTAAGTCCCTTAATCAGTTGGCTTTGAGTTCATCAAAAGAAAGATTACCTTAAGTGAGCCTGACTTCAGCAGATGAGCCCTCTAAAAGAGACTCAAAACAGCAGTAGAAATTTCCTATTGGCCTTGAAGGAGTAAACTACCATGATGTGCAGAGGAATCACATGACAGGAAATGGCAGATAGTCTCTAGGAGCTGAAGGCTTCAGTCCTATGCCACAGGGAACTGAATTCCACCACCAACCATGATTTGGAAGAGAGCCCTGAGCCTTAGACAAAATTGGAGCCATTACTGATGGTTTGAGATAAGCCTGGAGAGACCCTGGGTAAGGGGCCCAGCTAAGCCCATGGCCAGACTCTTGACCAATGGAAACTATGTAATAATAAATGTATATTGCTTTTAGTTGCTGAATTTGTCATAATTGGTTGTGAACAAAAGGAAACTCATCCAGGGCGCTCTAACATTAGAGTTTTGGTTCTGTCAAATTCCTAGAGTTTGCATGCCACAGTGGCTGGAAGCATGAAGCAGAAGATAGAAGGCAAGAGCTCAGAGTGATTTAACTAGAATAAAACATGCTTGTTGGAAATCTGTTCATAGTTGATCTACCCCAACTCTGCTCTGGACATCAAGCACTAGGAAATCAGTTATTCCTACTCCCCAGTACATGGCATCCATCATCACTGGTCTGCACAAGTTTCCCTCTTGTTTTATTTTTCTCTCCTCATTTCAGATCCTTACCATTATTCCCCTCCCCTCCACTGGCACCCTCTTTAATGTTTTCCTATATGTCATTGGCTGTGTTGTGTAATGACCCTCATATAGCTTACTGTTATTGAGCTATTGTCTGTGTGTGCCCTTACTTTATATAAGTGATGTTGTATAATAATTCTTACTCTATTCTTAATTTTATTCTATCATGTTTGTGATTTAAAGATCTAGCCACAGTGGTACTATTAATTTGTTGTTTCTTACTGTTGCTGAATGTTGTGAACGTACCACTTATCTATTCTCCTAGTTTTTGGACCTCCAGGTAGCTTCCAGCCCTCTTTTCCCACCCACAGTCCTGTGACAAACATCTTCAAACACACCTGCATATGGATATGTGCTAGAGAAATGCTTAAGAGTGGTATTGATGGATCCCAGGGAATGTACTTAGTTTTACTGAGTGCTATCAGTTTGTTCTCCAGAATAGCTAGTTAACTATTGGAGTTACTAGCTAAGTAACTCCAACCTACGGTGCATGAGAATTCCTACTTTCCCATAATCTTAACAAAAGAGTATTACGTGATTTTCTAGTTTATTTAATCTGATGGGTGTAAAATCTTATCTCATTAACCATTTGAATTTCCCTTTCTGTGACATGCCAATTTATTTACTTTGCCTATTTTCCTCCCTCTCTCTCTTCTCCCCGCTCCATTGCCTTCTTCTTTCTTTTCCTTTTATCTTACGTGCAGAAATTTTTTATGCATCAGATATTTATCGGTTCTTCTAGTTATTATAATTATCTTCTTTAAACCCGTCATCTGTTTTATTCTTAATTAGGATATGCTGATTTTTTTCTTATGACTTTGAGGTCTCTTTTTGTAAAGTCTTCCTCACCTCAGTATCACAATTTTTTTCTTTCACATTTATCTTTTTTATTCAGTTTGGAATTTATTTTTGCACACATTGTGAAGAAGACACGCAATTTTATTTTTCTCTCTAATGAACTAATTTCCTCGAAAACATTCAATTAGCAAGCTATTCTTTCCCCCACAAATTTGTGGTACCACTTTTTAACCATGTATCAACTATAATTAAGTGCTAATTTCTGAGCAAGCTCTTCTGCTTCATTGTTCTGTTTGTTTCTGTGCTAGTGTCACTCTGTTGTTGTTGCTGTTGTTGTTTTTAAATAATGATAACTATGTAATATGTGTTAAGTCGGGGTTCATAAGAAGTAGATGTCAAAATGAGTGGCCAGGAGAGCCATCAAACCATAATGCCAATCTCACCTCAAGTGCGGAAGAGAGGTAAAGAAGAAAGCTCTTTTTTTTTTTTTTAAGATTTTATTTATTTGACAGAAAGAGACATAGCGAGAGAGGGAACACAAGCAGGGGGAGTGGCAGAGAGAGAAAGCAGGCTTCCTGCCGAGCAGGAAGCCTGATGGCCTGTTGCGGGGCTCGATCCCAGGACACTGGGATCATGACCTGAGCCGAAGGCAGAGGCTTAACGACTGAGCCACCCAAGTACCCCAAGAAGAAAGCTCGTAAGCTGCCATGCAGTTCTAAGGAGAGTTTAGCAAGGCTGTTCAAGAGTCCTGGGACCTAAGTTGGTCATCAGAAGTGTTCTGTGTCTTCCAGTAATGGGCTTGCTCTAGTACCCCTTATGTCTTACTCAGTTCAGGTTATTATGACAAATATAACATAGACTGGGTGGCTTAAACAGCAAATTTTTATTTCTCATAGTTCTGGAGGCTGGGAAGTCCAAGATCATGATACTAGCATATCAGGCGTCTAGTAAGAACCTGCTTCCTGGTTTGCAGATGGCCATCTTCTCTTGTATCCTCACATGGCAGAAACGAGAAAAGGAAGCAAGGTCTCTAGGGTCTCTTCTTTTAAGGACACTAGTCTCATTCATGAGGGCTCCAGCTTCACCACCTAAACGCTCTCAAAATCCCTCCTCCAAATATCTTCACATCGGGGATTAGGTTTCAACCTAAGAGTTTTGGGGGACACATTCAATCCATAGCATCTGCCATGCTCAATACTTGATAGGGAGCAAGTGTGTCCTTGAGCACAAACACAGCAATGGATTTCAGAATGAAGCAGCTGGGGGCTGGGTCAACTGATCAGACTTCTGAGAGGTGCATCCTTTTACTGCAAACTACAATCCACATGTGGATTCAAGAGTGAATCTTCTTTTCAAGACTGATTTAGCAATTCTCAAATCTCTGTTTTTTTCAAACTAATTTTAGAATTGTTTGCCAAGTTCTTAAAATAACCTAGTGAAATTTATATTGGAATTGTATTGAACTTTCAGAATAATTTGGGGAGAACATACATCTTTAAAATGTTAAGCTTTCCCATTCACAAACATATCATACCGTTTATTTATTCAGGTGTTCTTTTAAGTAATTTAGTAGGTTTTAAAATTTTTTCCGTAAAGTCTGTGTATTCATTGTGGTTAAATTTTATATAACTTAGAAGACTGATTGCTGCTGCAAAGACTATTCATCATTTATCTGGTTTATTACATCTTAAAACATAACTGTTATGCATTTTTGTTATTACAAATAAGAAACAATCCATTTTTTTGGCTCTAATTCTGTCCTTATGATTTCCATCTCTACCATTTAAGTGGACAAGTCTCTTTTTACAAAAGAGTTCCACCATTTCTTTTCTTTTAATTTTATTAGTTTATTAATTTATTAGTTTCTTAGTTAATTAATTTATACATATCAGTAAAATTACTTTGAAATATATACACTCACTAAACAACAAAAGCTTCCAACTCTAAGTCTCAATGCAAAAATTGACATTTTCTGGTTCCCTCTACTGTTAATTTGACATAGTACGTCTGTTTTTATCATTGACTTTTGTTGTTTTTGTAGGTTCTGGAAATATTGAATTTTCATTTCCCCCTTAAAATTTCCCCATGATTTTTAGGCCATCTATCGGCCACTTTCCTTTAGCTCAATAAAGACTTAAGAACAGTGTCTGCCTAATCCCCTATCACCATATAAATAGGCAATAAAGAATTTACAGCAAGGTCAAATCTTATGGGGAAAATATTTAAAAGATCATTAAAGTAATTATTCCCTGGAAGCCAAGGTAATTGTTTTGAAATCAGATTTTTAGAATCGTGTAGCTATCGAATGAGCATGAAGTCCAGAGAGTTAAGCACAACAAGTACGTCTTTGGCACTACATTTAGCAGTCTTCCAAAAAGATGGTTTAGATTTCATTGTGAAATCATACAGATGAAACGACACGCATCATGGTATTGGATTTACAATAGGACTGAAGATAAAGGTATAAAGTTCTCCCCTGGTTCACCGGACCTGCTCTGAGTTGTTGATCAAGTCAACATTCTTGATGGCTAGATTTTCTGGTTATGCTATACTTGTCACCCACTTAAGGATGCCTTAGGCAAGGAAAAAGGAACTCAACCTGATGCACTAGGGCTGTTCAGTAAAAGTAAAATTCCCTCCCAGACTGTATGTATACAAACCTTTCAGATAGCTCATTTGGGTCCTTGTTGGCCAGGCCTTTGGTGACAGCATGGATGGCCCCATGTAGCACTCACCATCGTAAGTAGGCTCCCATGCCACAAACAAGAGAAGTCAGGCAACCAAAAAACCACAAAGCATCTTCAAGCATTTACTATTTCTGTCCCAGGGTAAAGACTTAATGGATGAAGAATGTTGAATAAAGCACTTGGGAAATGCAGGAGAGCATGTAGGTGCCAAATTATCAGAAAGATTACTTATTGGCCAAACGTAAACATTAACATACAACCCCAGAATATGATAATTTATTTATTTATTTCTAACAAAAACATGACTGAGGACCTAGTGTGGACTGATTATATTACATTGGAGGGTATATTTGTTTTCTATTGCTCTCACAACAAATTACCACAAATTCAGTGGCTTAAAACACAAATTTACAATGTTACAGTTCAGTCAGTGAATCAAAAGTTTGAGTGGGCTTGACTGATTTCTCTGCTCTGGGTCTTACAAGGTCAAAATCAAGGAATCCTCTAGCCCGGCTCTTACCTGGAGGCTCTTGTGAAGACTTTTCCAGACTCACTTAGGGCTGTTGGCAGAATTTAGTGGTATGCAGTTGTAGAATTGAAGTCCTCGTTTTTTCGCTGACTGTTAGGGGTCATTCTCAGCTTCTAGAGGCTGCCCATGTTCATGTCTTCCTTCATTTTCAAAGCCAGCAGTGTCGGGAGTTCTTTTCACCCTTCAAACCTCTTTGACCTTCTCCTCTGCCTTATCTGCCCTATCCCCAGCTGGAAAAGTTTCTCTGCTTTTGAGGACTCATATGATTAGATTGGACCCACCTGGATAACGAAGACACAGTGTCTCCTTCATCACCTCTGGAAATCCTTTTTGCTATTTCACATAACAGTCACAGGCTCCAGGCATTAGGGTCTGGGCGTTTTTGGAGGTCACTCTGCTGACCACAGAAGGTAATTTATAAGGGATAAGTCAATCCATTGGATTGGGTTTATATGCACCCACATTTTGGCCTGTCTGGAAAGGGGCATTCTTTTGGGGAAGAAATTCATTGTATGATGTTTCCAATGGATGGCTCATTTACACCTTCCAGTTGAGAACAGAGTTCAGTAGCCCTTGTACTATCTTTCTTTCCTGTGGACATGTCAGAGATCAGGGTTCTTCAATCATGCACAAGACCAAACAAAAAATGAGCTAATTTAGTGGCTTTTGTAGTTTTTAGTCTCTGAAATGCCTCAGCAGTATTATTCAAAATTTGTTATCCCAATCTCTGTCTTTGGTGCCCACACTGATGTAAAATTATCTCCTTGCAATGAATTTTTAAAGTAGAATAGAAGTAGGCAGCTATCCGGGCAGAATTTTTAGCTTATTATATGACATTGGCGTAAACAGTGCTTTTTGGATTAGATCTTTTGTGCCTAGTGCCTCTTGGACTCAGAGTTACCAAAAAGCTAATGAAAATTTCTGTTATTTAAAGCAGCATGGGGGTACTTGGGTGGCTCAGTTGGTTAAGCATCTGACTTCTGGTTTCAATGTAGGTCATGATCTCAGGTTTGTGGGATCAAGCCCTGCATGGGGCTCCATGATCAGTGGAGCATCCGCTTCAGAGTCTCTTCCTCTCCCTCTGCCCTTCTTCCTGCTCACGCGCATTCTCTCTTTTTCTCCCTCTCACTCTCAAAAATAAATAAATAAATCTTTTAAAAAATAAAGAAGTTAGACAATAGAAATGAGGAATTCACTAGAAGGAAAGTTCCCCAAGAACAAAGGTAAAGGAACTTATTCACTGATTTATTCTAAGCTTCTAGAGAGTCCCTGGCACAGAGTAAGCATTCAGGCAATATTTGTTCAACAAATGAATGATGAATGAAGGAAATGAATGCTATTATCACATGCAAATTAATCTAATCTAGGCAATCTGTTGTGATTTTGTTTTTCTGTGTTTGTATGAAAGTTGATGATCTGATGTCAAAATAAATACATATAAGGCGATATCTTTAGTAGAAGCCTCTGCATAGTTTTTAATTTTATTTATTTATTTATTTATTTATTTATTTTAAACATTTATTTATTTTATAGAGAGAGTGCATACACAGGGGACAAGGGCAGAGAGAGTCTTAAGCCGACTGTTCACTGAGCACTGAGCTGGACATGAGTTCAGTCTCACAACCTGAGATCACGACCTGAGCCAAAACCAAGAGTCAGAAGCTTAACTGGCTCCATCACCCAGGCAACCCTGTATATTATTTTAAAATCATAGTTTATTATAGATCTATTGTTATAGTATGATGAGCTATCTTATAAACCGAATTATCTCAGTGCATGAATGAAAGAGTGTTTGATCATCCCTGAATTCTGAATTATATGTACTAGCAAGATGAAAGGGAAGGACTCAAAATTGACACTTACATAATGACAATACTTCACTGGGCCCATTATTTGAAATCTCCATGTTTATAAGACTATTGCTCACATTTGTTACAAATTTCAAAATTTCTGTTTTAAAAAATGCATGGAAAAAGAGAATAGAAAGTGATATGCTGCAATATTAATGTGCAAGACCAAGGATGATTATTTTTGTCTATAATTATAAATCAATACTACGCTTTACTTTTATAGTCAGAACACCATATTGTCCACAAAGGAGCAAAGAACTAGTCTCGGCACCTCCCCTGACCCCAGTGACACTGTTTCCTAATGGCCATTAAAGTGGTACAAGAGGCAAAAAGGAGGTTTTCACAGATAACACAGAACTGAGATGCAAACTGTAAAAAGAAAGAAATCAAGATTGAAGATATATCTTCAAACAGAAAGAAATATTCTGAAAAAACTATGAATATAATTTGATATGGGATGGGATGCATTTAACAGCTGGAAGGATTTCACACTTAGAGCCCAATTTATAAAACTCTGGGATTGGCATTGTTTCAACTCTAGTCATGGAAGTCATAATTTCCCAAAGATATTTTTTCTGGATTTGTAAATTATTTGTGTATGGGACATACATCATTTCAAAAATGAAGTTATCATAGCTGAACCTGGCTAGGCATAAATGAATAACTTCAGAAGAAATTCCTGAAAGCATTATTCACTCCTGCTGAAATCAGACAGCCAGTTTCATTTCTTAGCTATCAAAATTCTTTCTTTGCAACCAAGCAATCTATGCTTTCATACTGCCTATCCTTAATTAGCAGAAGAAACTTGCTGCTTTGTAATTAAAATAAAATATGAACTTCCCATATGGTATGTAGTGACAATAAAGAATAGAAACTCAATTTTGTTCCAGTTGTGTGTGTATGTGTGTGTGTGTGTGTGTGTGTGTGTGTGTGTGGTGTGGTAGTGGTGGTAGGGATGTGGGGGATGGTTAGAATAATAGTGAGATTAAGATGAAGAGACACGGAGGGACTGAAGTGGGTTTGTTTTAACTTGTAAGAATAAGAAAGGAAAAGAATGGTTGCCCAAGGGACTAATGAAGAGAAGTGAACAAACTGCATGCTGCTGTGGCTAGTTACTATTGGATGATATAATCTGTCCCAGGTTCTGACTCCCCAGACACGGGAACATGATGAATGGTGGGAGAAAGGGAACATTCACTCTATTCTTTCCCTTACAGGTTCTCCAGGCCAGAGCTTCTTTTTGAGCATCCAGATTTCTCTAGATTCAAGAAAATGGACCAAATCTTGGGCTCCATTTTCAAATTGTAATTTGATGCAGTTTCAAAGAAAATTTTATAAAATTGCCAGTAATACGGCCATCATCATTAGGCATCAAGTTGTGTCAGCCTTGCCTGTACTTGTTGAAATTTCTTACTTTTAATCTATGAACCACTCCCTTAAACACTACTTGAGATTCCATTTTGAGCCTCACATTATTACATAAATTTGGCTCGGTGACATTTATTTTAGCAAGTATATTCAAAGGTTTTGTTGATGGGAATTTTGAGGATTTTTGTTTTCTGAGAAGTACCCTTATGTAATGAAAATGGGAGAAATCTGGGAGTCATACAAAATGTTTATGTCCTGGTGCTGCAATTTATAAATTGTGTTACTGAGCAAGTTACTACATGTCTCTAAGATTCAATTTACTGATTTAGTACGTGTTGTACTAGATTATGGTTAAGATATAGTGGTATATATACATACATAGATAGAAAGATAGATGAGATAGCACCTGGAATAATACCTAAAAGATAATGAGGGTTCTATAAATTAGTATTTCTGATCCTATGTCATATCAAATGCTGCATCAAACTTTAAAGTTTTGTAAGAAGTGCCTCTGGAATTAGAAAAGTAAGTTTAGAATTTAACTTTGGCATTGAAAAATTAGGTTTGTGTATCAGTATCTCTCAGTCTAAAAGAAATAAGGCAATGAAACTAAAGCAAACCCATCCATGTGAATTTTATGTCAATTGTTGATAGTATTGATTTACAAAATGAGTCCTCTAAAAGACAAATTTCTCAAAGAAATGCAAATGGCCCCCTGAAGGCCTGTTTGACGATAAGGTTTGTTTGTTGTTGTTTTTTTTTTACGCCTAAAGTCTGGTTCCATTAACAAATTATGTTGAATACCATGAAGTTTATAATTATTTTAAATCCTGGAAACCAGACCTTGTAATGCAAAGGTAAAAATCCAGACTATTTCAAAAATATTTTCTATCACTCTGCCACCCACTTTAAACAGATCTTTGGTCACAGGTCTAATTAAATAAATAGATATATGTTTTCCCCTAGTGATGTTCTACTTAATTCCTGGCCAGCCACAGTAGCTGTGCCACGAAAACAGGTCGCACGGCTTCTGCTTGGCTCAGAACACAAACGATTACAAAATCTGCTTATCCTTGTTTTGTTTTAACACCTGTGAAAAAAAAATACAAGACTGTCATGTGGCACACAAAAGGCTCAGGTATCTCCCTGTTTAGAAGTTGGCAGTCCTGAACAGCAAGAGGAAATAAGGTTGAAATATTAATAAACACCTGCTGGTTCTATTCTACTCATTGGCTCCATCCCAGTGAAATAGTTAATCAACTAAACCCAACAAAACAGTTATCTAAACCCAAAGGCAGTCTATGTTACCACATGGCTCTGAGTCCACCTTGTGAGAAAACATGAGAAGCCCATGTACTGTACTGTTCTGCAAAGTAGGAGAGCAGAGTGTATCCCTCAGCAAGAAGTTAAAAATAGCAACAGTAATCATAGCATGATTTCCCTGGGCCGGGCACTGTTGTGGGTGGATACCAGGGAGACTACAGTGAATGAGAAAAGAAAGGTCTCTGCTTCCCTGGAGGTCACATTCCAAGGGGACAGACAGGAGACAAATGATAAACCTAAGCCTAGTGAGTCCCCTTCTTGTTACTCTCAGATCACTCCCCGCATTTCCCTCAGGCATTTATCAGAGAGGTGGTGACTCTCGGGTGGGGAGGGGACAGAAGGGGCACAGTGAGAACCACCACAGGGAGAGAGATGACTCCTGACTGAAAAAGAGACCTTTGAACAAAGATCTGAGTGAGGAGAAGGCATCAAGACTGGATAGACCTGGAGAAGATGGTCTTCTCCCAGATAAACGCAGCTGCTCAGAGGCGTGATGCAAGGAAACCAGGGAAGTGATTGTCAAACTACCTCTGACCAATTACAGATAATGCCATTTCCGTGACAAAAGGCAGCATCGCTTCTTGGAGTAAAGGAAATCCAAATAATGCTATGACATTCATAGTATAGTCTTCTCACTTAGCAGGGTTAGCATTTTTACTAAGCCTTGAATATGTACCTCAGAACCCACTCCTTAGGGAGGCTTTGAAGAACCACAGCAATGCTGCTTTAAAAACGTACTTTGTCAAAAAGCGTTTTCCACTTTATGTTCCCAAGACTTATAGCAGGTTAGGTCGCATTTCTTGAAATATTTAAGCACTCAATATTTAAAGTAGCATATAATATATAAATCCCATTTCCACACACAGATCCAATCTTTGAGAGATCAAATATCCAGTTGTGGAGGAGAAAAAGAACAGGAAAGCACAACTTTAGAAAAATATTAGTGACAAATATATTTTACAAATTCCATTTCAAATTAGATAAGATAAGAACATAAAATAGCAGCCATTCATGTTATTAGATATAAGCTGGGTGAAGAGAGGTTCTGTAGCCAATTTATGTGTTTGCCAGACCATATCCTGCACAAAAGACTTCAACAAATATTTCTTTAAAAAGAATAAAAATGAGCGATAACCAAGCCATTGACCAGCAAATGCATTCTAAGGAAAGAGAATAGTAAAACAGTTCCAGGGACACCTGGATGGCTCAGTGGGTTAAGTGTCTGCCTTCAGCTCGGGTAATGATCCCACAAGCCCCACATTAGGCTCACTGTTCAGTGGGGAGTCTGCTTCTCCCTCTCCCTCTGCCCCTCCTCACCTCATGCTCTCTCTCTCAAATAGGTAAATAAAACCTTTTTTAAAAAATAGTTCTGTTATGCAGACAAAAATGTACACCGAGACATGCATTAATATCAAGTAAAGGAACCACAGAACAATTAAACAGTGGCATTGCTTTCCTTTAGGAGAAATGATAGCAAACCACTAAATGAAAAAGCCAGATCAAAATATCTTGTGCATCAAATAGTTGGGATATAGGGATACACATTCATTATTTTTATTATATAGAAAATTTAACACACACCCCCAAAGAACCTCTCCTTTTTGTCTATACTAAAGTAGTAGAGAGGGGCGCCTGGGTGGCTCAGCGGGTTAAAGCCTCTGCCTTCTGCTCAGGTCCTGATCTCAGGGTCCTGCGATCGAGCCCCGCATCGGGCTCTCTGCTCAGCAGGGAGCCTACTTCCCCCTCTCTCTCTGCCTGTCTCTCTGCCTACTTGTGATCTCTCTCTCTCTCTCTCGGTGTCAAATAAATAAATAAAATCTTTAAAAAAACAAATAAATAAATAAAAATAAAGTAGTAGAGATAAAAATAAGTTTTAAAAATATCACTCCTTGCCTACCCAAGGCTTTTAGCCATGAGTAGCCGAGGAGTTAGAAGCTATGGAAATAGGAGGAGAGGCTGGAGATCCAAACTACAAACCTGGTTTCTTTTATATTTCCCAGTTGGACTATTAGAACTGAATTAAAGAACTTTGCTGAATTATTCTGTTGGCATAAGTGAGTCTGGCCAGAGGCTCAGAAACAGAAACACATGGCAGTGGGCACAGGGGAACCTCAGACAGCAGACTGTGGCTTTACTCACATGCACCTACCCCCTCTCACACAGAAAGACACAGACGACTCTCACTGGTGAATCCAGAGAGCAACCCCTTTAAACTTTTAAAATTAGAAAAGGCATGTGTGAGCACTCTGAATCAGAAATATTTCAAGAACATTATAAGAATAATTTGTCTATTTCAAAGATTATTTAATGACACCATTATTTACCAGTGTGTAAATATAATTGGAAGTGAAAGATAATCCTAGTCTATTGTAGCAACATTGCCTGACACTTCTCTATACTAAACCAGACTCAGACCTGAACTGGTTATCGTAGTGATTATTTTAATTAATTAGTGATAATGTTAATTGTACACAATTTTAACATACAGGAAAGTGGTATTAAAGGAGAGTCATCATGTACTCCAATAACTACCTGAAACATCAGATTTAGAGAATAAAATCAGTGTCAAGGGACCATCAGTTCCATTGTTAATGAAATGTGCAGGTTTGCATATGTTAGAAAAGTACTAAAAGTTAAAGAAGAAAATAAAAAGGGAGAGTGGTGATAATAAGATGTGACAAAGAGGGACACCTGGGTGGCTCAGTCAGTTAAGTGTCTGCCTTTCGGTCAGGTCATGATCCCTGGGTCCTGGGATCGAGCCCTGCATCAGGCTCCTTCTTTGGCAGGGAGCCTACTTCTCCCTCTCCCTCTGCCTGCCACTCCCCCTGCTTGTGTGCTCGCTCTCTCTCTCTGTCAAAATAAATAAATAAAATCTTTTTTAAAAAGATGTGATAAATATATGACCAAATAAGTGAAGTGTTAACAGTAGAATCTACGTGGTGAGTACATAAGTGTTCACTACAAAATTATGTCAACTTTGCTGTATGTTTGAAAATTTTCTTAATAACAGGGGAAAATGTAATTTAGGAAAACATTACAAAGTGATAACCAAGAAAAATGAGTTAAGAACACAAAGACAGAATAGTGGAGGTGGTACTGTGCGGGACTCATGGCCCAAGAGGGAGGCAGTGTAGTGGAGCATCTAAGAGATAGTTTTTGAAGCTAAACATTTGCATCAGGAATCCAATCTCAGCTCTATTATTTGCCAGCTGTGTAACTGATGTGATTTCTCTGTAAGCATCTATTTGGACATCAGCAAAATGGAGATGATCTTGCCTACTTTATAAAAATATGAACACAGAAAATTCTTAGGAGATTTATCAGACATCATTAGTGGTACCATTACTAAAAATTAGGAAAATGAGCAAAATACCGCCAGAAGGGGTAGAGATAAATCAGCTGCATAAATACTGGTCCCTTGAATGAAACGTACAGTGTTAACAGTATGTCACATTAGTTAAGATGTTTGGGGGCACAAAAAAAAGAAATACCCAAATAAGGATCAAATAATATTTTTGTACATCTCACATAACAAAAAGTCAAGAAGTAGATGATTTTGTGTTTGGTTAACTCAACAGCTTAATAAGATCAGAGAAATAGGGGAAAATTTGTTTCCTCTCATGATATGTTGGCTACAGCAGCCTCAGACATAACTTCTTCTCTGTATGAAATCTAAAAGCAAGAATAAAAAGGAATTTATTCCTTGCACATCTCTCTTGTTATCAGGGAGAAAGCGTTTTCCCAGAAACCCTATGCTATTTTTACCCCTGTGTCTCATTAGTCAGAAACAGATCACATGTTCACCCATAAATATTCATCAACAAAGGAGAATGAATTGCGAGGATTGGCCTTGAACAGTCACAGTTTATCCTTTGGATTTGGACAAGGGACCCATATTCCTGAATGCAGTATTGCCTAATACCTGAAAAAAAGAAAAGGGATTGCATTGATAAGAAAGATGAATAAAATAGCTATTGAGTTGGCAACCCACAGTTGAATGCTACATATGGAAAAATAATGGTCATGTTAATAAAAACACACAAATTACATGCTGATCACAATAACTATGTGACATAAAAATAACAAGAACCTCTGTGATATGAGAAAGTTTTTTTAAACTACTGAGACTATTTCTATAGCAAAGGTTCTACCAAAATATTCCACACTGAAGTTGATTATGTGGTGAATCTATGCTACATGCACTTTTAATTAAAACGTATGAATGCTTTTCAGAAAACAAAAGAGATCCACTTTTTTTCCCCTCTCTTTTTAGAGAGGCAGGAGTGAGGAGCAGAAAGAGAGGGAGAGAGAGAATTCCAAGCAGACTCCACACCCAGTGCGGAGCCCGTCACAGGGCTCGATCTCACAACCCTGAGATCATGAGCTGAGCCGAAATCTAGAGGCAGACGCTTAATTGACGGAGCCATGCAGGTGCCCCAAAAGGGATCCACTTCTAAGCAACAAGTAGTCCTCTATCAGACTGTCTGTGTGAAAGTGCTTTTGTTTTATATTTATGTTTCTTCGGGGTAAATGTTAACATAAATTAATAGATTGGTCCCTATTATAGAACAAAAACTTATAATTACCTGTTATAAAAAGTGTTTGCACTTATTAGTTATGAATAGTTACACCAAGATTGGGCATAAATTGCACAGTTTATATCAAGCTTATTCCATGAAGATGTTCCAAATATAGAATGTGATATTTTAGGCAGAGTTTTGTTGATGTAAGAATACAGCTTACTAATATTTAAGGAGGCCATTTAGGGCATTGTTTCAATTGTGTTAACTGAGGGGAAATTGGAGGAAGGTAGTCAACAGGTATAAACTTCCAATTATGATAAGTACAAGGGATATAAGGTACAGCATAACAACTATAGTTACTACTGATGTATGATAAACAGGATAGTTGTTAAAAGAGTAAATCCTAAGAGTTCTCATCTCAAGGAGATTTTTTTTTTTTTATTGTATGTGTATGAGATGCTGGGTGTTAACTAAACCTATTATGGTAATCACTTCACAATATACATAAATCAAATAATCCTGCTGTACACTTTAAACAGATACATTATCCAGTGATGTGTGTTAATTATTCCTCAATAGATTAGAAAAACAAGTTATTAATTAGGACTAAAATTTAGGTAGATTGCTCTGTCATTAGATGCTAGGAAGGTGGATAGAGCAGGGCAATGGACATATGAAGCTTTTGGATAAACAAAGTTTTACACGAATAGGGAACCAGGCAGCCCTTTGGAAAACATGCCCTCGGTCCCCAGCTGATAGTATTTTGTGAGCCTTGTATTCAGGCCAAAAATCTTTGGAAGTCCTTAGGGAGCTTCAGTACCAACGTTTCAGCTAATTTAGCATCATTTAAATGGGGCCTTGCTCTATATCTTTGGGTCTGGATTTCTTTATTTCCAATTATTTAATGGATTTATTGAAAAACAGTTTTATTTCAAAACTCTTATTAAAAAAGGCCCATGTAATTTTCTTCTCTTATATATTGAAAATACATGTTACTGCTTTGAATTAAATTCACTTCAAATCAACAAATATTTACTGAGTTCTTACCTTTTGTAAACCCTGTGTAGAGTGATCTGGAAAAACAATGAAGTTTAAAACATAACCCTGGACTGCTAGGATTTCCAGTAACCAAGAACTGAGTTTTGGGTATCCTCAAAAATTCTTTCTCTGACATGTTCTGGTGTTGAAGACTCGTTTGGGGTAATATGCCTCTGGATTAAACAAAATAAAAAAGTCAGACTAAAGGAAGGGCATTGCAGAGAGACTTCTGCTGTCCTCATATATATTTATATAACTTAAAAACCGTATTTAACAATGAACATGGGTTTCTTTGTAATAAAGAAATAAGCATTATTTAACATCTTTCGTAACACTAATGATAATTAATCTACATTCATAAACATCTTGGAAGTTACAATACGTAAGTAAGTTGTGGGTAGCCTCCAAGATGGCCCCACCAATCCCCACCACTTCATGGTATCCTTACCCTTGTGTATTGCCCTCCCAAATTGTACCCAGGTTGGTCTATATGGCTGATAGAATATGGCAGAAGGGACGTTTGTCACTTCTGAGATTAGGATGCGAAAGGCTGAGCTTTCGAGCTTTCCTTGTCAGGATCCTCTCTCTCTATCATCTATCATTTTTCGATTTCTATCTCTCCCTCTCTTTTGTTACTTGCTGTGGGGGAAACCAGCTGTCGTATCATAAGGTAGCCCTACAGAGAAGTAAAGGTGCATGTGAGGGAGAGCTAAGGTCTGCCGACTACCGTAGAGCTTGAAAGCAGATCCTGCAGCCCCAGTTGAATGTGTGGATGATTATGGACCTGGCTAGCATCTTCTCAGCAATCTCATCGAGGACCCCCAGAAAAGCTCAGAAACTGTGAGAGATACTAAATGTTTGTTGTTTTAAGCAGCTCAGATTTGAGTAATTTGTCATGTAGTAATAGATATCTAATGCAACATACAGTATCATCCCCTGACTGATAATCCTTAGCAGAGTCCAGTTCAGTTCCTGGAGAGTTTATTCAACAAATGGTTATTGAGCACTTACTATATCTTAATTAATTTGCTTAGATTTTCTACCTTGAAATATTGTTCTAAGAAGCCCATTATTAAAAGAAAGAAGACAAAGAAAGAAAGAAAGAGAGAGAGAGAGAGAAAGGAAAAAAGAAAAGAAGAAAAGGAAACCCATTATTCCTCAAAGCCAAAGATTTTTAGTGTATATATTTCATCTCAGCTATTAACATGAGCTTCAAAAGTTATTAAAATAAATTATTTTATATCTGAAACTTGTAATTTGCTGTCTTTCGAATAACTTTCTGATTACTGGAGATGTAGGTTTGGGACACTTATTTTAACTTATTTTTATTTGTTATATAAAAACAGTTTTATTTGTTATATATAACAAACTCTCAAATCTCAGCGGCTTAAATCCATCAAACTCTTTCTCACTTGTGTTAAGTCCAAAGTAGATACACTGGTAAGGGAGAAGCTTTCTGTGTGGTTCTTCATATACTCTGGATTTTTCCTTTTCATGAGTCCTTCACTGGCCATTTACATCTTACCAGTAAATTTACATTTACAATAGACCAATCCATTTACAAAAGATCAAAGAAGAAAGACTATGAAGGACCCAGTAGAATGTTTTTATGTACCAGACCTGGAAGTGGGAGACCTCACTCCAACCACATTCCATTGGTTGGATCTTTGGTCTCTTCCCAATCCTATGAGTCTTTATCAAGCCTATGGCTCAGAAAATGGACTCTTTCCTGATCTTTAAGGCCAGATTCTTCAGACTTAAAAACACATTCTTACTCAATTGCCTGTTTTAAAAATCAAAAGACTGCTATCAAATTTTTGTCCCTTGTTTTTCTGCTAAAACAGGTTGAATCTCTTCTTGTTTTGTTGTTGCTGCTGTTTGCTTATTTTTAAATCAAGATAGCTTTCCAAAAGTTGAGCAGAACTGGTGGGAATACCAAATTTTTATACAATTTTTCAAAAATAGGTAAAACCAATACAGTAATAATAATAATATATTTCCTTTGAAACACAATTTTTGGCAAGTTTCTTCTGATTTGTATTTAAAGTATAAATGAACTCCAAATACGTAGTCTGAATAGTATATAAAAAATGAAATAATAAAAAATGAATAATTTTTCCTCTGGGTAGCCATTTACATATAAAATCAATCATTTAATATATAAATTGAGTTTATGTGAATATCTATTTTATAAACATCTGATTTACACTGGTATTTTAAATCATAGTTGTATTGTTAGTTGTTTCTCATATATGTGTATTCTTATACATATACCTACTGTATGTATTTTCATATTGCAGACACACTCGCACTGATTCATAGACCATATGTTTCATGTGGTTCCAACATTATTCTGCTGCTCAGTGAAGGGCCACTAGAGCAAAGACCATAGGTTATAAAATTTTCATAATTTCTTGGCATGACTATTCCTGCTGCCCAAGGGTATATTAAATTAGTCCTTCTACCATAGAAAACCTCCTAAATTTTTTCCCCTTGAAATAAAATGTATTTTTGATGTAAAAGAGGCAGGACACAATCAAATCTTCTATTTCTGGGCCA
The DNA here is from genome assembly GCA_028534135.1 of Potos flavus. Classification (NCBI taxonomy): domain Eukaryota; kingdom Metazoa; phylum Chordata; class Mammalia; order Carnivora; family Procyonidae; genus Potos; species Potos flavus. Next base: position 27,256,046 of record CM052886.1, read on the forward strand.
ACATTGTAATTTCACAGTTTTATTGCAAATATACCACAGCAAAAAGAAAAAATGATAAATCATAAAATAGAAAATTATGCAAAACTATGAATCTTACTTTTTTTTCCTAATAAAGAAATAATTCAAGTGATTTAGAATGATTCTGGTTTACCTGAGAAAGGAAACAAAATAGCGCCCAAATCTAGATAAGCATTTAGCGATAATACGAAAGGTGACCTAATTTGGAATTGTAAAATGGCACCCAATGGAATACTTATATCACTACAATGAACAAACTTATGGGATTGAAATTTTTGCATTGAAATACATTTCAAACCACCCTGAAAAATAACCAGATTAGTTATTTCTTTCACTGTGAGGACTAGGCTTCATTAAATCCTGAGCAAATTCTTATTTTGGGAGTAATTTATTCTTTTTTTTTTTTTGTCTTGGAGATTCAGTAATGACTATAATAATCTCCATAATCCATAATCCAATAGTCTGCGAACCAGATAGAAAAACAGGCAAGAACCTGAAATTCAGTCCTTTCTAGTTTTATGTATTTGCTAAAGGTCCTCCAAGAAGTCTATGCCTCTTTCATCCACATGAAATGAAGTATAACAACAGCCTGTAAACACTCCCACCCCCAACACCTACCAATTCAAGATAAAAGAAAACTTTTATTTTAAATATATAGCAGAAATGTACAAAAAGAAATAGGTTTCCGTAAGTGTTAGGAATGAAATGAGAAAGACACTGAGAGGTTAACTCCTAAACTGTTGTAGCAAGGATTTATAATTTTACATTGTAATTTACATTTACATTGTAATTGTAAAATTATAATTTTACGTTGTATAATTTTACATGTGAAAATTTACAAAATGTATAATTTTACATTACGTTACATTTTACATTACATTTTAAATGTTGTAATTTGCAACATTACAAAACATCCAGAGATATAATCCCCCATGACCAAGAGTCAGGAGCCATAACAACAGAAGAATTAGACCCCAATAACGTGAATAATAGAAACAGTCTGACACAGCATACAAAATAAGTATTTTTAAAAATGATTAAAAGTATAAAAGGGAGAGTTGAGATTATACAAAACCAAAAGACATCATGAAAGAAACCTTGGCAGACTTGAAAAAGGGTCAAATAACAGATAAAATAAAATTAGATAAACTGGAAGATAGATATGTTTCTTTTAAAAAAGAAAGAAATAATATATTGACCCCAAGATAGCAGAGATAAGGATAAAGAGTTGGAAAATGTGACTGAGATGAAGAAATATGGAACATAGAATGAGAAGATACACATGTCTGTAAGTCTTAGATGAAGAGGAAAAAAGAAAATAAGAGGAAGGCAATATTGAAATATTTAATTCCTGACTATGTTCCTAAATTGAAAACTTGAAGCCTCACGCTGAAGAAATCTGAGTTCCATACCTAAACAAATAGTACCAAAATTACAGAATATCACAGATAAAGAAAATAGCTTTTTTTTTAAAGATGTATTTATTTTATTTTCTTTGAAAGGGAGAGAGAGAGTAGGGTAAGCGGCAGAGGGAGAGGGAGAATATTAAGCAGGCTCCAGATCCAGTGCAGAGTGACGAGGGGCTTGATCTCACAACCCTGAGATCATGACCTGAGCCAAAATCAAGAGTTGTACACGTAAGAGACTGAGCCACCCAGGTGCCCCTGGCTATATATTTTTAAATGATTGATTTGGGAGTGTAAAAATAAGGTGGAACTAAAATATTGGATAACTGTTGTTATATACAGGAGACACACTGGAGTTAATTCTCCAAACATCCCTTCCTGCCTAGGAGAAAAGTTAGAATTTCTGAAAAACTCAGATTGTATTAAAAGCACCGTACATGCTAAATTTTAAGATCGATCTTTAATAAAGTAGAAATAGGCTATAAGGCTTCCAAACTATAATGGGGAGAAAAAAAGGAATAAAGAAACTTGATCGATATAAAAGAGGCAGGCAAGGGAAAAAAAGAGTAAAATAGGTTGAATAAAATAAGATTTTCTATGTTCCTTATTTCCAAGAATTAGATTCAAAATTCTTATCATGGAATAAGAATATATATATGAGACTATTTAACATTATTTTTTCAAGATATTATCCAAATGGAAAAGAACCTATCTATTTTACTGTATGGTACTTAAAATAATTTAGCTAAGACTAAGTTATAAATTTGGAGAGTATTCAATAAATAATGTTATCACCAAAGCATCTAAAAATTAAGATGGATTAGGCTCTCAGAGAATTAGATAATGTTTCATGACGTAGTTTGTTGACCTCTTCTCTAACAGAGAATATCTGGCACGATTAAACCAGCACAAAAGGGTTTTGGAATGCCCAGTTGTACTTGAACAGATGTGGTGGCTGAATAAAATAGTTCCTTCTGATGTGGTTTCTACTTCCATCTTCTGCCCAAGGTTGCTAATATGATGAGTCAGCATTTTATACATTTATACATTTAATAATACAAGAAAATTTTTTAAAAAATAGAAGAAAGATATCTGGTGTTATATTCTACACTTGCTCTAGTCCCTTTAGATACCCACATAGCGTGAGTGTCGGTCAAATTGCGTTGCTTGTGTTTTGTTCCTCTCATGTTGACATCCCATACCCAATCACTTATGGGCTCATTAAGTCCCTCCCTTCAGCTGTCCAGAGTTTGCCCTAAGTCTGCCCTGCCAAGCCAATGCTCTAAATGACAAAATTTTCCAGTGGCCCTCTTATAATAAATGTACCTGCCTTGTGTTCTGTTCCATATAAGGCTTTCTCTTTTCAGCTTTCCAATGTAACAGCGATAATATCATCTAAAGTGTGATCCTCTTCTACTTAGGTAACATGTAAATTTCAACTGTAGCTTTATCATGGAATCTAAGACTTGTGTTCAAGGTCAAAGTAGATCTCTAACCAGCTATGAGACTTATAGGAAACCAATAACCTTATTGACCTTAGTTTCTTCACTTGTAACACGGGAAAAGAGTACCTGAGCTGCCCACTTCAAATGATTATTGTGAATAGTAAATGAAATGAAATATGTCAAAGTAATTTAAATTGTGTAAACCTCTATGATTTACTACTTAAAAAGTCTTATTCAAATGACTGATTTTGCTAGAGCCAATTTTGAATACGGTAACCGCTTGGACTCTGAATATTTTAAAGTGGGCGTTCCATTTGAAACACATAAGTAGGCAGTTATCTACACTTTCTTCCAATGTTTTGAAAGTCATCTTGAAATTAACTCTCATTGAGAAATCCAGTTACATACAGATAATAGATACATTGATGTATTTCCTGATTTCTAATCACCGAAATTCAAGAAAGCCAAAACATGACAAATAAAAACTGGTCATCTAGAGAGAATGGGAATTTTCGCCACACTCATCTATTCTGTTCAACAACTAGTGATACAACTGATTCAGTGATATGACAATTGAAAACTTAAAAGCCTTTTTATTAGCTATTCTGCAAGTCCAGCAAAGGAGCCAATTGGAGAAGTAAATTTCAAAAATTTGGGTCTAATGTAAGAAATATTCCCTCTTTAAAAAAGGAATGATTCCCACTAATTAACTGTAATACACTGTAAAGTCAATTAACAAGGACACCTGTTTGGCTCAGTTGGTTAAGCATCTCAGTCTTGATCTCAGCTCAGGTCTTGATGTCAGGGTCATGAGTTCAAGCCCTGCATTAGGTTTAAAAAAAAATTAAATTAAAATAAAGTCAATAACAGATTCCTTTAATGCAAGTGATATTACTTAACCAAAAACTGTTATCAGTTCAACTCAAAATGTACATAAGCAGAATCAATAAGTCTAGTAACTGGATGAACAAAATAGATATCAGGTCAGTCTCAGAATAAGGCTACACACACACACACATTTTTATTCTCTATTATTATTCTTTCAAATAACAGTAGATAAAAATATAAGTGATCTTTACACATATTTTCAGAAATATTTTTAGACAGGTAACAGAAGAGAAAGATGTCAACATCACCAACTAGATCGGCCAACATAATCCAGAAGAAGGGGATGCAGTGTGACATTTTGTTGGTAGTGAACGAGTAAGGAAAAATACTTCTCTGTGTGTGCTCTCCCTTCATATGAAATCGTTGCGTATTCTGTGGGCCAATCAATGAAACCTACTCTGCAAGTCCTAATTTTAGACACCATGAAAGCACAAAAAGAGATAGAGCTTCAAAGCGTTTTAGATGGTAGCTATATTTATTATAAATTAAATGCAATTGTTTTCTGACTACTTTGTGTGGCCCAAGGGCAGATCTCAAGACAGAGAAAGAGTCTTGCACCCATCTGCCAATATTCTGTAAAAAAAAAAAAAAAAAAATCCAGTCATCGTGTTTCTATAAGTTTTTGTAATGCACTTAGTCTACTGGTGGTCCTTTCCATTAAATACTTTTGAAAATAAATATATCAAAATGTCAGAGGAAAGGCAAAATGCCCTTTTAACCGATGAAAAGTCTCTACTTTGAAATGCATCTTCATTACATGGAAGACAAATCTTTGAAGGTATGCCTGGGTAATAAAACACTGGATCAACATTGTAGGTAAGGACCGACATCCTGGTGACTTACTTGAGGAACACTGGTGTTTAGTGGAATACCAGTGGTCTCAGGCACTTAGAATTTTAAAAGCAGAAAATTAATTGCCGTTGATCCTTCAATTGAGATTTATGAACACAATGCAGTGTGCAGTGGAGTCGGTTTTGTTGCTTTAACCCGCGCCTGTGATATTTTCTCCCAACTCACGTTGTATGTTCCACCTTCCCATTTTGAAACACAGCACACATTTCTGAGTCTTCTGAGTCAGATTTTTCTAGTTGTTTTCTAAAAAGGTTTATGATCACAGCTGCAGTAGTTATGGGTTGGTTTATAGTCCATTGCCCGTAGATGGGCCCATATGTCCAACAGAGTTTGTTTGATACCATACCTTCCACAGACACGGGGCAGTTCTTGAGGTGTGCCTATAAACCTGCCGTTAAATGGACCAGCTGTACTCATAAACTTACATTAGCAGCCTCAATCCACCCGCCTTACAAAAGTCATTGGCAATAAATCTATGTGCAGTCTATATATGCACTTTTAAGTATTTTTTTACACTTCTGAAAAGAAAATATAAAATACATCCAAGTCTTCTGTGATCCCGACTGAAATAAGAGCTGATTTCTTTGGGGTGTATAAACAATGTCTTTAAAGGCCTCACTTTCCATTTCTTTGCAAGATGTCCATCCTTCTTGACAGCCTTGATTCCTCAGTTTAAAAAGAAAAAAAAAAGCATATGATAAATTTTGGGGCCTTTTTTTTCTACCTGAAATGTTTTGATAAGAAATTTGAGGGCTTGCGCGTGATCCATTCTACACTCACTATTTCATGAGTTCAGTGTGGCAGCTCACTGGGGAACCAGGAGCGAGCGAATGTCAACACAATGACCCACACTGATTCAGCTGTGAGAGTGTGTGTCTTCAGTGTGGTCACCCAAGACCGCAGCACTTGCATGGGATGGACCTCCTCTACTCTCCTCATCCATCATCAAAGACCGGTGGTGACTCCCTAGGCCTCTGCGGGAAGGACATCGTTAGAAGAAGCTCCTTCTTTTCCATCTGAAAAAGAGTTCTGGTCCATTCTATTCATCAACTTTGTTTTATGGCATTGCAGTTCTCATGAAATTTTTATTACTTGTTTTAGCTCTTATCTTGGGCATTCGTTATGGTTTTAGATTAGGAAAAAACCTCGTATTTGAAATCTTAGGTAGAAATTCCAGGTCTACAACTTATTGAAGTGTTTTGGGTCAGACTATTGGGTCTCTGAGTTTCCTCTTCCACAAAATGGAGAAAACTCTGCATGTGAAATAGTGCTAAATAAACATTTGTGAAAGCTCAAATCTAGGCTTCCGCTCCCATTCAGTCATAGCATCATTTCAAATTTTCTACCTAATTCCAGAAACTATCATTATTCCCACTACTGTCTCCTACTCTAAATGAGGAGAATGGTAAATGCTTCCTGTCTGGAGCAACAGCATCCCATCTAGTATCCACTTTCCAGTTTTTCCCCTTTTTAGACCATCTTTCTATGAGATTCTCACAGTCTACTCTTTCTCTTGCTCAAATCACTTTAATTCCAAATGTATGCATATATTTCAAGTTTTTTTCTTAAATTACAAGATATTTCTGCCGATTGTAATGAGTCAAAGACACATTTTAAAAAAAAAAAGTTTGAAAAGAGTTTTAAATTACTTTGAGGATATACACCAGCTTTCCAACTAAAGCAAACTTAAAAAGCCTTCTAAAAGTTTCCTTTGCCTGAAAATTCTCATCTTGAAATGGTTGTGCTTTTGAGAAATTAACAACAGCAGGTTTTCAGTCAGTTTTGCAAATATAATCAATAACTATTTTAGATAGCGTAAGTGATCCTTGGATAAACATACTCAATATGGTATTACTAATCAAAGTGCTATCTCAGTGGAACAATCCAGTGGTGACAAAATTGGGAATGGTGATGGAGGAAGTAGATATAATAGCTCTTATTAAGGTCTCCTTAGGTAACAATTATTCAAAAGCAGGCTAGGTTCTCTCTCTCTCTATGTCTCTCTCTCTGTGTGTGTCCTTCTCCCCCCTCCCTTACTTTTTTAAGTAGTAAGAAAAGAAGAATTTATATGTCCACCTCAATTTTGGGGGGCAGGGGAATAAGCAGTCAGAAATTCTTTTCCCTTCATTCTCTGGCTCAGCACAAAGTATTTCAGATGACCTTGTAAAAGCATTCAACATTATTGGGCCACTCCTTTCTTGTAATACCATTTTCCTCGGTCTCCAGATATACTCCTATCCTGCCTTCTGTCACTACTCTGTTTCCTGAAGAAGTACATTCTCTTCTACTTGGCCATTAAATGTTGTCTTTGCTCAGTGTTCAGTCACTGACTTTTGCTTTTCTCATTTTATATCTTTCCATAAGTAATCTCATTTATACTCATATCCTTAGTCACCACCTAAACTCAGATGACCCATAAATTTATCTCTGTAGCTGAAACCTTTTCTTGAGCTACACATGTATATACCCAACAGCTGATTTCAGTCTCCAGCCAGTCTCAAATGTATCGCAAATTCATTATGTTGAAAACCAAAATCATGATCTTCCCTCCCAAACCGTGACTGTTTCCTGTCACAGTGAATGCAACTAACATCTATCAAGTTATGTAAACCAAGAACATGAATCCATCCTTGAAACTCACCTTTCCTTCAACAATCTCCTTGCCACATTTAATCCATCACCAAATTATGCTAACTTATCTCCTAAATAAGCTCTGAAATCCATTCCTTTTTCTTCATCTTTATTACCAACTCTATAGTCCAAACAACCATTATCTCTCGGCTGGCCTACAAAATGTCTTCTTTCTGGTCTACTCAAATTCACTTGGCCCCCTCCGGTCCAACTCCACATCTATCCAGATGCTCTCTTCCATTCCACCCTCCCCTTTACAACTACCAGTTATAATTCTTCATTGGCTTGCCATTGTTCTCAGAATGAAGACCAAATAGTTGATATGGTTTATAACACCTGGAATAGTCTCATGCCTATCTGCTTTCTCAGCTCTAACTTGTACTATTATCCTTTTTGCTCTCTCAGCTTAAGTTTGCTGGCCATCATTAGTCCTTCTTAATCATCATTCCCCCCTCTTGCCCCAAATCCTTTGGATCTTGAGTATTCTTTATTTTCCAATTTACAGAGTTTAAACCTATTTACCTTTCAGAGATTGGGATCCTAATCCCTGAACTAGATCAAATCTACTTATTGTAAGATCTCTAGTAGAATGTATATGTTCTTTCTGGTACTATTAGAATTTAAATGTTACATTTATTTTGTGGCATTTCTATTGCTATCTTTTGAATAGGCTTTAAACTTCCTGAAGACATTGACCAATTTTACTCAATGTGTAACAAAGCATGAGTGGTCAATGGTATTCGTTGCAAGAATTACTTGATAAATAAGCATGTCTACAATGGTAGATCCACCTTTTCAAAGTGGTCACAATGACAGTATTACCCTTGCAAGAAGCTATGTAATGAGGAAGGGAAACATGGACTGTGGAGTCAAACAATTGTGGGTATGAAACTTCCTTTTCTACCTACCACTTTGAAGCATATCAACTGGAGTCCTCCCTGACTATTTTTTTTCTGCTCATCAAAAATAGTGCTGGGGCACTTGGGAGGCTTAGTCAGGCGAGCATCCAACTCTTGATTTTGGCTCAAGTTGTGATCTCAGGGTCCTCGGATCAAGTCCCACGTCCCCTACCCAATGGGAAGTCTGCTTCTCCCTCTCCCACTGCCCCACCCCCTGCTTGTGCTCTTTCTCTAGCTCTCTCTCTCTCTCAAAGAAATAAAATCTTTTTAAAAAATAGTGCTAATGATGTCTCCTTTCAGGGCTGTTATGCGGTAAGGGACATGGAGTAAGAATTTTTTAGATAAATAATTTAACAAATATATTTATGCAAATGACAGCAATTTTTAAGCACCTACTATGTGTCAGGGATCATCCTCATCATCACTTTTGCTTCTCAGTGTGGCTATTAATTCATTGAAATCCATATCTGCTGTGTCACTTGTTGACATTCAGTGTTGTCTTGTAGTTAATCTTTTCTGTGTATGCATGTTTTATTTCCTCAAGATTAGGGAGCAGGTATAATGTGCTAAAATTGTTTTTCTTTTAAATGACTTTCACTTCTTATTATTAAATATTTCACATAATAAATGTCAGTAAACATATGTTGGTTGATTTATGTAATAACTTCAATTACCAATTGCACAGCTAATCCCCAGGAAGGAGTACTTAAAAACAAACAAAAAGGTCTATAATCTTTGCTCTTAGAGAATATTTAAAAATCAAACCATAGGGAGTAAATAAATACCAGCTCACAGGAGAATTGTTTTAAGGTATAAATATTACAGTGTATGTGAAGAACTTTGTCATCATAATAGAATTTTAATATATGAAATGTAAACTTAGAGAAAATTAGTAGTTGCCCATAAACACCTTTAAAAAAATTTATGGCTTTAGCTCTTTTCCATGTCCAAACCAGCTTTTAGGAGACACTCTGAAAATTAGAAACATTTCCTCAAATATCCTTTACATGTTTTGTGGAAAGCATAATGGTAGTGAATATGGAAAATATTCTATTTTATTTTGAAAGAAATCCTCAACAGAATTATTCCATGCCAGGGTTAAGCTGCGAATTTGTACTCAACAGTTTTAGCTAAAATTCAAATGCAAAAAGTTAGGATGACTAACAAAACTCAGCATTTAAAAAACAAACTAAGGTCTTAATTCAATTTAAAATATCTGTAAATGTTGTTTATCCTCCCTGGATTGAAGTAAAATGCAGACCTTAATCTTTCGCTAAAGGAAATGGTCTTGCTAAGGATTCAACATTCTAGGCTATGAATTCATGAAATAAAACTTGCATTTTTCCATACTTATAACATTTACTCTTAAAAGTATATTATAAAGTTATGGCAGTAGCGCCAGTTCATGAGAGAAATTAGAGACATTTTAAAAGCATAAAAAAGGAAAGAAATTAACTCCACCTGATAGGTTTGTGACACATAAAAAGGGGGTATCTAAATTCAACACTAAAGGCAATTCGGACAGGCTGGAGTCTTTGAGATTCATCTTGGCTTATCTGCAAAAGCCTAAGAGAAAATCTCAGCAAAGTGACCCTAACCTCTAAGTAAGACTTGGTCCTTGAAAGGGATTTGCTATTCCAGATTCTGAGTGCCATATGGGTTCCAGTGCCAGGATTTGTCTCTCGGGCCAGTTCTTTATCCTTAGTCCATCAAAGAGCTGGAGAATCCTTGAAAAGCTGTTCCAATAAAAAAAAAAAAAAAAAGCTCAGTAAGCCTCTGGGGAATAAAAAGGATAGTGCAACTATTCCTCCAACAGGAGGTATCACATACGGGAAACAAGTCATATCCCCTTTTCATCCAAAAAGCTCCAAGGAGATATCTGGCATCTGGAGGTTCTCAGTGTCTCAGGTGGGGTGGGAGAAAATGGTCTCCAGCAAATGCTCAGTGAGTAAAAGGCAGTTCTGCCCAGGCTGACCAAGGGCAATAGCAGAAGGGGAGGTAAGTTCTAGAACAAACCTGCAAGTGCAAGAAAGATAGTCCCTGGAATATGAATTTGATTGGCAAGAAATGATGTCTTTTTAATTAGCGTATCTTTGATTTCTAAGAAATTTTAAAAAAAGATTTAGAGTTTGTTGGTCATATAATTCTTGTGACTTGCCTATTCATGTCTCTTTGTCTCGTGTAATGTTCATTCATTTTACTTAAAAGGAAGTCTTTATAAATCTGAAGATAATAACAATCTCTCCACAATACATTGCATGAATTTTTTATACTTTGTAATTTGTTCCTTGACTTTTATTTATGGTATTTTCGACCCAAATCTATATATATTTTCTTTTGTTTTCAGACTTTGCACTTCATTTCAAGATCAGCTAGACATTTATCATTATTATATTTAACTCTATAAACCACATGAATAATATTTTTAATAGCTAACTCAATTTTGCATTTTTAAAACAATTAACTTATTATCATTATTTGCATAATCCATTATTTCCTCACTGATTTGAAATTCCATCTTTATCATATTCATTTCACTTACACATATTTATCATCTCTTCATGTTTCCAATGATCTGCTGTAAATTCAAATGGTTATACCACACTGTTCTAAGTAATAAGATTTATAATTTATTTTAATATCTGATAATGCAAGTATGCCTCATTGTACTTCTTTTAAAAAATATCTTGCCTACTTTCTGCTATGTATTTTTTCAGATGAATTTTAGAATTAATGATCAAATTTCTAAGTAAGAACTTGTGGACTTTGGATTTAGATTTCATTAAATGTCTATACATCTTATATGTGGGAGAACTGACAACTTTACACTATGGAAAATTTCCATCCTAAAACAAAATATATATCTCCATTTATGGTTTTATATTTTCTTGCTCAGTAAAATTTTGTAGCTTTGTTTTCTGCATTTTTCTTATAAACTTATTCCAAATTAGTATATATTTTTGTCTATTTCATATCTCTTGAGAGAGATCTTTTTAATCTATTACATTTTGCTAAGTGATCTTTTCCATCACATAGAAAGTTAATTTCTCTATATTTATTTTAACATACACTTCTTGAAGAATATCTCCTTATATACAGTGTCTACTTCAAATGCATTACAGTTGATGACATTTTAAGTTTTAGGTAAAGAGAAAAACCCATGGACTTTAGCATCAAAGATAGCAAGTTGCATCTTGGCTCGAATGTTTCCTCACTATGTAAAATTGGAAAGTTATATATTCTCTGAACCTCAGTATCCTCATCTACAAAAGGGAACTGATTTTTCCCTTGGAGTGGTCACTGTGAGACAAAGTTAAAGAACTCTTATAAAGCACAGGGCTCAAATATAATATACTACTGGAATGGAAGAAAAATATTAATTCCTTCCTCATTGTCCTGTTCTCAGAAAATATGACTTGGGAATTTCATCTTTTAGATATATATGAAGTAGAAAAAAATAATTATATGTAAACACATCCACATACAAATAATGTGTACTATATTATTTACTTAGACAAATTTTCTCCTGGTCCAATTAGTTGGTGGCAAGATGAATATCTATGTATGTATATGAGTATGCATTTTATAATCAATGGTATTACCTTTTGAGGGGGGAGGGGCAGAGGAAGAAGGAAAGAATCCTCAAGGAGACTCCCCGCTGAGCATGGAGCATAAGGTGGCCAGGGAGGGGGCTGGATACTAGGTCATGACCCGAGCCGAAATCAAGAGTCCAAGGCTTAAGCAACTGAGCCACCCAGGCACCACTCAATCGTATTACATTATAGATGAAATTCCAGTGACTATAATCTCAAAGTTAATGAATCAAGTCACAGGATTGATCTATAGAACCAGAGCCTGTCCCGATTATAAGATTGATGAGCCCCCAGCCACTAATGACAGCAGCCATAGGCTTCACTCCTTAATTGCCCAAATCCTCACTGAGTGAGCACCAACTATCAGGCACAGTGCTGGGCACTGAGGATGTGAAAGGTGACAATCTCTGCCCACTGAACTGTGTGGCATTCCCAACTCAAACAAGCAACCAGCTGGTTGACTGTTATAAAGCAGTGGTTTCCCTATCTGGATCTTCAGATAAGGTGTCTGATGACCAGTCTCTTTCCCCTGAGCAGCTTCTCCTATGGATCTGATTTTCCCGTCTTTACCAGTTTAATAAATGGTTCTCAGCCGGAGTAGACTGAAGCCAACTATGGAACATTCCATTTTTACTTCTGAAGCGAATGCCCAAACCTTTATTTCATTTTCTGTTGATGCCTCAGAAGCTGACCTAGGATAAATGGAAGCTACCGACTGCCAACTGTGCTGTCAGCTGCATGGTGGGGTCAGAGGTGCCGGCTGAGCTTGCAAATTCTGACGCTTTGCCAACAGTGAAGGTATTTGCGTTAGAGGGAAATGGTGCCTCCTGCATACCTCATCCCACAGCGCTGCTGAATGCGCCAATTTCAGGCACTGTCCCATTGGGGGGAAGAAATACAAAGAAAGATGTTTCCCTGACGCACTCCAAACACAGAAAACGACCCACATCTCCACACCCACCTTGGCGTCAGGCACACCCGCATGCGTTAACAACAGCAGAGAAGCGAGTTTGTTTCCTCCGAGTTCTGGGAAGTGGCACGACAGCTGGTTGCCATGACCAGCGCATATATTCCAACCCTGCGAAGAAAAAAACTTCCCACAACCCTCTTTTATGCATTAAGCTGAAAGGGTTTGATGACACTCTTCGTTTCAATGCATTTACCTGATTTCCTCCCATTAAAGCCTTGTGAACGGAAAGGTAGTCCTCATTTTGAAAAAAATATTTTTACCTTTAATCAAACGTAATTTAAATGCTGAATTTGAGATTTAAACAAAACGAGAGAGAAAGTTTAGGATCCGGGGGAAAAAAAATCTATTGACAAAATCGTTTGACAAATGAGGTCACCCCTGAATTTGGCTAGGAATCATTGTCATATCAGTGTGAAAGAAACAACACTGAAAGAATGGTCTTTTTCTCTTGAAAGATGCACCCTCTGACCTACATTGTGGCACAGAGGGAAGAGCTCATTAACTATAAATGTCACCGATGACTCTCACCCTTGGTTTCACTCTGGGTTTTTCTAAATGCTTATGTAGCGTACAAATTATCCGCTGAAGGGTGCCAAGTGAACAGAGCAGAAGACGTCAGAAGGGAGTGAAACTTGGAGATGGAAGGGCCGCCTTGAAATAGCCCAGCTGCGTACATGGTGACATGACGTCAGCGGTTCTCCTGCCATTAATAATAGGCCAGGAGGAAGAACCCTTGGAAGGGTTTAATCCAGAGCAAATATTTGTTTATTCAATTATAGCTATATATATAGCTATATAGCTATATATATAGGATAGTTACTATACTATTAAGATTTTGTTTACTCCCTTTTTTGGTTCACTTTCTGTCTTCTCTTCCTCCAGAAAATGGTAAAAATTCAGGCCCTCAATGATTTGGCATTTAATCAGTTTTGAGCTCTATAATCGTTAATTTAGGCACGATTTTGAAACTTCTCATGGAAAAAAGTACACAATTAAGAATTTTTAGTTTTGAGAGAAGCTATCATAAGCCCATTTTAATAGCATTTTTGCTAATAAAATTTTGAGGCACTGGAGGAATTAAGATCCATTCATGTGACAGAATGTGCGTGTAACTATGGAAAAGGACTTAACATTTATTAGCTTCCTAATATGTGTCAAGCAGTAGACCAAGCATTTTACATATGTTTTCTCATTTACTCTTTTTAACGGTCTGAAGAAATACACATTATTGTCCTTAATCTGCAGGACAGGAAACTGGAGACTCACAAAGATTAAAGTATTCTAGTTTAGAAAGAAACTGCTTTTAAGTGGCAGAACTTGTGTTAGAATTCTGCTACTCTGGATTAAAATCAATGTCTGGTAACCCCAGATCTCCTTCTCTTTCTATTACACCTCACAGGATTTCCTATCCAATGAAAAAATTGAAAAGGTAAAAATGACAATTTAAAAATATTCCCCTCGGTAACAAAACAACAAAAAAACTAAAAAAAAAAAAAAAAAATCATAAGTACTATTGACATCAGTTTACAAAACTATTTCTTTTCATGCAATAATGAAAACTTTTATCTTTTAATAATAAATCATCTGAATGGGAAGTTTGTCTCCATTTTCATTAAAGCATAGTTTAAATGACATTAATAGTTGTAGCAAAGTTAAATTTATATTAGGCTCAGAATATAAACACAAAATGCATGCAGATTCGCCAAATTAAGTGTAGAATATACCTTCCCTTGATTTATTTTTTAATTCTTAGTGATCAAGAGAAAACAAAATAAAAGTTCTTTCCTCTGGCCTCTGTCAACCTAGTCACTCATATTTGATTTAAGATCTCCAACTTCTAAATATATTTTGTGCTGTTGGTTATGTCTATATTTAGAAAGGAATACAAAACCATAGTAAGATCATTTTAGATATTTGTTAATGTGTGAATGGTGGAAACACTGGTAAAATCTGGTGAAGGTGGGCCTGGGGAGAGTGGGGAATTAGAGTATCTAAACCTCTCCTCTTTTTCTTCACTTGTAGTTGGTGGTGTTAATGTTTCTTCTCCAGAGGGAAATGCTTCCAGCTAAGCACACAGATCACCCCCCGCCCCCACTCCTTGATAAACCATAGCCTGAGCACAGTTGGAAATGGCCTCTTTAAGAACACAAACCCATCAGAAAGCCTCATCAGAGGATATCTTCATGCCAACCAATGGCGTTCAGCCCTCTGATAAGTCAGAAATTGAGAACCTATGTTTACTTTTCCTTCTGTCATGGCAATGAGCCTGGAGTAATAGGGAAAACAAAATTTCTTGAATGCAATTCTCCTTAATTTTATTTTCTGGAGCTATTTCCAACAAATGTGGAAAGTTTGTTCTTCTTGGCCGTGCTGTCCAATATGGCAGCCACAAGCCACACATGGCTATTGACCACTTGAAATATGGCTAGTGCTACAGAGAAACTGAATTTTTTATTTTGCTTAATTTAAGTCAGTTTAAATTCTATTAACATGTAATGTATTATTTGCCCCAGGGGTACAGGTCTGTGAATCATCAAGCTTACACATTTCGCAGCACTCACCATAGCACATATCCTCCCAGATGTCCACCACCCAGCCACCCTATCCCTACCCCCACCCTAGCAACCGTCAGTTTGTTTCCTGAGATTAAGAGTTTCTTATGGTTTGTCTCCCTCCCGATCCCATCTTGTTTCATTTTTTTTCCCTTCCCTAGCCCCCATGGCCCCCCGCCCTGCCTCTCAAAGTCCTCATATCAGAGAGATCATATGATAATTGTCTTTCTCTGATTGACTTATTTCACTGAGCATAATACCGTCTAGTTCCATCCATGTTGTTGCAAATGGCAAGATTTCAGGTTTTTTGATGGCTACAGAGTATTCCGTAGTATTCCATTGTATATATATCACATCTTCTTTATCCAGTGAATTTAAATTCTAAAACAGAAGCAGTATAAAGCTTATTTTTGTTAAGCACAACTGTATTGCTTTGGTAAATACTACATTTTACTTCAACTGTTGTATCATGTAAGATAGTATTTAAGTTCAATTTTATTTTTTACGTTTTTCATGTAACTACTAGGAAATGTTAGACTACATATATGGCTGACCTATTTCTATTAGACAACACGGTTTTAGAGGAAGTAGGGCAATGAAGCTCATGTCAGACAGCATGGGATAAAAATCTACACCTCCATCTACTACCTGCTTGGCCTTGGGCAATTTACTTAGCTTCTCCATGCATTGGTTTTCTCATCTCTAAATTGGGCACGATAATGCAAATACTAACTTCATAGGGTTATAAGGATTCAATGCGTAAAGGTTTGTGAAGTGCTTAAAACAGTGCCCGGCCTAAGGTAAACATCACATATGCACTTATAAACTAAA
Organism: Potos flavus; assembly: GCA_028534135.1. Taxonomy (NCBI): domain Eukaryota; kingdom Metazoa; phylum Chordata; class Mammalia; order Carnivora; family Procyonidae; genus Potos; species Potos flavus. The sequence goes on from CM052886.1 coordinate 27,272,131, forward strand.
AATAAAAGCAAATGATTCCTCTCTGGAAGAGGTAGATCAACATTCTTCCAACGGAGGCTAAGTGAGAGTAAATGGAGTACAATTGTTCTGATGCCTTAAACTGAACATCTGTAATAGAGGAGGAATTAGAATACCTAGAATTGTTTTTATTAAGTCCCACAAAAAGGATGCTTAACAACAGAAACAGAGGTGAGCCAAAACATACTTTCTTACAAAAGCTTAGTTACCTGAAAATATATTTTAAAACACTTCGTGAAAGGAGAACAAAGACCCCAAAATATTGTTCTTATTCTTGCAATATGTTCCTCTCTCTTCCAGGACTGTTGGAACTGTGAGAGCACAGAACAATTTTTCTTAGGTATCACTTGCTGTGGATGACAGTCAGCCAGAGTCATTTAAGAGATTTAAATATCAGTATATGTCTATTTTATTGTAATAACCAGTTGCGTCACTTAGACACATAATTAAACTATATGAGAAGTCATCACTAACATATACATAAAAGCTCAAAGAAATAAAGTATAAATAAAAGATTCTTTTAAAATTTTATTTAGACAGAGGAAAGGATCGAGAAATCTTATCTATAAAGTTTCACACTCTTTTAATATCCTTAATTCACTAGGTGAATTCATTAAATGCCTGTGGGCGTGTGGCCCCGTGAAACAAGCCACAGTCTTTATGTTCAAAAAAACGTATCTTCTGCTGCATCAAAATTAAGGCAATAGTGAGCAATTTGTGATTGCAAGTTTTTACAAAGCAAAAGGTCTATTTTGAGTGGTCTACCATTAAAATATATTCATGTTTTTGAGTTTCTTTTCTTGAACAAGAGTCCAAAAATGCAATTTCTAATTTGAGAGCGTAGTTGTCTCCCTAATTCATCAAGCTTCCCTTAGTGTGGAAGGGTCAATAGTCCTTCAAATACTATTATGCTCCCCTAGAGGGTCAAAATCCTGCCCCCCACACAGATACTCTTGAAAGTGAAAATAAAACCCCAAATCAAGCTTAGAAAGCCCCAAAAGAATCTATTGAGAAAAACGAAGACTAGATCGTGCTTGTCATGATATTTTCCGAATGTAGTACTCCTTCCACCTCCCCCTCATCTGTGAAACACATCTGCGATTTTTTTACTAACCATTTTCCAGCCTCTTTCGTAAAATAACGGTTGTGTTCTGGTGTTTTTCATTTTGAATACCGAGAGCATGTCTCCCATCTCATCCACCGCCACATTGTTAAATCCAAAGTAGAAAAGAGAGAGTGATCGCTTTGGTGTCTCCAGTTGGCAGCAGAAAATGTGTTGTTTTCAATTACCGTGTGTAAAAGCTCAGCCAAAGGGAAAGCTTTTCGGGATGAGGCGCCTAGACAAAGAGCTACCACAAACATTCACTGAAAGGACCCCTCCAAAATGCCCCAAGAAGGGGTTCTCCATCATGACAGCAGCCAAGCCTGAAGACTCCCCTCGGTTTTGCCAAGTCACCTAAAGGAAAATTACTTGTCTTCTAGACCAAATGTCCCAGACAGACATGGCCTGGATCCCTACGGAGTGCTGTTTGACAAAGGAAGTTCGTTTGCCCAGCCTTTTGCTCCAAAGGATGTCTGCTCTCCGCAATAGTAAAAGTTAACACAATACAGAAGTCTCGCTAATACAAAGGATTTGCGATTAACACTCTACATCAATTCTGATTTTCCATATTTTTTTAGTAGAACCAGGTTTGCTAATAAAGGGCCAGCTGTTAAAGTCACTAAGCTTATTTTCATCACAACCACCACATAACAGGACCCCTGCAAATACCTGAGGCCTGCTTTTCCCTCATGGTGCTCTTTATATTGGTTCAGATGAAACATACCCTGCGCCAACATTTCTGGGGCTTCAACGTTAATGACTTAAAATACAGTTACAAGGTTCGGGTGGTAAGCTGGCAGAGCAGCCGTCCGTGTGGCATCCAAGCCTCTCCCTCCGAAGGCCTGGAGATGATTTCAGAAGAGAAGGAAAGAAAAAATGAAGGGAAGAGAGAAATAAGCAGAAGTCAGAAGACCCACCAAAAACGTTGACCAATTGAAACGTTGCCAAAAATACAGATTTTCAAATGAATGCTTCGTCAGCAGGCAGGTTGGAAAGAAAAAAAAAATGGAGTGGTGAGTTAGAAACAAAAAGTGGAAGGGAAAAAAGGTGGTGTGCTGTCCATTGAACTGTGTGCACCTCTGTCATAATTAAGGAAAATATAAAGTTTAGGTCTTGAATTATGATCAATATCTATTCTTCAGAAGAATCACAGATTTTTCTGTTTTTTCCTTCCTCACCAACCCCCACCTAGAGAAAGTGAAGAATTTATGAGAGAAGGAGATTTGCAAAAAATAAAATTATACCAACGTTTTGAATAATTTGGAGGAGCTTTCACGAAAATCACGTACTAACACCTCCAACTTCTCAGCAGCAGCGAGCTTTTCCCCTGAGCAAACATGATTTTCATCACTCCACTGCTCTAGAGAAAATGCTGGTCTTGACAAGCTGTGTTCCTGGTAAAATGTTATTGTTGGCAAGTGCGGTTGGTGGGGAGACAGCTTTGGGAGGCTTCCTCCTGAGTGGAGATGTGCAAATTGACTACAGCACCTGTGGGAGAGTCAGGTACCTCTGACCCAGATTCGCTCTGTTTTCTAGCACCCTGTCTCTTTGTTCTGTAATGAGAGCCAAATGCTCCCTTTCTCCAGTCCCTCCGGCCCTGTAACGTGATGCCCATCAGCCTGGACAGCCCCCTGGCCCTTCCCCACTCCTGGGCCCTGCCACTACCATTGACCTGAAATTGAAAGGCGTTTAAAAACCCTCAGTTCTCTTGGATGTCACGCTAATGCTCTCTGCTCCGAGTTCTGCCATGGCTGTGCCCTGCTAACTTTTTTCCCCACAATGAACCAGACTGCTAGCTGGTCAGTTATGAAAGCTAAACTTTTATTTACTCATTTGTATTGGTGAGAGAGTCATCATCTTTTTCAGGCAAGAGAGACTCTTCTCCCAAATGAAAAACCCAGTGAATTTTCTCCCACTATGTAGGACTCATAGTAGGAAATGCTGGTGCCTCACTGGAATCACTTATGTGTTGCTGGGGCCCATGGTTTTTTCTGGCTGCTTTTCCCTGATCTCAGGAAAGATGCAGGGAAGTGAAGCTCAATGTGTCAGAGCGGCTCCTGCTGGGCTCCAAATCCCATGTGAAAATGTCAGCCCATGGCCTAGTTTGGTTCATCCTTTACCCAAGCCTGTCTCCCCATCTGACCAAAAGCCAGTAGCCACACAGGTCAATTAACCACACATCTGCCCAGAGGACAAGGGAATCTTCCCCCAAGACAAAGCAACTCTTAGGAAGGTTTCAGAATAAAATTTAGGGAGTCATAGTCGCTGTGTACAGAAGGTCCTCATACTGTCCCGACATAAGCGAATCAGCTTCAAGCTGATGAGTTAAAATGGCCTGAAAACTCCAAGAAGACCTTTACTTCTGTCACCCTGAAACAGGACCACGAGAAATTTGGTCTCAAATTTGTCACATCAGGCCCTCCTTTTCTAGGCATCCTCCCTTCCATTTCTGTGACTGCCCTATCAATTTCCTTCTTGTTGTTGTAATACCATGTGCTTTTGAAAGATGACCTCTCTGCCGGGGCAAACAGTTGGACTAGAGTTAAAGAGACCAATTTGGTTTCAGTATTCCGGGGGAAGAGAAAGAGTCACATTCAAGAGCTGTTTGGAAGAGAGGTTGTAAACATAGTTGTGATTTACTAGACACCAGGCATTGTGCTAAGGACTTTATATTCATTATCTCATTCAAGCCACACCATGAGGCTATGTTATAAATACTATTGTTGCCCCACTTTGTGGATGAGGACACTGAAATGTAGGGAAAGATGAACTTCCCTAGGCTGATACGCATGACCGAGTTGGGATTTGCATTAAAGTCTCTGATTCTGAAGCTCAGATTTCTAACGGAAATGCCAAACAAGTGTTGGTGATTGATCAGATGCTGGGGAAGGAGACAGGCCTTGGGGTCAGAGTGATGACCCTCTATTGAATCGAGAAATATGGAAATATGAATTAAGATTCACAAAACACACAGTTAGACCTAAAAGGGACTCTAGTGATTTAGATCAACTCTACCATTTTACAGATGAGGAAACTGAGGGTCATAGGTGACCCAATCTATGCAAGCCCATGTTGTGTAATATTGGCAGAGCTCTAGCTGGAAGTCAGCTCCTCCAGGCCCTACACTGTGTTGTTCCACTTTACCAGCTTATTTGGCCAGTACTCGTGACCATCTTCATTTTCAGTGTAGTTCGTTCACTTCTTTTCAAAAGTTTTGACTAACAACAGAACATTGTATCCACAATCAAGTCTTTATAACATGGAAGTTTCTACACCTGCCATTGGTGATACTTCTGATCATCATCATACTTCTGCTTCCATGTCATTTTCAAGTGCCAGCTATGAGGCTAGAGGAGGGGAATATTAAAGTATAGACATCGAGGTTCCTGAAACAAATGAGTGAACTAGCCAGCCTGCTTAGAATATTTTGTTCAGTCTTCGGAAATTTGGTGAGACTGCTATTCTGTTTTCCAATGTAAGTTTACGGTATTTTTCTTTATGTATGTTTTGAATGCTCTCAGTGCCTTTCAGCTTTGTTGGGGAGAAAGTGTATTACCTCTTGGCCTGCATTTTCCCAACTCATTTGGGACAAATTAGCCAACCATAGCTTTCCCCTGACTAAAACACCCACATTTCTAATTGAAAGAGAATAAACACCTACTTGTGTGCATTTGTCTTGGACAAACATTAATTTACCTAGCCTCTGGACAAGATGCTTTGAGGTACATTTATCAAATCCTTACCAGTATAATCATATCTACCTTTCAGATAAGGAAACTAAAGATGAATTTTTTGTTGTTGTTCAAGTTCACACAGCTAACTAGGCTATCTGGATATCTGTTCACCTCCTCTGTCCAAAGCTTCCCATATTTCCACCACAACATGCCTCCTTCCACTTGGAATTGTTCAAAGGCTCCTCATCACCAAAGCCCAAACTGCTGAGGGAGACATGCACCCTGTCAGGGATTGGCCCCTGTACCTCCTGCCTCCTCTCTCCCTCCATTCCCTAGAGACAAACACCCTCTCTGCAGCCACAGGGCGCTCTGCAGTTTCAAACTTTCTAGCCATTGACCACATTTTCTACTTCCTGGAAGTCTCCTCACCAAACTTATAGCTACCTTACAGATAATGAAGGCAATGGGAAAATATCCACGTTTAATCTAGATCAGCCTCTTTCACTTCTAGAAATCACTAGTTTTTCTCCACTATCTTATTTTTTCTTGGTTTTAGTGTCACTAGAAGCCATGTGATTGAGAATGAAAAACCTTTTCAACATAAACTTAAATAAATAAATAAATAAAGACAGTAGCCTTTGGACCAAATGAGTACTGGGGTCTGCTGCTGCTTTAACATCGCTTCTCCAGGCAGGCCCATCTATGAGAGCAGAATTCAGGCATCCAGCCCAGCCTGATGCACAAAGAAAACCATTGCTGGTTTGCAAACCACCCACAACTATGGTGGGAATTGAGTCCAGCACTCTCTCAGGACTTGCCAAAGCCAACAGGAGGGACCCAAGGTATATATACCTGACCTGAGAGGAAAGTTTAAGTCCACCCTAGGCAAGACAAAAATACAATGATACACAGTGTCTTGGTGTCCTCAAGACTGCCCAGGAAACTGTACAGACTGAAGAAGAAAGTATCTTCCCCCAAGAGGTAGCACATAGGTTCCTAACATATTAAAAAAAAAAAAAAAACTTGCACAAAGCAAATAATACAAAGCCTCAAACACAACAATGGAACAATGCTCAGAGAATCACAAGTTTAGATGATGATGTATATTTCTTCCTTCTCTCCACCGTGGAGACCTTTCAGTCTTCCTAGTCATCCTTGCTTTAACCCCATTAAGAATAACATAAGTTTCAATCTTGTGTCCCCAAGGAAGCATAGCAACTTATAGCAGGTGGAGATACAAACCATGTCCTTGTCACAGGCATGACTTTGGTTTTTGATACATAGGTATCCAACTACTTTAAGAATGGCAATGTGTGAAAAATTCAAAACATTGCACAGCTTTTCAAGACTACTGATATCACTGTGGGACTGATCTTATTATGCTGAAAAGTATTTTTTGGAAAATTCAATTATATATCAACTGACCTCCATTAACTCACTCCAAAAAGAGCCCTGCTGAGAATAATTTTGGAGGAGGAGGTGCTTTTTTGATCATGGACTCATTCCCCTACATCATTTGTTTCTAAGTTCTGTTTTCATTCATACTTTTCTTTGTTCATGGCAGAGACCTTCTCCTCAAATAGCCTGGAGAGCTAAGATGGTCATACAACTTCCAAAGTTCCACATTGTCTTCTCTTCTTGAGAGGTCTCTCTTATTTTTTCTAGGTAGTACAGAAAGTAAAGTAGAATTAGAAATAAATACTCTCGCAAACATATCAAGTATAGAAATGTCCAAAGTGAATGTTTAAACCCAAAGGGCAAGTGAAGAAAGCAGGAACTAGAAGGCAAAGGCAGGGGAAATTTGAGGAACTCAAGTTTCATGGGGATATTAGAAAAAAGAAGTAAATGTAAGCAGATATCAGTGCCAAGGCACAACATAAAATAAATACTCAAAAGTTCAACACAGACCTTCAACTATCAAACAACATATGAATTTCCTTTAAAGTCTGCTGGAATTTTCACTAAAAGCCGATCAATAGGCATAAACAGCAGTTTATTAAAGGTGACCCAGCCCTAATGATTCATGTTTATTTACTGATTCAATAAATTATTAAGCTTGTAATATGCCAAGGCCAATGAAGGACTAATAATACAGACCCTGTTCATAAAGGTTCATATTCAAATAGGGAAAATGAACATTTAAACAAATAATTGGGAGTTATAAAGGAGGTGGTATACACAATAATCAAAGCACACCCAGAACACAGTGGGGTACAGAGGAGGGAGTGGCTAATTATCCTTGGGGTGGTCCAAGAAAGCTGCCCAAAGGAGGTGATTCATAAGTTGGTCTTGATGGATGAGGAGGAGGATCAACATTTCAAAACGACAACCAAAGCATCACATACCACAGTGAAACATGGTCATGGGGAGTAGTTTCAAGTATGAAAACTGTATGAACCGTTCAATTCCTTTGAACAAGCACGCATCCAGAGCTTATGTCTGCCCTTAGCACTATGCTGAGTTTCTGTGGATATTAAGAGAAGAAAAAGAAATAAAAGACAGAACCCTGCCTGCAATGATTGGTAATCATAACCAGGAAAACAAGGCTTAAACATGTGAACTGATAAGAAGATAATATAAAACAGTACCATTAAGTACGAAAGTTTGTGTATAGACACTAGGTATTATAAGAGGTCAACCTCTGAAATCTTACTGTTTATAATATTACTAGGCAAGACAATGAAGGATCTATTTTTAAGTTATATAGTGGGTAGAAACTGGTAATTATAGCTCATTTCATTAACATTTGTTCCAGATAGGTCATCTGAATCAATCATTGGAATGAAACGCTTGTATAGTGAAAAATTGGCAATGAGGAAAAAAAAAAAAATTGGCAATGAGGCAAATCTTGCCAAGAGATTATTTGCCAAACAAAGCTTAGTGTTCTTTCCTATAACCTATAATGGAATAGACTGGGAAGTGTCTTTTGCTTTTTTCCATGATCCAGCTGAACTTATAGGTGAATTTTGAGATCACATGGTCAGCCTCTTGTTAAACCTGAGTGAGTGTACTTAAGCAATTGTTGAGGTTGGGAATTGGATATCAGATGGCAAATTAAGAATAGGGTTTCATTGAACCATAACAACCAGGTATGCAGCTCTTTCCTTGACCCCTAAGTAGGGTCCAGGCCTTGTCAGGCCATGAATAAGTGACCACAACAAAGGAGCAAGTCAGCGAAGACAAGGGCCATATAACTGTATCTGTAGTCCACTGATAAGCAGAAGGGAGATATGGGGAATGGACAGGAGAAAAACAGACTCTGTGGGACAGCCAACAAACTGTTGCAGAACTGCATGAACAAACTCTGCCAGGAGTTCTATAGATACAAGAATCATCTTAACATCTAACAGACCTTCATTTTAATGGACTAGCTCTAACAAATAGCCATAAATGTCTTTAATTAATGTTCAAAAATAGATTGACTGGTTGTAACTTTCTAAAAAAAAAGGTTTATCTTAGTATGTAAATATGTCAGAATGTTGGCTTTTTAGCTAGAGGGGGTGGAAGATAGTAGCAGAGTCTTTGGTGGTATTTGGGTATCGAACCATTACTTAGTGCCATCGACGACACCACGAAGCTGCAATGCCAAACAGAGCTACTTATAAACATTCCCTTATCCTTTTGAAATAAAAATTAATTAGGACCAAAATGTAGGCTTTACCTCTAAGGAGACCTGAACACATCAGCCCGGCACAAGTGTTCAGAATTCTCTCTGTAGATTTTCACTACTTAATTCTGCTGCTCTCAAATTGATCCAGGCTGTTCTTATGTGGTTCTTTCTCTCTCCCTCCCTCCCTTTCTTTCTCTCTCTCTTTCTCATGCTTGAACTCGGATCTCTTTGTGTCTTCTTAAAATGTGATGCCATTCCAAGAATAACTTACTCACTTTATCTCCTTAAGGATCAGATTTCATGGTTGTGGTTAACCCATCACCCTGACATAAAAGTGGTTTTGGTAGGTACCCCTCCTTCAGATCGACCTTACTCAGTTTCATAAAATCTGTAGCCAGTCTCTCCCTCATCATTCCATCTCTCTCGCCTTCCCAGGCTGTGACGTTTTTCTCTCATCCACTCCTACATCATGAATACCTTCTCTCAGGACTCAAACCTATGGAAAACATAAGTAAGGAGGTTTCCACCCATTCCCACCTTACTCCCCATGATGGAGGTGAGGACAGTGTTGATCATTCAAAAGAAAGAAAAGCCTCGGGGCAACTGGGTGGCTCAGTCAGTTAAGCTCTGACTCTTGATTTCGACTCAGGTCATGATCTCAGGGTCATGAGCTGGAGCCCCAAGTCAGCTCCTAGCTTAGCTCAGAGTCTGCTTGCTCCCTCTCCCTCTGCTCCTCCCCCCACTCTCTCTCTTTCCCAAGTAAATAAAGAAAATCTTTATTAAAAAAAGAAAGAAAAGCCTTTATCCACAGAAACGAAGTACTAGTGGTAAAGTTTCAATCCCTAGTCAGCAAATAAGAAAAGAATTTGGCCAAATTGGAGAGCCTTTTCTAGTACTGCTGACATTCTCTCATACTGTAACTGGCTTTTCTCACGGAGGGCTACTGACCTTGCCCTTGTCTTCACTTCCAGAAAGATGATTTTTCTACCAAGTGACGACACAGAACAAAACAAAACACCACACTCTTAATGGCAGACGGATGAGAGAAAAATAGTCTCTGGAGGTTTCAGTGATTTAGTCATCTGCCCTAAATACAATTGAGTATCTAGCTTTCTACCCGACAATTATTAGGCCATAAATAATATATATTCCTGGCACTTTATTTATAAATAGAACATAGATTCAGAAGTCAACTTAGTCATCAGATACATACATAATATAATGTAATTATTATATATTATAGCTATTTAATTAATAAAATATAATAATTTATATAATACATTTAGTAAATATAAATTATACCATATAATATTTATCACATTATATAAAATATAAATATATTAATATCTCAAACCCATCAAGGCCCATATGGACTGAGGACCCAGTTACCAGACCCTTCTCTCCCAAACATACAAGGACCAGATCTGAGGTCCTACTGATTTAAACTCTTCTGAGTTTGTCCAGGTGCTTTCAGTGCAGCTTGTGGTTTAAAACACAAAGAAAATTAGAATAATACATGACAGACCATATAGGCTTGAGATGCCATTACAGTCAATCTTATAGACTCTCGTGTACTTCAAAAGCATGAAGACTTTCACTCCCACTCTTCCCTCCCCTCTTTTCAACTGGCATTTACCAAAATAAAAGAGGAAATGAAATTATATAAACCACTTTCATGACATATTGTTGGTCTGGCTTACATTCCCAGTAATCTATATGTATAATCACTTTATGGCTTAAAATATTATGATTATGCCTCACATTTTTAAGATAAAATGGATTTTTTAAAAAGGAGAAACCAGAGGAAAAGAAGGAAATATTCAGATTATGGAACAATCTTTAATTCAAAAGGTTTTTCAGTGTATTTGTTCTCAGGGATTGCAAATCAGACATCCAATCTCACACAGAGGCTGTGGGATGTCATGGGTTGCAGAAAGGATGAAAATCCTCCCAGGCTCTGGCTTTCCAAAGTTTTGTGGGTTTGAACAAGACCCTTACTGCGATTTGGACTTGGGCTTTGTGGTTAATATATGATAACGGGGTTATTACATAGTGATCCTTGAGCTTTTAGGTCAGCTGTGGCAATCAGTCAAGAGGCACTTCTTTTTTGGCAGGCACACACTTCCATAAAAAAAATTCTCTGGCAGACTCAAGTTAGTTAGTAATGACAGAGTAACCTCTATGTCAAATAATATATTGGATACATTTTGCATGTGCTATTGACTGACATAAGCTCTGGCATTCTGGTAAGTAGGAATTCAAGCTTCAAAAGAGCATAGAAACCTCTTTCTTCTGCCCAAACTAAAGTTAGTTAAATTAAACACATTATATCCATACAAGTTTAGAGAAAGACACTTCAGGAGTAAGTTCACATTTTGGTGCGTATTCTCTCTTACTTCCTTTTCTTTATTCTATTACAAAGAATCTCCTTAAACATCCTTTTCTTAAGATAATTTGTACTTCTAAAAAAAAAAAGATAATTTGTATTTCTGAATGATTAAGTTCCATTCAACAAAAATTTCCTTAACTCCCCCTGTATATTTGGCGTGGTGTTAGGATTAGTGAGAAGATAAAGATGGACAAGATACTTCATAAAATCTTACATTTCCTTCATAGTTATCATCTTTCAGGATCAGCAAGTTCAAAGGGATGGACAAAGAGGGGTTAATGTTTTCAATTTGGTTCTCAATTTACCTTGGTTTGATTGAGTTTCCCACTAAGAGGATACCGGCATATGGTGATTCTGCTTCTCCACCTTGTGAAAATAAAAGGGGGTGAGGACTCTCTATGGAGCAGTTAGACTGCAGCTAAATAATTCTTACATTTCCTATCAGCCATTTTAAGCGAGGCAATAATTATCCTAATTTTGGCAAGGATAGGAGAATCTATTATGACCTACAGTGGTCTGTTAAGGCAGTTCTGTTCTCAGGGGAAAAAAATGGAGAGAAAAACTTATCTAATTTGACCAAAAATAAATTTTCATGGATTGAATAAGAAAAATTGGGGGAAAAGTTAAGACTAACTAAACAACCACTGATGTTGGCTTCTGAATTAACTCAAAGATTCTTCTCTTAATAACAGACCTGTTAAGAAAAGAAAACTTAACTCTCAAGTATGGTACCCAATGACTTCTATGTAGTACCTATTCATACATCAGGATGGAATTTAGATGTTCAACCTCCAAGTTGATTTTTCTACGAACATGCTAAGGGAGAAGTGACAGAGATTCTATGTATGGATTACACATGGCAGCATGATCTAATAATATAAAGCAAGTCACATGTGTAATTTTCATTTTCTAGGTACCACTGTCCACTAGAAATACCATGTGAGCTACACATATAATTTTTAATTTTCTAGTAGTCACATTACAAAAAAGTAAAGAGAAACAAGAGTTTCATTTAACACTATATTTTATTTAACGCAATATTTTGAAATTATCATTTCAAAATGTAATCAACAAGGGCACCTGGGTAAAATGTTAAATGTCTGCCTTCAGCTCGGGTCATGATCCCAGGGTTCTGGGATTAAGCCCTGCATTGGGCTTCCTGCTCAGCGGAAAGTCTGCCTCTCCCTCTCCATCTGCCTCTCCCCCTCTCTCTTGCTCTCTTTCACTCTCTCTCTGTCAAATAAATAAATAAGATCTTTTTAAAAATGTAATCAATTAAAAACTTAATGAGATATTTTGTGTTCTTTTTTTCTACTAAGTCTTTGAAATCCAGTGCGTATTTTTTATTTACAGTACATCTCAATTTGGACTGCCCACCTGTTTACTGGGCATCATCGATCTTCAGAATTCTTTTTTTTTTTAAAGATTTTTCTTTTTATTTATTTGACACAGAGAGAGAGATCACAAGTAGGCAGAGGCAGGCAGAGAGAGAGGGGGAAACAGGCTCCCTGCTGAACAGGGAGCCCGATGCGGGGCCAATCCAGGACCCTGAGATCACGACCTGAGCTGAAGGCAGAGGCTTTAACCCACTGAGCCACCCAGGCGCCCTGATCTTCAGAATTCTTAACACAGCAAGAGATGCTCACATCAAACTATACAAGACTCTTAGTGCTGATCTTCTGGTTCAAAGAATCATGGGTATGAAAAATTTTATACCATTTAAATGAGCTTCAAATAGTAAAAACAATGCTTTTTGAGATGAGAGATAAAATAATTTAATTTAAAGCTTGAAATATATTATGATCTGAGCACAAACTTCAATTAAACTTGACAAGTAATTAATGCTCAACCATATTTCTTTACCAGTTACCTAAAAATCTAATATGATTTTGTCATGGAAGTATTTTCAACTCCAGATAATATTTGCCGTTACACAAAACTCTAAAGTTCCACCAACCAGTTCTCTGGGTGAAGTGCAGTCACTCCTATCAATCCAAATGAACATGCCCATAAAGAAAATAAGGACCTTTAAACTACCATTTATATTATGGTTCTAAAGTCAAACTGCTCATCAGCAGTAACAACAGTTCCTGGTGTAGTTTGGCAGGAAGAGACCATGCAATGCAATTCACCACGGACTTCCAAAGATCAAAACCAACCAGATCTATAATCGTGTGTTCAAACATTCTCATTTCGAAAAGATAGAGTTTATTTGTTTCTGAAACGGCTAATTTGGAATTCACATAAATATGTCCTTAACTTCCCTTCTAACACAAGTAAGAATTCCTCAAAGACCACAAGAGCCAAGTTTATACTTAACTATAGTGGAAAGGTTTGTCAAAATGATATTTTTCTATTACTGAACTTTTATTTTTGTTTGTTTAAGAACTTTTATATTTTTAAGAAAAATGTGAAATGATTACACAGGCAACCCCGTAGTAACTGCGCATCCACCCTTTATGTAAACTGTTGATAAAGACTTGTTTATGAAAAATAGAACCTCTTCCAAAGGAATTTTGAATTTTCCATCATGATTTTCATGTTATAAGGCACTATCTTATCTTGTATTACCTGGCTTTAATGACAAATGCTAAACAATCATTGCAAGGGAGGGGGCGAACGGTGATAGACATCAGTGCAGAAAGCCCAGAACTTGGCCTCCCACTGATTAGCTACAGGACTAAAAAAAATGCATTTCAGGTCTGTGGGTCTCAATTTCCTCATGTATAAAATTTGAAAATAAGAATAAATCAGCTTCAAGACTTCTTAGGTTCTGTAAATTACTGGGGAAATCATGGTAAAAACTGTAAAAGATTAGTCACTTGCTAAGCTGTGCAAAGAAGTTTTGCATTTTCAAAGGATCTAACCATGGAAAAGTAACCCATGTCAAGTTTCCATTTAATCAGCTTCGTCTATACAAAGGCTAACAATTATTTGATTCTGCCACTTCCATTAAGCATCCAAGTTAATTCAATGTTGGCTCTATCTTGCCTCTTCCAAAGCTAACACATAAAAAGGAAAAATCCCAAGATTGACTATTAAAATGTATAAATTGTTGTTCATCGTCTAATATGTCCACTTTGTAATCTAACAGACATGATTGAGAATCCATGGGTGCTATTAGTGAACATACATTTCTCCTCCACCGTTTCAGTAAACAAGAGTAAACCATTGAGCTATATGGTCTGAAAGAATTACTGTATCTCCAAAAGTTGAGCACTATTCTCCTTGCCAAAGCATAAAATTAAGTGTATCATATTCTGAGGACTAACAAGACAGTTATTTTTTTACTGTACTTACTTGTATGGTAAGTTTGAGAACAGAGTCAAGGATTAAGTTTAATAACTGTGTGTATCTTTGAAGAAATTTCCATTCTCCCATGAGATAAAATTTCGATGTGGTAGTCATTCTTCTAATATTCTAAAAACAACTATCCTCCAGAAACTTAGGTAGATAGACAGGTGGAGATAGGCAGAGTGTATCTACATACATACACCTGTAATATTTTTAACTTCCTTATGGTTTTGCCTATAACCTCAGAGACATAAGAAGACTTAATGAGAATCTGGCCTAATAACTAGCTTAAAAGGGAGCAGAGACACTAAGGGAAGTCCCTTGCTTCATCTTCTAATGGAAAGCACTACTTTTAATTATGATTTGCTGGCACACAATGCTTTATGGACAATTCAATCCTTTGTTTATATATGAAATGCCTAGCTTATTTGAATAACATATGGATTCATTGATCCTCCTTTCCTGTTTCTTTTCATTTGATGATTTTTACATAGTAATTAATATTTTAATTACACAATAAGGGCACTGGCTCTAAAAACAAATTAGTAATTTTTATTTTGGCGTGCCTGGATATGTAGCCATATATTTATATGCTGGTCATTCATTCATCAGCTTTCTATTTTTTTTTCTTTTTAATACAAATTTTAAATCCAAGCAAATGTGTTCTACTTGACAACGAAGTTGTTTCGCAATATATATTATGTATTTTTGTATATATGTATTCAAACCATTCTTTCCCGTCTTTATAATAAAAATGCAGTAGGAATATAATTTTAAACAGAATGAAAGATTAAGCAAACCAAAAATAATGAAAAGTCAAAATACGCACACTGTGCAAAAACATGGTCACATAGATTTTGCCTTGTATAAACTTCATCCTGCCTATGTGGGTTTTAACATATTTCCATGGCTTTAAATAGGAAAACATCTTAAAGCTCAGCCCATGGGAAACCCAAGCTTGATTAGTTTTTCCTTTTACTACAGCCTGCAGAGTGTAAAACACAGCACATCAGAATTGAATTTGTCATCTCCAGACCTCACAGGAATTTTAGGAACTAAATAGTTAGGAAGCTATCCTGGTACTTCTCTTTGCTTTAATCAAAGTCGAAGTTTCAATTTAAACATTCAGGAAATCTCCCTTATTTAAAGCAATCAACTCGTTGCTGACAGGGTCTGGCCTTACTGTGTTTAATTTTTTGGCATCAAGCAAAACTTGATTGGTCACAGCCAGCGCACAAGGAGTCCTCCCCTTCCCTCAAAGAAGAAAGAAGGATTCCAGATCTTTGCTGCTTCCAACATGAGTCTAGAGATATTGATGCATTTTCAAATCAGCAAGGCATTGACGTAAACCTCCCCTGGAAAATGGAGCTAATGTTTAAGACCTCCGTGGGCTTTCAGAGTCAGACAGCTCCACTGAGGGCTGCTCAGCTGTAAAAGAATTTTCTGAGACAGTATGAGTCAAGCTTCTTTATTCCTCCGATTTCTCCCTCTTTTGTCACACTTTGCAGAATATGTGGCAAGTCACCAACTTGCATTTTATTTTGAAGTTTCCAATTTCCTGTAGCTCAAGTAGACGACAGACCAAGGGAGGCATGAGGCAGGAGCGGGGTTGCGGCATGCTTAAAAGCTAGACACCAGAATCTCCCAGAAAAATGGGTTCCAGGAACGTTCTCATGTGATGCGGGCATAGAGGCAGACATGGATACGGATGGAGGGCCGGAAGTAGACATTGAGCTGGTGAGAGATATAGACACATCCTACTACATTTAAGAAATGTGGAGGGGGAAAGAGCTAATAGATCTAAACCAATTGCACTAAGATTGCAAAGCATTACTAAAGCTCTGAGAAACGAATCATTCAGTCAAGAGTTCGGAATGATGGCATTTGTTCTTGGAGCTCTCAGTGGCTCATCTTCTTACAGTAAATACTCAAAGATGGGGAGAATGAGGTGTTAGCTCCTTAGTTTGATCACCCCATGGAGATACTGCCAAAACATTGCTGAAAGGTTTCCACACGAAATTCACCTCAGACCTTTGCAGCCCTCCGTGATAGTTCTCCAAGAATGCCTTTCCGAGAAAGAGGCTAAGAGATGTGGTAAATTATGTAGTGAATTTACTAGTTCTTGAGTGAGGATTATTTACAAAGTGCTACATTTAAACACTTTCAACTTTTACGAAGCGAATTTTAAAATAAAAATCAAGTGGTAATATTTTGTGTTGTCCAAAATCCTTAAATTGCACAAGATTTTAAGATGCCTCCAAAGTTAGATCTTATACAGGATTCTGTTATTTTGCAGAGTATTATTTGGCTGGCGTATTAGTCTAATTAGACTGCCATAACAAAATACCACAGACCGGGTGGCTTAAACAACAGAAATGTACTTTCTCACAGTTCTGGAAGCTAGAAGTCTCAGATTAAGGTCCAGAAGAGTCAGTTTCCAGGAAGAGCTCTCTTCCTGGCTTGTACACAGCTGTGTACTCACATGGCCTTTGCTCTGTGCTCGGATGGAAAGAGGGAGAAAAGTATGACGTATCCGGTGTCTTTTCTTATAAGGACACTTGTCCCATCGTATCAGGACCACACCGTACATGACCTAATGTAACACTAACTACCACCTAACACCTTATCTACAAATATAGTTACATTGGGGATTAGGACTTTCACATTTGAATTTTGGGGAGACACAATTCAGTTCATAGCAGTTTATTAACAAGATCTCAGATATTAATGTTGTTTACCTACCAACAGAGGAAAAATTCTCTTCTCCTCTACAAACAGACAAATTCATATATACCTTCTCCTCCAAAAACACAAATATGCATCATCAGAAATAAACTACAGTCTTGGAAATTAATCTTTGCCTTTGTGTGCTGCAGTGTGGAAATCTGATACATTTCCCTAGAATATTTCATGTTTCCTTGATGCTGCTGATGAAAAAAAGGCCAATTTAACAAATCCTTCCATTCATGTTCTAGTCAAAATCAGATGCTATAGAACAAAAATGTTGGGAGCTTCAGATTCTCTAAAAACCAGATTATTATCTACATCATGGCCTAGAATAACTGGTACTAAGCCATTTCATAATTTTTATAGAAATGCCTTTTCTCTTAACCAACAGGAGAGAAAATTGTATAGAAATTGCCCCCACAAAATATGAGAAAATGTGTTACACATTTTTGGGTACAGGAAAATGCCTATTACACTTTCATTTTTCAACCATGGCATACCACAGCTCAAAACCCAGGGGCAAACAACTCACTTAACTAAGATACCTCCCATACATCACAAAAATGGGGCTGCCTTTAACTGAAAGATGATGTAATATTTGAGGCAAGTATATTGTGTTACTGAGTTTTCTGTAGTTTTTCCTTGTAACTGTCACCATTTGGATATGATAAGTGAGGACAACTACTTGATATACTGTGTTTTATTTCCTACTCATGCATCATTTGAGCCAGAGTTTCTCCCAAGTGTGGTCTGGAGAGCCCTGGGGGCCCTCTGGTTAGTCTATAATGCTTCACGAGGAGGAAAAACTTGACTGAGTAGGGGTACTGAGTAGAGTGATGGCTTCAGAAAGCAACTGAGGTCATGGTAGTTCTTACCCACAAAAGGAGGCCAAAGAGCAGAAGTCTGACAAGTCTAAAGCATAAAGATTTATCACGCTGGCCTCATGGATGGGGGCAAACATGAGATGATTAAACCCGAGGACTCTTTTTCTATCCCAGGGCAGCCTTTTCCTCCTTTTAGCAAGCTACAGGACCCCAACTTGCTCTCCTTTCTTCTACTTCAACCCATTGTCTCCTGACATATTCCCTGGCATCAACACCCTCACCCAAGATGTGCCGCCGAGCCAGCCAAGTCCTCTGGGCCTTCTTCCTCCATATTGCCCCAGAGGGACGAGATCTTATCTCTGTCACCTGGTTTGTTGCCCTTGACTAGGGGGACAGCCAAGAATACAGAAATAGCAAACACAGAAAATACAAATATCCCAGAATTCTTACACCCCTCTGAGATGATCACTGGACTTCTGTCTCCCCTTCATTTCTGGGGATAGAACTCCCTGCAGATCCCTTGCTCCAAAGCAGATACTTTTAGCTGAGGGGCATTGGTATAGCTCATTGTCATTCCCATCTCTCAAGTGGGTACTTTGCATTTTTGACATGCTCGTGATGGGTGAGATCACCTTTGTCCTGCACAAGAAAGTTCTTCTCAAACTATTTCTTCAAGCAGCATTTTATTAATCTTTTCACATTATTCATTTAAAAAATCCTGTAGCAGTCCCCTGGTATTTAAAAATGCAAAGTAAAATAAAATTCAAACATTGAAATGGGGTGTATATGAAAAGTTTACCCATCCCCTTTTCCTCAGTCTCACTATCTGGCCTGCTTCCACCTCTGACTGTCCATTGGGATAGCCAGTCTAGATTGTTCCTATATGCAAGGTATTTTATACATATATGTCAGCCAATACATATAGGAGGATTTACGTACACTTTTGTAAGTATGCATGTATGTGTATCTATCATCTATCTATTTATCTATCTATTATCTACCCATCTATCATCTATCTATCAGCCTTTTGTTTCTTAATATAGTAAAGTATACTATGCATTGTCCCAAAAGTTTTGGTGCAGTTTTAAGCTTTAGTAATTTTAGAAGTATAAATTTATGAACTTTCACCAAAAAACACAAATTTTTAATCCTTTAAACTTTATTTATACTTATTTAGTCTTTTAAATTTTGAATAGTATCTTTTTAATGTTAATCTTTTGTTTTCAAGAACATTTGCCATCTTCATTTTGAGGGATTGAAATGTATATATTACCCTGCCCTTGCTCTTTTCAATTACTGTGTCTTGGTGATCGTTTGTCGTAATATATATAGATTTTTGTCATTCTTTCTCAGAGCTATATTGTAGCCCATCGTATGAATGGGTGAGAAATGATTTAACCAGCGTTCTGTTTACATGCATTTAAGTTGCTTCTAAATACACTCCAAAGACTATTCATATATATATTTTTTTTGCTCATGTATACTGGCATATCAATTAAGAATGCGACTAACAGTGACAACACTATTTGTTTTAAATAGTCTTTTTTCCCTCACATAATAGGAAGTCCAGCAATGAGAGGTTGCAGGCAGTTTTAGCTGCTCAATGATGCCATAATTCATTGAAAAACTCATGTTTTCTACCTTTCCATATCATCATTTTTAGTGCACTGGACTTTTGTCCTCATCCTTGTCATTTCATGGTCACAGGATGGCTACCACAGCTACAGGAATCACATTCATCATCCAGACAAGAAGTAGGGGAGAGAAAGAGAAGCAACTACATCTGTCCCTTGGATGAGGACAGGGAAATCTTTCCTAGAGCTTGCAGAAGATTTCCAGTTTTCAGATGATGATATCTCTCCCCATCCTCAAGGGAGACAGTAAGAGAAAGGGGGTGTTAGAAATAACTATTATGTTAACCAACCAACAGTGTCTGCCACAGCTAATTCATCAATTGGAAACATTTCCAGATCTTTTTGAGGGACTTTTTGCTGAAAGCACAATCCTTTTTTTTTTTTTTTTTTAGATTCTATTTATTTATTTGACAGAGAAAGAGAGAACACAAGCAGGGTGAGCTGCAGGCAGAGGGAAAGGGAGAATCCCCCTGAGCAGGGAGCCGTATGTGGGGCTCAATTCTAGGACCCTAGGGTCATGACCTGAGCCAAAGGCAGACACTTAACAAACGGAGCCACCCAGGCGCCCCTAAAAACACAATCCTAATTCTGCACTAAATGCTCTATCTTCCCCAGACTTCCTGATAGCTCTTCTCTAAACCCCTACCCTCCCTTTTGTCCTACCGTCCAGTTTATTATTTAATTGTTTTATCTGTTTTAGTCTTCTCTCTACTTTGAGCTTGTAAAATGCTTTAGGGTAGAGACCTTGTAGTTCTTTGTTGCTCACAGAAATGAGCAGTCATTCGTCTACAAATACATACATTAGTTAAAGAGAAATGTAGAAAGCTACTAATTAACATTGTCTGAACCCTTTAATTTTTGAAACATTGGCAATTGTATCACCCAGACTACTAGGTCAGAAAATATTTCACCTTATACAGTCAGATAGAAAAAGGTAAGTTTACTGTAATATATATGATCCTATTTCAGTAATATCATCAGATTTTATGTGTATATAGTATAGGTGTAACATGCAGGAATGATAGGAAGAAGTATACACGTCTTTTACCATCGGATAATTGAGCTGCAGGGTTGTTTGGCGGGGATAAAAAGAGGTACAAGGGAGAAAGAAGGGGTTACTTTTTCCTTTGTTATTTTCATTTGATAATATAAGAATTGAGTACTTGAGTAATTCAAAAATAAATAAGAAATTCAAAGGAAAAAGAGACGTCTCCTTTTTTAAAAATACTTGATGCATTTTGTAATAAAATTCTAAATATTCATAAGTGGAATTTCAGGAAAATAACTTTCTGAAATAAGTAGAACAACTTAGCCCCTGCATTTGTGTTAGTTCTTTGAGTATAAGTTCCCTTTATAAAGAAAGAACTTAATATAATGAAACTATGTATAAAAGTCAGTATTTCACATACATACTTCCTGTACTCTTTACTCTTTTCAATGTCAAAAATTATTACTGATATTTTAAAATAAGTCAGAAAATCGTTACTGATTTTTTTTAAAGATTTTACTCATTTATTTGACAGAGAGAGATCACAAGTAGGCAGAGAGGCAGGCAGAGAGAGAGAGGGGAAATCAGGCTCCCCGCTGACCAGAGAGCCCGATGAGGGGCTTGATCCCAGGACCCCGAGATCATGACCTGAGCCGAAGGCAGAGGCTTTAACCCACTGAGCCACCCAGGCGCCCCTCGTTACTGATTTTTTGATTACGAAGTTGAAGGCAGGGGGAAATAATAAAACGTATTTAATATCAGTGGACTGGGTACATGGAAATAGTCATTCAAATGTGCATATCCCTATAGACTTGTGGGATATCAGGCCCTATGGCAAAAGCAAACCAGGCAGCAGATTGGAAAAATATTGGAGAATCTCCCTTTCTTTTCTTTTCTATCACTGCGTTTATTAGGTTTTCATGGGAATTTGCATTCATACAGAAACCGAATATACTTGCTGCCATCCATAAGGGTGTTTTTTGGTGCTTCTGTAGCAAGTCTAAAATTCCTGAATCTGCTCAAACAGTTTTCATTGTACATCAATCAAAAATGCTTTTTACAAGCAGTAATCACATTCTACAAAGAAAATTCTACATTTTGGGCTAATCCTTACCTTCCTTTTCTTTTCCTTTCCTCTCCTGGTTCCTTTTCCTCTAGATTGAAATGTAAAAACTCAGGGCAATAAGCCTAATCCCACCATACACAAGTGTGAGGAAAGACTGGAGAGGCTCCGATCATTGGATGGGGGCAATCACATGGCTAGAACTTTATTGAACGTTTATTATACGTCAGGCCATGTTTTGGTGTTGTACATATATTAACAAATTCAACACTCACAACAATTTTGTCTACATAGAGAGATCCTATTATCAGAACCATCAATGGTAAACTAAGCAACGAAAGCAGTATCTTGGCAAAGATGGGCAATCACAGGTTTTAGCCCTAGGCCACATCAGAAATAAAACAGAGGGAGAGTTAAAATTCATCTTCTTTCTCTAACTTCACCCCCCTTAGAGTTCATCCTCTGGTTGGCATACAGGTCTCAGCCTTAGCTTGAAAACAATCAGCCCATCCTTATACCAGAGAAAGGACCGGAATCGCTCTCTTCAGCTCTCCTCCTGGCAATGTGATGGAATTTTCCAATCTGATTTATTCTTTTAATGCCTCATCATGTTGATGAAGAAAAGTCTTGAATGAATTTTTCAAAGTTTAAATTCATGCTTCTTCATATACTATATAAATGATAAATGAAATAAACTTTAGCTTGGCTTTTCCTGGTGGATCAAGGGAACAAGACTGAGATTACTGGCCAATTACTAGTTTCATTCGATGCTGAGTCAGGGAGCTTGAAAAATCACAGCCAAATTTTAGTTGACCAGTTTGGGAGCTTTTATGAGTAAAATCATGTTTTTCTTAAGAAGAATTTCAGTCTTCTAATGCCAATAGCTCTCTCGGGTCCTAATGCAATCTGTTGATGGAAGTCTTTCTTGGGATTTACGAACACGTCGTTAGCAGTAAAATCTACCAGACATTAGTGCTCAAGTTCTTATGTCACCGTATCTCCAGCAAGGTGTCTTTGCAAAAGAAAACAATAGCTCGCAGTGACCTGTGTTGCCCATCCTTAGGGGAGGAGTTTGTAAAGCTCACCGCGGTAGAGGGAGGTACAAAGGCCTTGGTCTCAGAGCGTAGCCTGTTCACTTCCTTGCAGTGTATTCCCATGGCTGCCTGGTAATCTCTCCAACCAGAAATGAAGACACATATGTGGGAGCTCTGCCTTTCCCTGGAAGCTTTCCACTCAGCTAACCTCCATACCCCAACTGTCCCTTACTGCTGCCTGCATGGGCTCACCTTCCCTGCTGACTTGACCTCCCATCATATCATAGGAAAGGAAACACTGAGCAGAATTTCCATCACCCTCTAGGATTTTACCTCTTTGACACACCCTGAGACATTGAGTTTGGGGCATTTCCAGCTCAAGAAAGGAAAGCAAAATCACATGTTTATTTTTGGCATTATGAATCTGCTCGAAAATAGGGGGTCTGGAATAGCCATATGCTAAAAAATACCGGTCAAAACCATGATGAGACTTTTTTAAAAAAATAAGAGGTTATGCCAAGTTCTGGCTCCTTTTGTCTCCCAGCTGCTGTCTCACAGACCCCTGCACTATTCCAAGGGCCGGAAAGGCTTCTATACACAGGCTAATTTGTGGTCAACATAAAGTAGACTGTAGCCTTGTACCCACTCTCTATGCTTGTTAAAAATAACATTAATACACATTCATTGTAGAAAATTTGGAAAATACAGAAAAGCGGAATGGAAATAAAAAGGACCCATAGGCCCACTGCTCCACTCACTTTTTTAGCTGCAGAACTAAAAGCAAACACAGAAATCAAAAGAGCAGATAAATGTACCCAACGTTTTCTGGTTCCTTTTTACATTGTTCATGTCCAAATATTTATTTAGCCAAGCAACTGGCAGCAAAATGACTAAGCAAAAGAACTCCCTTCAAATCACAGCATCTTAGAAGCAGAATAGACAACCTGAAATCCTACCCAGGAATTTCCTCACGCTACCTCTGAGGGAGTGTAAGCCAGATTCAGGTCACTGCTTCCAGGAAGGCTTTTCTGGATAGTTGGCTTCACTCTATGAATTTCTGTTTGCCAGAAACTTCTACCTACGTGATGTACTTCCTACCCATGGGTCCTAATCAGAACTCTGGAGCAACGCAGAATGTTTAAGTTCCTCTTGTGTTATTTTAACAATTAACCATTGAATCTTCCTAAATTTCTTATTTCAAGAGTCAGCTATTCTGGACATACTATTCTAGATGAAGTCTACTTTGTTCAAATCATAATGTCCAGAACTGAATAAAGAACGCTGATTTTGCTGAATAACATGGGAGATGTCATGTCAATGTCTGTGATACTGACACTGAATATCTAATATCTATTAATAGGCAAAATACATTTAAAACACATTTTCTAATTATAACAATAGTTTCATTTCATTCGGACTCACTAACCACACCTTACACCAAAGACGTTTGCAACAACATTGCCTATAATCACCCTATTCCACCTACCCTATAAGGACACCTTAAACAATTTTTGTGCCTCCACATTTGCTATGATGGTTAATTGATGTGTCAACTTAGTTAAGTTGTGGTGCTCAGTTGTTTGGTCAAACACCAGTCTAGGATGTTGCTATGAAGATATTTTTTATGTGTAATTAACATTTAAATCAGTAGGCTTTGAGTAAAGCACTTACCCTCCACACAGTAAGTGAGCTCCACCCAGTCAGTGGAAAGCCTTAAGAAAAAAATCTAAAGTCTTAAATGAAGCAATTCTGCCTCCAGACTGCCTTTGTACTCAAGAGACTACAACATCAACTCTTGCCATAATTTCTGGTCTTTCAGCCTGCTTTACAAATTTTGGATTGGCCAACCCCATAATTGTATAAGCCAATTCTTTATAATAAATCTCTTCTCTTTCCATGTCTCTCTCTCTATATTTCTGTCTCTTCATCTTATTGGTTCTATTTCTCTGATGGACTAACACATTTCATTTAATATTCTTCCTTTCTTTCTTTCCTTCCCTCTCTACTATGCCTTACTTTTTTTCCGTATGCTTGACATACTTAGTCAAACGTGGACTCTTAGCTCAACTTACTTTTTGTTCACTAGACAAATATCTCCACCTCTATATATGAATCATGGTTTCTTGGCCCCATCATCAAGCAGATATTTTTTGCCATTTTCACCTAATGAGATGCCTTAGTACTTGCTGCCTTATGAACCACAGTTCTTTCTCCTTCAAAACATTGACTAGAATCACCTTTGCAGAAAGTCTTATTATCTAAACTCATGTGTCACTGACACCTCCAGCAACTCCCATAAAACACATACCTCTGTCATATGCCTATTTTATTCTAGAACCTTTTTTATGTGCTTTTTTTGTTGTTATTTCTTCTATACTCTTTTCTTCGGTTTCATCTGGGTTTTCTTTGATAGATAGATGATAGATAGATAGATAGATAGATAGATAGATAGATAGATAGATAAAGAGATAAAAAAATTTTTAAGTAGGCTCTACGCCCAGCATGGAGCCCAACATGGGACTTGAACTCAGGACCCTGAAATCAGGACCTGAGCCGAAATCAAGAGTCAATTGCTCAACCAATTGAGCCACCCATTTATATTAAATATAAATGTCCCTCTTTCTCATTTATATTAAAAGCTCTTTAAGGATATGAAACATGTCTGACTTTTTAGTCTTGTCTAGAACCGTGTTCAGCATACAGAGGCTCCTTAATAAATATCCTTCATTATAACTTATTCAAATAACTTGAGCCTTTCTAGTATGGATGAAGGAGAGAGCTAGACACAAAATTAGCTAGAACTTCCATAAAACTAAGCCCCGTTTGGATCATGTTTTAAGACTGCTGAGAGAGTTCAGCTATTGCTATTTATCAAGCCTCTTTTAAGACCAATTTCCTGAAAGTCCATTGTTAAACTTTTCTAAGTCCTACCAGTACACACATGCTGAGAAGATTATATGCAATGATGCAGTGCTTCTCAAACTTTAACATGCATAAGACTCACCTAAACAGCTTGTTCAAATGCAGATTCTGATTGAGATTCTGATTGAGAATTTGATTAACATGGTCTAATAGAGAGGACCTAGGAACAAAGTCAGAGCTGAGCCCAAATTATGACTCTCTCCCTTACTAGCTCTGGGAAATGTCTAAAACAATAGAATATTGGTAAGATTAAATAAGCAGATGTGTAGGACAGTACCCGAATAATGTCTGGAATTTAATAGCTGTTCAGTAATCTTAATTTCTATCCCACTCTATGAATGACTATCCCTGTCAACTTGTTATGTCTCTCATGTTTCGTTTTAACTTTGTCAGTTTCTAATGGTGGTATTTTTTTAAATATCTTTAGTTTTTTAAAAAACTTATTTAAATTATTTTTGGTTTTTAATAATCTTTGTAAAATAAGAAACTATTTCTGTGCTCCAATAATTTTCATTGGCATACCACATATCATTGTGTGGGCTTTGAAGTCAAACTGACCTGATTATTCAAACTGTTATACAAGTTACTTCATTTCTGTAAACGTTATTTTTCTCATTTTAAAAATGAAGATAATAGTAATCCAGGCCACAGACATATGGAAAGGATTAAGTGAAAGCATGTAAGAAAGTTAATCAAGGTTTGAATCATAGTAAGCACTTATATCAGACACTTCTTGAGCTTTAATGGTAAGGGTGGCAAAACTACAGAGGAGACTTAATGCACAGATTTGAGGAACAAGAAGAGTGGGACTCAGAGACCTATGATGGAGACATTTGAGTAGATGAGCCTGAGAATCTTGAACACCTAGAGTTCACTGAATCCACTGATTGGCAGAAGTTGCTTCCCCCTTGCAAGAGGACAGCAGCCTTCCTTTTCCTGTAAAGACCTTACCTGAGGCGGTTGCCTTGCAAGATGATGTTTTAGCTTCTTCAAGATCTGCCTTTCATCATGTATTGTCTACAGGCCAAACAATAGTGTCAAGTCTCAGCAGAGCCCAAGTGGGGTCCTTCCTGCTTTGAAAGAAGATAGCTTATACATCAAAAAACTGCTAAATCTGGCAAAAATATAAAAGCAAGAACCAGGAAACTATGTCTGAGGGTGGTCTTTAAGAGTATAGGACTAGAAGGGGCAGAATATAAAGGCCAGTAGATTGTCAGGTTGGTCGGAAACATTCATTGACAAGGGAGCAATCTCCCATGACTAGAGGTTCAATGTTGTTGTTCAATAGTCTGCTATTGCCACAACCACCACATAATTTCAGTGACATGCCACAATAAACATTTATTTCTCACTTTGCTGAGGTTTGGCTGATATAGTCTGGGCTTGGCTAGGCCTGCTCCAAGCTGTGGATTGACTCCAGATCTGCAGCTCATGTCTTTCATCTTCCTTGGAACAATGGTTATTCAAGGCATGGTCTTCTTGAGGCTAAAGATAGGAGTTCAGAAGACCAGTCCAATTGTGCATCCATATTTTAAATTTCTGCTTCCATCATGTTCAATAATATCCCAAGAATTAAACCAAGTCATGTAACCAAGCACAACATTCTAAGTATCTGAAAGAAAGAAAATATTTTCATTATTTGCGTATGGCATAATGGTCTACCTAGAAAACAAAGAATATGTGGATAACAATATTAGATTAGTAAGAAACTGTAGCAAGGTAGCTAAATATAAGATAAGTGTACAAAGAGAATTGCATTATTATTTGTTATAAAATATTATTATGAAAAATAATCTATGAAGGATACCATTTATAGTTGAAACAAAAAGGAAAAGGTACAAAGATACAAATCTAATGAAAGATGCATAGGATAAGTGTGGAGAAAATGTTGAAGCTTTTTGAAAGACACTAAAGAAGACCTAAATATTTAAAAATATGTCTCATATTCAAGGGTAGGAAGACTCAAAATCGTAAGGATATAAATTATCTCCAACAAAATTGTAAATTCAATTTAAAAATGCTAAGCAGTTATTTTCAATAATTTGACAAATAATTCTAAAATTTATATAGAAAAGCAAAATTCGGGGCACTTGGGTGGCTCAGATGGTTAAGCATCTGCCTTCGGCTCGGGTCATGATCTCTAGGTCCTGGAATTGAGTCCCATGTTGGGCTCCCTGCTCAGCAAGGAGTCTGCTTCTTCCTCTCCCTCTGCCTCTGCCTCTTCCCCTGCTTGTGTTCTCTCTGTCTCTCTCTCTCACGAATGAATAAATATGACATAAAAAAAAAAAGAAGAGCAAAAATCCAAGAGGAGTGAAGACATTAAAGAAAATGAACAAAAAGAATGGGAGAAAAAATATTCCTACCAGATATCAAGATCTATTATAAAGCTAAATTAATTAACATATGGTAGTATTAGAACAGAGATAAATAAATCTATCCATTGAACGGAATGAAGAGCTCAGATTAAGACTCATTCTAAGAACTAGGACAATTCATCATCCATACTTAAAAAAAAAATGAGATCTTTCAGTTATATCTCCTCACGAAATGATAATTCTAGGACATTAGACTGAAATGTAGAAGACAAACCTTTAAATTTCAAAAGACA
Source organism: Potos flavus (assembly GCA_028534135.1). Classification (NCBI taxonomy): domain Eukaryota; kingdom Metazoa; phylum Chordata; class Mammalia; order Carnivora; family Procyonidae; genus Potos; species Potos flavus. Next base: position 27,300,018 of record CM052886.1, read on the forward strand.
GTGTAAGGAGAGATCATTATAGGGGTGCCTGGGTGGTTCAGTCAGCTATAGGTCTGCCTTTGGCTTGGATCATGATCTTAGGGTCCTGGGGTCAAGTCCCACCTCTGGCTCCCTGCTCAGTGGGGAGTCTGCCTTTCCCTCTCTGGCTCTCTCTGCCCCTCCCCCCCATGCTTGTGCTCTCTCTCTCTCTCTCTCTCTCAAATGAATAAATAAAACCTTTTAAAAAAAGAAGAGATCATTACAAACTTCAGATGTGGAACATTTTTATGAAATAAGACACAGAAAAAAAACTATGAAAAAAGATTAATAAATTTTACTGCATTCAAGTTAATTTCCATTGGTCAAGAAGGTTACCATGGCATGAATTCCCCCAGGTAGCAAGTGCCAAGTGCATTTCCATGATGTGGTGGCAGAGAAATCCCAAAGCTTCTTCACTGCCTAAAGTAGAAGTAGGGTTGAAAGAACATATTTGGGGTGCACAAACCACCACCTGAGATTTTTGCTAAATTTAGTCAAAATTCATTTTTTTAATTTAAAGATACCTACTTATTTTAGTAGTTATTATTTGATGATTCCAATGTCATAAGTTGCTTGTGATTTCCACTGAAATTCACTCAGCAGTTAATTTTCTTATATGCTTAGTGATCTTTGATTCTGATCTCTATTTGGCTTATCTTTACCCATAGAAAAGTTGAGGATGCTTACCTTTGGAGAAGAATTATGTTTGTTTCTATTAGAAGCAGGAAGTTACTACCGACCTTGGGCAATTTTATCCCCCTTGGAAAGTTCTTGGATTCATCCTAGAGTCTTTGATTTATTTCTCCCATTTTGCTCTTGGCCAAAGACAATTTCCCAGCTGTAGCCGAATACAGGCATATATATTTAAGGCAAAGTTACTTTTGAGTTTGTTTAATGATGCCTTTTTCAACACATATGTTTGTGTTTTTGTTTCCAGGTGGCAGGTTTTTCTTTATTTCCTACAAGTCTGGAAGTCCAATTAAAATATGTTTCATGCAAATCTCTTTTTTTTCCCCCCCTCAGAGAGCCCTTCACAGTGTCTGGTCTGCCAGACTGACAGAAGCCAAAACCTTGGGTACATAATTTGGGACAGAGCCTGGCAGTGTAAGGTTGGCTGTTCTCAAGCTACAGCAATACCTTAGCTTCCTTTGTATAAAACCTGCCATGCTTGCTGCCAGCTCTGCATTGCTCCTTTCTACCACTTCCTTCACCATACTCCCTTCAGTATAGAATGTTTAAAGAATCTTACAAATGCTCCAAGATGAAGAAGTATGAAAGGTTGCCAGCCAGTGGCTTTCTAACTCTTCACCAGAAACTATAGTTCTTTCTCTGCTGTTTTTTTTTTTACAAACAAAAAGAAAATGAGCATAGTCATCATAACCTGTGCCTTGATCTAATTAAATTATATCACAAGGTAAGAACAGAGGGGAAGCTGACTATAGAGCTAATGCGAAACAATTAAGAATTTAGCTAGCAAATTCTAAAATAGTTTACAATTCTGTTTTCACTTTGCTATTCTGGCTAGTAGCCAGACAGAAAAGTGAAAGCCATTTTGCTTTTCAAATGCAAGAATAGCTAATCCCAATTTTAAATCACATATTGAACAACATCATTAGACTACTATCATTTTCCTACTTTGCTCTAGTTCTAAAAATACAATATACTGTCTGTTATGTCTAACCCATAACAAATAAAGCCTTAGAATTTATAGCCAGAAAAATTCAATCTCTCATGGTCCTTTTTATGTTTCTTTCCACTGTGAACCAAATTGTGCATTTAAATTCTGGCTACATTTAAGATCCTATAGCCATGTTAGCTACAATCCAACATTTTCTTTCCTTCTGGTCCCAGTCGAAAGCACACTTTCCAAGCACTTATTCACTCCTATAGCAATGACTTCCCCTGTAGAATTTCCAGTTATATTTTGTTAATAGCCTTAACAAAGCAAAGAATACAGTGAATAATATAATCAGATCAGAATTTTTAAAAACTGCATATTTCATACTTTCCCCAAAAATGTTATCCCAACACTTTCCCAGCTTTGAGTTAAGTTATGAAGTGCTGATAATTCTACCTTTCAATATATTTATTTTCCTTAAAAAGATGAGACAATAAGTTCATGCTTTAAAAAAATTACTCTGCTCTAAGCAGGGGTAATTCCAATCAATCTCCAACATAAAGGAAATGAGCAAACTGGACAAACTGTATACTTCAGGAAAGGGAAATCTGCCAACATAGTAAAGAATTATTTAAAATCAAGAATCTCCATTTATCAAAAGACACTACTAAATAAAAACTTAAAAGATACTATGAAGATTAAAGAAGTAAGTCACATACCAAGTGATAGTATGTGCAATACGTGTACCTGACAAAAGGTTCACATACTGAATCTGAAAGATGCCTAAAGATCATTAAGAAAAAGACATCCCAATAGAAAAATGGGCAAGAGATTTGCATAGGCACTTTGAAGAAGAGAAAATCCAAAGAAGTTAATAAATATATGATAAAGGGCTCAATTGCATTAGTAATCAGGAAAATGCAAATAAAACCAAAATGAATAACCTCCACACACCCATCTGAACTGTTAAAAAGGAAACAACTGGCCATTACAAGTGTTGGTGAGGAGATGGAGCAAAGGGGACTCTCATAATCTGATGATTGGAGTGTTAATTGGTAACCTCTTGAAAAACTTATTGTCATTAATTACTGAAGTTCAATTTACATAGAATCTGTTGACTCAGTAATTCCACTCCTATGCAGATATTCAGTGGAAATGAGCACCCGTGCACCAAGAGACGTGCATAGGAATGTTATAGTAGCATTGTTGCTAATAACAACCCTAAACCAGTAACAACCCAAAAGTCCATCAAAAGTAGAATAGATCAACAAATTCTGGTACAGCCATTCAATTCTTATGAATTATGAATGAATACGCCACTGCAAACAACACTGTGGATAAAGCTTCAAATATAACATGGAATGAAAGACTGCAGCCTAAAAGAACGCATACCATATGATTCCCTTCTTATAAATTTCAAAAATCGGACACTACACTATGGTGCTAAATGATGCATATGTATGTGATGTAACTATAGAGATAGGCATGAATGTGATTACCATAAAAATTAAGGAAGTGGGAAAAATTACAGTAGTGGAAATTTGGAGAAAGAGGAAGTAAGAGATACTAGGGTATATAAGGAGTACTTCTGGGTCTTGGCAATTTTCTATTTATTCCTAAATCATGATTACAGGATGTCCTCTTTGTAATAGTTCTTAGAACTTAAAATTTTTGTTCTGTATCTCTTTTTTATATATAGATATATAAACACACATATATATGTGTATATATACATAAACACACATATATATGTTAATAAAAAAAAGTCAAAAACTAAACCAACCTAAAGTAAATAAGATACATTTTAGCTTGAGAGTCAAATTTTTGTAAGGATCACCTTTGTTATTTTTCTTTTCAAACTGTAAATGGTAGAAAATGATGTATCAAGTGTGGAGTGTTTAATCTTGAGGGAAAAGGGCTGATACCATGCGGATATAACAGAAGTTCACACGCTTATTTTGTTTTGTTTTGCTTTTCTCTTTAGCAGTTCTTAAAGAGATTGAGAAGAAATATGTTGTGATCAGCAATGTTTTCTTTTCTTTTCTTTTCTTTTTTTAAGATTTTATTTATTTTGACAGAGAGAGACACAGCGAGAGAGGGAACACAAACAGGGGGAGTGGGAGAAGCAGGCTTCCTGCTGAGCAGGGAGCCCGATGTGGGGCTGGAACCCAGGACCCTGGGATCATGACCTGAGCCAAAAGCAGACGCTTAACGATGAGCCACCCAGGTGCCCCCGGAAATGTTTTCTTGAAGGAGGATATTTTTTCTCTTCCTTCTCTTTTCATACTTAGAGAATACATAGTGAAGAAAAAACCAAACTACCGCAAAAGATACATTGCTATACAAAAGCAACTGAAATTCTGTATAAGAATATGTTGACCTCTCCCTTTTCCTTTGTTGATTCTTCGTTCATTTTAGCAAACTGCTTTTGAGTTTGTACCTTCCGTCTCTCATTTTCCCTTTTCTCTTAACAGTTTCTCCAAATTACGAGTACCCCCCAAACAACCTTAATTAAATGCCTTTAATTTTAAGTTGAAATGTATGTTTTCTCATTTTCTACTGCTTTAAAATTTCCTAACAGTGATGACCTCACTGCTATTCTGAAGTTCAAAACCACATGCATAGCTACTAATCCATCATGGATTTTTGCCAACTGTCACTTCTATCCTCAGTGCTCAAGAGCACTGGTGAGATTGTGATCATTAGAACCCCCTGAGGATGAGAATCTTACACCTTCATGCTGTCCTCTGCTCAGACTGCTTTTGCTCAAACACAAGGCTGTGTTTTCAATTACTCTAAAATGGAGTCAGCTTATTGTATTGATATGGCAGCTCTAGGCAGGCTCCCTTTCCTGGAGTATAGACATCTTGATGACTTTATGAATAAAACTTCTGTTTGGGTCAAAAGTAATTCCGTGGAAGAAAGTCTGTGGGATCCGACACCTATTAAATAATGTGTTAAATTAACACCCCAACCTTTCACAACACCCAATTAATCACTAAATCCTGCTCATTGTTTTTCCTGAAAAAATTCAAGCCACCATCATTTCTTGCTCAAATTACCGCAAACGTTTTCTTGCTGGTCTCCCTGACTCTAATCTTGATCCCTCTTTAGATATGCTAAAAGGCAAGGATATCCTCTTACCATCCTGTTTAAAGTTTCTTCCTTTCAGAGTTTCCAGTGTTCTCAGAATAAACTTCAGTTTCATTAATAAGACCCTTCCTACTGAGGCCTCTGATGACATAAAGATGCTCCATGCTCCACCATCTTGAATTAGTTGCCCACATTGTGTCATGTTCTCGCCTCTCTCTGTGCCTCTGTACTATTCCTCCACCCAGAATCCCACTTCTATACCTTCCTTCTTCTTTGAGAACTTCACATGGTTAATGGCTATTTTCTACTTGGCCTTTCAGTCTCGGGTTAGATATCACTTTTTCTGAGTCTCCTTCTTTAAATACCCAAGTCTGGATTATGTGCCACCCACCATGTGTCTTCATCAGACTCTATACTTAGCCCCATAGCTTTCTTATCACTTTAATTAATTGCTCATCTCATTTTCTGCCTAAACCACAAGTCAATAAGCCTCAGAGGGCAGGGGCTGTGTCTGCAATGTGGCTAATACTGATGGCTAGCTCTGTGCCGGCACAGACTGGGTACACTTCTGAAAAACAATAATAATAATCGAATGCTGTACTATTGTTCACTATTAAGTCATAGTCACCGAAACTCTGAGTGGAAGAATGGTGAGAACAGGATATATATGTAACTATTTCATGATGGACTGAAGCAATGAAACCATATTCCATTAACAGATGGGAAAATATTATAATGATTTGCTAAAGATGTGCTTCAAGTATCTTGCTGAAATTTGAGAATATCATACCAATAAGATTAGCTCCAAAATTGGAACCCATACTTTCCAAATCCCAAACCAGAATAGATGGTCTGACCAATGATTACGATTTATAAATCTATCCTCATAAAAAATTAAAATGTTTAAAAATAAATCATATTTAATTTAATACTGAATGAATTGCTTTCCTTAAAAATAATTAAATTTCTTGGGAGTAGAACTGTGTTGAAAATCCAAACTGTATGATTGCTGCATTTTTAATGTATAAACTTAATGTACAAATTTAGTGTGTTTTTGATGAGAAAAAGCAAACTGACTTAAGCCATGAGGAAATTTACATAACGAACATCATAGGTAGAGCAAGAGATAGAATTGACTAATCCAGATTCTGTTGCCATTTCTCTGCTGTGCCTTTTGCACCCTCCCCAACTGTTCTGCATCCTCCAATTGGGAACAAAATGGCCAGATAGCAGCTCTAGGCCTCCAATTTTTACACCACAACATAAGAGACTTCTTTCCCAGGAGAGCTCAGCAATCTTTTTTCATATCTTAGGTGCCCAAACTTGGTAACATGTCACATGTGAAATAATTACTGTGGCCTTGTTGGTTTAGCCCCAGGTTCCTAAACCTATTCCTGTGGCAAGGATAAGGGGATTATCTAGACCAGACATCAGCTTTCTTCTAACTTGCTAGACTCCCCAGAAGAAAGGTGAACACATAGTTGAAAATCAAGACATTCTAAGGAAGTAGAAATAGGACGATGGATGCTGAGAAACCAACAAATAATTTCCACTATGGTAAAGAATAGCATGATTCTGTTTCAATTTTTTTATAATTGTTTTCCAATTATGCCAAATACAGAAGATATTTAAAGAGCACACATTTATATTGTATAGATTTTTAGTGGAATTCAAATTGAGCTTACACCTAGTTCCAAAACATAAAGGACCACATTTTAGCACGTGGTGTATATTAATCTGAATAACACATTCAAAGGCTCACCATCAGAGGCAAATATTCAAAGGCAAAGTGTTATTCAAAGTCAATAACTATAGCCATTTAAAAATATTTTCTGACTGTAAAAATGGTTTGCTTGGAAGTATTATTAATAAAATATGTGTACTTAGAAAATAAGCATGCAATTCCCAAATTGTGGAATTTACAAAGAATTGAAATAGACATCTATATTGTTAAGTGGATTCAGCCTTTCATTTCTTAAGTAAAGAATACATATAATATGCAAAAATATGTTTATATATCTTGCTTAGAAAATGCCCTTAAATTGTATATTTCACTTTTCTGGTTTCCTCAAGGAAATCATAACCCGAATTTGACCATATGAGTAATATAAAGACAAAGTAAACAATACATACAACTCCTTTCTAAGTTGAAACTGCCTTAAAGCAAAAAACAAAAGATTTGTTTCATTGTGTGCCTGAGTTGGCCATGCTAGAAGATCCAGCTTGCACCCATGCCCCCAAGACCATAACTTTATGCCTTTTCCCATGCAGGATATTTCATAATATTATGGGTAACATACTAAATAGAAACACAGAAGTAATTTTAAACCCATCTTTATTTTTGTCATCCATTATTTATATTTAAAGTATCCTCATTTTGTTTAAAGTGTGCTTTAAATTTTTATCAACAAAAATTAAAGAAAGTTTAATACAGTTTGTGCAATGAGATTTGGTTAAAAAATTCAAGCTCTCTCTCTAAATAAGGTTAAGGTTAGATTTTCCTATCTAGATTGAACCAGAGTAAACACTAACTATATTTTTCTCACGTTCAGTCTAGGATACTATGTAGAGATCATTATTAAGTGGATAAAAATGAATATAGCACACAATGGGCCCTTAAGAATTGTTCATAGAGTAAATTGCATTTAAAAGGAAATGTTATATGTCAGTATACATCTATATATACATTTCTTTTAGATCCTGAACATGGGAAAATTTCTGTGCGTGTATACCTATAGGAAATAGAAAGAGACCATTGTTACAAGAACTTCAGTAAAAGCAAAACTTACTGTCGTTTTCCTATTTTTACATGTATATAGTTGACCAAAACCATCCATTGTAAGAAGGAGACATGACTCACAAATCATTTAAAAGCTGTGGAACCTCACACCTTCTTTTAGTGGCTCTCCGCTGCATTTTTTGCTGAGGTCACTGTGGTTACCAGAGCCTTGCTTTTCTAGGATTGAAAATATTTTGTTACTGAAAAACACATCATATTATTTACATAAATATAAATAAATTATATTTATCATGTAATTTAGATAAAGAGAGCTTAGGTCAAAATCAAAATAAAAGACAGGATATTTGCCCTTAAAGCAACGTCTCTTTGAAAAGCCCCAAATTATTTATAGAACAGCCCTCGAGACACTCTCTGGGCCTTGACTTCATCACTCCCTTCTTGTGAGTCTTCGGCATTGTTTTTCCAATTTCCAACTTTCTAATTTATGCCTCCTGCATAAGAAAGTAGAGTCTATAAAACTCTTCAAATTGTTAAGAAATGAGGGATAAATGCAATAAACACAAAATAATAAGATAGTCTGTTACAATAAAAGGCCACATTTTTAAAAATCCGTTGTTGCTAAGCTATCCCAGACTACAGAAAAAGATGCAAACCTCCCCAATTCATTGGATAAAGACAGCATACATTTATTGCCAAATCTGTCCCTAAACAGATCTCCAAATAGTATTTGCCACTTATTGATATGGAAAAGATATTATACCTGAACCTCAAACTTTTCCCTGCCTGGATGTGATTCTTCCTTCCCTCACCTCACCTGAATCTTCCTCCTATATGCTTAGACCACATCAGACCTCTAGGGGCACTTCTGGCCTTGAGTATTTAGTCAGAAAGAAGCCATTTTTTAGGGACTCGACATCATGGCACTAGTTTAGTCTGGCGCATTTGTCCTGGTTGTAAGATTTGAATTTGGCTATTTCTTATGCCTCTTTTGAAAAGGAGGTCTGACTCTGAGCCCCTTTTCATCACTAAAGTCCCATAACTGCTGACACTAATTCTGAGGCTGACTGCCTGTGACTCACCTTTCAGGTCGGACACCTGGATGCTGACTTGTCCCAACGGGTTGATGTCAGAACTACTATTGTCTCCACTCTGCTGGACTGGACAGTCTCTTGGAATATAGGATTGATTCTGTCTCTTCATCATCTGACCGATCCCCACAGCAGTTTTGGTTCTGGGCGTTAGTCCTTCCGAGCCTGACTCCTTTTGTCTACTTTTAACCAAGCGGTGCCCGACAATGACAGACCCCCTCCCCGCTTAAGTGCCAATCTTTGTATGTGTTCCCAATAACATGCTAAAAAAAGAACACTAACGTGACCCTACTCTCTCTAGGTCAATTTTCCCATGGAGACACACATATGTGTATACACACACGTAAACACAGATGAACACATATATAGACACACACAAAAAACCACTAGATGGCAATTAATCTATAACTGGAATTACATGGTTTTGACAATAGGCAGATTTTTGCACCCAGTAGCACTTGGTAAATGTTCATTGAGATTGAGAAACTAGATGCCCAATTTCAGTCATGGCACCGCTTACTGCTTCCCACTTGCACTTTCTAATGATTCAAGTGCTTTTCACTATAAAGTCTTTCTATTCCTATTACGTGTTTTCTCCTCTGTTCTCAAAAGTGATAAAGTTCTGGATAAAGTTCTGTTCCAAATCTTGACACTCTTCTTGGCTTACTTGTTAAAACCAAAATGCCTTAACAGTCATGCAGTTAATAGAAAATTGTTAAAACAACCATATTTTATCCAGTGTGCGTATTCCCAGATACAGTTGAATACATATCGACTAATATCTGCAGCGTCTGTCTTCAGAATACAGACACGTTGCTTTTTAATATAAATATCACCACAGACACATCTCTTGCTACATTATTCAGAAGACCACAAAAAATGTTTTCGGGCAATTAAAAGATAGGAGACGATTAATATTAGTATATACAAAGCAATGTTTCTATTTGAAATATTGCAGTATCATTTGGAGGGGAGGCATGCAAAATTCTATATGTTACTTGATTAATATGGGTTTTTTTTAAAGATTTTATTTATTTATTTAACAGAGAGAAAGAGATCACAAGTAGGCAGAGAGGCAGGCAGAGGGAGAGGGGGAAGCAGGGTCCCCGCTGAGCAGAGAGCCTAATGCAGGGCTCAATCCCAGGACCCTAAGATCATGACCTGAGCCGAAGGCAGAGGCTTAACCCACTGAGCCACCCAGGCACCCCTAATATGGTTTTTCAAACTGCAGTTTTGTCTGGCTTTCAGCATCGTTTAGCAGTAAATTCAAGACATGTTACATTCCAATTTAACTCATGACCTCTCTGGATTAAATGTGACCCACCATTACCCAATCACCTACGTATATACTTTCACCCATCAATACCTGCTCATTGACACCAACCCATCATATCTTACCAACACTTGCCTCCTGAGCAGCTCCCATATCCCCATTTCACACAGCCTTCTTCCTATTTTGTCCTTTTTCAACTATTTCCTTTTTACCCAGCCTTCAATTCTCTTTCTCCTAGGTCTTCATGCCACCCTCCTCCTACTGAAAACCCCATTTCTCATGGTTGGGAGAGGAAAGACAAAGGCAATTTGGCTTTGAAGCATTTAAGTAGATTCTTTGCTTAAAGACTTAACTTAACCAAATGAACATCTATTGCCTTTACTCAAAGCAAAAAAAAAAAAAAAAAAAAAAAATTCCAGATTTATATGAGTTAAAGTTACATGTGTACCAAGAGATGTTTGATTTTGTCTCTATCTTAACTTGGTTGCTAGGCAATTATGAAGAATAGAGAATAATAATATCAAACCAAAATGGTCATTATGAGGATTAAATGAGATTTTGTTTGTTAATGTATTTATGCTCTGATCAAGTTAACGTATTTAGTTTGATTTAACCAGGTTTTTGCCTAGCAATCGGACTCTTGTCTCAGAACAGAATGGTACAAGTTTAAAATCATTTACATAATTCTGGCCCAACATTTGTAAATACTTACATTTAATCAGAATGTAGTTTCCCTACAAAACAGTCATCCATTGGGCTAGTAACTGGCTTCATGCCACATTCAAAAAAATTAATCATAATTATAAACATAAATAAACACTATTGTTTTAATGTAATATGTGTCAGTAAAATAAATCAATTAATGGATCAAATTAACAATTTCCAAAAATATATAAGTTAAGTAGCTCCTGGGGTAGTATCCTTCTTAGTCATGGGTTTCTTACTGTAAGATGAACTTTGTGGCAGTTAATTACCCTCTTTTATTTGAATTGGCTATCATTTTCTGAATAGAAAAACCAAGAGTAATGATAGCAAAACTAGAACTAATAAAACAGCTTTCAGTAAGGTAATCATCTAAATTATTGATATTAAGTAAATAGCTCTTGTAAATATTTCTTACCAACAGTCAGTTCAAAAAAAAAAAAGTGTTTACAAAAAGATCCTGTTCAAAGTGCCAGCCACAAAAATTTAAAAACAAAGCAACAACCCAACAAAAACTTCCAGGCAAAATTTAACAGCAAAAATGAAGGAGAAGGAGAAGATGGGTGAGCAGGAAAAAGAGGAAGATGAGAAGAAAGCATGGAAAATATTTTTTTTAAGAATTAATCCTTAAATTACACATAAAAAAGGAAGAAATGTTATAAAAGAAGGGATAATAAAGAGGAAATCTTCTTATCAGCTATCAAAACACACTATAAGGCCACATAAATTAAAACTGGTGATACAGAAATAGACAAATAATAGAATAAAGTGATAATGGTAGTTAATTCTATGCTTATATGAGAGGTTAGTATGGTAAAAAGGTAACATTTTAAATTCCAGAAAAAAATGGACTGTTCAATAAATGATGTTATTAAAACCACTCTCCATTTAGGAGAAAAAGAAATTATGAAGAATATTTCCCAGATGGATTAAATATCTAAACCTAAATGTTAAAAGTAATAAATAATGGAATATAACACAGTAAAATTACTTCTGTGATCTCCCTAATCAAGACACAAAATACCAAAATCAGTGTGCAAAGAAATGATTTTTAAAATTCTTTAAACTATTCTTTTAAGCAACAGACTAACATGGTAGATGTTTCCTTAAGATGTACACTATGTTGTTAGTTTTATCACCAAAAAATAGACATAATATATACATGGTATATTCATAACATAGGATATCACGTTGTCATTAAAAGAGTGAAGTAGATATTCAAATATTTATAGAATAATATCCATATTATATTGTTGAATTACAAAATATGTCTTAATATTATCCCATTTCTATGAGAAAAGCAAATACATGCACATGTATATATGCCCAGAAAATTTTAGAAAAATAGATATTAATCAAATTAATTTGGTTACCACTAGTAATTAAAACTGGAAGAATGGCAAAGAGTTTTCATTTTACACTTTCTATGCTGTTCAATTGCTTTAATGTGTTTTCTCAATACAAATGTGTGCTGTTTGTGTAATTTTCTTTAAATAGACTTCATATTTTAGAGTAGTTTTAGATTTCCAGATTTAGAGTAATCTTAGTTCCAGTAGTTTTCAATTTTCCAGTAGTTTTAGATTGTGGATATGGTACGCAGTTCCAACAATACCACCCCCAGTTTCCCTTTGCATATATTAGTGTGGCATGTTTACTACAATTAATGAACCAGTATTGATATATTATTATTAAATAAATACATAGTTTATTCAGATTTCTTTAGTTTTATCTAATGTCCTTTTTCTGTTCCATGGTCCCATCCAGGATGTCATATGAAATTTAATTGCCATGTCTCCTTATTTCTGACTATTTCTCAGACTCTCCTTTTTTTTTTTTTAATGACTTTGACAGTTTTGAAGAGTGCTGGTCCTGTAGTTGTAGGATACCCCTCTATTGGAAATCGTTTGATTTTTTTCTCATGATAAGACTGGGGTTTGGAAGAGTACGATCACAAAGGTTACGTGTTATTATCAACACATCATGTCAATGGTAAATCCTATCAACTTCATTTATGACAATTGATGTTGACCTTGATCACCTGGCTGAAGTAGCCAGGTTTCTCCACTATAAAGTTCTCCACTGTAAAGTTCTCTCCATCCCCTCGTTCACACTGTACTCTTCGGAAGGAAGTCACTATGCAGAGACCACACTTAAAAAGTATAGATTTATCTTCTCCTCACTTGAGGTCAGGGCACCTACATAAATTATTTGGAATTCTTCGAACAGGAGATTTGTGTCTCCTCCCACATTTATTAATTTATTCAATTATTTATTTATATAATTATGGAGTCGCGTGTGTTTATTGTATATTATGTGTTATAACTAATACTACTTTATTTATTTTATTACTCTAATTGTCCCAGTTTGGGATATTGGGAGCTCTTTCAGTTGGCTACTATACTTCTTGGACATACCTCCATCAGTTGTATCTTATTTTGGGGTTTTTTTTTAGTAGCTCCTTACTGTTTGGCACCACAAGATGCTCCGAGCTGATCTCGTATATTTCCTTCCCTAGCCCCAGAGTCAGTCATTTCACCAAGGAGTCCCAGTTCCTTCTGTTGGAAGAATGGCATTAGAAACCAACATCTGGGCACTAGGTCTGCTCTTCACTACTGGGATTTTGCTTCTAGGTCCCCTCAGCTGACAGAGCAAATAAATATGAATATATATATACTAACCCATGCATATACAAATATCTATAAATATTTGTATATGTAACCATTCATATCCATATGAAGCTAAATATGAGTTTATACTGATTGTCTCCAATTCTAAGCTATTACCACATGAATCACTCTAGCCTTTTCCTCTAGTTTGTCTGTAGATTCCAGTACAACAGTGACAAGTTTGACTCCCACCATGTGCCATCTATTTACTTAACTTTTCAATTCCAGTATACGTATGTCAGTAGCAGAATTATTTGCCTGTACCCTTGTGAGAAACAACTTTATCAACTAGAGGGTAGCACTTTTGTGCTGTTCTTTTTATCTTTAGTCTTACAGACTCTGCTCATTTCCAAAGTTATTTAGGTCAGCATCTTTTACCCCCATCCTCTTCAGTGAGGTTGTTTCATATATTTGTAATTCATGTATATTCTCTTATTACAACCTGTATTCCTTCCTGAGATTCCCCAACTTCCTTAATAATTTGTTTAAATTTGCATACATTAAGGTTCACTCTTTGTGCTGTAAAACTCTATGGGTTTTGTCAGATATATAATGTCATGCGTCTACCATGACAGTATCATACAGAATAGTTTTACTGCCCTAAAAATTCCCTTTGCTTCACCTATTCATCCCTTCCCCCTAAAGCCCTGACCACCACTGATCATTCCACCGTCTACAGTTTACCTTTCCAGAATGTCATATAGTGGAATCATGCAATATACAGCCTTTTCTGGCTAGTTTATTTCATTAGGAAAAAAAAAATCTAAATCAAGTAATTAGAATATAATTGATTTGAAGTGTAGAGAAAAAAAGAATATAAATATTCACTATGGACTAAGATTTATAAACACCAGCTTCAAAATACATAGGCTTTGTGGCACTCGGAGGCATTGGGAAAATGCTCAGCAAATATCCTTCATGAAAAAAATCCTTAATTCCAAACCCTGTAAATCAACACAGGAGCTGTCAGCAGGACTGCGTGAGCCCATCTAATTACTGCAGATGGCCTAAGGGGGAGAGGTAACCTCTAAGAGAAATAAGATTTATCCACAGTTAGAATTCAAACCATTTCAGGGATATGGTTAAGAGAGTAATTTTATTCTAAATTTGTTTTTGCAATAGCAGACCATTTAAGAGACCATATAATGTTTAAAAACCAAATACCCATAGGTATGATACAGTCAAAAATATCCTCCACATGGCTTAATAGTGTACTATTTAAAGTGCAAAAATTATACCACACAGAAGCATGAAAAAGAAATGTAATGATTGGGCGGTTAAGGGGTATGTATTCTACTTAAGGACAAACGATTGTTTCTTGAAAAACGGCATTTCGACAAACTGCGAGTAAGAGTATATTTAAGTCATTAAATACTGTTTGTTACTATTAAGTTAAAATCATTAGCTAACAAAATGTAACTTAAATCTGACACTCTATAGAGATAGACAAAAATAAATCCCCTCGAGTTATTCAGATAGAAGATGCAAATAGTATTTCAAGTTTAGACTTCTAGGTGCTTCTTACATTCCAATCTGAGTCAACTACTTGCTGTATTGTGGTGTTCTTGTTTCATGCCAAAGCCAGGAAGTCCTGAACCAGAAATCTTCCAAGAAAGCCTATTCTTATGCGATATTTAATCTGATTTTATGGCAACTAAAACAGAATAATTTTGGATTGGGCTTCTGAACTTTTTGGCTGCTTATCTAAACTGAATAGAACCAAACTACTGGGGCCTTTTGTACTTTTTAGAACACTTTCTTTAAAGGAAAAAAGAGCGCTATATTGTTTCTTTGAACACCAGCGTGGCAGGCGGGCAAAAAAAATGAATAAAACTTTAAAAATAAAATAACAAAAAACAGATCAAAGTTTGCCATGACTTCTAGAAAATTCAACTTTTCTTCATACCTGGCAATTATGAGAAACAAGTATATATTGGCTCCTGTCTGAACAGATATATGTTGCCCAAATCTTCAAGGTATGTTGGATAAATGACATCACTTTAAAAATGGCACCCTTGGGAATTATTTAAATTCAAAAGGTTTAGGGAGCTGAGAATGCAAGAATCTAGAAAGAGTTTTCAAATTAGCTAAGATTTTGCTTATGTGACAGCTTTAGAAATTAATAAACCAATGGAGTGGAGGGTGAGTTTTTTATATGGATTCACATTTTTCATATGAAATGGGGAATTTTTAAAAATTATAACTTGGCCAAAGTGTGAATACAAGGAAATGAGCACCTACACACTCTTGGAGAGAGAGTAAATTCTTATCAGAATATTTTAGTAACACCAGTAAAATTCTTTAAGTCACACATATCTTTAAATGGATAGTTCTACTTCTATCCATGGGTCTGAGGATTTAGTAGCAAGGATGGTCATTACATCCTTTACAATTGTGAATATCAGAAACACTGGAATGTCCAACAATATGCATTATTTTATTTTAATAAATAAAAATACCTAATGTATAAACTACTCTTCTAAATCTTTTAACTTTCTCATAGCCCCATAAGGTAGGTGCTTTTATAATCACCCCTGAAGAAACTCCCATGCAAAGATTAAGTGACTTCCCTGAGTTCACACCTCTAAAAAGTACCAGACCTGCAATTTGAACCTGTGCTACCTAGTTCCAGCATCCTTACTCTTAATCACCATGAACTATGGTTATGGCTAATAACGGAGTTCCTACTGTGTTCATTAAGATGAGCACTTTACATGTATTAACCTATCAAATGCTCACAATACCACGGAAAGGTGGACATTCTCATGGACACTCATTATCTCTATCCTGTGGGTAAATGAATTGAGTTCACTCTCAGCAACAGGAATGGTTCTTCCGAGCTTGTTTTCTGTCATCCTCCCTCACTCCTGTCCTTCCAGTTCCAGTTAAAGAATAATCCATTAAGCTTGCACCAGTCAGACTTTCCACTCTCATGCAAACCCATCCCTTCCTTGAGGTCTGGGGAGATGTAGGTAAAAGCCTCTGGATGTCTTTCCTTGATTCATTTCAGAATCATTGTCTTGAGCAGACATTTATTGTAGACTGCATTTAAGAAAGTGACTCTCTTCTGATTTCCTTGAAGATGGGAAAGGGAGGAGTTTAATTTTTATTTATATCAGTATGTTTCAGAACTGTAGTTCTGGTTAGGGAACACACTTTGAAACCACAGGTATAAAACACTTGTCTGATTTCTTGGATGTAATCTGAATATTGTCTGTTTGCTTCTCCAGATCTACTTCCTACCCTTCTCCACCTGACTCTATGTTCCAGGAGGCTGTCTCTGAGCAGAGTGGATAGAATTCAAGTATCTCCTTGTCTTTTGGCTCCTGATTGGCTTAAGTCAATGGAGGAACTAACAGAAGGGAAAGAAGAGAGTGACATAAGGAACTTACTCCTCAGGCTCCCTCTCTTCCTTGTCATTGTGGATTGAGTGCCTCCTTATATGAGGAACACAGATATGATGTTGCCATGAGGCCTTTTCCAGGCTCTCATAATTGTTCTCTCTCTTTGCCTCTTAGATCCAGGGTGGCAATAGCTTCCACTGCCAGTTTTTAGGCCTTAGTTTTAGGCCTTATTTCCTACATATTCCTTGTAGTTCTTCCCAAACCGGCCCACGACTTTATAAATACTGCCTTTATTAGTGTCTTCAAGTTAGTATTTTCAGTGTACCAGCTGTTTCCTGCCAGTACCTGGACTAAGACAGTAGGATAGGTGTTCAGCCTCATATTGTTTCCCCTGCATCCAACGTGTCTAGGGTGAAAGAGCCCTGATGAGTTTTTTGGCATCCTTGAACTTGAAAGATTCCTGTGTCTTTTGTAAGAATGTGGATAGCTCAGAGACAACAAGAGGTTTAAAGAAGTCCTGAGCCAAGATCAGGAAGACTCAGCAATACTCCAACAAAGCCCATCATCTGGTGGGTCTGGGAATCACTTGGCCTATATCGGTATCGAGGAATCACAATAATTAAGGATAAGAGACAAATATATATTCATCGGTAGATGGTAACAGACGAAAACCAGATCACCTTCTCCCAACAAGTGAGACTTTATAGATGTGATGACTGTGGCATTTGGATGGATAGTTGGTTTAAAATGTTTAAATAATGGCAATTTCACAAAGAGAAAAAGAGAAAGAAAAACCTTGAGTTGACAATGACCAGGAAAACGGGAGGACACAATGAGTTTCAATTACTGCAGTAATTGTAGCCTCCAAGTTAGACCCCCGTGATTCTCACTATGAGTGTTTGTGTCCTTGTATGGTACTTCTCCACACAAGAGAGCTGGCCTGCATAACCAGAAGCATATTGTGGAAATGGCAAAGTATGTCTTCCAAGGCTAGGTCATAAAAGACATTACAACTTCTACTTTACTCTCTTGGACCACTCATTCTGGGAAAGTCAGGTGCCATGTTGTGAGAATACTCAAGTCCTGCAGAGAAGTGTATGTGAAAACAGCTAGAATCACTTTGCCAGCCATGCAAGTCAACCATCTTGGAATCAAATCCTTTAATCTCCATCTATCATTCAGATAACTTATAGCCCCGGCTATCTGTAATCTTGACTCATAGGAGACCCAGGTAAGGACCACCCAGCAAAGCTGCTGCCAATTTCTTAGCACACAGAAATTCTGAATAATAAATGTTTATTGTTTTAAAATGCCAAGTTTGGGGTAATTTATTTCATATCAGGTAATGACTACGGATTTCAGTAACTGGGCATGGGGTGCTGACATAAGAAAAACCTAAAAGGGAGGAAAAGTTTTACAACTGGGCAGTGGGCAGAGCTGGAAAAACTCTAAGAAGAGTATTAGGGAAAATCCAAAGGGCTTTGAAGATATTGTTAGCAGAATCCTAATGGCCTTAGAGAACTGCCAGTGAAGGCTTAAAGAAAAGTAGGGAGAATGTTATTGGAAACTGAAGGAAAGGAGATACTTACATACTGGCAGAAAGTTTAGCAACACTGCCACCTGTGGTAATGTGGAAATAGAAAATATACCCATTAATTAGGTACATCACTTGGATCCTCAGATGTAAGCATGTCATTTCAAGTGCAGATGACAACTGGCCATTCTGGGCCACTAACAGAATGCAAATTCCTCTAGTCAACTAACCTCTCAAGTAACTAAAGAGCTATCCAGGCAGTGTGCTGAAGGTGCTGCCTTATTTCTTTCTGATGCTTATATTACAGTGGGAGAAGACAGAAATAAGCTAAAAGAAGGACTGTTAACAAAAAGGAGGTAGGAGTTGTTCAAGTTGAATATCCCCAACCTCTACAAATGGCTAACACTAAGAAGTGGCTTCTGGGCAGAGATCAAATCCAGGATACTATCAGAAAAACATGGTTTAAAGAGGAAGCTGAGGATGTGACCATAAAATCTCTTGAGACTTCATAGAGACCTAAGGCATGACCTCAGATCACTGGTCAATCAATACAATAGGGCTTTTATCTAATGGAATAAACCTCAATCAGCTCAGTTTGGGGTAATTTATTACTCTGCAATAGATAACTAATACAATATGTTGTAGGAAATAGGGTTACTTTTTCTTGTTGTTACACACAACTAAGTTTGAGGCCTTAGAATTCACATCTACAACACTTTAATATTCCAAAGGAAAACACAAATTCAATTGGATCAAAACTGAATTTTCATTCTCTGCCTCATTGGATGGAATCACTGTCCACTCTTCTTAGTCACTGCTTAGTCCCTTTCCCCAACTCTGAACAGCACACGCACGCGCGCACACACACACGCACATTCTATTGATTACTAGATATCATAGATTCTACTAACTGAAGTAATTCTCCTAGATTTTTGCAACTCTGGCTGGCATCTTGGCTTCCAGTCCAATCCCCGACAATCCTATCACCATGTTATTCCAAGACTGATTTCCCTAAAACGAAAATCCAGTTATAGGCCTTTTCTCTACAGAGAGTTTTATTGATTTTGAAGAAAATTCAGCTCAGCACATGAATCTTGCCATGCTTTGATTCCTGACTAAATGTCTTCTTTACCTTCCATAACTTTCCCATACAGATCCTTTTCTCTGGCCATATCAGTTTATAAACACAATATTTTTTTTTTACTCTGTGCTTTCATACATATGGTGTACACAAGGTAGATTACTCTTCCTTTAATTCTTTGACTAGCTAATTTTGAAACAGCACAAATGCAATATCCCTAACTTATGGGTATAATATTAGCCAAATTACCTAAAATAGCTTAGCCTCTGATTACTTGTAGGTGAACAGTAGTAGTACTACCTATATTCTGGGCTTGAAGTGAGGACTAAATGAGATACTGCATGAAAAGCGTTTACCAGAGGTCCCAGCATTGTATCATTGTTTTTATGTGTTTTCACAGCTCCTCATGAGGACATTTCTTTTCAAAACACTATGACCTTGTTAAAGAGAAAAGATCTCATCATATGAAGAACATCCTTAGACACTACTTGGGAATTCAGATGTAAACAGGTCACTTCAAGGGCAACCAGTGCAGTCATTCTCTCAACTGGCTGTTCTGAGCCGTCAGACAAAATACGGATCCCTCTAGCCAATTAAATACTTTCCAGGGCCATCATTCGCATATAGGCTTACATTCCCAACTGTTTTTCCTTCTATTAATCTTCATCTTGATTCTTTTCAGTGTGCCTTTCGAAACACTTTCCCATTAAAATAAATTCTACCATGCATTCTTCAAAATACACTCACATGACAATCTTGTCTTACACTAAAATTTTGCTCTGGCCCTGATACTTTCAACATGATGGGTGTTCCTTTTCCTGTACTGTGACTATAAAAATGTAACAAAAGCATCATTTGCACTCTCCTCTTCCCCCTTCTGTGTGGCTACTTCTAGATCATTGCTTAACAACAAAATTGTTTCATAACTCCTGACATTTCTGTAAATTGCCTAGGGCTCTTTTGGATAGAGTGTGATTCGTGTCTCAATTTTTATATTTTCTCCTTATCTTTTGGCATTTATTTAAAAACCCATAGATTCTTTGTTTAAACATCTTATTATCTGAATTTCTTATTGACCTACTCTTGATGTTTATTGCAATCTGCCCATTTTCCCCTATGGTGGATTGTTTCTTTGAGTGAGTTTATAATGCGGATTACAATCTCATCTTCAGAAAACATTACGATCGTGTCTTTCTCCAGAGTTGTGTTATGTTTACATTATTATAAAATTATAAAATTGTCATAAATTAATATAGAAAGTGGATATTGCTACTTCAAAAAAATAGTTCCACAGCTTGGGGCTTCCAGACCCTACATGACGGATAAATTCAAATCTCAAAATCAGAGCAGAAGACTCATAGATGCAAATAATCAAGAAGACATCACATAGTGACTCCAGGACAAGACAGGCAAACTCCCTTGTCACCTCCCTGTATGGCAGGCAGTTTGTTTCTGATCTAGCATTTCATTAAAGTTGCAGTCCTGGCTTTAGGCAAAACACTCAGAACTTCTATCTCAAGTTACCTCGAATCTTAATATTCTATTTCCAAGGACATAGAAGCAAAATCTTTGTCCACTAAGCTTGGCAAATACCCCAGGCAACTCCTACATAAACTCCCTCTTAACTGCTCTGGTTTTCATTTTCCTCTTGGGTTCTAGCTTCCAGAAATTGCTTTTACATATGCATATGTATTTGTATATATTTATACACACACATATGAACACATGCTTGAAAGCTCAGTTAGGCATTTAAACTGATATTTGTTGTATTGTATACTGCATTTCCAGGTGGTATAGAAGGTTTTTCAGGTTCTCTAATCCACTGTGTTACCAGAAATGGGAGTCTGTTGGTTTACTTTAACTATTTTCTTTTTTTTTGCTTTATGGTTTCTACTCACTTCTAATTTCATCTTATTCAGAACTTTGACTTTTCATGGCCCTACTAAGAAATACATTCTCTTTACCATTCTCTTTAACTCTTTTCATAGATTTCCCTATTTATACTCCCAAGAAAAAGGAGGGCTTATCCTTTCTAATGACCATTATTCCTTGTTTAGGGAGGCATACCAGACCAGCACTATAGGCCACTGGATTGGTTGTCCCTGTGTTAGCTGCCCATCACTTGGTCCAATCAGCAATGAGCACAACAGTGTAGCCATTTGTATACAGATGGATGCTATCTCGGCGGGCTCTGTCAGTGAGGCAGTCCTCTTATAGAGGGGCTATAATTTTGAAAGTAATTGTGAATGACCTATATATATAGTACATTGCCACTGTTGGAAAACCCAGAAACGTGACTTACACAACAAGGTAGAAGTCCCAAAGTCACATGATAAAGCAGTTTATTCTGTTTCTACCTCCTCCAATCACGCCCTCTGAGTTTTTCCTCTTCCCTTTCCCACACACACCCTTCATTCCCACTTCAGCTTAGACAAAAACTCCCTTCAGTAGCATTTCCACCAATTCCAGCAGGTTCCTACAAATGGTATGATTGTGTTTTCATCAAACTCCTGGAGCCCCAGACCTATAAAGCATCCCAGAGACCATCTCTACTCAGAGTTAACAAGGAACCCGTTGCCATTACCAATAGCTTCTAAGGCTAAATATCAGCATTTTCCAACCACAGTGTTCTAACATATGTCTGTTTCAAAAACTGTGAGATAATTACCCTTTGTTATCAACAATAAATGTAAAATATTTAGGGTTAATTTGCGGTTTATTCATAATGTCATTTGCATTCTGATTATTTGCATTCTGCATGAAATTGTAAAAATGAAATTATGAGTAATATATCAGTTAAATATCTTTCATTGACAGCTACAGGCATAGAATTGATTGAAAGGACATCAAGAGGGAAATTAGGATTCACAGTTTATCAGAGGATAAAGAATAAGGCTTTGGCATATGAAGGAAGTTCTCACAGCTAGGAAGCAGGAACTACCACAGTCATCTCATAGCCTAGGCAAGGACAGCAAGAACCTCGCCAACAGGAAGGAAAAAAAAAAAAAAACTAATTGTTTGGTCTGTTTGTTCTTCTACTCAAGATTAAAATTCCAAAACAGAGCATCCAATGTGTCTGGCTTTGTCTTTGACCGGAAGACATCAGGCCTACGATGATGGCAGTAAGGATGCTGTTTAAAAGAAGAAAAGGAAAGGAAATTGGTGCAAGTGGTCAAAAGATACAAAATTCCAGAAATATGATAAATAAGTCATGGAGATGTAATGCACAGCATGGTGACTACAATTAGCAATACTGTGTTGTATATAGAGAGTTGCTGAGAGAGTAGATCTTAAAAGTGCTCACCGTAAGAAATCATTACTGGAAAAAAAAAGAAATCATAACTGTGTGTGATGATGGATGTGAACTAAACTTAGTGTGGTGATCGTTTTGCAACACATGCACATATCAAATCACCATGTTGTATGCCTAAAATTAATTCAATGATATATGCCAATTGCATCTCAATTAAAAACATAAAATAAAATAAAAAGAAATGATGACTTAAAGGAAAATGAATGCTGAGCAGTGAAATAAAGTGAAACAAAGCAAAAACCTATGTCCACTGCAGCTTGCATCCTGGAATGACATGTAATCTGTAACCTCTATAGTTCCGTAAGTGGGCGCTAGGTGTATGGATCTCAGCTGAGAAATGCTACCCCCTGTACAGCAGTTTCAATCAGCAATGCCTGTCTGCTCTGTTTCCTTTCTTAATGAGAAGAACTAATGAAAATCACAAAACACTAGGAATCAAAGATTTGTTTCAAACCCCAGATGTTGAATTTCTTAGAAAATGCCAATGTTTAGAAAAAAATGTGTGGGATGCAGGGAACCCCTAATTCAAGTTCAAAAGCATAACCAATGACAATAATGTAGGCACTTTACAAATATTCTTAAATCAACAAATACAAACCTATCGTTTATTATAAAACTGAGAGGACAATATATTCTGTACCCCCACCTCAATAGCTTCCTTTTTTAAGCCTGATTCCAGGGAAGGTTTTGAGTCCCTTCCTTCAGTTTCTTCCTGCTCTGTACTCTGTGTGTGTGAGTCACGCTAAGACTGAAGAAGCAGGGTTGCCAGCGTGTGGCTGGCGTATGCGGTCATTCTTGAAGTGCCACTGGGCATGATGTACGGACGATTCCAGACTATTACTTGCCTTCACAACTTTTTGTAACAGGTGCAGCAAATGAACTTCTGCCCCTGTCTTCCTTAAATGCACACAAATAAAGCGTTACCATGTCCTGGATGTGAAGTCATTCCTACTTCCATGAATCATATTTTGTGTTCATGACTCTGCAACTGGGAATTAGTCATTTAGACCTAATTAGTTTCTTCAAAATAGGAAATGTGCGAACAATTTAATATCCAGATATAATTTCATATAGTCGTTAAACATCTCGAAAAGTGTCAATTAAGGTGTTCAACCAACAGCAACAAATATATGTATTTTTGCACCCTGCCATCAAAACCCTAAATGAACCCTGAGAATCATGTGTTGAAACTGGCCGTTCTCCTATATTTGTAGAGGGCAGTCACAATCAAGGGCAAACGTTCAGGAATGTTGAACCCAACCAAGGGCTTGACAAGTCCCCATTCAAGGAAAATGCAAACAAATAAATCTTGTTTCATACACCTTTTAAAAATTGTATTTTAAATTTGATAATTTGTTATTTGACCAAAATGCATTTATTCAAATACTAAAATCACAGCTATTGATGAAGCAAGCATGTTACCAGAAATAGAAACAATTCTTTGAATTTGCTGCTTGTTTTTTTCCACAACAAACACATGTATTGAAATGTATAGAAATGTGCAAAACCCTTAGCTTTATTTCTCTATGCATTTAGTATTCGTGGAGACAAAATAAAGAAAATTTAATACGGGGACTGTCACCGAGATATTTTTAAAATTATTTACAATCCCCACAGGAGTATAAGAATCTATTTTGCTAAGGATGAGCAAAGCACATTTGTATTTCCAAGTAAGTTGATAACACTCTTTGCATTTCTACTTTGGTTTAAGTATACATAACATCTCCAGAAGTGACTGGAGAATATTTTCTAGACACAAGTATTTGGTGCTAATTTAATAAACATTTGTTTAAGATCTGCTAATATGTTTTATAATTTTTAGTGTAGAAATCTTATCCATCTTTTATTAACTAAATTCTTAAACATTTAATTTTCTATCTTTTATTAACTAAATTCTTACACATTTAATGTTTGATGTTAATATCAATGGAATTGTTTTATTTTGTAATTTTTCCATTGTTGCCAGCAAATAATTGATTTTTGTATGTTTACTTTGTATCTAACAACTTTGTTAAATTTACTTACTGATTCTATTAGATAATTTGCAGATAATCTAACAGAATCTATTTTATTGGATTCTATTTACACAATCATGTGATCTACCTTTTGCTTCTTCTTAAAAATATTTTAACATTTTATTTCTATTTCTTATCTTACTGAATTACCTAGGATTATGGAAGGATTCTGAAGAGAAAAATGACCTGTTTGCATCATTATTTTTAAAAGACATCCTGGTAGAAGTGTGTAATATTTATTGAAATGAGATGTTAGGTCTAGAGAAATCTAACTAAGGAAACATTTGTGGGAATTCAGAGAAAGACACATATTCAAGATTTTTCCAAAATAAAATTGACAAGAGATGGTAATCACTTATAAGGACTGAGATCTCTAGCCAGGGTGGCTAGACATTTACATGAGATAAGGAACATTTGAAAAGGAAGAGAATTAACTAGAAGTAGATTGAGAAAGGGTAATGAAAATGAACACATGTTGAAAACATTTGATATCCAACTCAGATGACATTTACATCTTCCATGCCAGTAATTTTAACACCTGTATAGATTAGGTATCTCCCTCACTCAGAGGAAGAAGGTAGACAGCCCTGGGTAACCATGGTTTGAATCTTGAGCCACAGCTGAGGGATCTTAATGTGGGATCTAACAAAGTTGATTCACAGGGTGACCAGTTGCCAGGTGCAAAAAAAAAAAAAGAAAAAAAAAGTGGCTTAACAGGAATTAACTTCGAATAGTCTGTTTCAATAATTAGAGCTATGAAATACTAAGGAATTCAGGTTTTGGAAACAGAAACAAATCTAAAAGGAAGCCTAGAGAAAGTTTATAGAAAGAATAGACTCCATGAACAAACTGTAGTTATGGATTAACCTCAGTTTTAAGGTAACAGAAAGCTAAGAGAGGGAGAAATGATCTAGAGACAAAGAAAGATAGGTAACAAGGACTATTCGAATGAAAATTCAAGAAATATTTGAGCACTTACTGTGTTCCAGGTACTTTTCTGGGTTCTCAAACTACAGCAGTGAATAAAATATACAAAAATACTTGCCCTCCTAGAAGGATTACATTTTAGTGTGATGATCAGTATAATAAATATATTGAGCAAAATACATATCACATCAGAATGTGTAAGTGCTATGGAGAAAAATAAAGCAAGGAAGAGAAATAGTGTGCACTGAATAAAGGCGAATACAAGTTTAAAGTAGAATGGTTCAAGAAAAGCATCACAAAAATAATAATATGTGCAAGAACCGAAGTTGGGAGCACACTTGACATGTTCAAAAACACCAAAGAAGATAGTGAATCTGGAATGGATTAAGCCAAAGAGAGTGTAGAAGAAAAGTTGAATACAATGGAGGCCATGAAAACGTATACTGACAGGTGTGTGTGAGGATTCGCTATAACAGATTGATATTTTCAGATTTACAGGGTCATTGCTTGACTGACTTTAATATATCACCCATTTCCTTGATCTGCCTCATCCATTAAATTAACAAACCTATAATATTTAGCATCTGCCACAATCAAGATCAAGTTTACTCCTCTTTTTGTACACTATTTGGTTAAGCACTTGCTACTCATTTTGGAGATCCAGTCTCTTTAGCCAAATCAGTTTCTCAGCCCCCCTTTCTCCATTATCCCCCTTTTTTTTTAAGATTTTATTTATTGATTTGACAGAGAGAGAGAGATCACGAGTAGGCAGAGAGGCGGGCAGAGAGAGAGGGGGAAGCAGGCTCCCTGCTGAGCAGAGAGCCAGATGCAGGGCTCGATCCCAGGATCCTGAGATCATGACCTGAGCCAAAGGCAGAGGCTTTAACCCACTGAGCCACCCAGGCGCCCCTCCATTATCCCTTTTTAATCTCGACTGATCTTCTATCCCAACCAGACTCTGTTGCTGGGATGCTGGCATGCAGAAGTTCACTCCAGTTATGAGTGTAACATTACAGATTTTCTTGCTCTAGTTGTCATAAGTTTAGTAAAAATCCAATCAGAGCAGTAATATTTTCTTTTTAAAATAATATTCCCAGAGGCAAAACTCACTTCCACTGGAAAAAGTCACAAGCCATGGCTTTGGAGGTCCTTCATGGCCTGTGAGCTTGCTTTGGGAAGTCATTCGGCTCACCTCCCATCAGGATTGCACAGAACTATAATAATGTAGTGGATCCCGGTGAATTACTTAATAAGTAAGTTACTTAATTCCATTTCTTGCAGCTAATGTCTTTTCATGAGCTCTAGTCATGGGGCATCAAGTCTGTTCCTCCAATCAAGCTGCTCCTCTCAGTTGGACAATGAACTAGACAGAAAGCAGTTTTTCTTAGGAGTCTGATGTCCTGGCTTGGCTTGTTTCTTTACATTATTCTTCTTTTCTAGTTCCTTTGCACACATAGACAAAAATGAGAAACTGTTGCATTCATGAAATCTCAGAAGTCTCAGTCCAAGGGACTGATTTGGAATAAAATATGCTGATGTACAAGTTAAACCAACTTTTTTCCCTAAAATAAGTGACATCTCCCAAAGAAATGATAGCAATGTTAGCTTGAAAACAAAAGCTCCAATGTAAACTAAGTTTAGAAGACAATGAAAGGCTGGAATACTCAAGTTTGCTTGCTTTCAGTAAACAGAAGACTGTAATTTTAAAGAGTTGAAAATATATCACAGAAATATCATTTCAAAATTTGGAATGGCCCTTTCTACCCCAGAAATGCTAACAGATTCACTATTATCTAAGTGTGATAAAATTCAAAGCATATGAACAAGTGTCTCCCAATTTTTATAAAATTTTTAAAACTGAAAAGTAAATTATTAGTCCATATAAATTGTCCAGAATCAAAATATTGAAGAGAGTCAGCAAACTGGAACGATGTCAGTTTCACCAGTCTGTCTTATTAAAGCTCAATTCTGCTGCCCTCTTCAGTTATGAACATTTTAGGTGGGCAGTGTGGTAGAGGACCATGGACTATGGGGAGGAAAAGGAATTAGACTTATTCTGGGTGTCCTCAATTTTCAGAATTGACATCAAATATTGGATACTACAATGTAATTAATGGATTTTGCACAGATAAGAGCAAGATTTTGAAATGTTCAAAATTTTCCAAAGACAGAATAAACTTTCTGATCCAACAGTGAATTTTCCTTTTCTGGGTTTGTCAAACAAAGGCCAAGTGACCACTGTTCTTCATAGATGGTTGTAGAAAAGTATTTCCCAAGCTTTAGTCATTTAAAAACTTATATCATTAACTCACCGTATTTATGTACCATGTTTCGATTTTTTACATTAAAATGATAACATTTTGCCTAAGTAATTTTGTTGAAAGAAAAGGCAATAATATCTGTCATAGTGAAGGCTTACTGTCTTGGACTTTTATTTTTTTTGTAAAATACTTTAAGCATTTTAAATAAACATTTAAATAACGTAAAAACATTCATTCACGTACTGTCTCAAGTCACCTCATGTTCCACCAGTGGTATACATTTCAACTTTAGGAAATATGCTGCAAAGGACATTTCAGCAAAGAGAGCGACCTTTAATGTCCCTTTCCCTCTGTGATCTATGATTCTAAATAGATGACAGTTGCAGAAGCATGACTTTTTCTTTTCAGCTGCTAAGCACAGGGAAGTCCACATGGTCACATAGAACCTTCCATATCAATTGACTTTTATCATTTCAAAAGTGCTTTTATTATTGTATTTTACCCACTGAGCTCTGCATAGAAATAATAGAGGCGAGAAAATAAAAGCACATAAAGTTGCACTAAACACACATTACACAGTTAATTCATGGTAGACTATGTCTACAAGTCAACTCTAAGCCATATGCTCCTTCCACTAGATTAAGTTCATCTTTAGTGAAGAGACTTATTTAGACCATTTGCTGTTTTATACTCCTTTTAATAAAAATATGTTTTCAAATTAGTTGTTCTTTATTTCCTTTATTTTCCCTTATTTCTTAAAATGAGAAAACCATGGCTCAAACAACAAACAAAACTCTGGGTAAATGTTCTCTTGAATACCTTGTTTTTCCACACTTATGTTAAGACAATTCTGACTATAAAATGCTATTTCACTCAACATAATTATCATTGTAATAATATTTAAATGTTGAAAGAAGGTACTCGAATAAATCACATTTTTTGTAATGTAATTTTTCTTGATATTATTTTGAGTGACATTTTGATAACTCCAATAACTCAAGTAATTTGTACTCTTTGAAAACTACATATATGCCAGCACTAGGCACATGCTGTGGAGATTTATGTAGAAGCATAAAGTAGTGCATCAATAATAATCTTACAATTTAATTAACAGAGCAAATTTAACGTAAATGGAAGAATAACAAATAACTCATTTGCTGTAAAAACCATGTTCTAATAGATTTTTCTATGCCTTTGGATAAGACACTTATCCTCTCTGAGTTATTTCATTTGTGAAATTAGAGGGTTGACTTTGTTCTTTTAAATCTCTGAAATTCTAAAATTTATGTCTTAAAGAAGATTAAATAGAAGAAAAAGTCACTTAAGAAACTTAATATTCTTGGGGTGCCTGGATGGCTCAGTCAGTTACGCATCTGCATTCAGCTCAGGCCCTGATCTCAGGGTCTTGGGATTGAGCCCACAAAGGGCTCCCTGCTTAGTTGGGGGTCTTCTTCTCTCTCGCGTGCGTTGTCAAATAAATAAATTAAATCTTTTTAAAAAAGAAAATATTCTTTTCTTGCGAAGAATGCAAAAGAGATCAGTTTGATAGCCATTAAATAAATTTTGCAAAACAGTGCTGAAGTGATACCAATATTTAAGATTTAATTCAGACATATAAGTTAAAGTAGACATAAGCTAGTTAACAAATGTTTCCTGAACAATTGTTCATGCCAGGCACAGTTGCAATAGCTGCTGGTAATATATGTAAGAGTAGCCATCTAAATTGGAGCTTATATTCCAGAATCAGTGTGGGGTGAGCCAAAGAACAAACATTCAGGTATCATCATGATTTTGGATTGTACTGAAAGCATTTAAGCAATAATTATGTCTATTTCATATAAGTTCGGTCTTTCTTTCAATGTGCTGCAATCACAAGGCATCAGCTTGGCTTCTCCAATCAAACTGCTCCTCTCAACTGGACAGTGAAATAGACAGAAGGCAAGATCTGACTCAAGCTTCTGGGATGCTTTATCAGGTCTTGGGAGAACTATCTCCTAAAAATTACAGCCTATCAATGGCTTCGGATCTCTTCTTCAAGTTCCTTTACCTAGAGCAAATCCATCTGTATCCTAGCCAATCTCTTGCTCCTTCTTCTTCCCAGAGGTACCAGTGCCTTCTTCCAAGGAGCCGTCTTGTTAGAATCTAAACTAATCGTCTGCCACTCTTTCACACTATGGCCTCATAAGATGATCTCACACATCCTGTAGTCTGACAAACTTCAAGAATGGCAATCTCAACCCAGTCAGCTCTCCTTGGCTCCACATCCAAGAATCTAGTCTTTCCATTTCTGACCTTTCAGGTTTTTAGGCAGGATCCAAACACTAACTAAATGCAAGGGCTTATATTAAGTTCCCAGGGTGGTCTCATTAAGGCCCTTTTCTCCTGATCTGAAGTAAAAAGGACTCATAACAGACTAATTCCTCTCTTCAAATATGTACCCTTTTCTAACCCTTACTCTTTCCACCCTCTTTATGAGTGAAGGGTTAATAGGATTAATTTCACCATCTTCTTTGAAAATGTGGTGTTATTCAACCCTTCAAACTTTATTGTCAGTTTACAAGGAGAACAGAACTTTAAATAAACAAGGATGAAACCAGAAAAATCCAGAATGTGGAAAACTTCAAAACAACTAACCCAGTTTTTTCAACAAATAATTGTAAGAAGGGGAAATAAAAGGAGAGACTGAAGAGATATACCAATTAAATATGATTCATAAGTTTTGCTTGGACCTTAACTCAAACGTATTACCTATAAAAAATATGAAACAAAGAAATGTAAACGCTGGCTAGATTTTGGTGATATTAAGGAAATATAGTTAAATTTTTCAGAAAGATAGTGGTATTGTGGATATATTAAACACTAAGGAGTCTTTATCTGTTAAGGATACACATTAAGATATTTATTTATACCACATTAAGATATTATATATCACATTAAGTGACATGATGTCTGGAATTTGTTTCAAAATAATGTATTAGTAGAGGGAGTGAGGATAAAGATGAAACAAAGCGGTATGTGTTGGCCATGTGTTGAAGCCAAGCCATAGATACTAAGGATTCATTATACTAATCTATCTACTTCTGTAAATGTTTGGAATTTTCCGTGAAACTAAAAAGGGAAAGCACGGCTTCATGCTCTCACAGGTCTCTTTGAATTGTGGCACTGACTGTCTCGATGCCTCAACTAAAATATTCATTTAACATTTTTCATATAAGGTATTATAAATGTCTATATGGCTAGTTCATGGGTTGTCTAATATCCAACTTACTTTCTACCATACTGTATTTCCCTTCCCTCAAAGCTGAGCCTGGACAACTGGTCCGCCTTCTCCCCAACCCCTCTGAGATGGTGTTGGATGGTCGTATCATGAAGGAGCAACATGCTAGAGAAGGTAACTCCCTGGATTTTTTATTCTATGAATCACTAACTGTACACTTCGAAATTTCTTCTACCATGGTAATTCTGAAATTAAATAAGTTCCATCATGAAATTTTGTGTAGGAGACAGCTATACTTCTTATCAGTCTCAAGGGAGTGACTTTATTTTGAGATCAAATACCTTAAATTACATTCATTAATGCCCCCAATTTTTATGACTCTTTGACATAATATGATAATGTAGATGATTTATGAAATATCAGTTGCACTTGTGGAGTACGCTGGAACTAAATGCTACTTAGGGTTTTTTTCCTATGATGACATTATGCCATCCTAAATCCTTTCTCTGTAAAATCACTTCTCTTTTTAGTATCTGTTGTAAATCTCATGATTGATTACAGAAATTTGTCTGCAGGGCCCAAAACTCTGACACTTGTTTCTTGTATTGCATTCTTTATTAAGTTACCCAAAAATAACAGTGCCAAAAGCCATTATGAGGACAGGCATTTACAGGAATTTTGGGGTAAAGCTCATGAAAAGCAAATAAAAAGGAGCCACATAATATTCCCCGCTTAATGTTTCACTTTCTCTCTACTCAAATATTCTTTAATAACATGGGTAAAAGAGAGAGCAAATTAAACTTTCTCACCACTATTAAACATTATAAGTTACAGATATATTTGAACTAAGCATCATTAACATGTCATAAATTACATAAATTCTCTTTCCATCCTTAGGAATGGCAAGGAAATCTCAAACACACACACAGAGCCCCAAGATGACACTGACTTCCTATCCCTAAGTTGAAGTCCCCAGCTTCCTCATTTCATTTCCTTGCACAGTAAAATAATAAATTTTGGACATGCAATATAAAAAGGAGCTATAATCTCATTAGAATATATAGATAATTACAACTTAATTTCTTATTAGCAACTGGAGAAAAGACCAAAGTTTCACCCTGATTCATTCTCCAGCTAAAGGAGAATGATATGGAATAGGTTATGGCCATCAAAACTATACACAAAATATGGAAAATATATTAAAGCTTATCACCCAAATATCTCTTTATAAAGATCAAAACAATTGGATTAAGAAAAATTTGAATGTGATGAATGAGACCTATACTGAATTGAATTGATAGTTTTTTATTTTATTTTTTTATTATGTTATGTTAGTCACCATACAGTATATCATTAGTTTTGATGTAATGTTTCATGACTCACTGTTTGTGTATAACACCCAGTGCTCCATGCAATATGTGCCCTCCTTAATACCCACCACTGGGCTCACCCATCCCGCCAATCCCCTCCCCTCTAAAACCCTCAGTGTGTTTCCTGGATTTGCACATCTAACAAATCAGAAGAATGCTGGTATAAGTTGATAAACTGACTCTGAAAACAGTTACCTAAGTATGTCCTACAAATGCATTGAAATAACTGGGATAAGGTAGTTATGCAAATTATGAAGTAGCACACACCTGAGAAGGTGCCTGACCAGGGAAAACTGCTTACGCTAGAATATCAGCCAGTAGGGGAGAAAAAGAGAAACACATATGACAAATGCAACTGAGCAAAAACCCAGAAATCATCTTCAGAGAATTCTGTATTTTTTCAATTGCTTGGACTTACCAGTGATATCATTACAACATTAGGTGGACGGTTAACTCTTGACATAATAAATAAATACTATATATACAGTGCTTATTATGTATTAGAAATTGTCCTAAGCACTGCATCAATCCCTGTAATCTTCATAATAATCCTAAGAGAAAGTACTATTATGGTATCTGGTTTTAACAGCATAATAACAGTAAACTGAGGCTCAAGAAGTTCTGTAACTTGGCCCAGAGAATGAGTAAACCAGAGTCACTACTCTCTACTACCTCTTGACTTCGAATGGACAAGACTAACTTTCATTAAATAATTAGAAAACAATTGTAAATGTATTATAAAAGCTATATGTGCACACCAAAAAAAAAATGTGGTGAATGGATATGTGGTTTTGGAGAAGGAACATGGCCAAAAAATGAAAGAAAAATTTATAATATTTAAGTGGGGCAAAATGCAAAATAAAGTAATGTCAAAAGAGATATGCTACTTCATAGTCTCAGCCTGAGTTAGCAAAATAAAGTGAGTTCAAAAATCATAACTAGAAGGGCACCTGGGTGGCTCAGTGGGTTAAGCCTCTGCCTTCGGCTCAGGTCATGATCTCAGGGTCCTGGGATTGAGTCCCGCATCAGGCTCTCTGCTCAGCAGGGAGCCTGCTTCCCTTTCTCTCTCTCTGCCTGCCTCTCTGCCTACTTGCGATCTCTCCCTCTCTGTCAAATAAATAAACAAAATCTTTAAAAAAAAAATCATAACTAGAACCCCAAGAAATAAGAATCTTGAAAATGTCCTACCGACATACTTGGTCAGATTATTCTATGCCACCATGCCATCACTGGACGAAGCTGAAGTTCAAAAATGTAGGCATAAACCATCCAAATAGTAAATTTATATTTTCTGTTTTCCAGACACTGTGCTTTATTAGTAGTATTACTGTTATTTTCATTATTACAATTAATACAAAAACATCAATTTTTCCTTGTTGTGATCCAAAATAAGTATTGAAGCGAATAAGGTAAGCTCAACAAGAATGATTAGGTTGGGCTGGAAATATTGAAGACTGTTGAAAAATACAGGTCAGAAGTCGTATGGAATTGCAGCATTATTAACAATAGCCAAGGTATTGAAATAACCTAAGAGTCCATCCGTGGATGCATAGATCAAGAAAATGTGATATATCTATACAAGGTAATATCATTCAATTATAAAAAGAAAAAATATTGCCATTTGCAACAATATAGATAGAACTTCAGGACATTATGCTAAGTGAAATAACTCAGAAAAAGAAGGACTTTGATCTCACTTATATGTGGAATCTAGACAACAGCAACAAATTCACAGAAACAGAAGAGATTGGTGGTTGCCATAAGGAGGGGGTTGGGGAGTAGGTGAAATAGGTGAAGAGAGTCAAAGGGTTCAAACTTCCAGTTATAAAATAAAAAAGTCCTGGGGATGTAATGTACAGCGTGGTAACTAAAGTTAATTATACTGTATTACGTATTTGGAAGTTGCTAAGAGAGTCAATCTTAAAAGATCTCATCACAAGAAAAAAAACTGTAGCTATGTACAGTGATAGATGTTAACTAGACTCATTACAGTGATCATTTCACAATATATACAGTATATTGAATCATTATGTCGTACACGTGAAACTAACATAATGTTACTTGTCAATTATACCTCAACTGAAAAGAAGAAAAAAGAGAGAGAGGGCCTGCAGAGATAATCATACCTTTGCTGGATAGAGAGGATCTAGACTGGCTACTCTTCCCTTGCATGAACTTTGAGTGAACTTTTTCCTATCAAGGTTCTCTTCGAAGTAGTCCACATAGTGAAAAGTTGTGAAGAGATATTTTATGGCTGATGGCAAAGATTTTTTTTTTTTCCCCTAATGAAGGGCAGAAAAAAATGCTGCTTTGAAAATGGTAGGATTCAGTTTAGACTTAGGAGAAATTTCTTGGCTGTAAAAATCTACAGTCCCTGAGTATCATAGGAAGGTGAATTATTGACTCACCTGGTATTTTTATGACTGAAGAAGAAAAGGCTCTTGCTGGCCTGCCTGGAAACAGGGGGATGGACTAAATGACTTCAAGGATTCCTTCCTCCTAGTTGATTTGGGGATAATTACAGGGAAGAACAAACACAGTCTATTGTTACGTCTCTGGTATATCCTCAAGTGATTAAAAAAAATTAAAACAAAAACACATTAGGGTACATGAACT
Source organism: Potos flavus (assembly GCA_028534135.1). Classification (NCBI taxonomy): domain Eukaryota; kingdom Metazoa; phylum Chordata; class Mammalia; order Carnivora; family Procyonidae; genus Potos; species Potos flavus. The sequence continues at coordinate 27,334,894 of CM052886.1, forward strand.
CATTATGATATCTTAAATACACTTACATCAAAATCTTTGCAGATGTGAAAATATGTTTCTCTTGCCTTCTTGGATCTAGTATCTGACGTCCTTGGCAAATTTAGCCCTGGTGTATCCCTAGCACTGAGGCAGGGGTTTCAAATTACTGATGAGGTCTTCTGCCTCTTTAAAGGTGGTATTAAGAGTACCTAGGAGTTCTGAGCAATATCGTCCCTTTTTAGATCTGTCCATTCATCATGATCTCGTGCCAGAATTTGTTAGGTAAACATGATTGACAGACAGCCATCTTTATCCTTTATATGGCTGGAGGTCAGCCCTGGTGGAAAGTAATGCTTTTTTAATTAGCTGTTAGAGGATTGAGTTTCCTTTGTGTGCATTGCATGCTGCTCTCTCTCTTAGCCAGTATCCAAAGTGGGTATCTCTTATGCCTTTCGTGCTTAGTATAACTCAGATGACTGAAGAACAGTCATAAAAGATTCATATTGAAGCTGTTTTATAAAAATTTGCACAGCTGGCAAAAAAAAAAAAAAAGAAAGAAAGAGAAAAAACATACTTGAAGTAACAGTCCTCGGAAAGGAAAATGAGCAAACTTTTCAAGGCTATCTTGGCAAATAGTGGCTGCAAAGAGAAAATGGTTTTGTCACAATACCTCCGCTGCAAAAATAAAATAAAATAAACATAATATTTAACTGTAATGTGCAAAATATAATTTCCCTCCAAGGAATTGGTCCTTCCATTGAAAGGTAAAATAAACCCCTGAAACACTTTTGGTTTGGCAGAGTTTGCAAGAAAAACAGAGCAAGCATTCGTGACGAATTCAATGGCACTGTGCTTCTTCCGTATCTTTTGTGAGGCAAGATGTTCACTTCAGAAAAAGCTGCTTATTTTTATACCTAAAATAATTAATTCCACAATACGTGAAACCACTGTGAAATAAGAATGGGTGTGCACAAAACATTAATACATATTCAAAACACATGCTTTTTATTTAAGTGTAAAATTGATGGGCTATAAAAGAAACACTCGCAACCTTATAATATAAACTACTAAGTAGTTTGTAAATACAGTAACGAGATATGATGATTCAGTATAAGGGCTTATACTAAGAGCTTAAAAATGAATTTTCTAACTCATGAATCAAAAACTAAAATCAATTATTGCAATGCAAGGCAAAAAATAGACCCCAATTCTCTTTTGTCCAGTTTTGTGTCTAAGTTAGTCTACTGGTTCTCTTTATTGTTTTCTGTTTCCAATTTCATTGCTTTCTGATCTTTTAATTATTTTCTTCTTCTTAGGGTTATTATACTCCTCTTTTTCTAGTTGTTTAAAGTGAAAGCTTACACAGTTGATTTGAGATGGTTTCCTTTTTTGAGAACTTCCTTCTACCGTGAGCTCTCTCTCTCTTTTTTCCATTAAGAGGTTATATGGTGTTTAAGAACTCCAGATTTGGAGCCAAACTGCCTGAGTTTGATTCTGAGCTCATTCGCCAGCTGTGCGATCTTGGGAAAATTACTTATGCTCTCTGGGCTTCAGTTTTCTAATCCCTAAAATGGGACTAAAAATACTTCTTGCCCATTTAACTACTGTAAGGAGTAAGTGAGTAAAGATACCTACGGAACGGTGAAGTACTTCACAACGTGTGCAATTTGAGTGCTATTATTCTTGCAAGTGCCCTGAATTTATAAAATGTGTGGAGTATCCATCAGGGATAGTCTACCTTTTCAAAAGCTAACTTCGTTTAAATAACACATTACCAGTAGCGAATAATTTATTGGGTTTTTGTTTCTTTATGCTCCATTTCTCAATGCATCAATGCATCTATCTGCACAATATGGGGGTTGTACTTAGGATAGAGGAGGAAAATGAATTCATCCACTTATAATGTTGATGACGTCTATCACCCAGTGAAGGTGTCCGTGCCAGGGTGTGGGATTTCAACCCAGAGGAACTTGAAGAAGTCTCCGCTGCATGTCTTGTTTATGACAAGAATTTATTCATTTTGAATTGTCCTTGTTAGCTAATTAAGCTCCAGAAATCAATGCATTACTAATCTGTACCCCTTCTCTTTAGAGTGACCTGGTGGATGTATTGTTTAAACAACGAACAACCTGCAAAAGCAAAGAGTTCACTTAAAGCAATGACTAGAAGGCCAGATGATGTGCATGATTTTAAAAAAATTCAAGGCTGACATCGTTGTCAGAGATTCCCCAAGATGTAGTTTTGCTTGTTTTGTGCTGGATGCTGGGCATCACTTCGTCTGGTAACTTCAGGCAGCAAAACTGGTTGGTGCAATCAGAAACATGGACCACGTTTGAATTCACTCGAATTTTTGACTTGCTAAGGTTGAGTTTTTCCCAAAGGGTCGTGATAGCTGTCAAAGGAATCCGCATAGAAAATGCGTTTGCCGCGGTTTGAACAAGCCATCTAATCTGCAGCCACTCTGGCGACAGGCGACCACACAGAGCCCACTGAGCAAAGCGCCCGCGGAGGGTCACACCACGTGCACAGCCAAGGTTCTTGCTTTTGTACCATTTTTCCCCAACACCTGGCATCTTCGCCTTCAGTGTGTGACTATGGGAGTGGTAGCCAGGGGGAAGAATGGAACTAAAGCGAGGCGGGCAATCATCCACTTTCTTGAGCACTTATTCCATGCCAGGTGCTAGGCTAGGAGAGCCCACTACGTGTTATTCTCCTTTGATCAACTGAACAAAAGCAATCTTAGAAAAGCCTTTCAGAATGAACATTTATTTGAGAATTGGAGGTTGCAAAGAGGAGCGGTTTGGGCCAGCTAGGATACAAGTCACTGGCTACGATGTGCCAATGCTCATTTTCGAGAGCGTTTTTATGCATCTCTTTTCCCCTCTTTTATGTGACTGTAGGGCTCTACCTCATAGAGCCAGTCTTCTTCATTGCTGTAGGTGCACACAAATCCACATATTCCTGAATATATAAAGTCTAAAAACCTGTTACAGGAATAGGGTTTAACCGTACTTTTTTTAAATCTTATTTCCTTTCACCGAGACCCAGTTTTAAAGGGAAAATGCTGCTGCTTTGGTGTTTCATCTCATTAAAGTACTCCAGGGAAAAGAGTTTGCTAGAAATTTATAAACAAGTGCAGCATTATGGGTCTAATTAGCTGGAAGAATACCTGTATAAATGGAATCTGTCGGACACAATAAGCTGCCCTCCCCCCACGTACTTATATAATAATCCTGGCTTTCAGAAGACTAATCACTACACACCATCTACACAGCATCTAATTTCCTCATCAAATTTCTCTGCTGGGTTTAGCCATGCTTGTCAACTTCCCAGCTCCCTCTTCAATAACTGGGTTTATTCTTAGTGTCTCGCCAATAAACATTCCTATGAGCAAACCCATGAAAGAATGAAGTCCAAATTTCTTTATCGCTCCCTCTTTCGAGAAGGGTTTTCTGCTCAGACTCCTGGGAAAGGTCACAGGTAATTTTGGCTGGTCACTTTAGGGTGGCGGGATTGCAGTGAGCACATTGGGGCCTTTTGTTCAAACGGCCCCCCGACCACCAAAGGTGACCACAAGCTGCAGGGAGACCGTTTAGAAAAGCGAACAGGCAGTCGTGGAAGCAAGTCTGCCCCATTCAGTCTCCCTTTCAGCACAAATTAAGTTGCTCATGTTCCGTGTCAGGACAAACGTGGCTTTCTGCACGCAAACTTATCTTCCCTTTTGCTTCGGTACTCCGCATTGCTGAGGGTCTGCAAGGCGTTTTTAAGATGACTTATTGTGGCAGAGAAGGTTACCGTGAGTGAACTGAAAGCCAAATTCTTTTCATATTAATTTTATCAAAGGAAAGTTCATTTACATCTTTCCCATGGAGCATCTCCAGAATACTGGCTTTGTAGAGTCTCAAAAGAGAAGTGGGCACCGAGTAAATTGTGTAAATGAGTAACTACTGAATTGGCTGTTTCTAAAATAGTACTGGCGTGAGGTGCTAGATGGGTGGAATTATGTCCCCCCCCACCTTCCCCAAAAAGATTTGTCAGAATCCTAACCCCCAGTGCCTTGGGATATGACTTTATTTGGAAGTAGAGATGTTACAGAAGTAATCAAATTAAAATGAGGTCATTAGGATGGGCTCAAACCCAACATGGTTGGTACCTTATAAAAAGGGGAAATTGGACACGCACAGGGAAAAGGAAGACAAAGTTGGCGTGATACGGCAGAGGCCAAAGATTGCCAGCAGAGCACCAGAAGCTGGGAGAGAGACGTGGAGCAGCTTCTCGCTCACAGCCCTTAGCAAGAACCAAGCCTGCTGCCACCAGGGTCTTGGACTTCCAGCTTCCAGAACCGTGAGACAGCACGTTTCTGGTGCACAAGCCCCTCCGTCTGTAAGACGTCTTTACGGAAGCCCTGGGAAGCTGCTCTCCATGCGCATGATACATTCCAGGGTATTAAAAAGTAATCATTGGACCTGAAAAAGCATCCTATGCCTGCAAATAAGTCAGTAGCAGTTGTAGACGTAGAGGCTAGCGAGATTCTGCTGTGACACAAGCTTCTTCTTGAGCAAATTAGACTTGGTCTCTCCTCCCACCTATTAACTACACTGCCTAAGTGCTTCACCGCCCTCCGACACTAGTAAAACCTCTAAGCCAGAGTTTTGCAACCTCTGTGCTATGACCATTTGGGGTCGGATGGTTCTTCGGTGTCAGCTGTCCTGTGCACATTGTAGGATGTTGAGCAGCACCCTTCCCTCTACTCACTAGATGCCCATAGAACCATCCCCCAGCGCTGGGACAATGGCTGCTGATGGATTCGAATATTCCCCAAGAGGCAAAATCCCCCGCGGTGGAGATCCACTGCTCTGAACATATTCTTAGGGAGCGATTGCAAACTGGTAATGCAAAAAAAAAAAAAAAAAAAAAAAGATTTATAATTGATGTTTCCTAATCCCGTTTTCATGGCCTTCAGAGACTTTTTCCAAACCTTAGTAAATGAAAGCCTTGTTTTATTCACAGGCAAACCAATCCTATTCAATTTCATTTGCTAGCATTTACCGAGGGTTTCTCATTGACATCCTAAGTTAGGCTGCAGGTTCCTTGCCATGTGAATCTCACTGAAGTAGCCTTGGAAATCTACCTCTTTGTATCTGGGAGCTCTTACCTAAGAGATGGGTCAGCTTGGCAACCATCGTCTTCCATTTGTCCTGAGGGTGAAAAGGAGAGTTTATGTGAATTAACATCCTTCCATCGAGAGGAAAGCGTGGTCTTCCGTGGCTGTGGGGCATCTTGCCAAAGTCAATACTCAGTAAATGTTTGCTGGATCAATGATAGCTCTTGTTCCTCAAAGACAAGAAATAAAAAATAAAAAGTTTCAGGCAAAACATAGTACAAGATTATTATATTGGTAAGTTCATCTTTACTGAGTGAACTAAATCTATTCTTTTTATTCTACACTATTTTTTATACTGCACGTTTTCAATCCCAAAATATGCATTTGGCCCCCAAAATAGAAAGTTTTTCTTCTTTGGTGGGGAGGGGTTGCCTTGTGTAGAAGTCACCAGTATTTACCATCTTGATACATTATCATAGTGTGATATTTAGATCCCAGACTCCAGATTCAAAGAGACATGGATACATGAGTTTGAATTCCAGATGCAACAGGGAGCAGTTTTTTGCCGGTTCCTTGTCCCAACACAGCTTCGGAGTTTTTTTTAATCTGTACAATAGGAATCATAGCACCTGATAGAGTTATTATGGGATGAAATAGGGTAATGCTTGCAAAACACTTAGTTTGGATAAAACCACAGTTACTGTTAATTATTATTTTCAGAGCTGGACAATTTCCAAATTGATCCATTGAAATGTGTTCTTCCCCTAAATCTTTCCAAATGACCAAACTTTGCTGCTGCAGAGATACTTTCCATGGCTTTCCACGATAACCATGTATAAGGGAAGGTTTTCTAAAATAGGGGTTAGCAAACAGAGGAACAGGTAGAAATATTTTAGTCATTGTCAGACACTCTCCATTTCAACTACTCACCTCTCCTGTTGTAGCATGAAGACAGCCATGAGCACCACATTACTGAATGAACACGGCGGTGTTGCAATAAAACTTTATTTACAAAAACAAGGGACTTGCTGGGTTTGGTGCACAGGCTGTAGTTTGCTAATGTTTATTCTGAAAAGAACAAACAGCTTTCCCTTTTCACATGTCACTACCCAGGCTTTGTGTGTTGGTGCTCCATTAAAAAAATAATAACTTCCAATATAAACCATGTGTTATCTTCTTTCCTTAGCAATTAAACTGACCTTACAAATTGTGAGATGAAATCAAGGCTGAAAACCATTTCACTTCTGCTCAGGAGTATGGGTTGGGCATGCATGAGCATCCTGTCCACGGCATGGCTGGAGGAGCCTCCACGGAAGCCTGTGGGTGTGTCTGAGTTGGCCCTTCTGCTGACTTTATCAACAGGTGAAGATGGGCCTCCTGGGGTGACCTCCCATGATACCAGAAGCACTATGGCAGAACTTCATCTCATACATCCCAGTGGCCTTAAGGACTCAGTGCCAGGACCGTCATAAACACCCAAGATTTTGTGCCCAATTTATGTTTACAAGTCTTTGCTCCCCTGTGGTCCAGACTTTGAGGGTTATATAGTTCAAAGAACAGAGTCCAGCTAACAAAAGTCATTTCCCAAAAAAAAAAAAAAAAAAAAGCCCTCAGTCATTTATTTCAATTTTTAATAGCATTGAGGGGATCTGTAGAGCAAAGAATGTCTCCTTAAAATCCCACTTTTGCCTCGTATCTGTGTCTATGTTTAATGTAGTTTATTTTTGAAAGATTTCTTAATACCAGCTACAGGCTGGACAACGACACTCACACCGGGGATATGGGATCCCTATTTTCACGGTCAGGATAGCCCCTGCCTCACAAATTCCCCGAAACAAGAGCCCCAACCCCAGCATTTGTGCCAGCTGTCAACTTTTCCTTTTCTTTTCCTTCCGGGCTGTTCATTATAAAGCCAAAACATTAGGCTGGTGACGAAGAAGGTAACCCAGAGAAAAAGCTAGGAACCTCGTGAATAATTAATAAATCCTATAACAAAAATATGATGCGTCTTGATTACGATGCTGTGCTTTGAAGCCTTAAATCAGAATTCAAACAAACTTCAATCCCTTTTGAGAAATGAAAGAGTAGCTACTAACCCTAAGGCAGAGAAGAAAATGAGACGTTTGACAAGAAGAATGTAACAACCACTGCCACTATTTATAATTTGAAGTTCCTTAAAACAGGTAATTTGTGGCATCCACAGTGTGGGTACACTTTTCTCTTTCTTGGCAAAGCCAGTTCTGTTGATGTTCAAACTCTAGATACAATTTGTAGGGAACATAGGTGTATTCATTTTCTATGGCTGCGTAACAAAGGACCACAAACTTAGTAATAAAGGACCACAAATTTAGTAGCGTAAAGCGACACTCCTTTATCATTTCACAGGTTCCCTGGGTTCCCTGCTCAAGGGCTCAACAGACTGATGTCAAGGTGTCAATTAGGGCTGCGAGCCCATCGAGGGCTCGGGGTTCTCCTCTAAACTCCCATAGCTGTGACTCAGTTCAGTGCCTTGCTGCTGTAGGACTGAGTCCCTGCCATCTTTCTGGCTGCCAGCTGGAGGTCTGTCTGTCTCAGCCCCAGGAGGGCCCTGGCGTTCTTGCCATGCAGCCTTCTCATGGGCCCTCTCACAGCATGGCAGTTGATTTCAAAGCCAGCAGAGAATCTCTCTGACCTCAGGGAAGGCTTTAGGTTTTCTTTTAAAGGGCTTGCTTAATTAGCTCAGACCACTCAGAATAATCTCTCTTTTAATTAACTCAAGGTCAACTGATTAGGGACCTTAATGACATCTTTAAAATGCCTCCCCCTCTGCCATACATAACACAAGGTAATCTGAGGGACGGTATCCCATCACATCCACAGGTCTGACCCACACCCAGGGACAGATTCTATGGGATGTGTGCCACACGACACAGGAATCCTGGGAGTCATTTTAGAATTCTGCCTACCACTATGGGAGAGACGGGGATGACCACAATCCATCCCAAACTACCATAGATGTATGCGTGTAGATGTATGCATGTGCGTGTGACACACTCCCGTCCTTAGGAACTCACTTCTGAGCACGGGCTCCCCCAAAGTGTAAAATCCCACACTTAAGATCCACAACAACCACACAGAGTATTTCTTGTTTATTTATTAAGACTGCAGCATAAATGGCACATGTGTTTCCTGCTTTCACTCCATGAAACAAAGTGAAATCTTGAGATAACTCTCTTGATAGGGACAGGAACCCAGATGTGCCTTTCAGGCAATGACTTTCTCTTGCCTGGAAAACTACAAAGTGAATTTGAAACCACGGGCAACACAGTAGCAGTCACATGGATGAGGTAAAAAAAAAAAAGAGGAAGAACAGACACATCAGGAGACTGTAAGCTGTTTTCTAAATTCAGAACCAGCGGAATATTTATGTTGGCAGCATCCCGTAACTCGCAGCAGGAGATCCGAAAGAATGCACTCTATACATAACCCATGCGAGCCCCAGATCAAGAGAAGAGTTATTTGCATAAACAGAATCCTAGAGACCATGTCGTCGCTGTCTTTCTCTTCCTCCTTCCTCCCTCTCTCCCCTGCAAGCCAGTGGTGTTGAGTTTCCCCGGGCTACCTTCCATGAACATCAAGGAATGCAACAGAGATGAATGTTACATTGACACCAGCAGCGCCACCACAGAAAACTGTTTGTCCACTCTTTTCATTTCTCAGTCCCAGCAAGCATCTAAAGACTTTGCACCTGTTCTAGTTAGCCCTGGCAGATGCAGTCTGTATTTATATTAATAGAATGATGTTTTCATAACAAAATGGATGTGCAGCAATTGTGGCGCTCACTTTGGATGCTCTCACCAGCGCACAGACCGGGGGAGGGGCAGCTCTTACATAAAGTCCCATGGCAAGGGTAAAAGACGCACAGATCCCAAGCTGAATCATTGGGACGGTTCGAGAACTTTTTCAGGGATGACCAGATGCGAGTATTAGAAATTGAATCACATACTCACGTAAGAGGAAAATACGCTGGATGTAAATGGGCTTTTCGTGGGGAGTTTGGAGCTATGAACTCTTTTGTATTCCATCTCCTGTTTCTGTAATTTGTGTCTTATCTCCCCAGGGTAGAGCTGAGAACTAGTGAGATCATACTTGGCTCAATTCCTGAAAGTTTGTTTTGAGTCACCAGTGTAAATATTGCCCACCCAATCTGTACATTTGCACAAATTAACTGAAACCAGCTACCCAATTCCTTGCTCGTATTTGGATCTGTTGATTAACCGTGACAGCTGTAACCTCATTAGTCCAAGCTCTGGCCATAGCAAGGCAGCTGTCAAATCAGGAGGAAGTAGATTCACTGAAGTCGCCTCTATGGACCGGACATATTAAAATCGATAGGTGCTCTAAAAGGTTTCAGTTATGATTCTAATTCTAATTTATGTGGTGCAGTAGGCTTCTCCTACACCCACAACGCAGGCCTGACCTCAGCTGTTGATGAAGAAAGCAGAGGGACTCTTACAAAGCAAGAACATAGGTTTTTACCTGAAGACTTCGGATCTGGAGCGGTTGAAAATGGGTTTTTAGCATGCGTTATAACACACAGACATTTTAATATATTTTGAGATATAAGCTCCTAATGTATTTTTTGGCGTGAAAGATTTTGTTAGTTTTGACAAGAGGCCAACAGGGTCCTGACTATAGAAATAAGAAAGATCCTGCAGCTGGTGCTCGCTGGAAAAGTAGAGATAAAAAGTGAGGAAAGAATTAGAACACACTCCAATAGGAATGTGGTTTCCCTAAATAGAACAAAAAGTCCTCCGAGTGAATCCTGTTCGCTTCCGTAAGAATCTCTGAGGAAGGAGTACAGAGGGAAACTTCTCGGTATCTATTCATTAGAACCTGGACGTTCAGGGGAGGAGATGATTTTCCATTCACCTGTGTTGAAAAGGACAATGGGGCCAGGTCAAACGCAATGTGCGAACTTCCCTTGTGGTATTTTCACTATGAGGAGATAGCATGGCGGAGCGGAAGAAGCTGTGAAGGAAAAATCTGGAGACCTCCGCTCTAGTCCGTGTTCTGCCACAGCCCACAGTCAGAGCTTTGGACAAGTCCTTTGCTCTCTATAGATCTCAGTAGACTCAGTTATAAAGTAAGGAGGTTTACCTGATGATTGCAATGGCCCTGTCCATTTCTAGTGATTGAAATGACCATTTGCACAAACCCAATATCATAAGAAGTTACTCCACCGTAGCCCAAGGTGAATCCAACCACAAGTTTTCTCACTTGGGGGTGATTTTCTTCCACTCTTTTTGCAGTGCCCTTCATCATGTTATGCAAACAGGTGCTGTCCTTTGGCACCCCCTGGTGGTGCCTACGGCTGTTACACACGTCTCCACCATGTGGCCCTTACTGTAGGAACCCGACTGTAGGGCCCACACTGCTCTTCACCAGGGAAAAAAGCAAACCAAAACTCATTGTTGTGATATTATAGTTTTTAGCCCACTGTTTTTTAGAGGCTTAGCTGAACATGCTGATTAAAAAAAAAAAAGCTGCATTAACCAGATACTTTATTGACAGAAACACCATATAAGTGCTGAGCACGCCTCAAGTTGAAGGATTTACAAAATAACAAGGACTTCTACTTTCATTATTGTGAGGAAATAAGACTGATCGTATAGGAAGTATTCAGGTATTTAGTAGGAGTGTTTCCTTCGCACATGACCAATTTAAATTACCAGAAATATTAGATTAACGTATATCCTGATGTTTCCTAAATATACGCCAAGATAATAAGAAAGCACTGGAAGTTTACCGGGACTCTCCTCCAATTTAAAAATCATTTACAGAGAAAACTCTGAAAGTCAAAAGTCAGTTAATGTGAAAAAATAAAGAATTTTGCTATTGAATGACAGCTAAATAGATTTTAAGAATTTTGAGTCTTTAGAAATCAAATTCTACCCTCAATCATGATAATCTCTATTTAAGCTAGCAATTACTTTATATTTCCCTGATCACATCAGTCCCATTCTTTTTGCTTACAATTATATTCTGTTCCTTTCACTTTGAAATTTAGTAAAAAATTGTCTTTGATTTAGTGTAAAAAGCAAGTACAACATTTTAAATTGAAGTGCCAAAAGTTATGACTACTCAAAGAAATTAAGCAAACACAGGGTAAAGGAAAACAGGAAATCTCACAAAAGTTTAATTTTCCTAAATTATGTTGACTACATTGGCTCTACCATGTGTTAATGCTAAGTACTTTCATGCTAATTCATCTCTGTGTATTCAGTTTGATATGATTATAGCAACTATAACTGTTTCCAGGTAGGGTAAGGGAAAAAAAAAATAAAAACAGTCACAGGAAAAAGAAAAGTCAATATTCCCTAAAGGAGAAAAACATTTCTTTGCCGTGTTTACTTGACTCCTTCTGGCAAAAGGCTGTTAGCAGTTGTACCACACAGTTCAACCAGAGCTTGTCTCCAGAAAAAAAAATGTAAAAAAATTAAAAAATAAAAAAAATAATTGCATCTCAGAGATTTGGTTTGGAAAATCTGCTTTTGTTTCCAATGCCTTGTCTCTTCTCAACCACGTTTATAAGCATTTTCCAAGCTCTTTACGAGCATTTTGCCTGCCTCTCCACGCTCCTAAACATCACCCTCAGCTCCTAACGGCCGGTCACGGTTTCCAGCCTTGGCCGAGGAATAAAACATTGGTTCACCTCAAAGGCTGCCATTAAATTTACCTCATTTATCGACCAGCAGGAGGTGCACCCACCCTACTGGGGTCAAGGTTAGCTATAATACTGCGGAGCTCATTGGCGCCCCAGACTGCTACCCTGTTTAATGACTGTTGGGCCCCGTGGGCCAGGTAAATTCTACTGTTGACATATTGGTGGCAATGCCCTTGGAACACCTTTGATCCATTAGTATGCTCTCTCCATTTAGGGATGCATTTTACTGCGTGTTGAATAAAAATAACCAGATATGGAAAAGTGAAGGAAACGAAGTGAGCGCCTACTGGAAAAATAAGCCGTTTATACTTCTTTGCAGTAGATACCGGGGCCTATTAGGACATCGAGTTTCAGGAAAATAAGGCCTGGAGAACTCCACCGTCTGGACGGAACCACCACGGGTCCCCTGTTACCCTGGAGGCGGGCAGTAGTGAATGGCCCAGGACTCGGCCGGCTCACTGAAAGTCCAGCTTTCACCGCTGAATGACCTTTGGGCATGGATTTCTTCTCTTTTCCTCATCATCACTTCACCATTCTGTAAAAATGTGAGCTTCCTCAGCACAGTGACTGTGTTTAAAAGAACTTCGAGGGTACACTGTTACCTAGTAAAGAGAGTGCCTGGACTATGGGCTTCTATGTTTTCATTGGCTGATAAAAGATCATACTCAATATAAGGGGAGGGGGGACTTGCTTTTCTTTATGAAATTAAGGGCATAAAAATGCACCAGATGGAAAAGCCTGGAAGTCAGAAGGATCACTGTGTCCATAGACTGTCAAATGCTCTCAGGCCATGATCCCTTCCAAGGTCCCATGTACTCTGCAGAGCGGCCTCTCTCAGGCCGGGCCTGGAGTGACCAGGTTAGATGGTCAGGGCTCTCACGCTGAATGCTGATTCAGGCCTTCTGTCTCCGCTGCCAGTAATAGTTGGCCTTAGTGCCAAATTTAGTGGTGGTTTCTTATGATGTGGATACCTGTCCAGCAGGGGTTGGACCGTGACCACAAGCCGTCTTCCTTAAGCCACAGCATAGCTGTCAGAGGGCAACTGCTCACCGTCATTACTTGCCAGGCTCAGCGACCTCCAAGTAAGAGCCTTGCACATCCCGGAGCGATTCCACGGAATAGCTCTCTCTCACCATGAAGCCAATTTTGTCAGGGTGTAAAAATTCCTTGGGGTAATGATTCAGTGTTTGATTTTCAGTTCTTTGAAAAATAAACAGAAAGCAAACAAAAACCTCCCGCTCTTCTCTCCCCTATTGATCGGGTCTTCTTATTCCGGTATTCATGATTTTCTGTTTCACGGCACTGCTGTATTTTACGGTCAGCTACTTAAATTTTTTTAGTCATCCGCGGGGACTAAATTTCAAAATTAAAAAAAAAATTATATTCATGAATTGCCTTCCTGTGAGAGCTGAGAATACTTTTGAGATGTTGTTCTTACAGCCTCTTCCTTTTGTAGGCTGAATCCCATCTTCCTCTCATTTTATAGAAGAAGAATATAGATACCTATTGTAAGCTAGTACGGTGCTAAGAACGCCATACCACCTTACAGGGAGTTACAGGGCAGAAACAAGCAGACAAACAAGATCAGAAAGACAATTCATTGCTACAATCGTTTCATGATACGCTAAAACCTCTATTCTTGAGCTGAGTCCAGCAGACTTGGACAATATGTTTTAGGTGAAGTGTTAACACAGACAGACAGCAGTTTACTCTCGGTAATGCTGACTTCCTGGAATAAATTTCCTAGAAACCCCAAATTGTAACAATTTTCTGTTTCATTTCTTTTTTTTTTAATTCAATTAGCCAACATATAGCACATCGTTAGTTTCAGATGTAGCGTTCAATGACTCATCAGTCGCCTATACGCCCAGTGCTCATCACATCACGTGCCCTCCTTAATGCCCATCACCCAGTTACCCCACCGTTTCATTTCCTATAAACTAATAGCATTGTCCTGCATGCTAGTACCTGGAAAGCATTATTCCTTAAACCATAAAGTAGATGTAAGCTCTTAGTAGTAAAAATGTTTCAAATAATGAACCAAATATTAATATGTAAATATAATTGCGTATGTTTGTGTATGTGTGTGTGAAAGAAAACAGTCAAATATGTTTATCATTAGAGTGATTCTTCACATTTGGGCTTGGAGATTTAAAGCACACTCACTGGGGCAAGTCAACGAAGCTTCTCCCAAAGTGAGAAGTAAGACAATTCATGATTTAGAAGCTGTTGGACTTCTTTTGCCAGAAATCGACAGTCTTTCCTTAAATAAAATATGTAAACTTTTTTTTATTAGAATAAGCTTGAATCTCTATGATATGTTATCTCAGACCCAAATGTGCAATTTTCAAACTTTTGTACATAAAGCAACTTGTCTTCCTGAGATTGTAGAAGATGTTAGAATTTTGGAACTGAGACACCATGGGTTTCATATGGTCTCATTCATCATACAGGAGAGGACAAAGAGGCCCAGAGAGATTGAGTGAACTCCCCAAGGTCATGCAACTTGAGTTAAGACCTTACGACCTCTCCATCTCACCTCAGCAGCTCACTCTTTCAATGATATTGCAAAAACCAAAATACTGAGATTTGTCTCCCCCTATATGATACTTATCTGGCCTCTAATCTTGCATCTCCCATGTAGAAAACTCAGTTCAAAAAAAACTATGATCAAGCCCACTGGTTCCATAAGCTCCCAAGCTTGTTTTCTAAAAAGCCAAGCTACGATGTCTACTAAACCCTAAAATGTCTTACAGATAGACAGCCACAAAAGTTCTTCAAAGTTCTAAGCCAAATAATAGACATTTTAGCTGCACATACTGGAGGTACAAAATAGGAAAATAGGTTAAGTCGCCATAGACCAAACTAGACAATAAGAAAAAATGTCCTGTATGTTTGAGGACTGACGGTGGGCTCCAAACACCCTCTTTTGATCCTCTTCTAGCTTTACCAAAAGTGTCTTGGAAACAAGTGTGATTTAGAATGAAACACAATCAGTTTCTGATAATCCTTTCGACTGCTCTATTTCCTTGGACACATTTTCAAAGTATTTAAATGAAGCCCCACATGCAAATTATGTTCCCGGAAAAGAAAGCCTTCTCTGGCAAGTCGGTATTCAGTTTTTGCGGCCATGGCATAGACACACAATGTATTTTTAACATTCTTGTTTTGTTCTTGTCCTAACGGACACTAGCAATTTGAGAAATGTCGAGGGCGTTACTGAATATAAATTTGAGGAAAAACCGCTCTTCCAACTATATTGTTAGAAGTAGGATGAATATTCAATCAAAGATGAATCAAAAAGTTAAGATGATGTATGTGGGCATATACCTTCCTGAAAACGGACTCTTCCCATGATTCTCTCCTCATGATGTGGTATCCACAAGAATCACACTGCAATTTGCAGCCAATTGTGTTCTGAATGATAGAAATCTGCCCCACGCTCCTTTTGAAGTTCTTTTTATAGATTTATTGAATTTCAGAGCTAGACATGATAGATGAACTATCTCATTTTGCAGGGTCTTGAGGGCAAAACTATCTGCCCAAAGTCAGAGAATAGGTTACAGATTTATTTAAAAACCCGGATTCCGAACCCTTAGCTGAGTAACCATCTCCCCATTCTTAAAAATGGTTAACATCATGTCTCATACTCAAGTTTTCTCCTATGCTTATATTTAGTCATTTGTTCTTAAATTCATTCCTGTCCCCGCCCCCCTTCCTTTCATGAATGTATATTTACCACATGCCAAACATTGTGATGAGCTCTAGAATACAAAGAATAGAATATGGTCCATGACTCAAAGAACAAGTTGTTTATAGACAAGACTGACATAGTAACCAACGGCTCTAAACTCTTTAATCTGGTTTACATGGTCCTCTACAATCTGACCCCTGACTCACCTGTCCAGCTACTCTTCATCTTCCTCTTTGCTCCAAACTTACTAGATTCTTTGGGCTCACTGAGTGGATTTCTCCCACCTGTGCCATCACATATGCCCACTTCCTGGAACAGTTTCTCCGCCACCCTCCTCATTTGGCTGCCACCACGTCATCCTTCAGGTTTTAGTCTAAATACCTGTTTTAAGGGAATTCTTTGAACCATTAGACCAGACTAAGTCTTCCTGATAATTTGCAAACATTTGCATAATGCCTCTCCTCCCTTCTTGACTTGTGGGTTCAATAAGAACAGTTATAAATTACATATCCATTCTTTTCTTTTTTTGAGAGAGAGAGAGAGAGAGAGAGAGCACATGCAGGAGCATGCGGGGGGACAGAGGGAAAAATGGGAGAGAGAGAATCTTTAAGCAGGCTCCACACTGAGCATGGAGCCCAATACGGGGCTCGATCTCACAACCCCGAGATCATGATCTGAGCTGAAATCAAGAGTTGATGCTTAATTGACTGAGCCACCCAGGCGCCCCTAACATTCATTCTTATATCCTCATTTACCTAGTTCAGGAATTGGCATCCAGTATAACTTCAGTAAATACCTATCGAATGAAAGAATCTGTTTAGCATATAATAGAAGCACAACTGTAGTCAACTCTACTTGGGGAGACAGTCAGTGGGTGTCATCCATATGTACTTCATTTGAAGGCCTTGGATGAATCTCCTAAAATCAAGCGGATACATAGCCTACCGAATTTCCCATCTTCTGTTCTGATAAAAACAAAAGTTGATACATAAGACCAGTTTTGATCTCTACGACCAATGCCACAATTTTTTTTCCTAATCTAGGCCCATTCATAACCCCTTATCTACAATTCTAAAATCCCCAAAAAAATCCAAGAAGAGAATTGTTTTTATAAATGCAGGTGACAACCTGACCTTAACTAACGATGTGATAGTCTTTATCTCACTTTATATGGATATTCATGTTTTGCCTCAGAAATATCAATGTTATTAGTCTTTATCTCACCTTGTGTGAATGTTTGTTCTGCTTCAGAAATGTTTGGTTTTGAAGCTCCCCAAGGATCATATATTTCTAAATTTGAAACATGCCTGGTGTCAAAAATTTTCTGAGAAGGGAACATGAACATGCATTAATGTACTGTCTTGTGTTTTCTGCAAATGATTCCATCAATGTTAACTCTTTTTTTTTGCAATACTCTCCTTGATCAAAATTTTTCCCTACTGAGAATAACAGAAGTAAGATGTACAGAATTTTAGAACCCTGAAGCTCCAGTAATAAGGCAGCCCAACATGGGCCATGACTGGAACCGATGTCATCCTGGATCCTTAATACAGGTCCAGAACCAAGAGATCGTCTTCAGGCTTCATTAAAGTTTATAGGATTAATGAAGTGAAGTAATATCACCAAACTCCTTTATCCTATGGGGGGATGGAGGGAGAAGAGGTCCCTTGAGGCCAAGCTTTTGTCCTGGGTCACATAGTTCATGACATAGTAAGTCATTTGGTTCCTTGTTTAGTGTTCCCTGTCCCCTACCAAATTATACCATTCAAAGAGCAAGGTGGAAATATAAAAAGTAGAAACTCAATGACCTGGAAAAGCAAAGGAAATGCTACGATAGCCTCATTCTTTGTGTTTTCACAGGAGCACACTTCTGCACCCTAAGTCTGACCTCCAGGCCTCAAATGTTAGGAAACAAGCAGGAGCACGACTCCTGTGAACCAACTGTGGACCAAGAGATTGGTGAGCAATGTGACAAAGGCGGGAACCAGAAAGGGGGTGCAGATGTGATCCTAGACCCTGGGAGAGCATAGAGTAGGTGGGTCTAGAAGGAAGTTAGGAAGAAAGACTTCAAACATTTCTGAGATAACACTCTCATTATCCCAGCCTGATCCTCCAGAAGCTAAAATAAGGACAAAAAGAAACGTGTAGCTAAGAAGAGTCCAGTCCAAGTTGCTCCCCAAATAGTCAGCTTTAATGATGACTACATGAAAGATGAAAGAAAGACTTTTAGCAGGGTCAGATAATAAAAGCCCTGTTTTGAAAACTTAGGAAGAATAGTACTAAAAGTCTCTATGTTTAGGAAGGGATTTCAGCTAGTAAAAAAAAAAAAAAAAAAAGAATTATTTTAAAAATCTCTGTATTTGCTTGAGGTAACGGTGACATGTGAATGAAAGGCTGGGAGGGCTGGGAGGTGAGAACTCTTCCACTTTCTAAGAACAAGAGTGATCTTGGAGCTAAAAGAGAGAGAATGGAAAAAGCTAAAAAAGAACTGAAGTCCAACTAACAGAAACACCACCACGTGTCTGTAAATGAACCCAAGCCCCTGCTGACACATGATAAGAGAGCAAGCAAGAAATGTTGCTGCCCAGCCACTGGAAATGGCTAAGAAAGGATGAACACCTGAATTTCACGCAGGAGTAATGACTACAAAACAGAATGTATTTAAAGGGAACCAAATCACACCTGCTAAGTTCACTTTTCTCTTAGGGAGGTAACTCACAAACAAGGGAAGTGATTTCATGACCACGATGGGTGGACTGGCTTGAATGTTTTACAGCTTGGCGGATTATTAGCCAAGGGAAGGCTCAGTGCTAACCAACCAATCACCACGGAGGGAGGTCCCGGGGCATCTCACAGGGCTCCGTTCTCACTTCTGTCATTTCCCACATTCCTGTTGGATGATCAAGGGACGAAGGTAGCAAATTTTCGTTTGCTACAAAGTCGGTCAAGTGATAGAGAATAAAGTATTCTCGACAAAGGAGAAATATGGCCTACCACAAAACAAAAATGTCTAGTGGCTTGATTGGCTTAAGTGACTGGTAAGTTCAGCACTCCCCAGAAGGAGTTCGTGCCTCCTTCACAGATACGGCATTCCTGAATGAGGGAGACAGAGCCTACGCTGTGCTACTCTGACCAGACATTCCTGGGAGTTGTACTCATTTCTGGGAGCCATGCTGTACAAGAGAGTAAATTCAAAAGACAGACAACTCCAATTAGGAACAGAGACAGTGCTCAAAATTATGTTTCTGGGGAAATTTTAAAGAATCTGAGAATTTTTAACCTCAGGAGTGGACTTCAGTAGGATGTGATCAGTGCCTTCAGATAGGCTTGCCGCATGGAAAAGGGATTATTGCTCTATGGCACCCAAAGTTCAAAACCTCAAGGAGATAAATTTTGGTTCCATACAAGCAAGTTCTCCAAAGAAGAGAATCATATTGCCTCCTTCTGTCTCAGAGCAGCCCACTGAACAAATCCCCAATTCGATGCAAAATATTCTTAAACTATGAGTCAGGCTTTGAGCAGCAGTTAAGAAGGATGGTAAAGAATCGTATCTCAGTGAAGTCATCAACTGAAAAAATGTTGGTGAAAGAAAAGATTGTGAATATACTCCACTGAGTTAGTATAAAGACATGAAACAAAAGTATTACTGAAAAGTGGGCAAAGTAAAAAAAAAAAAAAAAATACCAGTCTAAAAAGAGTGCTTATGTTCTTAGGGTCTCAACTGTATATACCCTCAGCATGGGAACTAAAAATTTGAATTGTGACCTGTACCATACCACTGGGGGAGAACAGGATGGTTACTGACCACGGTGTTTGCCAACCCATTTCAACGACACACAAAACCAAAGGTTTTAATCTACAAAAACGTGAGTCCAATAAACCCTTCACCCTAACTCCCTCTACGCATAACTCTTGAGTTATCTACACTAAATCATATTTAGATTTTGGCAGGCAAACTTCTTGGAAATAAAATCATTTTCAAAAGTCCTGATTTTTCTATTAATCTCAAGGCATGAATGGAATTTTTTTAATGTCAGCCGAATGCCCACAGTGGGAACTTAAGAGCAACCCACACATTTCCTTTCAATGTATATGTTAGAAGGGCTCCGTGAATAAATGCATAATCTAAAAAATTCAAAAAGGGTGATTTTTTTTTAAAAAACACAGAGGAATGGAAACAAGAAATCTGCTCTTTCGCTCGCAATTTCGAAATGAGACAACAAAAAAGCCATTTATTTAACACGCAGCAGTCTATCAAAGAATGTTTGCCCAGGAGGTAATTCTCACCTCCCCGTCAATTCTTAAAAGAAAAATCCAAGCTCCATCATCTTGTCCTATCTTGACATGTTTTCAGATTGTGAAAGATGACATAGGGAAAACGAGGGCGGCCTTAACCATTATTTCGTGAAGGTCGAGAGGATTTAGTAATTCCTGATGGAAAACATTATGGAAGATCCATTAGAAAAAGAACAGATTGCCATGCCACATTTCTGCTGCCTCAGGATAGGACCGCGATCAACTGGCCGTATTTCCCAGGAAGAGAGGGAAATACCTGGGCATTGGTTCCTCTCATGGCAGTGTTTTCAGATGTCCAGAGAAGTCTCTGAGGCATTCTGGTTGGCTGATGGCTGGGCTAGTCTACAGTGCGGTGTGCGGACATGGGTCATTACAGACTGGCGCGCAGCTCCTGACCAGAACTACCTCGAATCCCAGATCCGCGATACGTGCTCACAGACGTGCTCTGTGGTAGCCAGAAATTAAGGGAGATAAAATTTATGGGATGAATATGTGCCTTCTGGAATGACTAAATTTAGAATCTTCCACAAATATTATCAAAGTTACACGATCTGTACTACTGCCCCCCAAATAAGAGTAAAGGGGTTTTGTGTTTCTTTGTTTGAATGATATTGCCTTTCCTTTTGTCTTTTTTTTTTTTTTTTAGCAGACTGGGCCAATAATGATAAAAATACAGTAATTACCTCCCTGCATACTATATAGTATTAATTACAATAACGATGATGCTTCAGAGATACGTTAGTGAGGTAGTGGTTCCTAAATGCTAGTCAGGACTGGTGCAAAATTTTTCCCAGAACATGCCAAAGTTTTTACCAGTATACTACAAAATAAGAAAAGTAAGAAGAATGCGGTGGTCAATTAAAACGCAGAACCTATTCTCTTTACAAGTCTGTCATTTATTCTGATATTATGCCATGTTTATTCTCTCAGTATTAAAGAAACATCTCTCTAGGACTAGAACGACGATGAGAGGGTGGGTAAGATGTGCTACTGTTTTGTCACCCGAGATCACATACAGGCAGAGGGTGACATGTCTGGAATCCAGGCTCAGGCGACCACTCGGAAGCCCGCGCTCCTAACCGACACGCCCCGCTAGCTGCTTGTACCTCAGTGTCCCCATCTGAAAAATAGAGACTAAGGAAAGCATTCTCCCTGGGGGTGTGAAAATTAATGAGTTACTATTTGTGCAGTTCTTCAATAGTGCCTGACATAGAGCAAGTTTCATACGAATAATTGTTTAAAAAAAACAAAACATATTCGTGTTTTATCCAAATCCCACAGCTAGCGAAGGGCGGAGCCAGGATTCCAACCCGTATAGTTGTGCTGTGTCTACACCCTTCACCGGCACGCACCACTGCTTTAGAGTCCTGCTGATTCACAACATTAAACGCAAAATGAGTGTGAGAGGAAACCGCTAGGTTAAGGCATAACCAGTTTCAAAACGATCCGGGATGGAGGCAGTCAGCCATGGAAATGGGTAGTTGTCTTGTTAGCGACTAAAAAACTAAACATCTCATCTGGATGGGAGGAAAAGAAGGAAATCAGGTGGGCTGTGTTCCCCAGGGATCCCAGCATCCTGCAGCTGTTGTGTGGGGTTAAGAGGCTTAAAATAAAACCCTGCACAATTGTCAGCCTGACCTAGCCCTGTCTCAGGCCCTGCAGGAGACAACATGTTCGTAGAAGGAATATGCATCAGCTGGTTGTTAGGAACTCTAGATTTAGCATTAGTCATTGGGTTGCTTCTAAATGCTCTAAGTTTTCCAAAGAGGCTGTGCTTCTCAAAAGCACACACACACACACACACGCACGCACGCACGCAGAGGGCATTTTCAATCATCATTGAGGCTCCATTCATAATAAGAGTAAGAAGCATGTTCCCATCAATACAGAAGGAAGGAGAAAGAGATTTTGAGGGGTTTTTTTGCCATCCTCTCTTACTTAGGCAGCTAACTGAAAGAAAAAGTGATGGAATCCTTACAGGTTCCTGGTCCCACATCTCTGTTTTGTCTATTACTTGCATTTCATTAGCTCAATGTAAACATCCCTGCTCTTGCTGCTGCCAGGTTAGGAAAAACTATTTAGCCTTCCAGGAAATCACCAGCACTTTGTACTTGTATCTTGATGAGTGAAAGTTTGA
Source organism: Potos flavus (assembly GCA_028534135.1). Classification (NCBI taxonomy): domain Eukaryota; kingdom Metazoa; phylum Chordata; class Mammalia; order Carnivora; family Procyonidae; genus Potos; species Potos flavus. The sequence goes on from CM052886.1 coordinate 27,356,810, forward strand.
TGGAAGAATGAACCAGCAGGACTGAGCGAGTGTTTTGGGACCCATTACATGTTGCTATTTCTACAGTTGATCATGCCGGAGAATTTTGCCAATTAGCACGGCCTCTGCAAAGCATCCCACATCAGGAACGCTGGCTCGCTTGAGTCCTCTTCTGAAGCCTCAAACTCCAAATCCAGCACAGGTCTTTCATCGCTTGTCACAGTCTTGTAAACAACTCCAACCAGCTGCAAGAGTTTTCCTTCTTTTGCCAGTAACCTTGTTTCCCGTACGTGTACAGCACAAGTGACAGCATTTTGTTTGGGACTTCTTTTTTCATTAGTTTTTCTGACCAGGGAACCATTGTTGATGAAACAGATGTTGCGGGGTCCAAGAATAGCTCTCAGCTGCCAAAGGCAAAATAAGAAACTGTGTTCAGACCACGCAGAACAAATGACTATAATGAGGGGATGCTCAGGACCAAACGAGAGAGCGAGTTAGCGTTTTCATGTTAGCAAGTCGTGTGTGAGCACAGACTGGACATGTCCAACAGGGCTCCTGCGTTCCCCTCTCTTATGAACAATGAGCCCAGAGGGCAGGTACAGAGCGAGTGCGAAGCCTGTCCCTCCCCCAGTGAGAACACGGACGTGCACAGTCAGGAACCATAGTCCAGCTAAATCATCAATTGGAACTCAAAGTCCCTCCTTCACACTCTCACCCAGTCTATAAAATTAGACAGATAGCTCCGTGTAAACTAGTTTCATGTTTAGAATGACAACTAGATTTTTTTTTTTTGATCAGTAAACATAAAGTATAAATGCAACACGGGTTTATCAGAATTGTATGCTAGTCAGTATTTTAACAACAGGCTCTCCTAGGAGAAAAGTACTCATTGTAGTATTTTCCAGTTTCCGAGGTGTAAACATTCCCACGATGATGGATTTTAAGCTGTCAACGTGACATCCCCAAGCACAGAGACGGGAAGAGATGAGTAGTGGCATACAGTCATATAGTGATACACAACGAAACACACACAGAAAGAAACATCGAGAGCATCAGTAATTGAGAATTGTAGTAAAATAATTAGCGAGTCATGATAGGAGTATTTATTGCCTTTGTTCACAATTCATTTAATTGTACATTTCCATGATTTAATTGTTGGTAATGACTGTGCTTGACAACGGTTCCCAATATTCCTGAAAATTTAACAACGGGTTCTCATATGCCAGTAGAAGCTAGCTCCGGCGCATTGCAGGTCACTATCACCATAGGAGTGGCCATCTTTTTAAACATTTTTTAAATTTTTTATTTATTTATTTTAGAGAGAGAGAAAGCAAGCAGGGGGAGGGGCAGAGGGAGAGAGAATCCTGAAGCAAACTCCCCACTGAGCAGGGAGCTCAACGCGGGGCTCGATCCCAGGACCCTGAGACCATGCCCTGAGCCAGAATCAGGAGCCAGTCGCTTAACTGAGCCACCTGGGCGCCCCTGAATGGCCAATTAATACTGCAGTCCTCAGTCCAGCAGGATCGACATCATCTGAGAGCTTGTTGGCCCCCACCCCACGATCCTGAGTCAGAGTCTACATTTAACAGAATCCCTAAGTGGTTCTTAGGGCATAGTAAAGTTTGAGAAGAACTGAGCTTGAATGGATGCTAATTTAGGGAAATAAATAAATAAATATATATATATATATTTTATATATATATACACATACATATAATTTATTGTAATTAAAAATTAGTGACTATATCCATAATCACTTTTTTAACTGCTAGAATAAAAAAAAAATTTTTAAGAAAACCTCCAATAATCAAAATGCTTCAAGACAGCTGCAAAGAATTGCTGCAAAACCCATAACGTCCCAAGATTTTTGTTTGAGTAATTCTAGATAAAATGTGTATTGGCATTCCTGCAGCTTTGGGAGTCAGTGATTCTGCTGTTAAAACTTTTGAGTTCAAATTCCAGCTTTCTTCCAAGTTTGCCAGCAAAGGAACAGTGTAAAAATTATTAAGCCTCTCTATACCTCAAATTCTTCATCTATATAATGGGGGAATATTACTAGTACCTACCTCCTTGAGTGGTTGTAAAGAACAGTGAGATTAAAGTGTTTACCTTGGCACTTGGCATCTAGTAAATGTCTGGTAAACTTCAGTAATTAGTACTATTTCCTAGAGGGGAAGAATTCCAAACTATTCTCTATGTATCAACCCTAAAATATGTTTAAAAATAAGAAAGATATGCTTTCCTTGGTATGCCTTCTAAAAATTCTGATTTCGATCAGAAACTTTTATACTGTCCTTAGTCCCTAAGATTTATAAGCAAATAGAGCAATTAAAATTACTTCTAAAATGGGGCGCCCGGGTGGCTCAGTCCTTAAGCATCTACCTTTGGCTCAGGTCGTGATCCCAGGGTCCTGGGATCGAGCCCCACATCAGGCTCCCTGCTCAGTGGGAAGCCTGCTTCTCCCTCTCCCACCCCCCCTGCTTATGTTCCCTCTCTCATTGTGTCTTTCTCTGTCAAATAAATAAAATCTTTAAAAATAAAAAAAATTTAAAAATAAATAAAAAAATAAAATTACTTCTAATATATGTCCAAATTTCAGAGTGATTCATTCTAAGTCAGGGAGTCCCCTGGGGTACTTCTGGGAAAGGGTCTTTAAAAGAGACTCAAAGAAGAGAAGGCCTCTTCTGCTCGACTGTCTCTTGTGGAAGAGCCACCTTGAACTCTGTGTGACAGTGACCTCTGGGGCATCCAAGATGGCAGAGAGAACAATGGAAAGAACCCAAATGGTGGGGATGCCAGGAGCTCCTGTGTCCAAAACTGAAAAACTGGACCAGTGCCACCTAAGGATTTCTGTCCTTTGTGATAACAAATAGTCCTTAATGTTTAAGTGAGGTGAGTTTATTCTTCTTTCATTCACAGGGACGCATCTGAACTCATGCAAATCTCTTTAAGTTAAACTAAGGCTCAAAGTGGTAGCAGTTTGTGATAGCCAGGCTTCACAACACCCACGGGTTTCAGGTTGGCTTTTTTTCTTTTTCTCTTCCCTTCTTTTCTCCTCTTCTCTCCTTCCTTTTCTTAACTCAGCTCACAGTAAGTTTGACCATTTCAAATTTTTCAGACAGCCAAAACTACCTATTTGTGTAGCAACATGTCCAATGGTATGATTGCAGCCAAAAATGTCCCCAGGAAGCTGTAGACAGCCAAATAGGCATTCAATTCCAAATTTTGTGCTGTTGAGTAGATTTTCTCTAAGTAACCATAGGGGAGACAGCAACTATGGTATAAAATTACACCAATACAAATCCAAAAAATTACTCAATTATGAAAGAAAAATAATACCATTAAACTGGCTCTTTGGTATTGTGTAGGGAAGAAAAAAAAAAACAAAACATTGATTTGGGGAGCCTGGGCAGCTCAGTGGGTTAAGCCTCTGCCTTCAGCTCAGGTCATGATCTTAGGGTCCTGGGATCGAGTCCCACATCGGGCTCTCTGCTCAGTGGGGAGCCTGCTTCCCCCTCTCTCTCTGCCTGCCTCTCTGCCTGCTCGTGATCTCTCTCTCTCTGTCAAATAAATAAATAAAATCTTAAAAAAAAAAAAACATTGATTTATTTTCTAACTTTTGCTATATCCAGCCAATATTGTTGGTATAACCGAGCCTATTTCCTCTCCTCCCCCTGAAATATGCAACTCCTGGAAAATGTATTCAGCAATGACTTAAACAAAAATAAGTTAAATCAAAAGAGATCTGGTCAGGAAAAAAAGAAATTACTACAAGTGATTTTAATGCAGGGAATTGGTTACACAAGTGCTAGAGAACCTAAGAAACCAAACTTGTGATAGTGAGGAGACCCAAAGCTTAGTCACAAAAAGGAAGTCATTACCACTGCTGGGCTGGACACACAAAGGGAGAAAGAAGATGCTAGTGTAAAAGCCAGTATTGTTGAGAAAAACCTGGAGCAAGTAAGTCTGGTGGGAGCCAGCGCCATGGAGGAGTCATTGCTAAGGTACCACCAGAGGCAGAGAGTAGGCTAAGAAATACCTTCACTTCTCTCTTCTCCCAGTCTCCTATCCCCCCCCAGAGGCTCCCATTGATCAAACCAGCCAGAAGCCGAGTAGCACCAAAACCTGGGAACTAGAGCCTACAAGAATCAAGATCAGGGCAGAGTACTAGAAGAGTGAGCTGTGGGTCCAAGAACAACAGGCCAAGGATCCTCCCAAAGGCTTCAACTCCTTGTTAAGAAACTAGTAGTTTAATTTATTATTGCGTTTTCTCTCAATTCAGTTAAAAAATGTTTCAGAGGAACATGCAGGTCAAAGATATTTTTATTCTACTTTAGTAAGTTCCAATCAACATACCTAAGAATTAGTTAAACTTAAAGATGATGGGGACTACTCTAACTCTTTAAAAAGAAACTTCAGAACTGAGACTATTTTAATTCAGACACCAACTTCCAAGTCGGTAGATGGGCTTGAAAATGAAATAAGGGCAGAAAATGGGCAGACATAGGGCACAGTTGAAAACACGCATCCACCCACCCACTCTCATCTCTCATATCAAACCAAAAGAAGGAGGAGGGGGGGAAAGAGAAGGAAGGAAGGAAGGAAGGGACGAAGGGACGAAGGGAGGAAGGGAGGAAGGGAGGAAGGGAGGAAGGGAGGAAGGGAGGGAGGAAACTGTATTCAAATCAAGAACATTTTAACTACCACCCAAGTCACAACATGGATAACAGTAATGACTACTTAGTCTTTGAGCATTTTGTCTCGGAAAAACATCTATTCATCTCTGTAGTCTAACTGTATTTCTATTAGCTGGGCTGAAGCAAGTGGCTACAAATTGTATTTTACATATTTGAAAGACATTATCTCTTTCCTCTCCTACATAATATTTGTCTTAAAATGAAGTAACACATTTTCTGAAGATTTGGGAGTTTTATTCTACCCATTTTTCTATCCCTCAGGGTGAGTTTGCTGGCTTATAGTCCTAGCCAAGAATGAAAGATTCCAGTCTCGTTCTCAATTTCAGACTGTGTAAAGTCCTATTTTAATTGAAATTGAAATCCCACAATTATGTTAGAAGAGCACTTTCTCAATGGAATTTTTTTTGGAAGGTTATCTTTTTCTAAGTTGTGTAACTAGGAAATGAAACGGATCATCAAGAAAATTCCTTAGGTCTTTTGCATTGCCCATCAAGAAAATGTTTAGGTCGTATATCAATTCACTTTTTCCTTTTTTGCCCCCCCCTTTTTGTATTAAGTGATTTTTATCTACAAAACAAGATGACCCAGGGCACTACAAAATGACTCGTAAGTTGATATTAGAAAGTAGGAAAGAGAAGAAATTTTAAACAAGATGAGTGTAGGAGATTGAATACCAATTACTTGAATAAGGCACATACTTTACTTTTTACCCTACATAGAAAATCAACAAGGTGTGTTAAAAAAAAATATATCCTCTGTATTTAGTGAGTGTTTGGAAATGAAATGAGAATATTAAACTTTATAAAGTGTTTGGTTGGTTGCATTAGATGGGTACCACTGCTTCATGAGATGGATTGATGAAACACCTTTATTGCTGTCAGAACTCAATACAACAGTTCTCATCAAGCAAAAAACACTACAGAAGTATTGTTTGGCAAGAATTTAAAGTCATGTTTCATATCAGTAGAAATTATGCCTAAGGGCTTGTGTGTGTATGTGTAGACTATCTATTAACTCCAAAAACGTGTTGTGGCTCTACCCTGAGAAGATACTCAAAACCAGGATATTGAAATACTCGAATGTTCATGAGAATATTAATATATGGATGATTCCCAACAAGAATGGGAAAAGGAATAATGTCCAGGCTTCTCATAACATCCTGAGCACTTTTCTAGAAAAGCACATACTTTAAGCTATTTATTTGTCTGTCTCCTCTACTAAACTTTAAATTCCTTCAAATTAGGGGTTGTATCTTTCAATCTCAACCCCTAGAGCTAGCTTACTCCAAGACATGTTGGGAATTTTAACCATGGTTTTGAAATAATGGAATGACAAAATAAAAGTATTATGTTTACTTGCATTAAAACCTTTCATAAATATAATTGGAAGTGAATAATACATGGAATCTAATCTTCAGATTTGGGCTGAAACACTGGTCTCTTAAGGTAGTATCAACATTTACTCTATTTGATTAAGGAATTGTCACAGTATTATTGATATTGGTCATGCAAATTAACCCCCTGAATAATTAGGCAAGCTTTGAGCTTGCTTTGTTCAAGCAAATCATTAAGTATACGAATTTGGACAAAGTCATTACTTAAATTTCTTATCTCAGTTTATAAATCAGTAAGATTTGTGACTTGTAATAAGACATTTAGTGACACTTAGTAAATCATAGTAATTGCTCAGTGCAGATCATTGCCATTTATAATTTATAAGAAATTCAAACTTTTTCTAAAGAAATTCAAAGTTTAAATTGTACAACATGAAAAAACTAATATTACTATAAATTTTTATCAAGGAAATTTGGGCTAAACTATTAAATTGTCATTTTATTTTTATTTTTTATTTTTTATTTTTTTTAAGATTTTATTTATTTATTTGACAGAGAGAGAAAGAGATCACAAGTAGGCAGAGAGGCAGGCAGAGAGAGAGGGGGAAGCAGGCTCCCCGCCGAGCAGAGAGCCCGATGCGGTGCTAGATCTCAGGACCCTGAGATCATGACCTGAGCCGAAGGCAGAGGCTTTAACCCACTGAGCCACCCACGTGCCCCTAAATTGTCATTTTAAATGCTATTTTCTATCTTCTTTGAGTTTTAGTTTTGTAAAGACTTACACATTACATTTCTTGAAGCAAAAATTTATCATATTACACATGCTGTGAAGAATTTCTGAATGGTTCTTAAAAATAAAAATAAAAAGTAAAAAAAAATGTACAAGAGTGCCCAATGGTTTGGGTACTCTTTACCCGGACGTCGAATTTGCTAAAGATAATCAATTACTTCAAGATCAAAATTTTCTTAAATAGAAAAACAGGTTTCCCTACGGTATATAGTTCTATTGAGTCTTCTTTCTGGGTCTTAAGGTTATCCAGTTACATAGAGGAAATTCTGATAGATTTCTCCCCACCAGCTCTTTAAACTGTTAAATGCATAGTCATAGGAAGTAAGGTGGATAGTCTCTACATGATAGTTTTAATTGCCAAGTCAATAATCCCTGCCTGCCCACCCAAATACCCTTGTAAAGGAAACGGCCTTGCTTCCAACTGCTATTTGAGTGTCTGATCTCAGTGGCCTGGGTATCAGGAGATACTCTAATCAACACAGTAAATATATTAAGTGAGCCCCCGACCCAAGGATAACCAAGCCACAGGCCTGCCATTGATATATCTGACGTGCTCTAGACTGAAGAAAAGAAAAGACAGCTTGATCAATCAAATTCCCTTTCTCTGTGATTTTAAGTAAGAAATACCCACAGAGCTGTACGGCCAACTTTAACATAAATGCTGAAATGGCACCAGAACGGCAAGAATCATGACGAGCCAAAGCCATAAACCAGCCAAAGTAATGGCAGAGCTGAACATGTTAGCATTGAAAAAAAAAAGAACAGCGTGGTTGCCCCGCAGGAGAATAGATGCTCCAATGAGGCTGGAAAGCCCCTAGAAAACCTGAGGAGAAAGTCGCAGAATCCGCCTCCTTTCCATTTCTGCTTCATTCAGTTCCAACCCACATATATTCTTCCAATAGTTTCCTAAAAGGAAAATAGCTTTGCTGCTTTCCCGGTAGTAAACATAGGACAATGTGAAACGAACAAAATCTTTAATACAAGAAGCATTTTTTTAAAACCACTATAGTCATTAGTCTTCTCCTTAGAAACATACTAGTATTCACATATAACTTTTCACAGCTGGTTTGTAGCTTGCATTTTTTAAGTTAAATGTCATGAACACATTTCCATGACCATAAATATAGCTTTGTAGCATTACTTCTAATGGTTCATAGTATTCCATTGTATCCATACAGTATAATGTCTAACTGAAATGCCTTCATGATAGACATTTATATTGTTTCCAGTTTTGCTCTGTAATAAGTAATGTGGCAATAAATCTACTTCAACGTTCTAAATATCTTGTACGTGTATTTTTATTTAACTGTCCAATTATTTTCACAACTTAGTATTTTTGAAGTAGAATTATTAGGACAAATGGTGTATGTTTTTATTTTTGATTCAGCAATCATATTGGCAATTTTAATTTCATAAGATACTCATTTTTCTAAACCATTGTTAACACAAAGTATTGATCTTTTCCAAGCAGATAGGTGAAAAATACTATCTCATTCCTGTTTTAATTTGCTTTTCTCTGATCGATATTTTTTGACTCTTTGTATTTCTTTATTTTAAGATTTCATTTATTTATTTGAGAGAGAGATAGCGAGAGAGAGCACAAGCAGGGAGGAGAGGGAGAAGCAGTTTCCTTGCGAACAGTGAGCCGGCTGCGGGACTCGATCCCAGCACCCTGAGATCACGACCTGAGCCGAAGGCAGACACTTAACCGACTAAGCCACCCAGGTGCCCTTTTTGTATTTCTCTTCTTGTAAGTACCTATTTATAAACTTGGCCCGCTTTACTATGAAAATGTTGATTTTTTTTCATTGACTTAAGGAGTTCTTTATACATCAAGATTATTAATATTTTGTCTAGTATATATGTTATGAATATTTCCCCAGTATGTTATTTGCCTTTTAAATTGTTTAAAATATCTTTTGCCATCAAATGTTTGAAATATTTTATAGTCAGAGTTACCACCTTTTTACTTTATGATTCCTGGTTTTCTTGTCACACCTAGAATGGCCTTCCCAAAAATAGAAAAACATTCGTCCTAACTTTTTAAAGGATGTTTATGGAGTCATTATTTATATTTATATATTTGATCCATCTGGAATTTATTTTGTTATGATTAAAGTAAATACTCAGTTTAATTTTTTTCCCTCAATTTGTAGAGTCATGCCAGCACCACTTTTTGACTAATATATTGCTTTTCCACTGGCTGATCCAAAATGTTACTTTTATCATGTACTAAACACCAGGATAGATTAGAAAGACTATGGACATAGCAGCAAAGCAGTTTAGTGCTAGAATTAGAAAGACTTAATGTTCACACTGACTAACTGTAATTTTGGACAAGTTCCTAAATCGATCTAGGCCTCAGCTTCCTTGTCTGAAGTGTGGCGACAATAATGCTTCCTAAAACCACACGAGGATGAAGTGATAAAAAGTGCGCCGAACACTCAGTCAGGCATCTGGCACGATGAACATCTCGGTAAAATTAGTTCCTAGCTGGACTTGGGCTTATTATTAGATTTTCTTTTCAGTCCTATCATTCCTGTGATAAGAATACTTGCAGTATAATCCTGCAATGAGTTACTCTTAATGATTATGTTTCATACCTAATGAGGCAAGTGTCTTGCATTAATTTTTTTCTTAGAATTATCCAGGCTTTATTATATGACTATTCTTTAGAAAATAGTTTTCTCGGGGTGCCTGGGTGGCTCAGTGGGTTAAAGCCTCTGCCTTTGGCTCAGGTCATGATCTCAGGGTCCTGGGATCGAGCCCCGCATCGGGCTCTCTGCTCAGCAGGGAGCCTGCTTCCCCCTCTCTCTCTGCCTGCCTCTCTGCCTACTTGTGATCTCTCTCTCTCTGTCAAATAAATAAACAAAATCTTAAAAAAAAAAAGAAAGAAAGAAAATAGTTTTCTCCCCTGAAGTACCTTGAGTGGTGTAATTAAAACAACAATAATTATTTAATCTCTCTGAGCTACAGTTGAAGCACATATGAAACGCATGGAATACCTACTTCTTAGAGCTTTGGGGAGGGCTGGATACAAATGGCCCATTCCGGGGCCCAAAGCAGAGAAGTTCAAGAATGGGTAGTATTATGATTGCCATCTTGATTATCATCTCTCATGATATTCAGGCAAATTATTACCACAAGAGTTTTATGTTTTAGAAAGCGACAAGCAGAATTCTGGATTGATAACGATTACATGCGACCGTCGATTCCAATTGTAAATGCAAACTGAACTAGACAGAAAGATTCCTGAAGTGCCTACAATGTGGGATTAGTACTACGGGGGCTGCCTTTGATACAATAATTAGAAAACCTCTGCTGGAGAAGGAGGAAAGAGTGGGCAATTCGACTTTCATTACTCCACAGGGCCCAAGACAAAACAAAAACTTGGTGTTAAAATTGCAAATATCTAGGTTGTATTTTGTAGACCTTGATGCAAGGACATGCATGTAAGGGTCTGAATGAGGGATGATGTGGAGAGCATTTGTTACTCCATGGAATAGCGTGTCCACAAGGTAAATAACTATGCACACTTTTAAGGATGTTTATGGACTCAAAATTGAAATGGCTTTGAGAAAACTGATTAATGGGCCATTTCCTGAGAGTAAGAAGACCTCTGGGAAAAATGAAACTTGCTGGCCTGCTCCCCTTCCTTCCTTCTTTCCTTCCTTCCTTCCTCTCCTTCTTCCTCCCTCCCTACCTTCTTTCCTTCCTTCCTTCCCTCACTCATCCATTCAAGAAATAGAGCCTCCTCTTACAATTCACTGTCATTAAAAAAAAAGAAAATGTTTACTGTCCTCCTTTACCTCTGAGAGAAGGGAAAGGAAAGAATTTCAGAACTGTAGTCAAGATAAATATCAAATGTATTATTATTTTTAATGGCTCTTCCAGGGGAGGGGAGTTCCTCATCCAAACCACCCACACAAAATACCTAAAGTACAGTATCTTCTCAGTGTGAGCATAAATCTACTAGTCACAAAGTAAAAAAGCAGAAATAAGAAACAAGTGCCAAACTCCACTTTCTCTCTCTTTCTTTCTTTCTTTCCTTTCTTTCTTTCTTTCTTTTTTTTTTTTTTTTGCAATTTTTTTATTCTTGCAAATGCATTATAACCAACGGATGTCAGATTGTAAGAGTTTAAAATACGTACCGTGCACTGGGTAATATGCTGTCTGGGTAAGTCTGAATGTGGCAGGCAGTCACCTTACTTTTAGGTTCCGAGGTTATGTTCACGAAGAGATCTGCAGTTGGTATCACATTGCACAAGCTCCCGGAGCTTGGGGGAGAATAATGACACGAATCAATAATGCTGTCTGGGAAATGGCTTAGAATAAAATATTACAGAAGGGCACGAACATCACCCAGGGGGAGACTTCAGTGTTGATTAAATATGGCTGCCTCAGCTCTCTTCCACGCAGTGACAGATGGGGTAGGAGTGCTTACTTTGGCTTTTGCTGCATTTTCCTGAACTAGGGTTACTCAGGTAGCGTGAAAACAGGGCGGTGTACGCCAGCATCTTTAGCTTCGCTGCATTTGGTTGCCCCCTGCAGGCCAAAACTGAACACACAGGCAAAGAATTCCCTCACTGCTCTTCCACAGAATCCACGGCTTAGTTTCATAAGTCTCTGATTCTCTTCAAAGCATCCTTGCGAAAAGAAAGACATTTTAAAACACTCACGCAGAGTTCTTCTTTTCACCAATCTCCACATCCCAAAAAAAAAAAACAAAAGTTCAGTTCACTGAAGTTAACAAAATAGGTTAAATAGTGTAAATAAATTAACAAACTACTCCAAATAAAAATGAGAATTTAAAAAAAAATGAGAATTTAAAGACTATCTAGATAAATACCAACTTTAAATCACACTTGAATGCATAAAAAAAAGAATGAACACAAATTTGCACTTCCAGTGTCAATAAATCATTCTTTCTTATTTCCTCCACATATAAACTGTTTTTAAAAAACATATCCTGCAATGCCACAATAAGGAAATCTAGTGTTTTTCTCCCATTTTATCAGACTCTATTCTGAACTTATCATGGTGCTAAGCTAAAAAAAATCAACACCATTTATCCTACAATATCATGTATCCTACCAATCCTTTATTATGGCATTTCATAGAGGCTAAATTTATTTTTAAAACAAAACTTATTTTATTCATGGGAGTGAAAAACATGGGTGGCAGAGTAGAATTAGCCTTCAGTAGTCTGGGCACTGAATTTCCTCTGTGTGTGAATGCTTGTGTCTCTGGGTACTCTGTGATTGGAGACACAGGTCCAGAAATGCTTGCTGCCTACGCAACTCTGTTATAAATTTTACTGAAACCATTAGCTAGAATGTAATGAATTCCATGTGTCAGTCTTACTTGGCATTAAAAAAAAAAAAAGATGGGATTTTTAGAACACGTAATTGTGATATTATACCCACTCTGGATGATATACATTTTGTTTGTTTGTTTTTGGAACTAGAATTCCTTCCACACGTAGATTTTAAACAGTCAAATGCACATTTACATATTAACTGTTAGTTACAACTCCTGCTTTATAAATTTACACTTTCAGCCACTTTTTCCAGTATCTTACTCCATGGGAAGTACTGAAGCAGGAAAACAGATTAACTTTTTCTGACCACTGACACCTAGGAACTTTTTGGTGATAATTAGGCATACTCAAGACACTTCCTCAAATGTTGTATTCCTTGAAATTTTTATAACAAATAGAAAGCATTTTGTTCAATCAATCTAATTCATAAAAACTCAAGCTTATTATGTGTTCTTTTACCATTCTTATGTCCTAGAAACAGTCCGTTTTGTTTTTTTTACCCAGTACCATAAATAAAAACTGAAGAAGAATCTCCCAGAACTCGAAAACAATTAAATCTATATTAAATTGGTGACTCCCAAAGATTGCTAACGCAGATTCTTAGGTAAAGACAGTAAGTTTTGTCTTTTTACAAAAAATTTTCTCTAAAATATAATTGTGCTCCTTTAAAATATATACATACACAAATACAAGTAAGTACCGACCTTTCCTGTACAACAGACATTGTTTATTCTTGATTATCAGAGATTTTTTTTTATTATCAGAGATTTTGAAAGAAAACGATATCAGAAAGCCAATTTTGCATTATTTTAAATTGAAAAAAAAATTAAAATGTGCTGCATAATAACCCCAAAACACCAATCAAAACATTAACACAATGACTCCTAATACAGGTAACAAACTAGCAAGTTAGAATATAAGATGCTGAAAACATCTATTCCTCATTACTGAACAGTTAATTTTGCTGTTGACACACAGTTGCCTTGTGAAGTAGGGTGGCCTTCCTTTACACCAGCAGCCTCCATTCTGATACCAACTGTGTTTGGAATACAACATGAGTCTTTTCCCATACACTCATGAGTTTAGGGGAACAATTTTTTCTTTACGAACATTATCTAAATAATGTCTTGAGGAGATATGCGTGTTTCCTTACTGAAAGCCAGGAAGCATTATCATGGGAAAAAGATAAAAGGGAGGAGCTTGGGCAGAGTAGACCCCTATCACCAGGGTGATCCAGTAACTCAGTGGGCTGCCTGATCCTCTTAGGGAGGAGCAGCAAGCCCAAGCTGGACGGCCTTGTGATTACAGTAGCACACTGGGTCACGGCCATCTATATCCATTTCCTGGAGCTACCACACACCGGGTGGCTTGAAATGACAGAACTTTATTCTCTCGCAGTTCTGGAGATCAGAAGTCCAAAATCAAGGTGTCAGTGGGATTGTTCTTTCTGAGGCTCCACAAGAGAATATGTTCTATGCCTCCCTGCCAGCCGGCGACTCTTGGCATTCCTTGGTTTATAGACACATTGCTCCAATCTCTGCCTCTGTCTTCACATTTCCTTCTCCCTTCTCCCTTCTCCGCTCTTACAAGGACACTTGTCATTGGATTTAGAACACATCCTAATCCACGATGACCTCTTCTTGAATTCTTTAACTTGATTACTTCTGCAAAGACCTTTTTTCCAAGTAAGTTCAGATTCAAAGATCTATGTAGACGTATCTTCTTGGAAGGGGTGGGGCAGGGAAGGGGGAGGACACCATTCAATTCACTATACTCTCCAAGCTTGAATTTATATAACATATCACAGGTACTGGAAATCATACCCACAGGGCCAAGGCAGCCCTCTGTCACAAGTTTTCATCCCATTGAGCCACAGCCTCCATTGTCACTGTCATTTGCTGAATCAAAGGAGGAACCGGAACTTCATTTAAACCTTCACTGGAGGCATTCTTATGTAATGAATTCAATAGGATTTCTTTATGCTTCCTCGGTGTATATATCTAAAAATGAGCTGAAAAAGTCAAGAGCCAGAGAGGCTTCCTAGGAGTGACCCTGTGGCAGGTACCATGTGGGGTCTCTGGAAATATGTCAAGAATTCCTATGGTTTTCTGATTTTTTTTTTTTTTTTTTTTTTTTGCCTAGAAACTGCTTCTAATCACCCTCCATTAAAGTGGTAAATAGAAATCATTCTAATTGAGAAATTACATGTAGGCAAAACAAACAAACAAAAAAACAAGGAATGGGAGCGTCTGGGTGGCTCAGTCAGCTGAGCCTCTGACTCTTGTTTTCAGCTCAGGTCATAAAGTCTGGGTCCTGGGATGGGGCCCCAGTGCCAGGCTCCAAACTCAGCGGGGTGTCTGCTCAAGGATTCTTCCTCTCCCTCTGCTCCTCCTCCCAAAATAAATAAATAAATCTCTTTACAATTTTTGAAAAACAAGGAGTGACCAAAGAAATCACGTTTGATGGCTCACTAGATTTCATCACTTGTACCTAAGATGAAAATTAGAGTCCTTATGCACACCAAGAAAATGAGCTAACAAGCTTAACCCAGTTTTTATTCATGTGTAAAATAAAATTAATTCATGATGTTTACAGCTGTGGGTATGAAGAGTTTATACATGTTCATAACTGCATACACTTAACTATGCACCACCTGTGTATAATTTACAAATATTCATGGACGCTGCTATCGAAGCGTTTTGTTCTTATCAATTGACTTCGCAGTTCTGAGGTTCCCCCACCCCTTCTTCTTTCTTTTTCCTCTTTTTTTATTTTTTTAAATAAAGTTTTCTTTCAAGTCCTCTACTGTTACCGTGCTTCGGCCATCAAAGTCCCCTCGTAGCCATTTTCATTTACCTTGTGAGTCTGACCCTTTGTGAAGCTGAGCATTTTCAGAGTAAGCCGATCCTGCAGGTCCCCAAGGATGTTATTCTCATTTATTCACTCGGCCCTTTGAATGGAGCAGCCCTCACTTGGCAGCCGTTCAGCAGACCAAGATTCAAAGAGCACACAATCCTTTTTCTTCCAAGGGCCTTTCAAAACCTGGTCCAAGACTTGTCGAGGAGCTTTAATGGATGTCAGTCATTTAGCATGTTACATTTCATTCATGGCTGCCAGGGAACGTGATGAGTAGAGAAGGAATCAAAGAAAACAGGCAGACAATAGGGGTAAGGGATAATTTTCAGAGCCTTTTGTGACGTGACATTATAGAGGGCATTTTTGAGTTGCCATTACTCATGATGAGGGAGTTAAAATAGAGGAGTCAATGTACTTGTATTTAAAGCCGCGCCAAAGCCTCCCAAACAACTTTAGAGCCAGGATTTCAGGAAACTAGGGGTCAATTTGAAACGTGGGTGCTCTGGATCAGAGACAGCTGTTGGGTAGGGCCTTCCTTATCCCCGCAGGTGGGTGATGGAGGGATGGAGTCCCTTTTGTGCCATCTGCACAGACACCTCTGACAGCTGGCTCTCCATTTCTGAACTTCAAAACGTTGGGGGACAGGCTCTGGGGACCAGCAATAAGACAGGGAAGCTCACTGACAGTCCCAGGAGGCAGAGAAGGGGGAATGGAGGCAAAGGCACAGGGCTGCGGACCTCTGTACCTGCCAACTGGTGTGTCACAGACGAGCTAAAATTACTGACTGGTCAATTATCTGATTAAAAAGAGCCTTTCGTATAAGGCTTTTTTTTTTTTTTTTTTTTCCAATCCAGACTGAAATCTAAACCTTCTAGAAAGTTACCAAAATTTTTTTTTTCTTTTTTCAACTTGGGCATAATCAACAGTTACGGGGTGGGGGAATGATAAAAAGGTACAGAGAGAAACACTTTGTTACTGGCTATAGGCCATAAATTGCTCTGGGATTTTCTTTTCTTTTCTTTTTCTTTTTCTCTCTCTCTCTCACTCTCTCTTTTCCCCTCTCTTGGGCCTGACAGCAATGTTATGAATTTACTTGACACTACTGGCATCAGATTCAATCTTTCTTATCGTCACACAGACACAGAGCTACCAGGCTGATTGTATTTTTAAATTAATAGAATCAATTGATTAAAAAAGGTACCAGTGTTCCACAAAAGCAATTTATTTTTTATTAGTTTTACAACTGCATTGAAATCCTTTTAAATTATAGAGTTCATGAATTATGCCTCTGTCAGGCAACATCAGAACTTGTCTTTATGGCTCTTGGATTCCACAGAGGCTGTTGTGGTTTGAAAATAACAGAACAATGTGTTGCTGCTTCCCCAGCCAGTTAAGGACTTGCCCCCTACTTAAAGGCCCCAAACCTCACAGGGCAAGCGGGCTGAGCCACCCCGGGCCAGGGCTGCCTGGCTGGAGCTCCAGACCACAGGGAATCCACGCCATGGCCATTATTCAATACATGCTGAGTTGACTTCTTGAGATTTTATTAATAATTTCTCCATAGTGTATGCTGCCCTGTTTGTTATCTAAAAAGGAAAAAAAAGACACTGCAAAGTTGTGGAGTCAGCAAACAGCAATACACAGGAAAAAGTTAAAATGCCAGAGCTAAAGCCAAGAAAACATTCTTAATCCTTAGACTGAATACGGTGTGGGGGCTGTGGAGAGGGGTCCAAAAAATCGTGCCCCTTTGTTAGAAAAACAAAAAGAGGAGGAGGAAGAGGAAAAAGAGGAGGGGGTGGAGCAGGAGGAGGAGGACAGTGGGGGATGGGAAGGAGACCAGCCAAGGGCAGGAGGAATTAACGAAGAGAAAGTCTCACCTACGTAAAGTCCATTTCTCAATTCACAAATAAATGACCTGGTCTTCCCGAATGAAGCATTTACAATGAAGAATACAACAGTCACTCATACACACGCACAAGAATCTTCAGAAAACCCTACGAAGATGGATGCCAACAATAGTACACTTCCTGTAGCCTGTTCTTCTCACAGGACGTTTCTACTCTGTAATCCCCAAGAAAATCCACAGGCATCTGCAACTTCATCTTTTGTAATTTAATGCAACACCTTCAGGATTTTCATTACAGAGCAAACGTTATCCGTGTTTACCTCTTTCACTGCAGGATACCTTCTCCCACACAAGGTGCGAGGTCACAGCCCGACCCACGCGTGTCAAGGTAGATCAGCACCTACTGTAGTCAGACTCAACAAACCTGGAGAAAGGATTCCTGCTACAGCTGCTGACGGTGACTGATTCCAGTGGATTTTACTGATTTCACCTACTACCTTGTCCCCTTTTCTAAAAAATTAAGAGACGGTAAAAAACAAAAAGACTTAGAGTCGCGGTGTGCGCTTGCGCATGCGCACATCTGTCTGCATGTGTCCAGGGCGCCTCCGCTTTATGCTCCAAAGGCATAGGAGTATCCCGGGTGGGTGTTATCATGGAAATGAAAATGCGCTTCAGTTACAACAGAGGAAAAACTGACCCGAGGCCCCAACTCTGTTTCTTATAGGAAATAAGCAAGAGGATTGCCATTGATTCTACCTCCGACTCAGAAGGACTTTGCAGCCTCTCCTACCTCCCCCAGGTGAGCGCACAGACCGCGCCCTCCCTTCCTGGCAGCCGGTGACTCACTAGGACTGAGTCACCCCGTTTGTAAATAACTTTAATTATTAAAAAAGCCTTTTCTTCTGAGAACCTAACTGTGCCACCCCGTGACTACCCCCATTCATTCTGTAACTCTGCAGAAAAACCTACCTCGTCTTCTGGAGAACAGCCTTTGAAATTTTTAACACAACTTGTCATTTTCTCGGGTTAAATGAACACATTCCCCCAGTTACTCCTTATATGATATGGTTTCCAGACCCTTCACGGCCCCTCCTTTGAACATGTTCCAGTTTGCTGTCAACTTCTCTCTTAAAATGTGGTGCCCAGGACTCAATACAGCACTTCCTGTGTGACCGGCGGAGAATGAGGTTAGGCTAATAATTCCCTTGATGTGAATGCTATATTTCAACTAATAGAGTATATGACTGAGTTAGGTATTTAGGAACAGATGCATACTCTTGGGTTACGTGAACTTGCCTTAAAACTCATTTTTTTTTTTTTTTACATTTATCGCCAAATCGTATTTTTACCATTCTCCACCTAAGGCATTGATTATTTAAATCTAAAAGTAAGATTTTTTCATTTATCCTGTTGCACTTCCACTTCTTTGGTGCAACCAACCTTTCTAGCATATAAAATACTGCTAGTGAATTATTTTTTGTTTTCAAACTCATTAGCTAATCCTCCTAATTTTGTGTCACTCACAATTTTGATAAAACTTCCTTCTTTGTGCAGGGCATTGAACAATAGAGAAAAGATAAGCTCCTTTACAGACAAAGAATTTAATGAAGTTACCTGACACCTAGTATTTAAGAAACATTAGCAGTTAACATCATTAAAACCCTTCAGAGTCCTTCCTATGGTGGACATCATGCCCATAACTCATAAAGACTTGTAAAAGGGCAGAGGTAGGGGGGCAGAGAAACAGAAATATTATAAAGGAAAGAGACCAGAACTTGGAAATCAAGATACCCATGAGAAAGCCACATTGCTGTCCCCATGGTTCAGCTCCTGGGTGGTGGTCAGGAGTCCTGTCCAACTCATACCCTCAGAGTTCCCCCTGAAATGTATTCCCTTTTGCTCCTGGATTTCTATTTTCACTACTGTGAAAAAATAAAATGAGAATCAGTAAATAATTTATAGAGTGTAAGTGCAAAATTTTGTATTTTATTCCAGTAAACAATATTCTCACCAGGTCTTTATCAGTAAAATGGAGGTCGGAAGTGACTGTTAGAAGAATTATTCATTTATGCTTTAAATAAATAACTCAGTATTTTTATGGTGCCGTGATAACAAATTACAGGATGTTTCCTGCTGATTCCAATTGCATCTTAAGCATTTACTTGTGATGTATTCCCTTCGGCACAATATCACAAAGTTTAATAGTATACCTTTTGAAAAATATTTTTAAAATATTATCGAAACAACTGAAAAAGTCCTGAAATCCCATAACTGCTGTAATTGTTTTTATTATTCTGTTCCTTCACTATATCTACTTTTGTTCTTTATTTATATACAGCGTATATACAAAGTATATAAATAGTCTTTACAGTGTGTGTTTCTGATACATATTAAATAAGTCCAAATAAATGAAGGTTTTCTAAACTAACATACTATCTTTTCTTTCTGTTTCCTAATTGCCTATTTATGTTTTTGAGAAAGGCAAAGATAGTATTTATTTTTAGGAAAATAGGATTTATAATATGGAAGGAATATAGATCTTGTATTTATAAACTTTAGGCCACTAAAAAAGTTAAGTTATATAGAAAAATTAATCAGAACCCTAGAAGCAAATGACAAGGGAGGTAGGTAATACATATCCAAAAATAGATGTAAAATTTACATTTATACCAATTTCTTATATTTTTCCACTGTTTAAGGTATTCCAGAACCTGATTTCTAAGAGACTATCTGATTTCCTATCCACATCTATATTTTCCATCTGAAAGATAATTTTATATGAAAAAATAAAGTTCTAATTGTGCAACATTTGAATTCTTCAAAGTCGTCTCTTAGCTTATGAGAAACAGACACATGCTTTCCTCAGTTAGGATGGAATAATGTTAAAGAGCAATAAAAATGCAGGGATGTGATATTTTTTAAGAGCCCATAGCTGAGGAAGATGGTAGAAAGGACTCTTTATCATATATGGCTCCAAATCATCTGTGTCATGGAGGAGTCTCCCATTTTTCAAACCACCTTAAGCAAGCCATGTACCTGTTCTCTGTGCACCTCTATAGCCTGAGAATGACCAGGCTCCCTACTGTGACTGGAAGCTCAATTAATCCTGGGCTACTGTCTTGTTCACCTACCCCAGGATCCTGCAGTTATGAAGACGTGAATGAGTGGGACTGAATGGGAGTCAGGACTAACCCAGTCCTTCTTCTCCGAAATGACCACCTTCTAGGCTACCTTGGAGAGGAAGCATAGGGAGTCCCTTTACTGCACTGGCTTCTGCCTTCACTTACTAATTGTGTGTGTGTGTGTGTGTGTGTGCGCGCGCGTGCGTGCGTGTGATAATCCGGTTATTGATTCTTTTAATGTTAACTGACACTGGATGCTTTTAATCTACCCACACAATCAATAATGCCTGACAAAAACAACAAGAAAGAAATTCTTCCAAGTTAAGACAACTGACAAACATAGAATAGTTTAAAGTAGTTATCATTGTACTAGGGGACCATTTTGATTTGGTAAATCTTCTTGAGCGAACAGAGGGACCAGCCTTTGTTAGCCCCATTTCTGCTATAAATCTGTTTCAACCTCACTAGTAAGTTATTTTTTTCTGACTCCTATGTAAATACTTCTATATATCTAATACCACTTTCTGAATAATTAATTATTTCCATTTCCCTTTATAAAGATATAAAGATCTGGGGCACCTGGGTGGCTCAGTGGGTTAAGCCTCTGCCTTCGGCTCAGGTCATGATCTCAGGGTCCTGGGATCGAGCCCCGCATCCAGCTCTCTGCTCGGCGGGGAGCCTGCTTTCCCCTCTCTCTCTGCCTGTGTCTCTGCCTGCTTGTGATCTCTCTCTGTCAAAAAAATAAATAAAAATCTTAAAAAAAAAAAAAGATAGAAAGATCTGATTTGTTCATGACTTGGTCTCAGTAATTCCTGTATTCTAAATACATTATTCTAGAATTCAAAAGTCTCTTTTATAATCTTTATGAATGTTTCACACTTACTTTTCTTACTTTTATTCATTTGAATATTCCCTTACTTTAATTTAATAAAAAAAAATCCACCAACTTACATCAAAAAAAATGGATTGAACAATTTACTTTTTTTGAGAGCTTACAGAGCACAGAAGTAAGTACTTTCATTAATTACTGATAATCTTAAAACATAGATACTATTTTTATAGTCACATTACAGAATAGGATACTGTGCTTCAGAGGGTTTAAATAATGTTTCAGGATCTCATAGCTAAAAGTTATGGAGCTGTGAGAGAAGGTACAGCTCTGCTCAGATTAATGCTGATTCTCATCTATGCTTCCTTCCCTCAAACCATCTTCTCAACCTCCAACATGGGCTCATGTTTAACACCTCCCTTCCTTAATGCCCATGGTCATTATTCCCTAAATGAGAAATGCCTGCATCTTCCACTGATGTGCTCAAGGGTGTGTGTGTGTGTGTGAGAGAGAGAGAGAGAGAACACGGAATGGGGAGGCAGGGTTAGAGACAGGAAGGACTTAACTTTTGTATTACTCAAGGGTATTGGCAGGGACGGTTATTTGCATAAAAAAGCACAATAAGAGATGGGAAAAGATCTCTTCTTTATTACCAGAAAAAAAAAAATATGTGACTTTAAAACCCATATGAAATTATAATGTCAAACTCACCTTTACTTCTTTCTAAAATGGATTCCATTAGACCATCTTAAAATTTATGCTAACTACAGACTATACTTTTATGCATTATTGTGTATTTGAAATTAAAGGGTTTACTGTTTTGGCAATTACAGGGAGAATTTAAGCAGACAGCTAAAGTATATTCTACAGAGGATCCAAATTACAGTAGTGACCCGTTGTACACTGATTTAATCTAGACCTCAAGAATGGCAATAGACCTTAAAATATCAATCTTTTATTTGCTTAGTCAGTTTCTAATCAGTAAGGGAGATCAGATATGCACCACATAAAATAAAATCTAAGATGCTGTTGGCATAACGTTAGCAAAATATGGTTGTGACAGTGATAGGGTAAAGTTATTCTTTTTTTTTTTTTTTTTTTAAGATTTTATTTATTTATTTGACAGAGAGAGATCACATGTAGGCAGAGAGGCAGGCAGAGAGAGAGGAGGAAGCAGGCTCCCTGCTGGATCCCAGGACCCTGAGATCATGACCTGAGCCAAAGGCAGAGGCTTTAGCCCACTGAGCCACCCAAGCGTCCAAAGCTATTCTTTTTAAAGAATAGGTTCTCTGGATGCTATTGAGTCCTGTGCAATTCGTCATCAGTACAGTCTCAGTAAAAGGTAAGAAAATGTTATCTTGCTATATAATAAGGTGTGATTCAAAATTCTACTCATTGCTAGATTAAGTTCTTTAATGCTGGAAGACATTTAACAGCATCTCTTTGATCTATATGTAAGAAAACAGGGCCCTGAGTAGCTTGTCCAAGTAAACAGAGATAACAAATGACTGAGCCAGGCCCCAAACCAGGACCTCTGATTCCAGATCCAGTGCCCTTCCTCACGGCAGCAGGCAAATGGAAACTCTAAGATACACATTTCAAACAGGATGTGCAATTTGGAAATTTTACGTTGAATTATAACCTTGTGCCCTGATTATTTTCCATCAGTATTTATCTTTGTGTGTTTCTCTGTCCTGAGGGTTCTCTTTTGGATCACTGTTATCTGATTTTTCTAAACATTCCTGTTTGTCTTTCACTTTATCTCCCTGGTTGCTTTCCATTTTTAGGCCTTATCTCTACTTTTATTTTTATTCTGAGGGGCGTTTTTTCTTTTTCCATTTTCTGAAAATATAAAATAACATGACTTCATTATCAGGAACTTGGATGCTACTTATATATTCCGGATACTTATAGTTATCTTTGTAATTAATTTCCCCTTTGTAATTTTTATCAAGTTACCTAAGCCCTTTCATCCCTTTGTGTATCTGTTTTGAAATTTGCTTTGTAGGCTATGAGAAATCTTTGGTTAAAAAAAAAAAAATGGGATGAGTGTGGTTAGGATAAAAAACAAGACTCTGGCGTGTAATCAATATGATTCAGTGGATAAGCAGAATTTCCGATTGTTATATCAGTTTTAAACCAAATCATGCATTGCCCAATTCAGGAAGCTTGATTCTTCCAACATGTTTGAACTGTTTTCTGGCAGAGATTGGGTGCTTTGAGAACAGAACAAAACCAACAAAGTTTATGGTGTGGGATAGCCCTAGATCCTCAGAGATTCTGAGGGACAAACAGAGGGCAATTTAAAGGCAAAGATTTGCTCCACTGGATATATTAAGACTTATAAATTAACTATTACCATGCCCAGAGAGGCAATATTTTGGATTTTGAGAATTTTACATATTTCAGAATTAGGGACAGAGAAGAATTTTGAAAGAGACAAACCTGACTTCAAATTCTACCAGAGCCATCACTTATTATCCTTGAGTCCTTGGAGTTTTAACTTTCTGAGCCTCACTTGTAAATACTTCAGGGTTGTTATGACAATGAAAATAATGCATGCATAATGGTTCCGAGCGAGTAATATGATGATGGTGATGGTGATGAGGATGGTGGTGATGATAATGATGGTGGTGGTGAGGATGATGATGACGGTGGTGGTGATGATGATGGTGGTGGTGGTGGTGATGATGGTGATGATGGTGGTGGTGGTGATGATGGTGATGAGGATGGTGGTGACGATAATGATGGTGGTGGTGAGGATGGTGGGGATGATGATGGTGGTGATGATGATGGTGATGAGGATGGTGGTGATGATAATGATGGTGGTGGTGGTGATGAGGATGGTGATGATGGTGGTGGTGGTGATGATGGTGATGAGGATGGTGGGGATGATGATGGTGGTGATGATGATGGTGATGAGGATGGTGGTGATGATAATGATGGTGGTGGTGGTGATGAGGATGGTGATGATGGTGGTGGTGGTGATGATGGTGATGAGGATGGTGGTGATGAGGATGATGGTGAGGATGAGAATGATGGTGGTGGTGAGGATGATGATGACGGTGGTGGTGATGATGATGGTGGTGGTGGTGGTGATGGTGATGATGGTGGTGGTGGTGATGATGGTGCTGAGGATGGTGGTGATGATAATGATGGTGGTGATGATGATGGTGGGGATGATGATGGTGGTGATGATGATGGTGATGAGGATGGTGGTGATGAGGATGATGGTGATGAGGATGGTGATGAGGATGATAATGGATGGTGGTGGTGGCGGTGGTAATGATGATGGTGATGAGGATGATGGTGATGAAGATGAGGATGGTGATGAGGAGGATGTAATGGTGAGGATATTACCCAGATCTCTCATTGATGAAAGGAGGAGAAGAAAGCCTTAATAGCAGATAAAACTGACACAAAATCACTGATAACTGAAATTTTTAAAGAGTAACAACAATTTAAAAATCATATTGTTGATTCAATAAATAAGTCTTCTGGGGAGGGGGAACCTTTCTTCTTGAAAGAAGACTAATCTAATCTGACAAATCTACAAATATTTATGTTTGGCCTTGATGTAATAAGTAATTTTTAAGAGCAATGTTATAGACTTTTACAGAGAGTTATTAGTATCTCAGAACTGGTTTTTCCAATGTCTTTCATTTTCCAGTGCATGATTAAAAGATCATAAAATCTTATTTAAAATTCGCCATTTAAAATTACTTGTGAGAATGAAGCACACAATCCAGAAAGAAGAAATATGCCTCCAATGTACTTTCTAGAAAGTTATTTGTAGATTTTCACTCTACAATATTGTATTTGTTTTGGATATTAAACAGCAGCTATTCCAGGGAGAATCTGAACCCTGATAAGGTCAGACACGCGGATATTCTGTGCGCCGTGGTCCATACGTGGAAATACTTATGCTCACAGACAGTTTTAGAATAAACAAAAATCAGACTCAGGCAAGCAGGCCAGCAAACTTTTGTGGGAGAGCGAACTGGTGAATCTATCCAGCAAAAATTTTCCAGGTTCTCGGTTATCAAAGCAGAGTTCTCAAATGTTGCAATGGGTCCCTCGTTTTGTTTATTTTGTTTAGCAGCAAGCCAGGGGGAACCTGCCAGCGACTAGTCGTCTTTCTGCGTGTTCAACGCTTCACTCACCTCCCACGGGGGAAGAACCCGCTGAAAGGGAGTCCCGGGTGGGAGGCGGAGACCCTGTTGTGCCCCTCACTGATTCACCTCTCACCAGGCCTCTCTCAGTGGAGGACAGTAGCAGAAACAGCAGAGGATCTTTCCCGTTTGCTAAGCCTAATGCTGTTATTTTGAAATTTTAAAATAATCATTTGAATCAAACAACATATTCCTGAAAACAAGAGAAATGGACGTTTTACCCCAGACAGCAGCAAAAGAGGCTCTGTACCAGGGCTCCCTCACATGGGAGGTGTTGAATAAAAGCCTACAATAATTATTTCCTCTACCCCACACTCTTCTCCTTTTTGGTGCACTGCCCAGGTAGGCAGCCGGTAGTAAGTATCTGATAACATGTCTTGTCGGGCCATGTAGAATAATATTTTGTTCCAAGCCCTGTAATCTTGCTCCTCCACAATCTAAGGCTCCACGCCCAGCACATCTTGTCTCTTGGGAAAGCCACAGAGTCTTGGGGCCAAGAGTTATGCTATTTCTACTTTTTCCAAACCAAGATGAAGATTTGAAACTTCTGTTTGCTTATTGCCCACTTGAATATATTCACACATTCCAAAAGCTCTGAAGGAAATGCAAAGATGAAGTAGTCTCTGAATTAGAAGCCAAGTGTCTCCTCAAAGCTAATTTGGCTGGTTGATTATATGTGTTTTAAAGACTATATTATGGGAATTCATTTATGTTTACCTCTGCTATCAACTTCAGTAGGTGTTGTATTTCTTATGCAGAAGGATGCACAGCCTTAAACTGGTTTGGGTTTTCTCTGCTAGGTAACTTGATTACACATATACTGAACTACCTTCTTTATATTTAGCCAGGTACTCTTAGTCCTACTTTAGACAAAAAACTGAGGTCCAGAAAAATACATTAGTCACATGAAAAATACAGTTTTGCTTGGAAGCAAAGAATAATGCTTTAAATGTGGTCTTAGAAGATGTCTCACCCAAAACTGTCATTTTGTTTCTTTTTCTTAAATGGCTGGTGATTTCTCATAAGTGTAAATGTCAGGTGGTTTGTACTATTGAGGGCAAGGTGGGAGATGGAAAAATACTACACATTGCTTTCTTCTTTGTAGGCTAGCGGCAGAGTGAAAACAAAATGGAAATTACCATTATCTTGACATGCAAATCAGCATTTGACAATTTTATAGTTACATTGCGCAGAATGGGGGGCAAACTTAGCTTCTCACATACTGTTCCCACCAGCTCAACACCTTCCCACTTTTGCCCCAGTGCTCTCTTTACCTCTTCAAACACTTTATCCAAAGGACACCTCACTGGGTGACTTCCAATACTCCCAAACAGACCTCCCTGCGGATCACATTTGCATCACCCGAATCCCATTTCTTATCCTCTGGCAAATAACAGCCTAAAAGGACAGATTCCTCACTGCTGTAATTAATCAATCCCTAACTTATAAACCTAATAAATCAAGATGTTGGTACAACTGATTGTCTTCCGATGCAGGACAGAGGTGTTATTTGCTTCCTGTGTTTGCTGCCATGATGCTCCCTTGCTTGAGAGAATGAAACCATGAGTCCATGAGGATCTCTGCTCAACGAGAAGGATCCATGAGGATCTCTGCTCAACAGAGAGAAGATGCTAAGGAAAAGAGGATGGATGAGCTTAAGCAGCTAGAATTCTGGGGGTCAGGAGGAGAAGGGAAGGCATCCAGCATTAGGACTTATAGGGAGTCCCTACAACTATTCAGAAATGATCTCTAACACCATCGATTTTATCTCATAGATTTCTGATTCTCTCTCATAAGTCACTGATAGCTAAAATGCTGAAGATGGAAATTTCTGAAGACAGAAATAACTTTTAAAAATGTATAACTAAAAAATAAAAATAAAAATAAATAAATAAAAATGTATAACTGTGGCGCCCGCGTGGCTCAGTCTGTTGGGCGTCTGTCTTTGGCTCGGGTCATGGTCCCAGGGTCCAGGGATTGAGCCCCGCATCCAGCTCTCTGCCCCTCTCCCTTGCTTGTGCTCTCAGTCTCTCTCTCTGTCAAATGAGTAAATGAAATCTTTAAAAAATATACATATAACTAAAAATATAACTATCACTTTAAAAAATACCTTTTGAAGCTTCTCTCACATATTACAAATTTTATATGTCCACAATTTTTTCTTCCCCCATTTAATCCAACAAACATAAAAGCCCTATCTCCCAGATGACACATTGTAAATCACATTCATTGTACCCTCAAACACTTACGTACGTAACAGGCCTCCGA
Organism: Potos flavus; assembly: GCA_028534135.1. Taxonomy (NCBI): domain Eukaryota; kingdom Metazoa; phylum Chordata; class Mammalia; order Carnivora; family Procyonidae; genus Potos; species Potos flavus. Next base: position 27,384,022 of record CM052886.1, read on the forward strand.
GTTGACGGCCAGGAGTGAAGTCGACAGTAAAAGATTGGTTTTGTGTCTCTCCTCCAGATAGAAGCCCTATGACTATGTGAAGCAATGGGACCCCTTAGCCTATCTGCCTTCAGCTCATGGGAATGCAGTGTTACCGCAGAGATGACCTAGCACGTTGAGTGTTGGACCTCAGCTTTGGGGAGTCTAGGGCCTCTGGAGGACTCCGGGAGGTTAGTGGATAGCCCTCCTGTCCTGCGCATTGCGCTCTAACTTGTAGAGAAAGGCCTTTGCTGTCAGTCCCCCAGGGGATTGTTTCATTCTTCCTCCCAGTTTAAATGGTTCTTGGGTCAGCAATTGACCTTCTCTGCACAAGACAGGATTGCAAAATCACCTCCAGAGAGGCAGACTGGGCAAGGCTCCACATTCCATGGACCTTTCATGGAGCTGTGGGACACAGGAAGAGGGACAGAAAACCCAAGTCTCTGCTCCCAGGCCACAGACCACCTTGACTTCCGCCTCTCTTGAGACCCAGAAAGCCCGCATGCAGTTTTCTATTTGCGGGAGGAGCTACCTAAGTTTCCAATAAAATAAACACAATTTTCCTAACTCCCACTGGTCTCTGGCAAAGTAAGAACTTCCAAGTTCCCGGATCAAAATATGTAGAATTGCAGTTTGATGTGCGACTTATTTATCATCTTTCAACTTGCACTTCTAATTCAGAAGCCCAACTTGTTTAAAATGATTTCAAGGCCAAAACGATGCCGCGGTTAGAGCTCTCTGACATACTGTTTGTAACCAGAAAAATCAGCAAAGTCAGAAGCTTTCTGCAGTGAGCACTTTTGTTTCTCCTCTTTTGTTTTATTAACCTCTCCACAGCTGGTGCAGTTGAAAACACTCTTTCATCACATGCTTAGCAGAAGTTCAAGTGCAGCTGAGAACGCAGCCAAGAATCTGTCTGCCGGATTCACTGTCAGAATGTCATGTTTCACTTTTAACCTAACTCCTATCTGATACAGCTGACAGAAACAGACAAAGAAAATCTCCAACAGGAAAGGCTCTCCCTGGACCCTCTAAAACTGATTATTCCTGACAAGTCAAGTCCAGCAGAGTCGTAATATTTTCACATTCATATATGAATTCAGCATTCACTGAGGGTTTTTGCCTGCCCGCCCTTTTTTAGTGTAGTAAATAGTCTACAAATCACAAAGCTGCTGGATTATGAAGTAATAATGTGCTCTTATCTGATACGACTTAGACTTTACAAAATTAAAGTTAAATAGAATAAGAAATGTAACAGATTTCTTCTTTCCTGCTTTATTTCAATAGAGCACTTTATATTCCCAATCTTTGTATCTCAGTATCTTTTTTTTTAATCTATGGAGTATTCCTGCTGATTAGTTAATATTTAGGTAGATACACTTGTTTATTATAGCTGCAACATGATTATATTGGCTGCCAGGACATTTCTGTAAAACGAGATGAGGACTCAAGTTACTGTTCTTGGATGAATACATTTTCAGTAACATTTCCCAAACTACATAGTTCAGGTAAAAAAATCGCCTCTTTTATAAGAGAAGCATTTTATCTTCTTCCCTAATATATTCATACTTTTAAAAATACTTCAATTTTAGCAAATTATTGACAGAATCATCTTCAAAATGTAGGTATATACACTTTTACTGTTGTGACATTCAGTTGATAAGCACAACAACAAAAATTAAATATTTCCTGGGGCGCCTGAGTGGTACAGTCAGTTAATCTCCCAACTCTTGATTTTGGCTCAGGTCCTAATCTCAGGGTGATGAGATGAAGCGCCCCATCGGGCCCCACACTGAGCAGGGAGTCTGCTTGAGATTCTCTCTCCCTCTCCTGCCCCTCCCACTTGTGCTCTCTCTATATATATAAAATAAATAATTTTTTTAAAAAAATTAAATATCGGGACACCTGGGTGGCTCAGTTGGTTAAGCAGCTGCCTTCAGCTCAGGTCATGATCCCAGGGTCCTGGGATCGAGTCCCACATCGGGCTCCTTGTTCGGCAGGGACCCTGCTTCTGCCTCTGCTTGCCACTCTGCCTGCTTGTACTCTTTCTCTCTGACAAATAAATAAATAAAATCTTAAAAAAAAATTAAGTTCCACTTCAAAAAAAATAAAAAATTAAATATCTTCTAAAACTTAAGAAATGGTACAATCAGGCACCTGGGAGGCTCAGTCAGTTAAGAGTCTGCCTTCCGCTCAGATCATGATCCCAGAGTCCTGGGATCGAGTCCCACTTCCAGCTCTCTGCTCAGCGAGGAGTCTACTTCTCTGTCTCTCCCCTAGCTCATGCACACACACACTCTCTCTCTCTCAAATAAATAAATAAAATTTTTAAAAAAAGAAAAAGAAATGGTACTATCAGGACTCATTAGCACTCTAGCCCATGATGCATATCTGGCTCCTTCATTTGATTAAAAGACAAATATTTATTAAGAGCCTATACATGCCTGGTACTGCTCTAGGTGGTCCTGTGAATACCACAATGAACAAGAGAGAGAACATTCCAGTGCTCTGATTAATTTATGTGGGGAGAATGAGACAGAAAAGACAAATACAAACACAACAGCTAGCAAGGAGTTCCATGCAGGGAATTGCAATTCAGAGATGTGCTACAGAATGACAGGCAAAACTCTGTAATCGTGGGTAGTCAGAAAAGTTCCCTCTGAAGGAATGTGATTATAGCTCAGTTCTCCCCTGTGATTAAGAAAAGACAGTCATGGGAGGATTTGGGGAGAAATAGCTAGTTGAAGGACCATGAACTAAGGAATCCAAAAAAGATTTGTAAGGCTAAAAAAAGTTGAGTTTTACTACAAGGGTATTGAGAAGTCCTTTGGAGGATTCCAAACAAGGGAATAACTTGCTGCGACTACTGTGTTCAAAGCATCACTGTAAAATTAGGCGGTTAGTGGAAACTAAGAAACCCTGGGAGCAATGATGTCCTATACTGGCCATCCTCTACCCTCCCTTCCCCCCGCAGGACCTCCGAACTTTGTGATTCAGTAGCTAAAGGGTTAAGATGTGGCATAGCAGAGAACTTACAGGACTTCAGTATTCCTGCTGATGGTCCAAGCTCCTGCCATATATATTGTTAAATATTTTGAATATCACTGCTTGTGTAAGAAAAAAATATTGATTTTACAAATATTTATTGAGCGCCTATGACATAGCAGATACTATTCTAGGTCCTGGAAATACTAGCCCTAAATGAAATGACAAAATTATCTGTACTATAAAGAAGTTGACAGATTTGGGTTATAATTCATTTATTAAGATTTATTTATTTATTTTAGAGAGAGAGGGAGAGCATAAGCAGGAAGAGGGGCAGAGGGAGAGGGAGAGAGAGAATCTCAAGCAGACTCCCCAAGACACAAGGCTCCACAGGGAGCTCAGTGCAGGACTCTATCTCACAACCGACATGATCTCTCACTGAGATTATGACCTGAGCCAAAATCAAGAGTCGGACACTTAACCAACTGAGCCACCCAGATGTCCCAGATTTGGGTTATAATTTAGAAAAAAAAAAGTCATCAGGACTTGCCAATGGATTTGATGTCAAGAAAAGGAAAAGAGAAATATCAAAAAATTCCTAAGTTTGTTACTCAAACACTAAATGATAGTGCTGCTCATTTGATGGAAAAAAGTGATAAATGGTAGGTTTAAGAAGAGAAATGTTTTCTAGTGCTTCATAGCAAACCTAAATTCACAAAAACAAAAATGGAGAGGCCAAGGAGAAACTTTTAAAAAGAAAATAGAGTCACATTATTCTAACCAATTCTTCATGTATAAACCTGGATGGAATATTAATATCTACTATACATACTTAAGAGAGTTGCAGGAATGATCCAATGTGAAGTAAAATATATGAAATATTTTGCTTCCTCTAGAGGACTGTGGGTCACTATCACTAAAGTATCATTAAGACCTTCATGTAGATTTCTAGGAACCACCATTCCTGGTTTTTCCAGGCTCTCCCTAGAGAGAAATGTAGGAGGCAGGAGATGCCAAGAATGGGTCCGGAACAGCTGGAATGCTGGTAGGTAAGACCAGGAATTAAAAGTTCCTAAAAGTTAAGAGATTGTCTACATATGGCCCGTATATGCCCATTTTTATCACTTCTGGGATATCACTTCCAGAATCATTTCCTTAGCATTAATGAAGAACTGTCCCAGTTTTGCTATCACTTTATATTAGATAAATAGCATCAATTGAAATTAAGCTTGTTTATCTGATAATAATTTTTAAAGGTAAGATGAGGAGGAGAGAAAACAGAGTAAGATGTAATTCACATGTCTCATTCATGCTTTTTACATTTCAAGTCTTTGCCTCTGTAAGACACGGATCATGTATGTACTATTTACCTCCCAGGGTTGTGGAAAGAATCAAATGAAATAGGACATGTGAGCATGTTCTTCAAATGTTTGTTGGTATTATATCAACAGGACATATAGAATATATTGGGAAACCTATTTGTGGGCTACAAAGAGTTGCTTATTTGTTTTAAATCTTCTTACTACACCCCATGGAAACCACAGCATTTTGTATTTATTCCAAAGCACTTACCATCCCTCACTGGATTAAATGAATTATTATTGAAGACAGCAGATGATGAGAATATCATGTGTCTAATTTACTGTACCTAGAGGCTTAAGTTCAAAGCTTTGGCACAATTCCTAAGGTACTTTGCACCCTCCACACCATTCCAAACAACCCTTAAAAATTTCAGTAGTTCAAATTCTCTGCCAATATTTCTCAGCTGCTTCTTTTTCTTTCTCTTAAGGAATGAATAATTTAACTTTCTGAGGCTTAACGGAAATTAGACAACATGGCGTAGTGGTTAAAAACACAAGAATGGGAGTCAGGCTACCTGTGTTTGAAACCTACTTGTATGACAGATCTTGGACAAGTTATTTAAGCATTTTGTGGCCATGCAAGATGGGGAAATTGATAAAACCCATCTCCAGTGCTGTCATGAGGAATGAACAAGTTGTTACATGTAAAATGTTTAGAACAGTGCTTGGCTCATAGTATGAGTTCAATGAATGTTATATATTATTATGTCATTAGAATATGAAATGGCACCCATAATAGCAAAAAGTAAAAAAAGAAAGAAATTGGGGTGGATATATTCATGTTACTATATCTTTATACTAGTGTGTAGAAAATACTATAAAGGATTTTTGCCACTAAATCAATCAATATCGAGAACTTGATTGGAATATTGACATCTAAAATCTACTGATGAGACAAACATTTATGAAATGCATACCATGTGCCAGGGACTGTGATCATGCACAGAGTATAAATGCAAACATACGCAAATCTTATCCTCAAATAATACACAATGCAGTGAAAACCAATTCAAAGTGAGGATATTACTTATTTATACCCACCTAGTTCCAAACTTCTGTGTATAGCGGCGTGAAGGGCATTAAAACAGAGAAGCGTGGAGTATAGTGTTGTGGAATTATAAGCAGGTTGCACTGGGGTGAGCCATTTACAGGGGCCTGAAAAGAGGAAGGGCTTGAAACAGACCTGTGATAGCAGAAAAATGGATCCAAAAGCACTTCTAAGAAGCTATGATACTAAATCTGAGTCTTAAAGGGTAAGAAGAAGTTTACTAGGTAAACAGAACTGGGAAGGAAGGAGTAGGTATTTTAAGGTGCATAAACAAGTAGAGGCCTAGAAGCATGAGATAGCATGCTCTAATCTGGTATTTTGCGTAACTAATTATATAGGGCCAAAACGAAGAGTGCGCATGAGGGCATTGAAGGAGTTGAGAATGGAGAGTTCATCAAGGGTCAAACCACGCATGGTGGAGTATATCAGGCTTAGAAGTGTGATCTTGGTGCTGAAGGTAATGGGGTGGCTTTGAAAGGCTTGAGCAAGGGAACATTGCTATCAGATGTGTGCTTTCAAAATATCTGACAGACAACATCCCATCCCACTCCCAGCATCCCTCATTCCTTCTCCCCTGTTCTATTTTCCTCCATGACACTTATCATCACCTGGCATATTATTTGATTTGTTGGTTGTCAGTCTCCCCCTGCCAGAATGTAAGTTCCATAAGGACAGATAGATAAGCAGCTGTCTTGCATTAAACATTCATTAAATAAATGGCATATGGAGCAAACTTCATACAACTTCTCATCTTCAAACTCACACATTTATTTGATTGCCCTTTCTTCTGGGGGCAATTTATTGTGGTGGAGTAGCCAACATTCTATAAACATGAGAATTAAAATTTTAATCAAGGCTCTTTTGTTAACTCCTTTAAATTAGCATTAAGGAAAAACACTTTATTACCAATGATTTATTCTGACTTGTTTCTCAAGAAAAGAAGTACTCATCTAATATTATCCAAAAAAGATCTCAAAGGCCACATGCTTCTAATAAAAAGGTAGAAATAGTACAACAGAATAGCTTTATTTGACATTTTATCACCCCTCAAAAAAGTAATACTTGTGAAAGCTTATCATTACCATGAATTTTTTTTTTTTTACTTTAATGCATTTAAGAAGAAATCCAATGCAATGATTACTGAATTAGTACACGTCACAACAAGAGTATTTTAACAGGGGTGCCTGCAGGCACAGTGGGTAGAGCATATGACTCTTGATCTCAGGTCATGAGAGCCCCACAGTGGGCATAGAGTTTACTTTAAAAAATAGATAAATAAATAAAAAATAAAAAATAAATGGAATCCATTCCTAACACCTTTATTTAGAAGTGGGCTTAATAAAAAAGAGTATTTTAATGGTCTATAATTTTAACTCCTTAGATTTACATTAAGTTCCTTAAAACAAATAAATGTTTGCATATTTAAATAATTAGTTAATAATTATATTTAATGAAGTTTTAACCTGGACAATTCAGGGACCTAACTAAGACCCACCACATTTTCCAGAATTAGGCATCCTTGCATTTATTTCATGATGTTTTGTTACCAGTTGGGAAGCAATTCAGTTGGGTTTCACTGTGCAGTATGCATCATGGGTCCCAGCTGCACTGGGACTTTTATTTACTTCCTGCCTTTGATCACCAGTCTTATCCCCTGACTCATTTTGAGTAGGAAAGTTCCATGCTTGATTCTGTCAACCCACATCCTGCCGTCCTAAAAGCACAGGATGCAATTTTCCCTTGCCATCTCCAGAGTATTTTATGTTGCTCATGTCTCTCACTCTTTGATGACTTTCAAGACCCTCTCTTTGGTTGTAGTCTTTGAAAGAAGCCAGCTGGGCTCTCCTTGGCCTGCCCCATTGACTGACCCTGGTGTCTCGTCTGCCTGTACCTACTAGGTTTCATTTTACCAAGTCTTAATTTGGTAAACCACAGTGAGCTGCTCTCCATCGTCAGTTCAGAGCAGTCCCCTACCAATTATTGCTGTCATTTGCTTGATATTTAGGGAAGTACTTGGGCTTTCTGTTCCTTGGGAAATTGTTTAGCTGGAATGTGATCTTCAGAGCTCAAAATTCAATCTTTTGCTTGCTCTGACTCAGAAACAATTACTATTTCTACCCAGAAGAAAACTCTCCTTAGAATAACTGTTCTTTAAAAAAAATGGAGGAAAAGTTGTCATTTTTAAAAGTCAAACATTTAAATATTATTACTGAAAGACTTTAAAACACATTATGTGTCTTACATGTTGGTTGAGATAACTGTGTTTTTAAATTCAATCCTAAAATTTAAAAATAATAAAATGGAAAGAAAAGATTAGGGGCAAATGTAACTCTAAAGAAAAAGAAAAAGCACTTTGCATTTTTAAATGCTGTTAAACGACAGTACTAACGTCATCTTTTGAAATGTCAAGAACTGTGAAAAGACTGTGATGTTTACTTATAAGTTAACAAATTAGCTGGCCCCAGTCGTAAATGCTCTTCGAAGACATGAGATTTCTGGGTCAGAGACAAATGACTTTACTACTCACAGCACAGCAGGCAACATTACCTTCATTCATGTTGGTTCTCCTTGTGCCCCAAGTCCCACGGGAGTGAGGCAAGTGGGTATAAGTGGGTACTGCCTCCTAATGGGTATATATCACAGCTGGGGAATTCTGAGCTTAGGGAAACCCCAATCTTATAAGGAACTTGTCTGAGCTTTCAAAGGATCCTTCTTCTCTAAGTGTCTCTTTAACTGAGGATCTATCTCATACAGCCACACAGCAAACAAAGATAACAAATATACACATGGAAAACATTCCTTTTGGGTGCCTGGGTGGCTCAGTCAGCTAAGTGTCTGCTTTCAACTCAGGTCATGATCCTGAGGTCCTGGGATCAAGCCCCACATTGGGCTCCCTGCTCAGCAAGGAGTCTGCTTCTCCCTCTCCCACTGCCCCTCCCCCACTCGTTCTCTCTCTAGCTTGCTCTTTCAAGTAAATAGATAAAATCTTAAAAAAAAAAAAAGATACGCCTTTCTGCTTAGCCAAGAATCAAACATCAAGACTAATCAACACCATCAACTAAAATATAAAATGTGTCAAACTCAGCAAAAATATATTGTCATCTGGTGAACCATTGGTTTAGGATACATTTTAAATAAGCTAATGAAGATATTGAGACCCTGAATTAGGAAAACAACAGCTTACACTTTGCAAAGTTGCACTTAAATTATGATGGTCTCCTCTGTATAAAATACTTAAATTTTGGTGACCCACATTATAATGTTCTCCCAGACATTAAAAGCTTTTCCCACACATAATCTAGTGAGAGGCTTGGAGGCTGGACTAGTCAGCATTAGATCAAAAAATAAATGTGCTGTTTTCAGATAGTTCCTCCAAGGTTGGCAGACATCAGTCTACCATGTAACAGTTTATGGGGAAGAGCAAGAAAGCTTGACCTAAGTATAGTATTGCCCCCACAATAAACAGTGCTGCAAACCAAGGAAATTTAAAGCACATGCCTTATTGTCAGGTTTAACTTGCTTTACATATGCAAACAGCCAGCCAGCTTTTAAAAACCAATTTCTGCTTCAATAACTAAGGTTTAATCATGAAGATAAAATGAATATATTTGCGCACATAAATACATGTTAATTATAATTTTTGCCAAAGAAATTGACTTTTCAATGTACTATAGAGAAATCGTCAGAGGAACTACTAATAAAGACAGAAATTTTAACCAAGCAGTATCACTAAAGAGCTAAGACACATTCTACTCCTTTCTAGACTAGAGATACACATCTACAAACCTGAAATGTAAGGTGATATTGTTTTGTCAATATATTCTCTTTCTACGTATCTTATATACTACCCTCCTAAATTATACTATACAAATCTTTGGCTGAGCAAAGACCTGGAGCATCAAGAAGACTTGGATTCAAATCTTCAATCTGCTACTTGCTAGATAGCATGTTCCCCTACAGGAATGTTTTGAAGTGGGCATCTGACATGGTTGGATACTCCTGTCATGTGATTACTGGCTCTGACCTTATCCTATTGGGGCACCATCAAATCAGTGTCTTTGCTGGTGTAATTATTTGGCCGTTAGGCTGCAAGTTCAGTGCAGACAGGAAGCCTGTCTAGCTTGTGCGACCCTGTATCCTCAAGATCTACACAATGCCTGGCTCTTCTAGTTACTTATTTGTTGAATGAATTCATGGATGAATGAGTGGCATAGAACATTGCTTCTCTGCTTTTTCATTCCTTTCAAAGTTCACTTGAAATCATCTTTACATGAATTTTTTTCCATGCTGACATTTCTACTGTATTTTATTGTTCCGAGTTACTTAGAGTGTGTTATTGAATTATTCATTTGGAACCTTGATCTTACCCATGTTAGTCTTCCAACTTGAGTAGGAAAATCAGGTTTCATAAACCTATTTCCTATTTACTTTGAAAACAAGGAGCAGCAAACTTAAAATAATATGTGAAAAATAATGTCACTGGCAAGCCAGGAAAAGAAACTGAAAAAAAAAAAAAGTATTTTGCTCCATGACATTTTCTCTTTTTGTAAGAGATTTTACTTATTTATTTTTGAGAGAAAGAGAGAGAGAGCAAGCACAATGAGTGGGGGAGAGGCAGAGGGAGAGGGAGAGGGACAAGCAGACTCCACACTGAATATGGAGCCTGACGCAGGGCTCAATCCCAGGACCCTGAGATCATGACCTGAGCTGAAACCAAAAGTCAGATGCTTAACCAATGGGTCCACCCAGGTTCCCCTCCATGAAATTTTCAAAGTTTTTCATTTTGAACCTAATGTTGATCTCTAATTTTGATGAGGGGTGTGAATAAGTAACACCTCGATCCACCCTGGAGGGAGAATACCAGTGTGATAATTACGGTGAGCAACTTTGCAACCTCTACGAAAATCTTTACAAGTGATTACCTTTTTTGCCCAGTTTTTACTTCCTTGACTTATTCTATGAGAATAATGAGAGATGCACACAAAAATTTCTGTGTAGGGATGCTATGGATAAGGGTATTAATTGAAAATAGAGTAAAATGTAATCATATAGGGAGTTGACTTAGTACAAGAGAATACCAGGCAGTTATTCAAATTCATGTAAGAGAGGATAATTATACTTGAAAATTATCAAAGAGAGAAAATCAAATCACAAAGAAACATAAGAGAAAATTACCCCAATTATTTAAAATATAAATATAAAAATAGAAATGTATATATTTAAATACTATATTTATATTTTATTCATGATATATGTGTATGTTTATAGACAAGAATAAAGTATACTTAAGTTAGATTTTATCAGGTTATGCTGCAGTAACAAATAATCCATAAATTTAGTGACATAAAATAAAGGTTAAATTCTTGCTTTTGTTCCCTGTCAGCTGGAGTCAGCTGGAGTTCTACTTCAGGAGTCCTCTTTGTTCTACTATTTAGTCTGAAGATACAGTGTTTCTTTGGTACTTGGTCCTTCACATGTCAGAGAAAGAAGAGTCAAGGGGAAACCATGTGATTACAATTTCAACAATAATCATTATCTCATTTTAGGGCTTATTTTTGTTCTTCTTCTTACTCCTATATGTTACCCTTTTTCTGTAATGAACACATACGTTACCTTTAAAAGCAGGAAAAAATCACACACAGAGAGAAATACATTGTATCATACCACGTGGTTTGCCTCCCACTTCGCTTCCCCTGATTAAGTTGTATACTATCGTCTGTGGTCAAGTGCGTTCTGATGTATCATTGGTTACAAGTGTTGTTGATCTGGTTGGTCTGTCATTCTTTCTCAGTGAGTCATGTGTAAGCTTTTTTTCAACACCTTATAGTTCCATAAAATAGATCTATAAACAGTATCAATTACATTACTTAAGAGTGGATATTGGTGTGGCATATAGCCCAGTGGGTTCTCAGCTGGGGACGATTCTGCCCCCCCACACACACACGGAGGTCATTTGGCAATGTCTGGAGACATTTTTGGTCATCACTGTTTGGTGGAGGAAGAGTACGTTTCTGATACCTAGTAAGTAGAGGCCAGGCATGCTGCTAAGGGAAACTCCCTCCCTCCCCCACCTCCCTAAAAGTTATCTGGATGAAAAAGTTAAAAAGTACCAAGACTGAGAAACCATGTGGCCCCATGATAGTGCAATTCATACTTTAAAAAGGGACTAGGAATGGCGAAAGCGATTTGACACCTAAATCTTACAAGCTCGGCCTTCAGACACAGATGGTATAATCACATCAGTATAACCTGTGATTGAAGACAGTGTGTTAACCAGCTTTATTGACTGATCAGGATACACATTCATGCATCTTAACATTAGGACTTATGGTCTAAAGTTAGTATTTAAAATAATTTAGAAAGAATTTCTGAGTGATGACTGTGAGACTCAGTCCCAAGAAAAATTGCTCTGGGCTTTTGCACAGGGAATTGTCCACATGAAGAAGAGTATTTGGAAAAAAGCAAGGAATGTTGTGATGTTTTGTCAGTCATGAGTAACTTCAAATCCTGTAAACATTACCATCATTCGTGTCCACATCTATCACTTCGCCTTCATCTGTTACGTATTTGGGAGATGAAGGGGAACAGGAGTGACATCATCACCACATATTCAGAAGCATCTTGTAACATTTGTCTTACACATTCTATTGTCAAGATTATTAATTGACTACAATTTTATTCTAAATGTCAAATGTTACATGAATGTCTCAATTTAAGAGACCATTTTATAAAAGATTATTTTTATTTTTTTTAAGATTTTATTTATTTATTTGACAGAGAGAGAAAGAGATCACAAGTAGGCAGAGAGACAGGCAGAGAGAGTGGGGGAAGCAGGCTCCCCGCTGAGCAGAAAGCCTGATGCGGGGCTCAATCTCAGGACCCTGAGATCATGACCTGAGCCGAAGGCAGAGGCTTAATCCACTGAGCCACACAGGCGCCCCTAAAAGATTATTTTTAAATCATTAAAATCTGACCTGTGCTGTCTTTACTTTTTGCCATATCTTTCCCTGTTCCTTATCTTAGAAATAC
>CM052886.1:27402769-27431574 GCA_028534135.1 Potos flavus
TGGACAATTAGCGTGAGTGAGAAAAGGTTTGACTCAGGACCATCGCCACGGAGGATTTTGATGTTTCCTCTGTGGCGGTGGTTCTCCAGCTTTTCAGAATCACCGTCAGGAGAATTTGCATTTCTTACAAGTCCAGGGATGATGGTGAGGCTGAGGCTGCTGGTCTGCAACCACTTCCTGGGGATCCTGAGCTAATTTTTGTTCTTTATTTCTCAAATAGCAATGAGTTTTTCCCAACTTGATGTCTACACCTTTCGATTCAAATAAAAACTGATATATAGTAAATCAGCCAAGGAACATTTCAATACTTACAGTAAAATCTCCGGAGGCTTGTAGTTCCAGAGATTTATTTTCCTTCTTTACCTGATAAATGTCTCTGCCTTGCCACAATCAGAATTTCTAAATTACCGTTTACCTTGTCATCACCTGCTATTTCTTGTTAATTAGCCAAAGCCAAAAGTCCTTGAAATTTTAGGTGTAGATTAAAAAAGGAAAAAATAAAAAGGAAAAACTCCAAAAAACAAACCATCATCATCACTATCCTCATCTACTTGGAAGCATCGGTAACTCTTGTCCATGGAAACACTTAAACCGAGACAATTTTCTCCGCAGCATTTAAATACTTTGGCAGTTTTCATGACCAGCGATAGGATAATTTTATTTCAAATGAACTGTAGCCCCTGTGTTTGATGAAATAATTGGGCAGTAACATGAAAATTGTGTATTCTGGCTGTGCTCTTAAGATTTTATTTACTCGAATTTTGTTGAGTTGGCTGTTAGGAGATGCCTGGTGTCTATAAGTTCGAAATATACCAGTTGCTGGGGAGGACAGCTTTGCCTGGCCGAGGCTCAACACAAATGCCTCTTGCGGGACTCATAAAGAAGATGCTGATAAACAGCATACGTAAGAACATCCTTTCAGGAAAAACTACAGTCATGTCCTACGCCTCCTTCTTCTCCCCTGCCCCGTGCTTCCCGAGGGCGGGATGCCAAGGGAAGATCAACCAAAGCGATCCCAGATTGCCAGAGCAATTTGGTCAAAGTATGTAACTGTCTGGCAGACTGGCATGGATCAGAAAAACTGGAACAGTTGTTGGAATGCATATCCTTTTGGCACCACTCTCCAAATATTATTTCTTGAGATGAAAATCTATGATAAGAGTGGGCCAGTTGAAAAGGAGGAGGGAAGGAAGCGAAAACCGTGGTGTGTAAGCATAAGGAGCGCGTATGGCTGTCCCCTGGTTGTGGGCGTGGCTTCCGTTTGTCGCTGGAGGGGTTCGGTTGACAGCAGCATGGAGTGAGAGAAGAAGTGATTTCTTCCTTGACTTGTCCTTTTGCAAATGTGCAGACGCCCCCTGGCTTGTCTGGAATCACCCTTGGTCTTTTGGCACAGCTGTGTATCTTCTCCACTAGAGAACTGTTTCATTTCCAGCCTGCTTGGTGGGACCCCAGCTGATTAAATGGTTGTTTTCTTGTTGAACTGCATGCTAAGTAAGCCCACGTCCAGCCCCTCAGGAAGCGTTTTTGCCGTATAAACTCAACGAACAGCAAGGTACCTGAACAGGTATCTTGTGATGACCTTCCAGAGCGCTTCCAAATCCTCTATATTGACCTTGTGTTGACAGAGAGGCCTAATAATGTGTTCCACGCACATTTGGATATGATCTTATATACTCAGAAACATGAAAAGGAAAGAAAGAAATGTTATACCGCACCACTGTTTACATACAGAAAAAAACATTCTTAAATGTTTTGTATGTTGTGGAGTAGAGAGGTGGGAGAATGTCCAAGAAGGACACGAGTCTTTGTAAATAGAATATAAATGGATCGAGAAATGTCTGTAAAGGGGGCTCAAGAACAAGGTACTACCAAATGGGGTATCCTAAAAATGAAACGACCTTTGCCATTCTCTCAATCCCTTCCCTCTCATCTATATGGCACCAAACAGGAAAATGAAGTTTTTCATAAATAGGGACCTGCAGTTGTCAAGAATGCCAACCTAGTCTTTTCACTGGCACATAAGCAGAGGAATCAAATGCCCAAACTGATTGCAGATGTCTTAAATATTCCTTTTCTTTGGAAACTGGAGAGTGTCTTTAGGGTCCAATTCTTTTTCCAATTTCTACTTTCTTAATAGCTATCCTTTCTTTCCAAGATAATAAAAATATAGAAATATCTTAATTTTTATTTGGGGAATTAAAAAAAACCTAATTTGAAATTTGAAAGCAACAATTTTGGATTGGATTAACAGTGTAGTCCAGAAAAGAAAAGAAGGAAAGTGAGAAAGAGAAAGAAAGAGAAAGAGAGAGAGAAAGAAAGAAAGAAACAAAGAAAGAGAAAGAAAGAGAGAAAGATAAAAAAGAAATAAAAAATATTTTTTTAAATAAAATTTTTTAAATTTTTTAAATAAAAAATAAATAAAAATAAAAAAGAAAGAGAGAGAGAAAGAAAATAAAGAAAGGAAGGGAGAGAAACTTACCACTCTGGAAAGACCAAAGTGAGAATAGATTTTTGTCTTTTTAAATTATAGTCCTGAGAACCAATTTCATGTAAGATGAAATACACACATTTATTGTACACACCTATTTAGACATGAAAAGTAGACACGAAATTGAATTTTCAGGTGTGGTTGGGTGGCTCAGTTGGTTAAGCTCTGACTCTCTATTTCAGCTAAGCGTGGAGCCTGCTTGAGAGTGTCTCTCCCTCTCCCTCTTGTCCTCTCCCCTCGCTCTCTCTCTAAAGAAAAAAAAAGAGTTTTTAAATATCAAAAAACTCTATCCAGAGAAAGTCAGACAAAAGTTAACTTTTGAGTTGATTTATCATGTAAGTCCCACTATATATTGTGTTGTAAAAACATCAGGCAAAATAACAGAACATTTAGTATTAAGTTTTACTTTCTATGGAGCTTGTTCCTCTTAAAGGTTTCAAATAAGATCTTGTTAACTAGAAATTCTGTTTAGCAGCAAACATTTCTGGAAATTAGGAAACTTAACCCATTCTTTTTTTTTTTTTTTTTTAAGATTTTTTTTTTAAGATTTTATTTATTTGACAGAGAGAGAGAGAGATCACAGGTAGGCAGAGAGGCAGGCAGAGAGAGAGGGAGAAGCAGGCTCCCTGCTGAGCAGAGAGCCCGACGCAGGGCTTGATCCCAGGACCCTGAGATCATGACCTGAGCCAAAGGCAGAGGATTTAACCCACTGAGCCACCCAGGCGCCCCAGCTTAACCCATTCTTATGGGTTATCTTACACAAACCCAGTACAAAACACAAGTTTTAGTGCCAAGATGTCTGTTATTTATTGCCGGCTGTGCCTTTCTCTCACTGCTGGGGAAGATGAGCTAAATGCTTCGTGTCTCAGTTTTCTACTCAATGAATGAAGACAGGAACAGTGACTACCTCGTAGATCAGTCAGCAGGAGAATTAATTGTGTTAACTCATGTAAAGATAGCTGAACAATGCCTAGCACATGTTCAAAAATTTTTTAAAGTAGTACTTTATGAAATATATATTCCTTAGACACTGCATCTGTTTGCAATGTACTTTGTATGAATATTTTGTTTAACTCCACAATCTTCTTATTTGGACACAAATTTTTATTATGCCTAAGACTACAACACTTAAATCAGATGAAAAAATAATTTATGAAAAAAATGAAAGAACAGGATTCTCATTTTGATGGTACAAAATCTGCATTCATTCCCCAGAGACCTTGAACTTAGTTCTTGGACCCTGAAGGTGAGAAAAATAAAGCTTTGATCCTTAACATGGAAAGAGCTTTATACATTGGTATAAACAGAGAAGGCAGACAAATGGACAGACTGTTCAATAATCTTGTTCACAATCATGAAATGTTCTTAAATTGGCTTCAAATGCCTTAAAATAGTGTCTGGTTGAACAGAAAAGAAATGGAAAAATAAGGAGCCCAACTGAAAAGAGAAGGGAAAAGAGGGGGGAGTCCTCTGATCACTTTCACTGCCTCGTTGTCAGACATTCATCCCAAATCACTGCTATCTTCCTGCCCTCCCCCTTTTGAAAGGGGAAAGGAAAAATTACCACAGGTGGAAAATTGCTTCTGGCACTAATCTTTCTAGCTCAGATCAAAAATATGGACATCAGTAATCTCCTCTGAAATTGCCATCGTTACTCATTTCAGTACCATGATGAAAATTCAAGGGGGGGAAAGGCTTTTTGGCTACTTTCAAAGAAACTCACAGAAGTAAAATGAACAAGCATCTATGCATACTAAAATCCCAATTTCATCCAACTAGATTAAAAAGCAGAAGCAAGGCCTCTTTTTCTTAGAGTATTTATTCCCTCAGGGGGGTTGCCAGACTCCTGAGTTATCAAACTCAGAATTTTCCTCAATTCCTTCTTTTTTCTAGTTTGCTTCTTGCGGTTAACTCCATTACTAACTTATAGCGATAAACACCTGGAGTCTATCAAAAACAAAGAGAGGCTTATTCAGTGGGTACAGCCCTGCCTGGTGAACACTCCGAGCAGAAACAAACTACATAATATAAGACTTGAGCAGGAATATGTTTTTTATGATGTGCCCGCATAAGGGGGATCAAAGGCTAAAGCCAAATAAATAGCAACTGGGCACCAGCAGAGGAAACATATTTAGACTTTAAAATAATCAAAAACAAACCCAAAGAACACTAACACCCTCCACATTCAGCAGTCATATTTTCCCTCTTTTTATACATGGCTTAAACCTGTCAAGTTTTTGAAGCCAATCACTGAAACTAAAGAAGAATCCTGCCTTTCACTGAGGTTGTGACAATAATTAAAAAGACTGGGTGTAAATAGATAGACCCTCCCCTAACCCGCACCCCAGCCCCTTCCTGCCAATCCCCCACTCTTTTTCTATTGGCCTCTTATTGAATTTACCTTGGCCACGTTCTGGAATTTGCCGGCTGACATTAACGCATTTATTGAGCTTGACTCCTCCTTATCTAAAACATCTCTAGGCAAACTGAAACAATCTGTCTGCCATCCACTGATTGGCAGGGCAAATTTTTCCAGGTGGTACAGCTAGCTCCCCTCCAATGCCTTGCCAACCTCATTTCAGTCCGGCAGAACGAGCAAAAAAAGACTGGGCAACCATTGTTTGCTGCCATGTTTAGTACCTGCAATGTATTTACATCATAAACAACTTTGAAAGATTGGTGGGACTGAAAAAAAAGTTGAGGATGGGAGGCTCCAGCGCCAAGAGGAGGAGGTAGATATGAGAGCAGAGAATTGACAGGCTCAACCCTGAGGGCAAAAAGCTACATCTGTATTTGATTTGTCAGGGATTTACATTAGTGAAACTTTAACTCTGCAGATGATACATAAGATTACACTTACAGAACAAGCTTATGCAAATCTAGTTTAAACACCATGGTATGTGGCCCAGACAGTGAATTTGGCAGATTTCATTGAGTCTGGTGGCTGGATCTAATAAATTCATTTACATGAAGGATTAGAACATCTGGAAAAGTAGCATGGCGGTTTATTGAAACATAAATAACATTAATTGAAAGGTTACAGGTATGCAAACGATGCAAAATGGTATAAAGCTGCCTCCCTATTCTAACGGAGGCAGAAGAGAAAAATATCTTGCTAACATAAACAGAAAAGGTCATTTCCAGGATCTGATTCAAATGTCATTTTAGATACTAAGAGTGAGAGAGGCAGCCCATTTCTTCATCCCGCCTTCGTAGCAAACCCTCTTTTCCAAAGCTGCTCCGGGCTGCCCTCCTGACACACAGCTCATGCACTAATTAGTGGCAGCAAGGTAGTTACATAATTAAATTTATTTTCAGTTACAAATCCCCAAACTGTCATGCCATTTTGCAGACAGAAAAGCGCAGTTGAGGTCTCCAGCTATTTCTCCAATGAGTTTATTTTTATTTTAGTGCTGTAACGTATACTCACTGGTAATGTGAATTGCCGGTTAATGTCTCATGGAGTTGGTTACCATAAGCATAATAACAAATTACCCAGAGGAAAATGAGCAAAGATTGATATCATATGATTTAAAAGCTGAGAGGAAAGCTCAGGTGGTTTACAATCATTTGAGTACCTCAAGATTAATTTATAACTTGGTAACCCATTCAAACTCCCCTTCATCATTTATCCTCCAATAAAGAGATGACTTAAGCTGCTCAGTCACCCCAAATGCCTCCAGCCCATAGCAATAGCAAGCCATTCCTTTTTAAAAGGATCATTTTCATTATAAGTCATTATCAAAATGCTGACTTTGAGAAGTCATGTAAATCAGGAAGCAGGAAATCTGGTATTCTCTCAGGTATGGAGACTGCGTGGAGCCCACTTCAGAAACTCAATGTGGATTTGACATCAAGTAATCTAGTAAAGAGTCGTTTGACCAAATTTGAAAGAGGACCCCTGGCAATTATTTTATGAAAAACAAGATTTAATGGAATGATTGATATGCTTTGGAGAATAACGAGATAAAAAAGAAAAGACAAATATCCTAGATGATCATGCTCCCCACAATAATAAGAAAGTAGACAACATGATTTTCTTTCCTTTTAAAAGCAGCTAATAAAATCAGAAAATAGGAGAAATCTTTGCTGACCTTACACATTTCCACCCGAGCCATCAAAAATATAATTCGCAGACTGTATAAAATTGTAGTATTGCTCTTGATAGGGTTCCTGTTAGAAATTAAACAAAGCCAGTAACTGAAATTGGTCAAGTTAATCTATTGCCACAGTAAGATTTTTCTATGCAGATGTTAAAAAAAAGACATTTAAAAAGCAAAGTTTTTTTAATAGCTAAATATAATAGACATACTACAAAAAGAATTAAGTCGTTTATTCATTACCATGGCTCTCCAAAAAAATAGGATTTGAGACTTCCAAATTTTCACACAGAAATGTCATTTCACTGCACAGTGATAGAATGTGATCAGGGAATACATTTTAGATTGTCTTTATCGTGGTGGTTCATTCAGCAAGATGTCTCACTGCCGAGCCTCATAGGGAACAGCTGGCCGGCGGTACTGCTGAAATGGCAAGAAACACATCTTTATCCATACTGATATTGACTAGCCTGCACATTTAGGGGGAAAAGTATTGCTTATAAATGGATCCCATGCTGAAAAGACAAGTAGTGGTCTCATGAGAAGAAGAAGTGTAATCTTCATGATACTAACCAGGCTTCGGTGATCACAGAATGAGCAGTAAATAGCTTACCCATCCAATTAAATTCTCAATATTATTCAGAAGGGTAGTTTCCTTTGATTCTTTTAGAAAAGTTAAAATTAGATCTCGGCCACCAAACATCACCTGATGCTCGTCAGTGGTTTTGTATATTTTTGACACTGAGAAGGCAGGGTTCCAAAGGAAGTGCTCATTGACTTCCATTAAATCACTGGCTGAAGTTCAGAGAAGAGTTCCTCAGCCACAGGGGGTTTCAGGAGGAAAAGCCACAGGTGATGAGAGGTAATAGAGCTCACAGAGCTCAAATTCAAGCTTATTTCCTATGACAAGTCAGCTATAGTATTTGTGAGTTTGACCTTAGGAAATAACACTACTTTCTCATCTACGTGCTTGGGACATTATCTAGATTTTAGATTTTAGATGCCAAGCACCCTCCATGCTGAAAAACAGTGCTGCCTATTTGTAAGACACTTTGATTGAACAAGAACATCTGGACACCAAAAGGGTGGAGTGAACGTCTAGACACAGTGCACAGAAAGGAATCTGGTTGATGACCATTTACTAGTTTGGTGACCTTGGACAAGTTACTCCATGTGCCTTACTTTCCTCAGCTCTAAAGTGAGGATAATAATAACATCTCCCCGATGGCACTGTAGTTAAGGATTGAACAGACTACTATACATACAATACCCTTAGGATCGTGTGTGGCCCATATTCAAGTCTTGGCCACTGCTGTTTTGCTGCAGTAACGGAAGAGGCCATCAGAGCACAACTCATACTAGCTACCACTTACGGGGATCTTCTGCTACCATTTCTAGGAGGAGCTGAAACACAGCAATAGGTTGCAGAGAATAATTCATCAATGTAAACTCACTCAGTCACAAAACAAATAATAGCCAGAGGCCTATGGGTAGCACACCAATATGGAAAAAGGAAAGAAGCATTTCTTACTGGGGCGCCTGAGTGGCTCAGTGGGTTAAAGCCTCTGCCTTCAGCTCAGGTCGTGATCTCAGGGTCCTGGGATCGAGCCCCACATCGGGCTCTCTGCTCAGCAGGAAGCCTGCTTCCCCCTCTCTCTTTGCCTGCCTCTCTGCCTACTTGTGATCTCTCTCTCTCTGTCAAATAAATAAATTAAATTAAATTAAATTTTAAAAAAAAGAAGCATTTCTTACTGAGAAATTTTGAGGCGATTAAAAGTAACTGACTAATGACATTAAACAGAGTGAGAAAAGCCTTAGACTAAAGATAAAATTGAGGGGAAAAAAGTGTGTCAAGAGGAAGAGGTAAGAATGCGGAAAGAAACATTAAATCCGGGATTGAAAGGAGAGCATGTAACCATTAGGGAAAAAAAGTTGATTTCCCCAAAGCAGTTTGAAATAGAGTTGTTGGAAGTGTGGTTCTGAGAAATACTGAGGTACTGTCAAATTTACCGAACTATACAGAATCCATTTAAAGCTTGTTTGTGAGTCTGGAGAGATGTGTAAAGTACACAAGGATCATCTTAAATAGGATGAAACAGGAGCTAAATTCAAAATATTTTTGAAGGAAAGGAATGTTAACGGGTATCTATTTCCACGACATCCGCGTCTACTTCCCTATATGCTGAAAAACCTCATCTTGACCTCGTCTGACCTTCAGACCCATCTCAACACCCAGATGTACTTCAGACTCCTCAGATATCACTAGCCCAAGGATGAACTCATCTCTTCCACCGCCCGCTCCTCCAAAAAGCTCCCCCTGCTATGTCAGCAAATGACATCACCACATTGCCCCGTGCCCAAATTCAATGCCTCGTCCATTCATCTGTGTCATTCATCTTCTTAGCCAATAAAACAGTAGATCCTGTTGACTCTGCCTCATCCGTTTCTCTTAAATCCATCCAGCTCATCCCCTCCTGGCCACTGCTTTATCTAAGACCTGGGATTGTTTCATCCCCCTGCTTCAAGTCTATCACTGGCTCTCCTTTGCCTGTAAGTGAAAGTTCAAAGTCCCTAGACAAACGTGGGGGTACTTACAAGGCCAGTGTTTTGCTAGTCTGTGAGGTACAATGCTTTCACTCTCTGGGACTTTTTTCTTTCCAGCTTCGCTCAGAAAAAAAAAAAAAAAGAGAGAGAGAGAGAGAATAAGCACCTCACCAATCATATTGCTCCCCATCGAATCAGTTCATTAAACTTCTCTCTACCACATAACATACCATGAGTTTTTCACAACTCTGTACATTTGAACATGTTATTTCCTCTCTCTCCAACCAGCAGGCTCTCACTCATTCATCAAGGCTCAGCTCAAGTGCCATCTGCTCAATGCAACTTTTCCCAACTTCTCAAGGCAAAGTTTGTTCCTCTCCACTGTGTTCCCATAGCATTTTCGTACTTCTCTCATGAAATATATATTTCACTTAAAATCTCAAGAGCCAGGATCTCAAGGGCTAAGCACGATTCACAGGAAGTACTTAATATATGTCTAGTGAACAACTATATCTAGAGGTGTCTAAAATGACAATTCCATCAGAAGCAGGTAACAAAGCAAATGGGTATCAATTAAAATAATTTCTTAAAGACAGATGGATGAAAATCATTTAAGCAGAAAGAATTCCCAGGAGATATGGTTGGCAACAAAACACAGTTAAAAATGAGCTGGAAAAGTCTCAGAATAAAAATAATTTATATTTCTAACCATTATTTATTTGTGGCTCTAACCTAGAGAACATGTGAGCTGGTCAAATATATTCAGACTAGGGGAAAATCTAAATTTTTCATTGTCTGATACAAGCAAAGCAGTACACCAACGATGACTTTCTCCAATCATTCTTCTTGTCCTCAATCTTGTCCACAAAATGTGTCCATTGTCGACATTTCCATACTCTCCTCCTCCCTACTTCCAAATCTCACTTACAGACAGGGTTTTCCTGTAAGAAAACCAAATGGACTTGTAAGCCATTTTGCTGTATTTCCACGGTTTGTTTTAACAAGTTCTTTCCCTCATATTAGGGTGGTTTGTATCTAGAAGCTTGGTATACTCCAATTAGATTTTTTAAATTTCTTGTTTTGCTAAAAGCTGATTCTTTGATGATTTTCTCAACACTTATATTTGGGGCATGTAATGTACATTATGTGTTTGTTCCACTGTTATTCCCAAGAGAGCAATGACCCAGCTCAGATTTGGTTATAGCTCCAGTTACCGACAACCACCCCTGGGGTCTTGTCTTTTGATAGCAATACAAGCTCTTTAGACACAGATCAGATCATCTTCTAAATAACTCCGACTTCTGCTCTGCCTCCCACAAAACAAATAACATGAACTGTTCATTTTGCCAACAATAAACAGATATGAATAAAGTAAAACAACTGTCTTCAAGATCATACTGTAGTGAGACACAGAAATGAACATAAAACTTACGGGATAACTCGCAACTACAACTGCAGAGATAACCAGTGTTATGGAGATAGCCACCTGGGGTTACTTCTCCTTTGACAGTGAGTGAAGCTTTCCCTAAGTCATGTGCAGAGGGACATATAGGGTGGAGGCTGCACACAGGGACTCTGATTCAAGCGACTGTCTGCTTTCAAGTCCCAGCAACTCCAGTTCAAATCACCCAACCTCTGTCTGCTTCAGGCTCTTTATCTGTAAAACAGGAATAATAAGATACTAGCAATAGATTACTGTAAGGATTAGCAAAATTAATGCATGTCAAACACTTAAATCAGTGTCTAAGGCACACTAGATATTTGCTTTTATGGATGTTACCATGAAAGCATATGGGTCTAATAAAATGTATTAAATCTCCGTGAAGATGATACAAAATTAGATCTGTACCGAAGAGTTCTGCTAGTTGAAAAAGGCTGTCTTGGCTGCAAAAAGCATGAGAACATTGTAGATTTTTCTAGACTATAATATAATATATAGACACAGGGCCAGAGTAAGAAGTTTACTATTCAGAATTATTTAGGAACTTGCAACCGAAGTATCTTCCCAGTGAGCCATTGGAAATGCCTAAGGGTCAAGAATTTCAGGAAAGTCAGAATCATGTGGCCGTGAGGGGTGAGGAACCTAGTTCATTACCCTGGAAGAGATTAATTTTTCAGTTTAGTTAATTCCTGTTCCTCAAGGCCCTCCTTGAGTAATCAGATGCTGAAGTCTGTTAGGAGGATGTCATGAATGTTCTAGAGTTTGAAATGTGCCACCAGAACAGATCCATATGGGGTAATGAAATAAAAGGCTATAGCCACCTATGAGTAGCTTGACGTCAAATATCAGACAGGTGTGAACAGATATACTGACAATGACCTTCACTGTGCGGTTTACGACAGGCTCTTGCTTCCTTCCTCATCATCCCCTTCACAAGTGCCCCATTGTGTAGCTAACGTCCCTTTGTACAGCTAATAACTTTTTCCTTAGCAAAAGCAATACACAGGAAGGCATCTGAAAGGATGCTACTACTACACCTTAGTTTCTAAGCCTTTTTTTAAAATGTGAGAGTGCAAAGTTTTACTTCTCACTAAAGAAGTTCCAAGCATTTTGGAAGGAGTTGGGCTTGTTTTTACCAGGAAATCTTTCTCATGCCCTTGAGCCATCAAGGCTGTGTTACCTGGCTTACATTGGACACAGGACATGTTACTTGGGTATTTAAATACTGAAGAAAAATCTCCAAACTTAAAAACAAACAAACTGAAGACAGCCCTGTCTACAGTGGGAGCGCTACCTCAGCTCTACAAAGGCTGGCTGCTAGCTCCTCCAGCTCCCTGTTCCTTCGGGTTTAGAGAGATCAAGAAAAAAAAAATTAGGGACAAATGAAAGAAATCCTAGTCCTAGACATTCTAAAGACATTATACAAAGAGTAGACTTGATAAGAATTTGGTCATGAAACATGGAACTTGTCTTGGACTGCTGGAATTAAATTTTAATAATTTCATTTTTTTCATTGTTAAATGCTCAAAAAAATGCAGGATTATTAAATAAAATAAATAATTATTTTTATTTAAACAATAAACTGGGGCAGAATGCCATGAATACATAAAGAGAGTGATATTTCACTAAATCAAAGCTGATGGGAGTGAGTGTATCAGAAAGCATCAAATATCGTGCCAAATTTTTCAATGAACTTAGGGAATGTAACTATTTCAGGGTGAAACTCTGAAGCAAATGATTGGTCTTATCCTCACAATCACTATACTGGCAATAAGTGAAAAGTTAATTAAGTGCCAATAAGTGGACAATAATTCATAAAACTGAATACAGGATGTTATCATTTATGATCATTTTGGATCTACCATATTGTATCTGAATGCAATCTAAGTCCATGTTTATGAAAATAAACGTTTTAATCAGGATTTTACCTTTAATGATCAATTGCTATACACAATGATTTTTTGCAAAACTTATTGTCATTTCAATCCCTTTCTAGTTTTCAAAGTGGTACAGTTAACCATTTCCATTTTTTGTTGTTTCTTTTTTCAAGTTTACTGAACTTATTTTCAATATCATTTTATAATATAAATCACCAATGAAGATTTAGCTACTTTGTAGGATCCATAACCATGTCAATTTTTACCTAAGCCGTTGTGGGTTCTTTGTTTTCTGATAATGTGTGTGGCTGTTATTTGTTTAAGAACAATCTCTTTGATCCCATTTCGCACATACAAATTGCAGTTAGAAAAAGAATTGTGTACAGATGCGATATCCATTCATTTTATTTTTTGTTAATTATTTACCAAGACTACATTTCCTTTGAGTCAAAATGGCAGAGTAAGAGCATCCTAAAATGTTGTGATCAAAACTTTCTGCTTCACATAATGAGACATCCAGAGAAGGGCCACCAGCAGTGAGAAACATGTTGGGAGTTATCTTGGATACCTCTAGTGTAACAGCTTGCTTCCCCTGAAGTAACAATGAGTCATAATTGCTTCAGCAGCAAAAGTCACCTCATTAGTCTGAGTTTTAATTTTCAAATATTTTCTCATTGTTTAAGAGCACCCAAATCCTGTTGATCTGGCGACAATATGAGAGCAGTAAACTCTCTTACAAAACTTGCTTCATGCTATAACTTCTATCAGAAACTTCATCCTAATCATCTGTGATTGTGTTACATGCTTTCCATAAAGAATCATTTTCCCTGCCTAAATGCATGTGACTTCTGGGACAACTCTATGCTAATTATTGTGTGAGCTCTGAATTCCACAGGACCAGAAAAAGTGCAAAAGCAAATTTATAGATTTCACCACTTAAAGACCGACTGGGCATGGTTCATACTACAGTAAAATGTTTTGGAAATCTCTTTGCCCTACTTTCTAAACACCTCCTAGCAGGCATAATGCTGTCTATGACTTTCACTGTCTCAATTATTCACTTGTCACAGGCAAAACTTCTTGAATGTATTTCTTGTCTTTGAGACATAACAAGAGAATATAATGTTTCCCCAGTATGAAGAAATTGGTAGCATGATGGATGAAACTTCAGGAACATTACACTAGCTGGTTGTTTAAGTTTTAATAAAAAACACACTTGGGTCTTCCTTGCTAGATTTGAAATTTACCATGAATTGGCCTGCAAGGAAATCTAAATACCATTTTTGGTACAGTTGGATTTTTACCTGTATCACTTACTCAGAAAATTGGATATTTTCTAACGCTCGCCGTTGTAGAGTTTTTAAAAATCCTAGAATAAAAAAATATAACTGGAGGGGCACCTGGCTGGCTGAGTTGTGGAGTACACGACTCTTGAACTGGATTGTGAGTTTGAGCCTTTCATTGGGAGTAGAGATTACTTAAAAATAAAATCTTAAAAAAAAAAAACTCTTGGGGCGCCTGGGTGGCTCAGTGGGTTAAAGCCTCTGCCTTCGGCTCAGGTCATGATCTCAGGGTCCTGGGATCAAGCCCCCACATGGAGCTCTCTGCTCAGCAGGGAGCCTGCTTCCCCCTCTCTCTCTGCCTGCCTCTCTGCCTACTTGTGATCTCTCTCTCTCTCTATCAAATAAATGAATAAATAAATCTTTAAAAAAAAACTTGTTTCTGAGGCTTTATCTGGTACTTTTTAAAATCTAATCTATATTAAAATCATTTCTCATCTTTTTAAAAAGTTGTTGGTTATGACATCAAATGCTATTTTTCTCCTGTTATTTCACACATACAGCAAGTGTTACATTTTAATCCATCTGAAACAGTCCCTCTGTAACTTAATCTGGAATAAGTTCTTGAGCTAGCAAAGGTTGAGAGCTGAGACAACCAACATGAAGTGTATTAAATTAAAAGAAGTATTAAGTCCAAATACAAGCAACTAAAAGAATTTTTTTTAATAAAACAAATCTGATGGGGAAAAAAGTCTTTAAATAGTATTTTTTAAATTTTTTTTAAAAAGGCCTTTTACTTCTATCTCCAAGTCAAGCCTTTTGACTTGTGATGCAATTCTTAGCTCATTGACATGACTTGTGACTTAGCCAATATTTGAGATATGATTATGGGAACCCTGAAGTGTTACATAAACTGTGATTCTAGAGGGCAGGGGGGGATGATCATTTAGATGCCAAATCAGGGATAAGAACCAAACTTGGGCATTAAGAATTCATTGCTTTCCATGTTTACTCCCAAGAAACATTTGAACAATGATGCTTCTTTGTTTGGCAACCATTTACATTAATTAAACCTTATTTGAGCTTTACTTGTCCCACCTATTATTTTAGCTAATACCTTTCACACAGAGATCAGAAGCAATTTCAATAAATAAAAGATCAAACAAAAGTATTCATATAAAATTTTTTACATTGGGTTCGAAATTATTAAAGATAATTAGATGATCATTTATTTTATCCAGATGAATATACTTGTTCCTTAAAAATACTTTATTTTAATATGTAAAAATAAAAGAGATTACATTCATCTCATTAGATGATAATGAACGTATTGTTCACCAACTTCAGTCAGCTCATATCTGAGACCCTTGCGGTTTCTTTCCCCGATCAGCTCATTCCAAAGAGGGATTATCGTGGCAGCAATTTGTTTCAGATTTACTCTGTCGGATCAGCTAGTGATGGCTTGAGACCACCCTTATCTGAGGTAGAAAATGGAGCTTTTTGTTGAGAGGGGAAAAAAATGTTTATTATTTTTTAAGCCATCTCATCTCTTTGTTTGACACAAATAAGAGTGCTGACTACAATTCCGTTGAACTTGAGTGCTTTTTCAAGTACGGTTCATGTGCACCTGTTTTATGTATTTGGGGTTCTGAAGAGTTTTGATTCCACTGACTAGACAGAAAAGAAAAGGCCAAGTAAAATTTCAAAAACCTTAGTTCTCCCCACTCAACATGAAAGAGAGAAACTCGGGCTGAGAACCAGGAAAAAGTAATAAAGGAGTGAAGTTTGGGATGAAATTTTTTCAAATTATATGACTGGATCTGCTGCTCCAGCATTTTGGAAATTTCCCTACTCTCAATTTAAATGTCATTTTATTTCCAAAAGCTTGGTACAAGAGCAGTATTTTAAGTGCTTACCATGTAACATGTTCTTCAATTATATTTTCACCTTCTTTTATGCAATCAATAATCACTCTCAAAATTTTAATCAAAGATAGTCCAAGTTATCACATATTAACATTTCTTAACTAGATGACATGGTTCGACTTTGACTTTCTCTTCCCTCCACCTATGGACAATGGTTTAAATGTCTGAATGCAGGGCGCCTGGGTGGCTCAGCGGGTTAAAGCCTCTGCCTTCGGCTCAGGTCATGATCTCAGGGTCCTGGGATCGAGCCCCTCATCTGGCTCTCTGCTCAGCAGGGAGCTTGCTTCCCCCTCCCTCTCTGCCTGCCTCTCTGCCTACTTGTGATCTCTCTCTCTCTGTCCAATAAATAAAATCTTTAATAATAAATAAATAAATAAATAAATAAATAAATAAATAAATAAATGTCTGAATGCAGTTTTCAAATACGCTAATTCTATATACTTGGTATCCACGTTTGGCCCAAAAGTCAAAGCATGGTAACTAAGTGGTCAGGCTCTGAGGCCATGTATTAACTACATGATCTTGGGCACAAAAGTTAACCCCTCTGAGCCCCTCAGCTGCTAAGGGCAACAAATAAAAGTGCCTTCCTCATAGGGCTGCATGAGGATTATATATTATAACATCATGATATTTTTTTAAGATTTTTATTTATTTCACAGAGAGAGATCACAATTAGGCAGAGAGGCAGGCAGAGAGAGAGAGGGAAGCAGGCTCCCCGCTGAGCAGAGAGCCCAATTTGGGGTTGGATCCCAGGACCCTGAGATCATGACCTGAGCCTAAGGCAGAGGCTTTAACCCACTGAACCACCCAGGCGCCCCCATGATGATGTTCTTAAAGAGTTTAGCCTAGTGCCAGGGATGTGATAAACTCTCAATAAACGCAAGTTGCAATTGTTATTTTTGTTTCATGATGCTTTTATATCCACGCTTCTGAAATTTCTCTAAAGCTCCTTTGGCACATGGTCAGGAGTCTTAAGCGGTAATTAATTCATTGTTTCTAAAGAGGATGCTTGTTTTCATTAGAACTCCTTTGTTTGCAAACAATAGAGATCCATTTAAGTTAATCAAGAAGGAGAGAGAGAGAAAAGAGAAGAGAAAAACGAGGGAGAAGTTTATTACAAGAAAATGCAGGAACATCTCACTGAATCCAATTGCAGGAACAGAGCCATGCCTTCCAGAAAGACTCACTGGGAGGCTCCTGGGAGCCAGGCGAATGCTCTCTTCCCATTCCTCCTTACTGTTTCTCTCAGTACATCTACTTACTTTCTTCTCTCTTCTCCTCTCCGTTCTTCTGTTTGTACTGCAGTTCTGTCTGCCTGACAAAATGACCACAGGACACCAGGATTACACACCGCCTGTATTCAGAGACTAACCCAGAAGGATAACTACCTCTTTTTCATCCTAACTAATAGTTCCTCAGAGAAACAATATAGTGATCCCAGGTTCACATATCCATCTCTGAACAAATAAGATGTGTAGGGGCCAGAAATTACCTAGCAAATTCTAGCCTGCCTTGAGAGCACCCCCATGAGTACATACCAGAGAAGAGGGGCTGGCACGATGACGAGAGAGCGTCCACTACACCATTAACCCTAAAAACAGAAACCTCGTCTCATAGACTCTTGTCTCTCCTAGAATGCACAGCCCTGTTCGGGGTTGGCAAAAATGTTCAAAAATGGTCAGTTAATTTTAATTTTCATCAGCTTTTCCATTCGGTCTTTCCTTTCTGTTCCTAGTGGAGTTGGGGGCTTATTTTACACTTGAGGACTGTGACTGAATCACTCCCTCAACTTATACTTCCCCAATTTGAGTGATTCTTGTTTTCTCAGTGTTCCTCCTACCTGTGTTTTCCTGGTATCTAAGAATATTTTTTTAATTTTTAGTAATGACTTCACTTGTCTTTTCTTTCTCTTTTTTTTATGATCTTATTTATTTGAGAGAGAGACAGAAAGAGCACAAGCAGGGAAACTTGCTCAAGCAGAGAGGCAGAGGGATAGGGACGCAAGCAGACTCCCCACTGAGCAGGGAACCCTGACAAGGACTCAATCCCAGGATCCTGAGATCATGACCTGAGCTGAAGTCAGACACTTAACTGACCAACCCACTCAGGCGCTGCTCACTTGTCTTTTCACAAAAAAACTAGGGAGTATGCTCTGACCTTAAGTTGCCAATGCAGAATATGAAGAAATTGCTCTCATTACCTGCTCTGTTCCTCACACGCTGGGCTTATCTTCGTAACCATCTACTCTTCTGATGCTCTCCGGAGGATTTTCTCCTATATTTGAAGAGTCCCTAATTTTGTTTGTGTGGTCAGTTTATCATCATCTTTGAGTAACTGAAGAGGAATTAGAGTTTATACTCCAAGGATAAAAAGAATCACACACCTACACAGAAACACACAAATGCACACACAAATCAAACAATTTTCAGCAATGATATTGCTGGTGATTGCTATTCTGGGGCTGTTATGTGGGTAATGTGTAAAAACAAATTAGTAATTGGAAAATTAGAGGATATTCAAACAAACTTGAGAATCAAGATTCTCAGCATGAGGGAAAAGATACATGTAAACTAGCGAGAATAAAAGCCTGTAGTCCTATGGAAACATCAGTATAAACTTAAATTTTATCATATGTGTTTAGGTGTTGTGTGTAATGTCTAGAGTTTACTTCAAAGTAATGTGGGAAAAGGAAAGTAAAGTGGGGTGTGGATGAAAAAAAAATTAGCCATGAGTTGATAATTATTTAATCTGGATGTTGAATATAGGAGGGTTTCCATACTGTGCTCTAATCTTGGATATATTTGGAATTCATGAATTCCATAATAAAACTTTGTTTAAAGTGAAAAATCACTAGTCAACAAATTATAATGCAGCATATTACAATGAGGGAAACTCTACATAAGATGTTGAGAAATGTACCTGCATTCTAGTCTCCCATTTATAATATACAAACAAGATGCAAGGCCTACAGCAAGTCATTTAACCTTTCAAGGTTTTGTTGAGTCATTTGCAGATGTAAGATATAATTTATCAGCCTCAGAGTAGAGACTAAGCCAAATTTTCCATGGGGTTCGCTTGAAGCTCTCAGGACTATTATTTTATAAACATCTCCAAATTCAAAATGACTTTTATGATTGATATTAGATATTAACAGTACAAACTGAAGTCTAATAAGCCATTATCCATTGAAGTATCAGTCCAAATTATTCAGACCAAAAATTGGAAAAGCTTATACTCTTAACTAAAAAGTATGATTTTTTTTCTTTTTAAATTTATTTTTAAATTTAAATTCAATTAATTAACATATAATGTATTATTAGTTTCAGAGGTAGAGGTCACTGATTCATCAGTCTTATATAATAACCAGTACTCATTATATCATGTGCCCTCCTTAATTTCCATCACCCAGTTATCCCATCCCTCCATCCTCCTCTCCTCCAGCAACCTCACTTTGTTCTTATGATTAACTGAGGATTTCTGGAGTGGAGGGGGATGGAGGGATGGGGTGGCTGGGTGATGGACATTCGGGAGGGTATGGGCTATTGTGAGCTCTGTGAATTTTGTAAGACTGATGATTCACAGACCTGTACCCTGATACAAATAATACATTATATGTTAATGAAGAAAGAAAGAAAGAAAGAAAGAAAGAAAGAAAGAAAGAAAGAAAGAAAGAAAGAAAGAAAGAAAGAAAGAAAGAAAGAAAGAGGGAGGGATGCATGGAGGGAAGGAAGGGAAGGGAAAAAAAAAGTTTCTTATGGTTTGTCTCCCTCTCTGATTTCATCTTCTTTTATTTATTCCTCTTTTCCTCTATGATCCTCTGTTTTTTTCTTAAATTCCACATATGTGTTAGATCATATAGTAATTGTTTTTCTCTAATTGACTTATTTTGCTTAGTATAATACCCTCTCGTTCCATCCACGTTGTTGTTGCAAATAGCAAGATTTCATTTTTTTGATGGCTGAGTAGTATTCTATTGTATGTATATACCACATCTTCTTTATCCTTTTATCTGCCAATGGACATCTTGGCTTTTTCCATAGTTTGGCTATTAGGGACATTATTGCTACAAACATTGGGGTGCAGGTGCCCCTTTGGATCACTACATTTGTGTCTTTAGGGTAAATCCCTAGTAGTGCAATTGTTAGGTCGTAGGGTAGCTCTATTTTCAACTTTTTGAGGAACCTCCATACTGTTTTCTGTTTTCCAGAGTGGCTATAACAGCTTGCATTCCTACCAACAGTGTAAGAGGTTTCCCCTTTCTCTGCATCCTTGCCAACATCTGTCATTTCCTGAGTGGTTAATTTTAGCCATTCTGACTGGTGTGAGGTGGTATTTCATTGTGGTTTTGATTTGTATTTCTGATGCTGAGGGATGTTGAACATTTTTTCATGAGTTTTTTGGCCATTTGGATGTCTTCTTTGGAGAAATGTCTGTTCATGTCTTCTGACCATTCCTTGATTGGATTATTTGTTCTTTAGGTTGAGTTTGATAACTTCTTTATAGATTCTGGATACTAGCCCTTTATCTGATAAGACATTTGTAAATATCTTCTCCCATTCTGTTGGTTGTCTTTTGGCTTTGTAGACTGTTTCCTTTGCTTTGCAAAGCTTTTTATCTTGACGAAGTCCCAATAGTTAATTTTTGCCTTTGTTTCCCTTGCCTTTGGAGACACCTCTAGCAAGAAGTTGCTGCAGCCGAGGTCACAGAGCTATCTGCCTGTGTTCTCCTCTAGGATTTTGATGTATTCCTGTCTCACATTTACATCTTTCATCCATTTTGAGTCTATTTTTGTCTATGATATAAGGAAATGGTCCAGTTTCATTCTTCTGCTTGTGGCCATCCAATTTTCCCAACACCAATTGTTGAAGAGACTGTCTTTTTTCCATTGGATATTCTTTCCTGCTTTGTCGAAGATTAGTTGACCATAGAGTTGAAGATCCATTTCTGGGTTCTCTATTCTATTCTCATTGATCTATGTGTCTGTTTTTGTGCTAGTCCCATACTGTCTTGATTACAGCTTTGTAATAGAGCTTGAAGTCTGGGATTGGGATGCTACCAGCTTTGGTTTTCCTTTTCAACATTCCTTTGGCTATTCAGTCTTTTCTGGTTCAATACAAACCTTAGGATTATTTGTTCCAGCTCTGTGAAAAAAGTTGATGGTGTTTTGTTAGGGATTGCATTGGATATATAGATTGCTCTAGGTAGCATAGACATTTTAACAATATTCATCTTCCAATCCATGAGCATGGAACGTTTTTCCATTTCTTTGTGTCTTCCCCAATTTCTTTCATGAGTGTTCTATAGTTTTCTGAGTACAGATCCTTTGCCTCTTTGGTTAGGTTTATTCCTAAGTATCTTATGGTTTTGGTGCAATTGTAAATGGGATCGACTCTTTAATTTCTCTTTCTTCTATCTCATTGTTAATGTATAGAAATACAACTGATTTTATATCCTGCCACTTTGCTGAATTCCTATATGAATTCTAGCAATTTTGGGGTGGATTCTTTTGGGTTTTCTATGTAGAGTAACCTGTCATCTGTGAAGAGAGAGTTTGATGTCTTCTTTGCTGATCAGGATGCCTTTTATTTCTTTTTGTTGTCTGATTGCTGAGGCTAGGACTTCTAGTACTATGTTGAATAGCAGTGGTAATAGTGGACATCCCTCCCATGTTCCTGACCTTAGGGGAAAAGCTTTTAGTTTTTCCCCACTAAGAATGATATTTGCTGTGGGCTTTTCATATGTGACTTTTATGATATTGACGTATGTTCCCTCTATCCCTACACTGTGTGAAGCATTTTAATCAGGGAATGATGCTATACTTTGTCAAATGCTTTTTCTGCATCTATTGAGAGAATTATATGGTTCTTGTCCTTTTTTTTTTATTGATGTAGTGTATCATGTTGATTGATTTGTGGATGTCGAACCACCCTTGCAGCCCAGGAATAAATTCCACTTGGTTGTGGTAAATAATCCTCTTAATATACTGTTGGATCCTACTGGCTAGTATCTTGGTGAGAATTTTTGCATCCACATTCATCAGGGATATTGGTCTGTAATTCTCCCTTTTGGTGAGGTCTTTGTCTGTTTTGGGGATCAAGGTAATGCTGGCTTCATAGAAAGAGTTTGGAAGTTTTCCTTCCAGTTCTATTTTTTGAAGCAGCTTCAGAAGAATAGCTATTAATTCTTCTTTAAATGTTTGGTAGAATTCCCTTGGGAAGCCATCCAGCCCGGGATGCTTGTTTGCTGGGAGACTTTTGATTACTGCTTCAATTTCCTTGCTTGTTATAGGTCTGTTCAGGTTTTCTATTTCTGCCTGTTTCAGTTTTGGTAGTTTATATGTCTCTAGAAATGCATCCATTTCTTCCAGATTGCCTAATTTGTTGGCATATAGTTGCTCATAATATGTTCTTATAATTGTTTGTATTTCTTCAGTGTTGGTTGTGACCTCTCCTCTTTCATTCAGGA
Source organism: Potos flavus (assembly GCA_028534135.1). Lineage (NCBI taxonomy): Eukaryota > Metazoa > Chordata > Mammalia > Carnivora > Procyonidae > Potos > Potos flavus. The sequence goes on from CM052886.1 coordinate 27,424,890, forward strand.
TTTTATTTATTTAGGTCCTTTCTCTTTCCTTTTTGATAAGTCTGGCCAGGGGGTTATCAATCTTATTAATTCTTTCGAAGAACCAGCTCCTAGTTTCATAGATCTGTTCTACTGTTCTTTTGGTTTCTATTTCATTGATTTCTGCTCTAATCTTTATTATTTCTCTTCTGCTGAGTTTAGGCTTTATTTGCTGTTCTTTCTCCAGCTCCTTTAGGTGTAAGGTTAGGTTGTGTATTTGAGACCTTTCTTGTTTCTTGAGAAAGGCATGTGTTACTATAGACTTCCCTCTTAGGACCACCTTTGCTATATCCCAAAGCTTTTGAACAGTTGTGTTTTCATTTTCATTTGTTTCCATGAATTTTTTTAAAGTTCTTCTTTAATTTCCTGGTTGACCCATTCATTCTTTAGTAGGATTCTCTTTAGCCTCCATGTATTTCACTTCTTTCCAAATTTTCTCTTGTGATTGAGTTCAAGTGTCAAAGCACTGTGGTCTGAAAATATACAGGGAATGATCCCAATCTAAAAAAATATATGATTAATAAGTAGCAAACTATTGTAACTTAATCATGAAATTAGGTTTCTGTTGATATGGTTCCACAACCAATTTTACCTCAATGTCTAAACTTAAATCACTAATGTAGAAAAAATTTCAAAAATATCTGAGCAATCTTCATTCTAATCTTAGGGTAATTTAACAATTGTAACCAAATCCAAATATAATAGAAAATATAAGAAATACTGTGGCATTTTCAGGATCAACTTCACAAATAGCTTTTTAAAAATCTCCATTCCAGGGCGCCTGGGTGGCTCAGTGGGTTAAAGCCTCTGCCTTTGGCTCGGGTCATGATCTCAGGGTCCTGGGATCAAGCCCTGCATCGGGCTTTCTGCTCAGCAGGGAGCCTGCTTCCCCCTCCCTCTCTCTGCCTGTCTCTCTGCCTACTTGTGATCTCTCTCTCTCTCTGTCAAATAAATAAATAAATAATCTTTTTAAAAAAATCTCCATTCCATAAGATAATTATTAAAGATATTCTCTTATACCAGGCCTGAACCCACACATCAAATATGGTAAATACTTCATTTTTCAAATCTCTCAATTATATATTTCTGTGTCTTCTTGAATGAGTCTATAGAATAGGACTTAAGTTATAGGATTTTCTTTTGCTTAGTACATTAAATTTACAAATTAAGTAGGAAAATTTGTACTTTTCCAGCCATGTGATCTGAACAAAACAGAACAACAAAAAACTTTCATTTTAGCATTTGCCTTCATTCACGTACACAGTCATTCAGCAAGCAACACACATGTGCGAACACACACATTTTAGTCGTACTAAACTTAATGTGAAATTTTAGATTAGAGTCTCATTTATTGGCAATTCTGGGAAAGGGTTTTAACTTAATCCCCAGTTAATGAAACCCTTGCTAGTGAATTCCCTTTGTCAACACTGCCTTTAACGTATAGTGCTTCATACCTGCTAGATCATCAAAACCCACAAAACGATTAGGCTCAATTGGAATGCAAAAGTTGGAAGGAAGGAAATTTTTGTAAAATTTTATAAAACAATTACACCCAGAAATTACATGGGCTGGCTCTATTTAAAAAACTATTTTCCAACTTCTGTGTTTTGCTATTAAAAGTAATGAATCGTTATGCTTCGAACAAAACAAAGCATTTCTTAGAAATCAAGCCTGATTGATATATGGTTCCTTGAGGAAAACCAATCAGGTCAGATACCAGCTCAGAAAAATCTGGCACAGCCACTTTTCTTGCTTTTGGTTTTTCAACCTAGACCCATACATATAAATGACTCCAAAAATATTATAGCAAATGCCTACCCAGAAGATTTGGGGAGAGTACATATGATAATCAAATATTAAGGTTAAAGAAAGCTATTAATGATTCATACATGGTTTTTACATTACCCATTTTCAAAAAGATGGGCTAAAATAGCATTTAGTAAATACAAGTTGCACATCACAACTTCTCTTTCAAGGTACAGGAGGTACTTTCAGATTTAGCATTGTCCTCCAATATGGTAGCCCAGGTTACTAAAGAAGAATTCCCACTGACAATGGTATCAATCACAAGGCAGAAATGGATATTACAGAGATCATCAAAAGCAGCAACACATGTCTGTTAGTGTCAAAAATCTATGATTAAGTTGAAGTTTAATTTTATTGAATAGTATTTAACCCAGCTTTTGAATCATAAAGTATAATGAGAATTCCACCCTGAACCCTTCACTTTTGGTGTTTCTTCAAGGAAATAAATCCATAATTTCTACACAGTATCATTTTAAAACAGTAAGTCTTGATTCCTGTTCAGAATAAAACAAGAACCTAGCTATCAGACCTAAACTTTATAGGAAAACAGTAAAATACTATCTATATTTAAAGTTGGTCTGCTAAAAAGACCTCTCTTCTTGTGTTTCTGAGTGGTTTCCTTATTTGAAAGTTGAATGATATTAAAATGCAAATATTAGGTAGTTCAGCCGAGTACTTTTTAGAAATTCTTGAGTCTCATCTGTTTGATTCTTAGCATTTTTATCAGAAGAAAAACTAAGAAACTGTATAATTATGACCTTAATCCAAAACACTGTATAATTTTAGAGATATGATTACCTTTAGTGAATTTCTTCAAAGTTTGGCTACATACACACAAAATCCAAAACACTCAAAGAACAAAAAATCCAGGGGAAGCCTAACCCCCAGATGTAAAAGAAAAAAGTCTGTCAGCTCTTCACAAGAGTTGGCTTAACCTCTGAGACAATGGTATTAGGTTTGATAACCTTATTGTTCGCTTTTAGAAATAAAACCAAACGTTGTTCTCTAAGACCTCTGGTCCTGAACTTACCAGTCTACTACTTCAGCTTGTAAAGAGGGAATCTCTTTTATTTCTTCTAGCTGTACTACACACTAGTAAAAAAACTTTCTGATTCATAAAAGGATGTCATGATAAATATGACTTTTGACCTATGATATATCAGTAGAAGGAAGAGGTCCATGTACATATGTTCACACACATATATTTGTAGCACCTTATATTCCAATAAGAATATTAACTTTTAAAGAAAATTATTCATCAAAAGAGAAAGCAGATGGAAGGTGAAGCCATATACAGCCCTTTCTCCTGAAATATGTGTGTAAATAGTCTGTCATCATCTTACTCTGTCTGAAGGTAGAACAGTCTGTGACATGTCAGGAGACTTCCCGACGTGATTAGAATACCCTTTCCTTTCATGCAGCTGTTCAAGAATGGAATCAGAACTTTTTCCCCCCTTGAATTGGGGAAGAGGGAATGTGGTGCACTCCTTCTTTACAAGAATATTTTGGAATATGTAACAATGCACTGATTTAAATCTTTGCAATAGGTGCTGTAGTATTAAGAGCCCCTGAAGAGCCCTGAGCTTTTGTGGAAGTAAAATCTCCATAAATTGTAATGAGGTCAATTCTCTCATATTCTGAAGGGCATGAGTGAAGGTTTATAAAATGAGATGGAGTAAAGGGAGCCTAGGCCTGGAGGTAGTGATTTTCAAGTGTTTACAACACTTCTGCTCCAGTGACAGAGCAAAGCTAAACTTACAGTCTCCTTAAAATATGAGACTCAAGCTCATTATTACCATAGTGGGTATTCTCTCCATTCTTTTACTGCTCCCTGAAACCATTCTTTCAGTTTATAGGTAAATTTGCAATATTTTAAAGAGAAAGGAAAAAGTCACAAATAGGCCAATTAAAGCAGCAATTTAAACAGATAGCGCAAACACCATTTGGATGCAAGTATGTACTCAGAGAAGAAAGTAAAGAAATTGGGATTTTTGTAAAAGCATTGATTGGAGACCTGGAGGAGTGAATGAATGAATGAGGTTCACAAAGTTGGCTCTATGATTGCAAGGGACAAAAAGCATATATTCAAACATAAGAAGTTATATGATTCATTATCCATAAAATTAAAACATAACTATTTGGGAAAAGCACTCATTAGAGTGAGGGTAAAGAGAAAAGTTTCCAATTGGTTTCCATAAGCAAGACCCTATATACTGTAACAAACAGCATCTTTAATACAGACATAAGAACAAAGTTAATAAGGTCATCTTTTTAATAATCAAAGCTGAGGGTCTCATGCCAAAGTACAATTCCATGCATTCAGGGTGGATCTGGGCAGAAGAGAGAGGTAGTAATTAATGTTAAGCAGAACTGTGGCTCTCTGTGGCTTCATCTTAGGATGGTATTTAGAATATCTATGACTGGGTAGACAACACGTATATCAAGCAATGTTCCATTCATATTTATGTAAACTCTGAAGACTATTAAGTGACATTAATATAGAGATTAAAATTTCCACTGAGTACTAAGAGTTATCAAGCAAGAAAAATATGTAACTATAATAAAGGTAAGTGTAAAGGATTACTAGAATCTCAGTGAAAATATCAATGTGATATTCTTTATACAGTGGAAAGAGAAATAAAAAAAATCCTAACATTTATATGAGGAACAAAACTTGTGCAATGATTCAAAAATTAGAAAAGGAAAATGAAGGTAATGATGATTAGACTCGCCATCTATTAAAATCCATTATAAATCTATAATCATGACATTTCTGTGGAACTCTTACAAGATCAATGGAACAGAGACGTTATCTTGGAACAGATCCTAATTAGTATGTATAAGAACTTAATAAATGTTGAATAAAATCTTAGAAATAAAACTTTTAAAATAAGTGAGAAACTCAAGAAATGTTTATAAATATTGATGGAAGAAAATAAGCTATTTAGAAGGAAAATTGAGCTGAGATGGTTAGCAGTCACCATAACACAAATTCCAACTGGATATATACTTAAGAAAAAAAGAACTTAAAAAGTAGAAAATATAGGGGAAATCCCTTTAACCTCTTCATAAGAAAAGACTTTTTAAAAAATTTTAATTTCTAATAAACTAAAGAGACACATAATAGAGGCAATGTATGAAATTTAATTGGATTTTGGATTGAAAAAATTAAAGGATTTAACAGACATTTATTTGGGGGACAGTAGGGGAAATGCAAATAACTGGATATTAGATATTATGGAATTGTTAATTGTCTTGGGTAAATTAATAGTATTGTAGTTATGTAGGCAAGTGTCTATTCTAAGAGATCACACAATAAAAAATTTAGCAGCCAAGTGTCTGAATTGTACTGTCAAATAGTTTAGCAATAATGAATAAATTTCTCTCTTATACACATACACATATACACACACATTCACATACATACACATTTTGTATGTCTCTTGTATAGAAAAGGAGAAAAAATGTGACAAAATACTACCAGCCAGTGGAACTAAGTGAAGAGTAGACAGGGCCCATCGGATTACACTTTAATTTTTCTATAAGCTTGAAAATTTTTAAATAGAAAGATGGAAGGCAAGTTTTTTAGTAATAACAATAGATTTGACACTAAAAAATGTATAGCATCTACATGTAAAACAAGGTGATGCTTCTAAATCATTTGACAAATGGTTATGCACTTAATAAATAAAAGATTCATAAAAGTTCATAAGGAAAATATTAGGACCCCAAAATGAGCCAAGGATGCAAACATATGCTCCTCAGAAGAAATCTAAGTGACTAATACATGAGAAATATATGAGAAAAAAATGTCAACCTCACTAGTTACCAATGAAAACAGAATACTATTTTCCCCCCAAAAGTAACAGATTTTTTTCGGTTTATTTTGCTTTTAATGATTATACTCAATACTCTAAAGGTGCAAGGAGAGACATCTTCTCATGGTTGATAGACTTGTAAAACAATACCTGTATTCTGGAAAGAAATTTAGAATTGGCTTCAAGAACATGAAAAACATGTCCAACTTTGGACCAAGTAATTATTTTTGTAGTAACTTATCCCATGGGAGTAACAAAAATTAGGGCAAATACTGTAGGGTAAAAATGTGCATCATCACATACTACAGTGATAATAAAGTAAAATAAGAAACAACCTCAATGCCCACTGTTATGGCGAAGGTAAACAGAACTGTTTACTACATAGCACATCCATTTAGTAGGACATTCTGACACTATTAGAGATGTTTATGAAGAGTTTAATGACACAAGAAATTTCCTATTAATAACATACTAAGTGGAAAACACAGGAGGCCAAGCCACATATTCAGTATGACCTCTATTAGAAAAAATAATTAAAAAACATAGAAAAAAGTGCTGAAACAGACAAAATATGAATAACTGGTGCCTGTTGGTGTTGTGATTATCTATGTGGCTTTTTTCTATTTTTTTATACTATCCCATATTCCCCAAACTTTTCTCCGTGAGCCGTGTATGCTGCTAGTGCAGTACAAATCAAGTTCATTTAGATATGCTGGAAAAGACATTAATAAAAACAACGAAGAGACTCCCCAGAGTACTCAGGTAACCCAAACCATGCTGGAGTCCTTTCAGTGCTAATTTGGTAATATAAATATATATTACATTAAAAGAAATGAAAACAAACCATTTGTGATGGACCACGGTACCTCAGGGAACAAACAAAACTTTTTGAAAACTTTCCAAGAAAGCTCTCTTTTTCTGTGTTTTTATAAGAGTCTGAATATTTCCTGGAGTTTTTTGTTTGCTTGTTTGTTATGCTTCATCTTCTTTCTAATTTCAGATAAAAGGAGGTGAAAGTTGAGTGGGTGTCATTGAGGCGGGAG